>CM052811.1:6149441-6213783 GCA_028533885.1 Nasua narica
GGGTAAAGATGCAAAGATGCAAACAACTTGTTTGTATCAGGAGAGAACACTTTATTAGCTACCTGACTTCTGCCTTCACTTCCCATTTCACAGTGATGAATACGTAACTAACAAATTACCAACAGCACACCGTGCGTTATAAAACAATTTCATGCATAAAACAAAATCCAATTACCACAGGTTTGCTGTGAGCTTTGGCTGGAAAGGAAACACACACACACACACACACACACACACACACACACACATTGCATCCCTTTCCTCTTGTTCATCAGGAAAAGATAATGAAAAGACACAGACTTTGGATCTAAGTCCTCCAATAACCTATAAGTGCCCCACATTTTTTTCCTCCATAAAATTAAGTCTTTTACTTTTTATAAGCTATCTTATCCTTTTGGATCTTAAAGGCTTATTAGCTTTATCTCTGAAATGCTTTTCTTAGAGAACAAAATTAAGTATATGTCCCATTTGCACTATTACAAATCAAGACATCTGAAAAATATGTATCTGGTCTGAAAACTGAACTGCTTACAATGAACTGTGTTTTTTCTTCAAGTTTGTCTTTTTCTTCCTTGCAGAAGCTCTGGAGTTCCGTCCCACCCCCGCGCCCCTATTCCAGCAGCTTCTCCTGTACTCTCAGCCGCAGACACTGTCCCCTGCAGTCCGACCCCCGCCACGGCCTCCGCCTCACGCAGGTGCCCTTCCTCCACGATCTTACTCTTTCCCTACACCCTAAAAACATGCCTTCTCTACATGTGCATGACGACACAACTCCTGAACTCTCTTCTGAGCTTGCTCCGACCCTCAGCCTATAAAATATTTCTCAGTGACCGTTCCCACATTAAGATCACCCCTTCACTGGATCACCCGGTCCTCTACCCCACGCACAGGCGGCGTCACTGCCAACATTCTGCCGGACACTCATGCCTTTGATTTACGGTTTGAGAGAACTCCCAGATCTCTTTTTCACAGAGGCTGCCGCTAAGCCCTCTTGCCCTTTCTGAACTTGCTAACTGTATTTTAAAAATCTTTTCCTGTCTCCTACTCCATCCCTTCCATGTAATATTCCTGAAGTTCAGTTTCATTGGTTTAACCTCTTATATCGAGATCAAGCTCTAAAGTTAAGCAGGTATGATGAAATGGAGTATGACCACAATTAAATTTGGAAATCCCTCCGGGATATCCCTCCGGAAGTGAAAGAGCACGTTTTCCTCAGTGTTGGAACAGGGCAGATATACTGGGAGACTGGCATCTAGGGGCCTTGTCATGTCGAAAAAACCCTTCCTCTTAAATGATCAGGATCGCACTCAGTGGGTGATGCTATGAGAAAAACAGCTTTGCGGGAAAACAACAGATCCAAGCAGACTTTTTCTAGTGGTGTTCCTCATCGCGACCATGTAACACAGAAACTAATGGATTACTGTCTCTATTCTCCTAGGATGACACGTACCTAGCACCTTCCTCCACGCACAGGAGAGAAGGTAACTGATCACAGACAGTGAACCCTTTAGGAATTAGAACTGAATTCTCCCAGTGGAGAAAGGCTCTCTCCCGCCCAGTCCAGTCCAGGACTCGGGCCCACCACGTGGAAGGGCCACCAATAACAGTCACTGTGCGTTCCATCGCTCTGGCCCCCAGCACTCTGAAGGACTTCTATTTATATTTATGTAAGCTAGGCGAACTTATTACGGGATTGTGCCATAAATTGAGTCAATGGCCACTAAGCTATTCCCAAATGCAAAGAAAATATAACAAAGTATTAGCAAGAATGTCTCTGACTAGTGAGACTGTGATTGGTTTTTTCCATCTATTTTCCTGATATTTAAACATTTAAAAAAATAGCTATATATTAGTCTTTTTAAAAAGATTTTATTTATTTATTTGAGAGAGCGAGAGAGAGAGAGAGAGAGAGAGAGAGAGCATGCGCACGCATACAGGCAGAGGAAGAGGGACAAGGAGACGCCTCGCTGAGCATGGAGCCCAACACAGAGCTCAATTCCACAACCTTGAGATCAGAACTGAGCCAAAACCAAGAGCCGGATGGTTTTGAGCCATCCGGGTGCCCCAACGATATATTACCTTTATGTTCACTCACAAAACCCACTTTGTAACTAATCTCTAAGAGTCTATAATAACCCCAAGAAATATTAATTAACTGGAGAAAAAGCAAGATATGAAACCACATAAGCAATGTTTCAGATTAAAACAAAAGGAAAAAAATAACAGCAGAATGTTAACGCATTTGTCTTTGGGCGATGGAGAGATGCTGGAGTCAGCTTCTCTTTATTTGGCATTTTCTATAAAGAGCAGGCTCTGATGATATAACGGAGGAAAATGGACTTCGGTTTTAAAGATCGGATTTCTTATTTTAGCAACCAGATTTCATCACTGCTTTCCATTTCAATAATTAACAGCAAAACTAATGGCATTCGACTGCTCCTTCTCAACCTGCATTTCCTATGTTATAGACCGGACAATACCAAGTCCTATTTTCCAAATCATCTTCCTAGTTCATACCTACGATTTTACCACAAACTTTTCAGTAAATCTGTTTTGCTCAAAGCACATTCCTTCCAAAAGCTACATAAAGGCCCATGTCCACATAATGCCACATATTCTCTGCCCCCGGACTCCCTGAATTTTGCTACCATAAGAAAGCGTAAGAGTCATAATCAGCTGACCTTCCCCAATGCGCCCGGCACCACGATACGTGATTGAATAAATACATCTATCCCCCACGGCTGCCTGCCAACAGCACTCCTCTCCCATAGTTCAAGAAACCAAGTAAGGCTTGGGCCAGATAAGTGAGCCGCTCAAGGTCTCAAAATTTGTAAGTGACAAAGCTGGTGTTCAAACCTGGGTCAGACTAATGACCGAATCTCAGTCGTTTCCGCCCTGCAACGTGGACTGAAGACGTGCGCTCTAGATCCAGCTCTGCCCACCAACTTGTCATCTGACTTTGAACAAACAACTTGATTCCTCAGCTATAAATGAAGGAGTTGGACGAGATGACCTTTAAGTTCCCTTCCTTCTCTACTGCTATGTGCTTCAAAAGCCTTCCCCGTTCCCCTACAGCACACCGAAAACGCTTTGAGCGAGGAAACAATTCAGCCACTACTTGTCCAGTTTATGTTCTGTCTTGTATACCCTTTGTACGCTAGCAAATTCCCCCGGGGGACAGTTGTCTTTGCATCTGGCACCACCACCCTAAACCAAGAGAATATGCTGCTCCTAGCATTATGAAATAGGAATCTGTAACAAAACTGCTTCTGTCGCTGTGTCTAACAGCCCTCTGCCCAAATGAGCATTCTAGCGGAAAACGTGTCCTGTCACTTTTAGGAGTGAACTCGGACACTAGCGCCTTCAAGGCCATTCACCCCACGCCAGCTGGGCAGGGATCTCTCACTGGGAATCTCCAAATACCAAACGAGTGGACACGAGAGGGCTCTCAGTACCGGCTTTGGGCTGAAATGGATCAACCGGACCAATCGTGGTTTAGATTCAAGCCCACATGTTAGGAGTACGCACAGCACTTACAGCCACTCCTGCTTAAAAGCATGGGGAGGCACAGGGAGAAAAACGAGGGCATTATTTCCGATCTTTAAAACAGATAAGTCTGCGTTACCCAGAAGAATAGCTAACTTTTTTTTTTAAGATTTTATTTAATTATTTGACAGAGAGCAGAGAGATCACAAGCAGGCAGAGAGGCAGGCAGAGAGAGAGGGGGAAGCAGGCTCCCTGCTGAGCAGAGAGCCCGATGCAGGGCTCGATCCCAGGACCCTGAGATCATGACCTGAGTCGAAGGCAGAGGCTTTAACCCCCTGGGCCACCCAGGTGCCCCAGAAAAGCTGACTTTTGTACAAGTTTCCGAAAGGGTCCAACAAAAGCTAAATGCCCGTACTTTCATATTTTCCTTTTGTACTCTTCTAGGAGAGTGTTCATCCTCTTACCAGCATCACTATTAAATCTTCTGGACAAGGTATTACTTTTATAAATCTGTCAGCACCTCCCAAATACAGAGATTGCATCACTCCAAGATGTTCTGAGCTTGCTGATTAGAATGTACCGTCAGGGCGAAGGAACTGATCCTTATCCTACCGCATAAAATCATACTCTGGCCCTTACAAGCCACGTTCTCCGCTTCTGGGATTCAGTAGTGGTAGCAGGAAAAGGCAAATGCAAAATTCTAACTTGGTATAATAGCTAAAAATTAACACTGCCAACCAGCCATCGGGGAAGCTGACAACCGTCTCAGATTCTCTAAATCACCATCATCACTCTCACACATATTTGTTTCATTAATTTTTCCACACCTATTACTTAAATGCCTCGCTTTAGGAGCTTGAGGTGCAACAGTGAAAAAGCCAAAACACGATCCCGGATCCATGTTTCATATTTATATGTTTTATATTTATATTATTTATACCGTGATAAGGAAATACATAACTTTTTAAGGAGATAAGTAAGTGCTGGGAAAATGCTGTGCTTTCATGGAAAACTGTGCATGGTCTGGGGCAGGGGCTGGCCAACTTTTTCTTAAAGGGCCAGTACATATTCCAGGTTCTGTGGGCCATTGGGTCTCTGCGCAACTATTCAGCTCTGCCACTTGAGTCACGGGCCGCCGAGGACAACGCAGACACGAATGGCGGTGCTGTGTTCCGATACAACTATCTATAAAAACAGGTGCCGGTGTTTAGTTTGCCAAACCCCTCATCTGGAGCACACCCTTCGAGATGACCGGATTCTGATTCTGTGGAATTTATTTTACAGCTCAAATGTCGGCAACTGGTAGCAACGCAAAATATTGTCTACAGACACGCACATGAATTCTGTTCTACACAAATAACCCTCCAGACCTTTGAAAAGGCCGATTTGTGTCCCTTTGCATAAAGTTCAACATGACTTTATCGCATGGAAATGTGTGCTTTCTTAGACTTTTCCTTTGATCTGGCACAGCTGTGTCTGGTTCCCTCATTTAATTAACAGGTGAAAGAAAAACTTTAAGAGGTTCAGGGCGCCTGGGTGGCTCAGCTGGTTAAGCATCCAACTTCTGATTTGGTTCAGGTTATGATTTCCGGGTCGCGAGACCCAGCCCCACGTCGGGCTCTGTGTTGGACACGGAGCCTGCCTGAGGTTCTCTCTCCCTCTGCGCTGCTCCCGTCCCTGCTCCCACTCTCCATCAAGGTAAGTAATGTTGGCACATTTATTGCTATGTGAGAGTCATGATTTAACCGTTTTCTGAAATTATCTTTTAAGTTTTGGAGATCTCACCAAGATGCACAACTGATTCACCTGACAGAGCGGGGTAAACGCCGCCGCCTGAGACGTGCGCCTCACACAAGCTATGTAGGCCCGAGCCCAGCTTTCCCCTTGGCTCCCAGTGGTGAATGGAGGGGGGTAGGGGTAGGACTCTGCTGACTGTTTTTCTAATTTTACTTTTAATTTTCCTATCTACTAATTTCATATGTTGGTTTTGGTTCATTTACGTTATTCCCCCTTGGCGGCAGCAATGGTTGGGACTTGGTTCCATGCTCTATTTGGCGATCTCTGTAAATGGATTAATGGGTAATAGAGCTCTATTCTCTGATAAGTGAGAGAAAATGGAGACTGGATTTTTGGCCTTTTTCTGCTTACAGGGCATTTTAAATTATGGAAGGAGTTACACTAAGCAAAGTGATAAGCTTCTGAACGGTTTTAAGCAGTAGAGTGATATAATCGTGTTTTGTTTTTGTATTTTATATCACTCTGGATTTATGTGGAAAGTAGGCTGCAAGAGAACCAATAGAAATAGAAGAAAGAGCAGTTAAGAGGCCATCCCGGCGATCCAGGCGAGGGGCAGGAGCCGCATCACAGGAACACGGCAGGATCTGAACCAAACGGGAAACGGAGGCCATGGGACTTGCTGACAGAGGGAGGAGGAGGAGGCATGACGTGGAAGGGGGAGGGGAACGAGCTGGCTCCTGGGCTCTGGGCCTAGTAACTGGGTGGATGGTGAGTCCTCTGCTGAAAGAGGAACATGTGGCAGGTGTGGGGGGAAGGGCAAGGAGCGAGGATCAAGGATTCCACCGTGGACCTATCAGATATAATGTGACTATTCTCCAAGTGGAGAACCCAAATAGACTAGTAGCTCAGAGAAGGAAAGACCAGAGACGGCAATTTGGAAGTTATCAGCATTCAGGTGTCATAGAAAGCCTAGGGACAGATGAGCTCCTGAGGGAAAGTATATAAACAGAAGCGACAAGGACTTGAAAGAGGAGAGAGGTGAGGCCCAATTCCTGGGCCACACACAGAAGGAGCAACCAAAGAAGACTGAGAAGGGCCAACTGGACGATAGGAGGAAAACCAAGAGAATATGCTGTTCTAGAAGCCAAGGCAGTGTTTCAAAGAGGTCTGGTTGGCTGTGTCATGTGCTACTTAGAGGTAAAGTTAAGTGATCTGTATGTGAGATCCACATTAAGGAAACAAGGGTACTTAATTGTACGTACAAATGACTCTCCAGGAAAAGCAGCAGTTTTTTGGTTGGCCAAAATTCTCTCTGCTCTTTGCTTTGTATCTAGAGATTACAAATTATGGAACAAATCCATCATTCACCATTTTTACCCCAGTATATGCTGCAATCATAAGACAGAAAGAAGACCAAGTCTTTAACCTTGAACTTGACGATTACAACAGGTAAGATAACATCTGTATAGAAAGGAGACCTAAAATACCTACATAAAATGGAGAGTGATAATTGGGGCCTGGTCCCCTGATGACATTGCTCTGTCACTGCACCCGGTCCTTTCCTCCGCAGCGCTTAGCTATGCACTTGTCTACCGTCGCCCTCCCCTAGACTGTGGACTCACCAAGGCAGGGTAGGAAGACAGCTGCATTCACCGACATGTTCCTGCATCCGAGCACATGCTCAGTGTATTCTTGCTGAATAAACAGAAGCACCGGTCAGTCTCCTCCACTTACTTTTGTGACACAGGAAAAGACAAAAAGGCCAACAGACAAAAGAGCAAAGGAGTCACCCGCCTCAGAATTTTAAGTACTTACTTTTCAGATACTGTCAAGTCTAATGTAATATAACTTATTTACAATTTGGACAGCTGATAAAAATATGTTGCCTTCTTAAGAGGTGGAGTAAGGAGTTATTGTTAGCAAGCACTCTATGGCTATGTTAAGTCTTCTGGAAAATTATGCCAAAGCACCCCAGAGCAGTGATAGCTGAAATCCTGCACTTAAAAAAAAAAAAAAAGATGCCATATCTGAGAGTGGTCACATAGCAACGAACGAGTATCCGGAAATACGTCTGTACTCCTCTGACAGAATGGCTGAGTTCAGAACTAGACTAACAAATTCAATGTGCCACAGACAGAGCAGGCAAAATCATTTATACCGAAATTTCTTTGTTTGGGTCACAAAAGTCTATCAAGCAGAAAACACTGAGAAGAAAATTCCAGGACCCATTTTTAATCCTTTGCTGGAGCAACAACCCAACTCGCCCAAATGCAAGCATCCACATGGTGACTAGAAAGTTTTCGCACCACTTCCCAATGCTAAGGGTGACTTCCCAATGCTACAACTGAGTGATTTCAAAAGCACTTACCCCCTCCCCCCCAAAACCAGGTAATATTGACAGTGTTTCTCCCTAAGGACCACGGCACGGATGTCTGACCCCAACCAGTGACTAAGGCCCTATGACGACAGGAGCACATGAACCCAGTGATGGTACCAGAAGCCCTGGGCTCTACCGCAGGCCTTTATTTCCAGATTTATGATAACCCACTGAAGTGAAGAGACTTAACACTCACTCTTTAGTCTAAGCCCTTTTATTACATTTCACAACTAAAAAATGTTTTATATCTTTTGGCTTTACATGCCTTTGTAAGGATATATGTATGTGTGTGTGTGTTTTATAATTCAACGAAGCAAGTATTGTGGAGTGTTTATGCTTCTTAACACCTAGCTAGAGTTTTGTGGGTTTTATGCACTATGCTGGCTGAGTTCCAGTGCTATTTCTCAACAGAAACAAAAGTGCTAGTGCAGGCTAAATATAATCCTTTATGGTTTTATTTGACTATTGTTTTTATTTGTAATATTTGAAATCGTGGACTTACAATATTTGAATTCTTGCCCCATTTTCGGGTACTTAGGCTCCAAAAATACTTTCCAAATTTAAAACATACCTTTAAATAGTGAATGTTAAAATATTAAATAATAAAAACATTTCAATAAAATAATATAGTTATCTTTTTTTCTAAAAAATTGTTTTAAAATAAAATACTTAACTACCAATATTGATTAGTGGGTTCAGTGACACTGCATATAATCTCTATAGTGACTTAAATTTACATATTTTATTTTTTTGTTTGCCTGTGGGTTTTTTGGGTTTGTTTGGGGGGGGGGGGGAATCTGAGGGGCAGTGGGGGAGAGAGAATCTCAAGCAGGCTCTACGCCCAGTGCAGAGTCCAACGTGGGGCTGAGAGTTCATGACCCTGAGATCATGACCTAAGCCAAAATCAAGAGTTGAATGCTTAACCACCTGTGCCACCGAGGTGCCCCTATGTGTTCTAAAAATAGATCTTTAACTGACTTTTATTCTTCTTAATCAAATAGCTTCCAAAACAAATAATGATGCATTTTCCCTTTACATTTTTCCTCAAGGTTACACATCCATACATATTATCAACCGTGCAAGCAATCAACTACCCAGTTGTGAGGGGCTTGGGGAGCTCCTGACACACTGGGGGCTTGGAATTCAGGGTCACCTCCAACAGAAACAATATTAACCACACTGGCTGGGTTTTGAGTTGGGTGCTACAGGACATTTGGATTCCCTCTAGAATCCACACAGTTGTCAAAGGTTTAATTATAAAGAACTACCCTAAGATTAAGTTACATTGCAGAGGAAAACCAAACCTAAAAAACTATTCTTGGCATTGGTCTCAGGAGCTGCATTTGAATTAGACCGTGGAATTTAAAATGCAAACAAACAGGCAAAATAACACTTTCTGGTCTCTGAGGGGGGAAAAGAAAGGAGTGAACTGAAAAAACAGGGAAAGGGCTGGAGAAAACCTGCCTGGCCATGAAAGACCAGTCAGTTATGGGGTTCCGTATGTGGCAGAGTGTACAGTCAGGAATTGCATTTAATCTCTAAAGATTTCAAGTGTTCAAGAAAATGATATCAGATAGAGACGCAAAACTTAAGCTAAAAGAACATTAAGAGGTCTTCCTTTCTTAGTACAAAGCTGGATGGAGGGGGGCTTTCATACCTGACTTATAAGATGTTAAAACAAATCACAATGCAAACCTCATAAATTTGGCACGGATCGTATATTAAAAACACCCTTCCCCGGTTTTATAGGCCTCAAACAAATTGTTGTGCCAAATATCTGCTTGGTAAGTTTGATAAAATCTTATGAAAAATGGCAGCCTTTCAGACCCCTGGGCTCTCTCCTTGCTCCGAAGGAGCCTTACAAAAGAACAGGCTCCAGGTAAAGGCAAGGGCACTACAAGAGCTCATGCGGTGGGGGGTAGAGGCAGGTCAGCAAGGAGCACTAAATACAAGTCTACAAGCCCCTGCACAGCGCCGAGCCAGGCACGGACGCCGCGCTCCGGCTCCGCCACACGCAGCCACCTGGGAGTGTCCCCCGTGGGCTCTCTGCACAGCCCCGGGTACCCCAGAGCTACAAAGCAGAAACTAAAAAGGTCTAAGATAGGCTAATGTTTGTCAAGAAAGCAGTTTCTCACCACCTGGCTAGCACTGGCCCCCATTATTCATGTTGATCAAAGTCCCTATTACTTGGAACCACCCAAGAGACAGACAGAGGGAGTGAGAAGTGAATAATGGGTCTACTACAGGTCGAAGATGGTATGTCACAAGCCAGGCAATGAAAACGGATGCAGAGAACCGGGGTGACGGGGGAAGGCGACTGCCAGCACGCTGGTAGGGAGCACTGAGCGATGGACGGAAGCACGGCTCAGCGTAGGGCACGCCTATAATTAAGGTCACACTGTGAGCTAGTGACACTGCAATTAAAGTGAAGGCAAAAACAACAGAGACAACTAAAAATGTGTTAAGTGATTTTAATGCCTTGGAATTAGCATTTCTGAAGTTATCTGAAGAACCCAGATACAAATCTGTATATAAAATATGACTTCGCACCAATAACATCCCAACTGAAAAATATTACATCCCAGTAGTAATAGTGTTTATAATACTATCAAGGGGAAAGAGGTGGTTTTTATTTCCCTATACCTTGTAAAACACTTGGAATAAATGGAAACATGCACAGGTTGTTCATCTAATCAAAAAAGTTATGCGCTTGCTCCTTTTAAAAATCATTTTGTAAAATGGAGAAGAGGAAATCAAAGGGAGAATCATTTTTACGATCCCCCGCCCTCTTCCTCCCTGTCCACCCCCACTCCCCGCGCAGAAACAGGGCTGCAGTCTCTGGTCTCTCTTCTCCCTCATTCCCCGCGCCCCATCAGCGGCCAAGTCTATCTTCCAATCCTGTCCCCACTGCTGCCTGCGGAGCACAGGTGGCTGAGGTGGCCTTAGCGCCCAAGCACTGGGGACAGTCCCTCCTGCCTCCACAGCCAGCAACCGGGGGCTCTGCGGCCTGTGGTTCCTCATCCACCAGCGGGCCTCCTGACACGGCCTCGGTGCCCGCAGACCTCCACCCCTCCACTGGTTGATGCTCCACACCCTTCACCTGGGAAAGCCGCCACAACGCAGGACATCAACACCCTATGGGCAAGCGCTAAGGACCGAAGCACGGTAAGCACTCCGAAGAAGAAGAGGAAGACAGGCATCTGTCAGGACAAGAAGTAACGTTTAGGAGGCAAGCTGACTGGCCTCTCCTGAAGGCCACGTCACACTGGACCGGGTCAAGGCATTTCTCGTGATCTGTACGAGCCTGCGTCAGTACACACCTCTGAGACACGCCATCTGGCAACGCAAGGGCCACAAACCTCCGGAATGACTGCCAGTTCAACCCCGTCTCAAACCAGAACTCAAAAGGCTCCAACCACTAAAAAGGGAAGCCACAGGGGGGCACGCGCACCCTCGTCTCTCCTGTATGCGGCTATGGCGTATTCTTAGGAGATCTGGTCTAAGCCATCCTCCTGGTGGCAGCCAAAATACCTTCCCAAATGCAAGTCTGATCATATCACTTCCCTGTTTAGAGCCTGTCCAGGCCTTCCTGCCTACACGCCCACCTGGCTCACAAGACCTCCGTCATCGGGCTCTCGACCCCCAGCCCTCTCTCTCTGTGCCTCAGCCACGTGGATTACTTTCTCCCTGATGTCTGCACCCTGGTCCCTCCACTTCCGAGCTCACTCTCCCACCCTGCACCCCACCCTCTCCATCCGTGTACACAACCACCCCCCAGGTCTCTCCTAGGGAGTCCCTCCCCATCAGCAGGTTTCTGAGTACCCTCCTGCCTCCCCCCAGGTCCCAGCCCTGCACCAGATGGGCGTCTCCCCTCCTGAGCGCTCCAGAGCACCTCCCTTCCTCCCATGAAGCCCTCCTCACTCTGGACTCGAACTGCGTCCTGTCTTCACTCCAACACCCTGCCAGCATCCAGTATTGAGCCAGACTCAGTTGATGCCGCCAAGAAATGTATTCACCGAACCAACGAAGACGAGGAAAGACGGACAAACCGTCAAGAATACGGAAGCAGTATCAGAGAGGCTGGGGAAAACGGAACAAGTGACAACTTAGAAAAACATAAAAGTCTGCTGCTCGCATGGCCTTCATCTCACTAAAGACCAAAAGAAGTAGCTCAAAGTACTTTCAACAATTTACGAGTTTCCTGAAACCACAGAAGTCGACATGCACACCCGTGTTTTTGGGAATACGCCATGAAGCTATTTCAAAAGGACCATCCTAAATATGAAGAACTTTCCCGACTGAAGGCTGACAGCAGTTACAGAGTTTACCTCCCCAAAGTCCTGCTCTGCAACCCTCCTCACCCCCGCCCTCTTCTCCCCAAATCTGACTGCCCGTCGAAAAGTGATCTAGTGCCAAACCTGTCCCACGTGGTTTTCTGTTTAGGAGGTCCTACCTCCCCATGTCTCTTCCGTCCTGCAATCTGAAAGGTAAAGGCAGGGAAGCTCCTGTCATATGCAAGAGAATTCTGGAAGGAAGAATAGAAGGCCAGGCCTGGGACTGTAGGCCACCACCGACCAGGTCCACCTGAGACAGTTTCCTTAGGCGGAACTTACTTGTAAGAGAAACAAGATGTCTGAAGAGTACCAGGCTGTTGGTTTAGAATCCTGACCACTAACAGCTTAAAGCTCACGGTTCTAAAATACTAGGAAACAAAAACCAAATGTAAATCGGAAGAAAAAAGACTACTTCCACATGTCTATTTTCACGCGCTAGGAAGTGGTTTCCCATAAAAGCACGGCGAAGCATTATTTTACTGGTTCTAGGAAGCAAAGCGAGTCCACTGTGTTTAATTTACACAACCTCATGCAGACCCAAAGGCCTTCAGTATGACCAGTTTAAAAATAAACTGTCTTTGCTTATCCTATTTTCACCGTAATTACTATTCACATTACTTACCGGAATGTAATAGATGCCCATCTTGGGGGTTTCGTTGGCAGTAAGAAGCATCCCTAAAAATAAACACAATGAGAAAAGTAAACACATGGGGAAGAAAAAGGTGCTCTCTTCCATTTGTTTTACACTTGGAAATGTTCCAGCTCACGGCAGAAGAGCTGGGCCTGGAGGCCGGGGGCCTGCGAATCAGGCCATGGGCTCCGGTCTCTGATCTTCCTAGATGGGGCGCCTTAAGGATCTGGGAGACCAGCTTCCCCACCTGTAAAATGCTCAAGCTGCACTAGCCAAGTAAACAAGCACTTTCCACTGCTATGTGCACAGGTCTACATCAAGTCTGTGGTCACTTTCGTCATCATTTCTCCTGCCGAACCCAGGAGAGTTCGACACTTCAGACACAGAGACAAAATGCAGTTCAGGGGCACTGTGTACAATAATAATAATAAATAAGTTAAGAAAAAAGGCTTCCTTCTGTTAATCAGGAATCAAAGAACCAAGGCAAAGCATCTCCCACAAAATGTCACAGCAAAGCAGTTCCTGAGGTTTGCATTAAGCTTCACACCAGAATTGCAAACAAAACGGCGGACTCAAGGGGAGCACCACAGCTGCAGCTGCACCAGGAGAGACCTACGCAGCATCGAACAGCCCTTACGCTACCCACTTAACTCACTCGCAAGGGAACTGGAATAGAATGGACTAACAGACCCGCATTTTAAGAAAGCAGAAACTGAAGTGTGGGAGAAGTTCCCAGCCCTCGGTGACGGCGTCCCCCTAAACCACAGAACGGCAGCACCCAGGGACCCCCTGATTCTCCTCCCCACGAGCCTCCCGATGCAGCCCGTCCTCCCAGCCGGTGTTCCAGAATGATTTCCATACAACTGAAATCAGCAACCATCCGGGAGTTCTCTCCGACTCACTAAGCGCCTTCACAGGTATTACCTTGGTGGACATGCAACGAGCCTCTGAAATAAATAACAGCATCCTCATTTTACAGATGAAAAAAAAAAAAGTTCAAAGGGACCTAGTGCCCTAACACAAGCTGGAGAATTTTAGAGCCAAACCTTCTCCTACATTCTTTAGACTCAAAGAAAGAGGTCGTTCTGGGGACTGAGACAGATTACAACCAAAAAGAAGGTTCTTGCCGAAGATATTCCCTAAGCCTGGCTTCACTGGCTCGACTCTGGACACAGATCGCTCAACAATGAGCATTCCGCAAGGAAATGAAGTAATACCTACCCAACAGACCAGAGAAGAGGCTCTGATCTAACTACCCCCCAGAGAACCCAGACTAGACAAAGCAGATTCTTTTCACAATGGAATCGGATCTTACTTGACCATATATGGACAATGATACAAGCTGACCTCCCACCAAAGTGGGGAAGGTCAGAACTGAAGTCAATTATGAATAAGAAAAACAGGCAACCTCCCAAAGCCCAAGAACAAAACGCTGAAAAAAAAAAAAAATCCAAGTCAGTAAAAGAAAGTTAGTTCAGCAGAAATTAAGATGATCACAGGCAAGAGAGGGGAAGAGTGTGAGGCACTGTGCCAGGAGCTTTACTCCAGATAACGACGTGGCCTCAGAGAGTTAGATGACTTGCTCAAGGTCACCACACAGCTGGGAAAGAGAGAAGCTGATATTCTACCACCTCCAAGCCCGTGGAACGCAGGACTCTCCAACCACAGTCACAACTAAGAAAAAATGAAAAGACTTCTTGCATGGTCAAATAATAAAAAATTTCAAAAGCGCAAATATAAACACCACACAGCAACAGGAAAAACATTAATATAATGTCAACCAGAAAGCAAAAGACAACTCTACATAAAACGTGAGGACCATGACTAAAAACATATGAACAGAGGCACGTGGGTGGCTCAGTCGTTAAGCGTCTGCCTTCAGCTCAGGTCATGATCCCAAGGTCCTGGGATCAAGCCCCACATTGGGCTCCCTGCTCTATGGGGAGCCTGCTCTCCATTTCCCACTCCTCCTGCTTGTGTTCCCTCTCTCACTGTCTCACTCTGTCAAATAAATAAATCTAAAAAAAAATAAAAACATACTAACACGTAAGAATTTCTCTCATGGAAACAGTAAAGGTACTCGGGAAGACATGGTGGAATTATGAATGGTTTTCCCTCCCCAGTCTTCTTTGTAGTGATGCTTATTATAGTTTCAACAATGACACTATTAACTTTGAAAGAGAGGGAGACACTCATTCGCGCCTAGAGTCAAAAGAACCCGTCTCAAGTCTGATGCCCACCATGGCGAGCACTACCCAGTGTGCTGTGCGGCCTCACGGGGCAGCCACAGAGAATAGGATGGAACAGCAGGGCCCTCCCAGGACGCGTGCACACATCGACTCTCACCTGCATGTGCTTCAGGGGCTAACAGATCCATTGAGGCTCAGAGTTCAAAATCCGAAACCATGCTCTCTGCCAGGGCTACCTCCGTCTGCTCACAGGGCAAGTGTGCAAATGGGGCCCCAGCCCAGCAGGAAGTGTAGGAACGAAAGGGAAGAATCTAGAAACCCGTGTAGCCCTGTGACATTGTCTTTTCCTTGTAATTCATTCTTATTACAGTTAGGAAAGTATTGGGCTGCCATGGATGGGAAAGTTACAGACAAAGGAAAGGCAAACTCTCGGTCCTTCAGACACTGGAATGCTAGCGGCCGGCAGCGGTCCCTGCGGGGACAGCGGGGGGCAGATGGTCTGTGGCCGCGGGGCTGTGCGGGATAAGAAAGGCCAGGGCACTCCTCCCCGAGCGCTCAACTCCAGACGTAGGCGCGGAGTGTGCGCTTTTCCCAGAGAGGCACGAAGGGTGCGTACAGATGTCCCGACCCACTCCTGTCGATGCTGGAAGCAGGCACGACGCAGCAGGGCAGGCCACCTCCCCCTCCCGGCACAGGGGGGCACAGGGGCGGCTGGAAGACTGGAAGGCAGCCAAGGAGACCCCTGCTGGGTACGCGACATGACCCCTGGGCCTCGGGCTTTCCGGGAGCAAAGCCCTTCTCTCCCCCCGGCGACTGGGACCCCAGAGACCCTGACCCCAGGCTGTGGCATCGCTCAGCCACACACAAGCCCCGCTGATGCCGCATGGAGCCGCCCGGCTGTCACAGAGCTGACGCAGGGTCACAGGGCCGCGCGGCCTGCCCGGCGCCACGGCGACGCTGGAGTCTGCGGAATGAGCAACGCGAGCGGGACAGAGGAAGGAGCCAGAAAGGCGGGACCATTTCTCAACATTCTGAGCCGCCTCCGTGTTAGAGAAGAACATGACAACGCTGTAATCGTGATTCGGCTTTAATTACTTACAAATGAGTAAGTGAGAAGATAAAGAAAGAAAAACGTTTTAGCTTTTCTAAAATATGATTAAGCTCATGATGATTAAGCACAAGGCAGTGAGAGCAGCGTTAAAGGGAAAGGAGCAGAGCGAGGCAGGGCAGCGAACCGCCTGCTCCCCTCCGAGCCCCGGGCCGAGCTCCTGGTCCTACTCTGCCCGCCTGCTCAGGAAATCAATTATTCGGCTATTTTTTGTGTTCGATTCACTTCTCATAAGTTATTTGACAGTCAGCTTGTTCTTCTGTCCCAAACATCACTCTTACCCTTTTTACCCCTCTCAGAAAAGTGTACAATGACGAGACCTGCTGGTCTCCCTGACCCAGGGACCACCGGCCTCTCACCGGCCCCGGAGGGCCTTGGCAGGGGGTCGCACATGGACAGGCCAGCATCTCTCTTGTCCGGGATATTTAATTGGAAGGCCACCACAGTGAGACCGAACTTCTATTTGAGAAAAAACATACACGCTGGAGGCACGAGGTAAACACCACTATGAAAACCAGCCACACAAATCCGGGGTAAGTGACATTTTCTGAGGCTACTGACCTGATCCTGAAAAAGTCAATGTCATGTAGAAGGCAAAAAAAACCAAAAAAAAACAAAACAAAACCGGCGGGGGGCGGGGCGGGGGGGTGGAACACACACGGCTATTACAATTGAAAGAAACTAAACACGGCCACACCTCGAAGCAACACACAGCCCTGATTACGGCCTGGTTCCAAACAACAGGCTACAACAGGCATCTGGGGGACAACGGGGGATGCGAGAACGGACTGGATGTACGCGAGGGAACTAGAGTCAGGTGGGCTGGTGCGACGCGGACTCCTAGAGGAGCACCGCACGCCCGCAGCCGACTTCAATACAGCATCCTGCCCCGGGAACGATCCCCAAGTCAGGGCCGGCGCTGTGCGACAGAAATATCATGCGAGCCACATGTGCGAGTTCACGTTTTCTAGTAGACGCATTTAAAAAGAATTTTTTTTACAAGTAAGAGAATTTTAATGTATCTTATTAACCCAGTATGTCCAAAATATTTTCACATAAAAAACTGAAGATCTATTTAACTTTTTTTTTTTTAAGAAAAAGAACATGCCCACATGTGCACATGCACGTCGACGTGCACATAAGCAGGGGGAGGGTCAGGGAGGGGCAGAGGGAGAGGCAGAGAGAAAATCCTAAGCAGGCTCCACACCTAGCACAGAGCCTGATGCGGGGCTTGATCTCACAACTCTGAGATCATGACCTGAGCCAAAATCAAGAGTCGGAGACTTAACCGATGGAGCCACCCAGGCGCCCCTATTTCACATTATTTTCTACCGTACAATATCTTAGAAATCTGGTGAGTATCTGGCACGCAGAGCACATCTCAGCTCAGATGAGGCAAACTGCCAGCTCTCAAGAGCCACCAGCGGCCACACAGCTTCCCGCTCTCAGCCCAGCTGCCCCATCAAACTCTCCCCCTCAATCCACCAAAACCTGCTCGCCACCCGTATCTCGACTTCAGTTCCACCTGGTTTTACTCATCTTCTCACGCCGCTCAGACCCCATCCCGGACTGTCTAACCAGGACCCCACAATCCTCATCTGCAATTTACTCCTGAACCCGGCAGAATTTGACTTCACCCTGCTACTGCCATGAAATCTTCATGAAAACGATCACAGAGACACAACTGATCTCAAAACTGCAGTTTCCCATCTTTCTTGGGACAGGAGCCTGGAACTCGAAAGGCCAAGGGCTCCAGAACCAGGAAAGGCTGGCTGTCGCTGGGGCCCTGCCACGCACCAGCGGGGCGACCGACCAACCGCGGCCCCGTCACCCAACCGTCCTCCCCTCCTAAGACGGAGACCGGCAGACAGACAAGCAGGAAGGAAAAACCACGTGCGCCATGAACTGCACGGGGTTCTGAAGAGACGCGCGATCCGTGGGTATCGCCGCGCCCGGCAGCAGGGAGCAGAGCCAGTTCCTTTCTTCCCGCCTCAAGCTTGGCGGGCCCCACACGTGCGGAGCGCCGCCCACACCGGACCTCGGCTCCACTCCAAACACTGTCACTTCTCTTAGGGCCTTCTGTCCCTTCCTGTTAGGTTTCTCAGCTGGCTCTTCCTTGTCCTCAGTCCCCCTCTAAACACCTCCCCGCGGCGATCTCATGCCCTCCCGCCTCTCCTGAAATCCCCTGGGCTTATACGTCTGCGAACGCCGGCACCGCAGACCACAGCTCGTGCCGCGCTCCGGAGGCTCCCACGGCAAGGCGGTGGGTCGGGGCACGGCCTCCCGAGCGCTCGGCAAGCGCGGTACTGACTCACACTTCTGGGCCCTCCCCGCCCCCCCGCCCCCGGACACTCCTGTTGGTACCCGGGGACCCAGCCCAGGCATCTGTGAAAAGGCTCCCCGGTGAGGCCGACGACGAGCAGCCGGGGGTGAGACCCTCTGGGGGACACTGTCACTGACCTATCGCTTCCTGATGTTCAAATGTTTAAATAAGAAAACAATCTCTCTCTCAACTTGCTCGGTCACTTCTGTTCCCAATCAGCCCACAGTATCCCTTCCGACTCATTTTAGTTCAACACCGATCTACCCTTTACACGCCAGCACACCGGGCAGAACCGACTTCTGAAAGCACGGTCTAAACAGGTCCTGACTACAGACTGAGCCCAAACCACTCAGCATGCGATCCCCAGACCTGCACCACCTTCGTTCCCACGGGAGCCACCAGGGCTCTGGCGCATAAGACTCCACCCCTTTCCCAGACAAGCCCCATGAACGGTACCCTAGGCCTTCCTGCCCTTCCTACGCTGCTCCCTCACACGGATCCCTCATCTCCCCACCCCCCCACCAGATCTCACTCGTCACTCCGAGCACATGCTAACACCCATCTCCTCTGCGATCCCCCCGGTGGCACTGGCTGAAACCCCTCGCTCCAACATGCTGTCCCAGCGCTCTTTGTGCGGAACACAATTTTTCCTGCTTTGCCTTGGATCCCTCTATCAAAATTATCTGCATACATCCGTCCTCAGAATATAACACGGCTTGAGAGTGGGGACTGGTCTGTACTTTCGTACCCCAAAATTCTTCACAGATCTGTCCTGAAGGTATCGTAAGTCTTGAAATGCAAGCTGGATCACATACAACACAGAAGACACCGAAACCCATGGCTTCATGAGCCCTGTGGATTATCAGGTGGCCCCAGCCTTTCCCAAAGCCTTGACCTCAATTTCCACACACTATTACTAATCACGTAAAAGAGTGAAGAGCGCACTAAAATAGCATCTCACCTGCCGCCTGCCTCGGGAGTGCTGGTGTCTACTAATAGCTAGGCTGGCTAAGGATTGAGTCACCGAGAGGGCCATTTTCTGAGTCATCCACCACTTCCTGCTCTTGATTTTTCCGGTGAATATAATATCCAAGAACTGTCCTGACCAAGCCAAACCGTTCTGAAGAAATGGAATGAGTTTAAAACCCCATAAAGCACAGCCCAGATTTAGCCCACTGAATGGCCGACTGCTACCTACTGCATACCTGAGTTGGGATAGAGGCAGACGTCATTAATGTCATGCTCTGGCTCCAAGGAAGTAAATATTTTTCCCTAAAAGAATAAGCCAAAAGGAATTATTAAAATAGTTACAGGAAGACAACTTTTAGCAATGTTGAATAAAGAAAATAAACCGGAGATCTGACATAACCACCTACTGCTACGTAAAGAAATACATCACCTAGTTGAAAGCACAGAATTCAAGTTTCAGAAGTGGTTGAGAATTCATTTTATCAATTTATCAAATGCTTTCATTTCAGAGATGGAGAAACTGAGGCCTACGGGAGAAAGGGGACTTATCTAAGGAAATACATACAGCTTCATAGATAATGCTCACACAGCAGCACAGGGTCAAGTCTAAGATACAGCTGCATATCAACTTAGCAAAATCCTCGTACTCTGGAAGATACACCCCAGTTAAACTTATATTCAAAGAAACCGAAGGATGGGACATGGTCAGCAGGGTCTGACGGGGATGGTATCTGCCACGTCTACACCCCAGAGCTCGGAGGAGGATAGAGCAAGAGCTTGTGTAGAAAAGAACTTGTAAAACAAAACCTTATAAACACGTAACCTGTTAGTTACACAGGAAAGGCTAACACACTTTTATATTCACTGTGGAGGTAGGGGGAGAAAGGTGATGTATTTTAAAAAATTAAGAGGACAATAAAAGAAACAAGCAGCAGAAGGTAAGAAGACAGAAGGGGGAAAAGCTGATGAGAAAGGTAAATATGGAGAGCAAGTCAGGCAAAACCAAGCAATCTGGGTGTTGGTCGAGGGCGTATTTAGTCATAACAACAACGCCAAAATAAAACGTATTGCAGCAATGACAGCAAGATAATTCAAGAACTGATGTTGAAAATGTCCGCCAGCTCTTGCATTTATTAACTCATGTCAGAGGCTCCCATGGCGAAGGAGTGGGGGAGAAGGAGGCACGGGGAAGGTGCTTCCTGCTCACTCAGTGAAAAGCTGCAGCCAAATTTCTAATTCCAGACACAACAACGAAAGGCCAATACTTCAGGAGTTAAGCAAAAGAAAACTAAAAACACAAGTTACGGTCGGAGCAGCCGGAGACCCTGGGACAGAACTGGGGTGTGACGGGGCTACGGCGGCCCTCCAGCCCTGAGCACACGAGGCCCCGGAGAGACTGACGTGCGCCCTCTGGCTACTACCGCTGAGGCCGCTGGACCTCCCACCCCCTCTACCTCCAAAATGAATTAAAAGGAAAAAAAAACTTTTTTAACTAAGACATTGACGTGTGTAATTAATTAAATATAATTAAATACAAAGAACTCTTCTAAGCAATTACTCTACTGGGGCGGCGCCTGGGTTTTAAGCGTCCGACTCTTGGTTTCGGCTCCTGTCACGATCTCAGGGTCGTGAGATGGAGCCCCCGTCGGGCTCCGCGCTCGCCAGGGTGTCTGCTTCAGCTTCGCTCTCCCTCTCCCTCCGGACTTCACACCATTTGCTCTCTCTCTCTCTCTCTCTCCGTAAATAAAAATCTTTAAAAGAAAAAAAAAGCACTTGCTATACTGTTTTCCCATTTTGTTGAAAGACTGATTTTTACTCTCTCAAAATACCTTAGAGTTTTAAAATAAAAAAATGAAAAACATAGGGCAGATGAAAACCAGAAATGGAGGCTTTTGTTACTTTTACTTTTTAAATGACACTTGGAATTCAGAAAGAATATCTAATATTCTTTTTTTTTAAGAGAGAGAGAAAGAGAGCGAGTATATGAGTGGGGGGGGCGGGGGGAGAGAGAGAGAGAGAGAGAGAGAAGCAGATGCCCTGCTGGGCATGGAGCCTGATGCAGGGCTCAATCTCGTGACCCTGAGATCATGATCTGAGCCCAAATCAAGTCAGACATTTAACCGACTGAGCCACCCAAGCGCCCCCACATCAAATATTCTTAATAATGTTTTTTAAGAAAAACACTAAGAAGGACGCCTGGGCAGCTCAGTTGGTCAAGCTGCTGCCTTCCGCTCACCGAGTCCCACTTGGGGGGGGGCCTCGCTCAGCAGGAGCCTGCTTCTCCCTCTGCCTGCTGCTCCCCCCGCTTGGGCTGACAAATAAAAATCTTTAAAAAAGATTAAGAAAAGAAAAAGACCAAGAAATTATTGAAAGGGGTCATACCCAGAAGCCAATTATTTGAGATGGGTTTTAAAAGGTGTGAAATTGAGATACATAATAACGTTGACATGGAAAGATAATTAGTAGCTCATAAAAAACTTTCCCAAGACTGTGAGAGAGCCTCAGGATCTAGGAGGTTCTCATGGAGCAGTGTTTTTAAAACGTGATTTACTCTCTACCTAACTGAGCATGTAAAAAGGCATGCCGGTTCTAGCAAACCAGGCCACCTTCTCCACAGGAGGAAAGCAGTCTAGACTACTTATCTACATACGAGGATTATTTTTGCTGAAGTAACTGACTTCCAATGAAGCTCTCAGGTGTGTACTTAGCCACTCTTTCCCAAAAGCCCACATAACGCAAAAAAGGCAGCAGAAAGAAAAGGAACATTAGGATAACACACCAGTTAGTACTCTCAAAGAGAAAGTACGTACTGAGTTCTTATTCCACATTTTGATGATGCGTGAGTCTGCAGACAAAATCAAATCTAGAGAATCCTGGAAATGAACTGACTTGATGGGCAGCCCGTACTGGTGATCCTTAACCAGCAATGGCTTATCTGATCGAAGGTCATATAATAAAACCTGAAAGCAAGAAAACAAATATTTCTGTTTAAGCAAATTAAATATTTTATCTTAAAAAGCAAGTTTGAAAACTTAAGACTAATGGCTGCCATTTGTTTTGCTGCCTCTTTATGAGCATAATGAACACCTTACTCAGGGAAAAAAGATTCTAAAGCCTGACAGCAAAACACTAGAAAAATCTCTTAAATTACCCTTGGAGTACACGGTTTTATGAACTTAACTGGAAAATAATTTTTAGGCTCACTAAGCCTGAGAATGACTGAGCTATACTAAGAAAGAAACAAAAAGAAAAATCTGTAAGAGTTGGTGTCATTTGTGAACTAAAACAAATATATATACCGAGGATCTACTGTGTCCCCAGGCACTGTCACAGCAACTGACAGAAACAAATTTAAAAGGCGTCACGAAGATAATCAGGCAGATTCGAGCAGACAGCGGCAGCAAGGCTAGGACTGTTGGGCAGGGGTGGGGGGGTGCTTCTGAGCCCTGTCACTAGGGGCAAGTGGCAGGAGAAGCTACATCTCAGTCCCCGGTGACAGAGCCTCTGCAGACCTTGATGACCGAGGCAGTAACTCCACAGACTGTTCTAGAGGAGAACAAACCTACAAGTGGGTAGACTCTGCCTTGAAGAAAAGAACGGAAGAAAGAAAAGATGAAGGTAACCCTCTGTGGCCACTCAATCCGTCCTTGTCAGACTAGCATTGCTAAGGTACGGAACCTCAGGGCACGTGGTCAACGGTGCTCGGTATATAAGAAAAAAAAAAAGGTTCCTAGGACAAATTTTGGAAATACTTTAAATACATTTCTTGTCTAGAGGAATTCTCAAGAGCCTTCAATATATATTTAAATGCACTGTGACCCTCCAAGAGTAGAAATCTGGCAGAATTACAAACTGCACTGACCACAGAATTCTGTTCTACACTTTCTGGAAAATGTTGTTCTAAACCACAGTCAGGACAATGCCGGAGGCATAATACTCCCAGCTCAAGAACCTCTCAGACCAACCTGGAAGGTCAGAATTGGAATTTCTCAAGGTACTAAAAGATGACAGCCTTCCGGACTACCTCTCCCTCGAGCCAAAACAACGATGCCTCATTTTCTGTTCCCACAGCGAGCACAGACGTGGACGCTTCCCACAACACATGCATGCCTCTGCAATGCTAACTTAAGCGTGAAGTTCCCAACTTAAACACACTCACCTGCCCTGTGGATGTTCCAACTGCCATGGTCAAGGCACCATTAAATTTCAAAGCAGAGATTGTTGGTAAACTGTTTATCCTGAAAGGCAAAACATTCGTGTTCCAGGTACATACGGCCAAACCTTCCAAATAACAAATTCATTATTAATCGTTACTTGTAGTAGGGAAAATCATATACCTAGCTTAGGTTTAAAAGGTAATTGTAGGGGCGCCTAGGTGGCTGATTTGGTTAAGCGTCTGCCTTCGGCTCATGTCACGGTCCCGGGGTCCTGGGCCCGAGTCCTACATCGGGCCCCCTGCTCAGTGGGGAGCCTGCTTCTCCCTCTGCCTGTCACCCCCCATTTGTGTACGTGTGCTCTCTCTCTAATAAATAAATAAAATCTTTAAAAAAATAAAAGATAACTGTATCCAAACTTTCTTAACCAAAATAAAAAGCTTTATACGTAAATTAATCTGCTTTTAAAATCTGTAGATGATCTTTTTTAAAACTATAAGAAATACCCTCAAAGTATCTACAAAAAAAAAGTTTATAAAACTATAAAACCAAAAAAAAAAACAAAACAAAACAACACTATAAAACCAATTGAAAAGGATCAGTATGACACTAGCTTTCAATGTGATTAAGTCGGGATAAGGTATTTACAAAAATATCCCCTTTTGCTTATGAGGAAATGAGTTGATACTCGGGCAGGTTATACCCATGTCCATTTTTAAAGCTGTCCATATCAAGCTAAGATAAAAGACTAATCCTCTGATGGGGACCGGAACCTGAGAAAGTGCAGAGGCGGTACGGCGAATGGTTACGGCCACAAATCTGGAACACACTTCTCACTTGGCAAGTGAGAAGAGGACCGGGCCCCGAGCGTTGATCTTCGGTGGGAAGGGAGCCACACGAATCAGAGAGGACAAGAGCCCTGACTTCAGTCCCTCCTGTCTCCGTGTCCTCGGGACCAGGCCCCCCAGTCCAGGCCGTGAACTGTGAGCACCCTCAAGGCTCTCAGGCCCCCTAAAGCCTCAAGCCGTAGGCTTACAACTGAAGCCCCAGTTTGGAACCTGGAGGCCTCCCACGCCCGTCCTTTTAGTCATTTGCTCTTCAAAACGAACTCTGGGAGCGTGTGTCAGTGCACTGGGATGTTAGTTTTCTTTACTCACTCAAACTTTTCTGATTCTTAACAAAACTAAGTCATTTTCTTCAAGTAGGTCCTAAGTTTATCCCTCAGGATCTCACAGTTTTTGTTATTATAAGTGAGAACTGTCTTCCATTGTATCTTTCTAAATGGGTTTTGCTGATCAACCTCAAAGCCACTAATTTTGCCCATTTATTTTATCACCAACTTATTTAACTCTCATCTTGGTTCTTATAATCTTCCAGTGGATTCTGAGTTTCTCAGGCAGACAATTGTTAGTGTCTGCAAATAAAGACAGCCTTTCCCCTCATCTGATAATTACACATACTTCTTTCTCTTTATTATATTGGCTCCACCTTCCAGAACTCCACCTCTCTCAAATAACAGAGGTGACAGTTTACAGTGCTTGCACAGAAAATAATGAAGCTAAGCAGACAAAAATTAACAAATAAAATCACCCGAAATGGAAACAGCAAGTAAAACTAGCTGTACCATTTTGGTACACATCCAGATTTCTTCCCCATGACTCCGCAGCATGTTCAATGCTTTTCTTAGGAAAACGTGGTAAAGATCTATAGGCAACTGCATGATTTGCTTTTCCACTTAAGGGTATATTTGGAACATCTTCCCCTAGTAATAAATGTACTTTTGCAACATAATTCCTAAAAGCTTACAGATACCATTGGTCAATATCTTCCCCATCTGTAGAGTAAATACAGTAAGGGTACCTGCATCAAAGGCTGCCACGAGCATGAAGCTAGGAAATGGAAAGAACTAAGGACACTAGCTGGCAAACAGAAAGCACTATCTGTTAGCTATGATTTTTACCAAGCTGTATTTAATCAACATTCTTGGGCTATTTCTGACTTTTCAGTATTACCAGAATGGGACGGACACCTTGGGCGACGGAGAGTGGGAGAACATGCACTCTGTACGGGCAGGGAGACCCTCAAACCGATGTCACCTTTTCTGCCAAGCACTTTAGCAATGGGTACAAAAGCTATTTCACCCAGGAATCCAGGGTCTCAATATGTTCCCTCGGGAAATAGTCACAGAACTACAAGTGGACACACAACAGTGAAAATCTATAAACACCCTTCACAAACCGAGTGGTCTGGTTACTTGAGTTACACCCACATGTATGTGTGCTGAGGCTATTTTTACTTTCTTGCGTGTATTTTTGAAACTGCTTAGTAGTATCTTTTTATACTAAGTATAGACCAGCTTTACAAAATAAAATTATTTTTTAAAATAAACAAAATAGGGCAGGGCCCCTGGGTGGCTCAGTTGGTTAAGCATCTGCCTTCAGCTCAGGTCCTGGGATCAAGCCCCATATTGGGGCTCCTTGCTCAGCAAGGAGGCTGCTTCTCCCTCTCCCTCTGCCTACTGCTCCCCCTATTTGTGCTCTTTCTCTGTCAAATAAATCAATAAAATTTTTTTAAAAGAAGTGTTTGTGAATCGATACTCTAATGTAAAGAAAAAAAAAAACAGAACAAATATTCCCATATTTCTAAAGACCACAGTAAAGATTATCTTTTCACATCCCTTCCTTAAATTTCCTATAGTGCTGCATCATAAATACATCATTAAATTGACAGTAAAAATAACCGTAAGACATAATACAAAGAACTCCTGCTGGCCTGTTTTCTCAAATGACTTTTCTAAGAAGAAATTGCTAAGGACAGAGATCGTAGCAGAACCCAAGTCTCTCGATTTTAATTCAAAAACAAATTAATGTTTATGAGTAAAAAAAAATTAACTTTTCTGCTTTCTAGGGAGTAGGAAAATAGCTTCCACTAACAGCTGATTTCCTACTTTCTAAAAATAAGCAGACTTCTCTGATTCCATTCCTTTCATACCAAAGTAATAAAATGTTAAGAATAATTTTCGGGACGCCTGGGTGGCTCAGTTGGTTAAGCAGCTGCCTTCGGCTCAGGTCATGATCCCGGCATCCTGGGATCGAGTCCCGCATCGGGCTCCTTGCTCGGCTGGAAGCCTGCTCCTCTCTCTGCCTCTGCCTGCCTCTCTGCCTGCTTGTGTTCTCTCTCTGTTAAATAAATAAATAAAATCTTTAAAAAAAAAAAGAATAATTTTCTACTGGTTTCTTCTATTGACAAAGATAAGAGCTTTACAATAATTCAGTAATCTGCACATTAATACTTTGAGATTTTCTGTATGTGTATTACATTTCACAATAAAAATGTCTAATTCTAAGAACAAAACAAAATGAGAGTAGAATGAGTAAATTTTCCACTTTAAAATTGTTTACTATACTCCACATACCATGACTAATGAAGTTGTTCATTGGTATTCCTTTAGTAAAACTCAATAGGGAAAAATCTCCTACGCTCCCTTCATTTTTTATTTAATTTAATTTACATTTAGTTAATTATACAGTGTATTAATAGTTTAGGAAATAGAGTTCAGTGATTCATCAGTTCTACATAACACCCAGAGCTCATCACATCACGTGCCCTCCTTAATGCCCATCACCTAGTTATCCCATCCCCCACCCCCTACACTCCCATTGAATGTCCTAATTAAAAGATGAAAAAATTAACTGATTCTTTACTTATTATACAGGGGGAAATGTATGCATTAGAAAAAAATGCTCTTCCAATTCAGTGATTCTTGACTTTTCTCTAGATCAAGGATGCTTTACATAAGCTGATTTTTCCAAAGAAAGAACATAAATTCTTTGCTCCCTCAGAAAAATGCAAATCACATAAAAATGAGCAATAACTTAGAGGATTCACATTCTCTCTGTAGCGCATCCATCAAACACTCCCCCTCCCACATGATACATCTACAGGTAAATGTTTGGCCAACTGAAATCAGTCAATGCTAGTAAAGTCACGTTACTACAAATATGAGGAGCCCAGAGAAAGAATGTTTCTGAACTGATTATAGCAAATAATCCCATGTCAAGAATCCGACCAAGAGAGTATAAGGCTGCATAAGTATTAACATGAGCACAGAAAAATGTCTGAAAACCTACGTGCCAAATGGTGCAAGAGTAACCACTCTGGTGAACGGGAAAAGGGCAGGAGGCCTACAGTTCTTCCCTAATTCAGGCGTGCAGAGGTTTGCGTCCGCCGAGTGTGTATTACTTCTTTGATTGTTTTAAATGCAGGAATTGGCAAACAGGAACAAGAAGATATCAGAAAACACTTGCCTCCCTCCACCTCAGAATTCAAAGTACATCTTTTTGCTTGTTAACTGGAGTGGTTCTAGCACTAGATCCTACAGCACGAGAACTACGAACTCCTGCAGTATATCTCTTTTAATAAAACTCCATAGCAGCTAACAAGACATTCTACGCAGCACCTTAGAAAGGAATTCCGTCTAGCTTTCCCACTTAGGTGAACTTCCCCAAAAAAGGATTTTTATATAAATCACAAAACTGCAACCTCAGATACAAGTCTGACGGGTTTCATCCTTCAGCAGTCGATTTTAATCCAGTACTGATACAGGTGTTTAAATCATAGCACATAGGCATTTAAACGGCACGTTAATTCCCACTTACTCTGAATCGGCTGTTACGCTACTTAACGCGCAGTCCAGCAGGCCGACTCTACCGCGAGTTCTCGGGTCCCAACACTCCACACGACCCTAAACAAACAGAACCCGGTGATTTTAGACATTAGCTGCTGCTAGAAAATTTTCAGACAAATACCTTAGTAACACGGATCATCTCCTGGGGGATAAGGACTTATTTTTTTATCATATACCCTTTTTAATTCTGTCAAATGTTTTACTATAAGGGGAATTTGTTTTTAAAAGGAAAAAAACACTGGTTAGGAAAAGAAGTCCAAAACGCAATGCCTGATCCTTGACCGGACCTTGGTTTGGGTGGTGGGGTGGAGCGGGAGGAGCTATGAAAGACATTTTGGTAGAATTGAGAATATTTAAATATTACTGTATCAACATTAAATACTGAATACATAACATTACTGTATCCATGTTAAATTTCTTAGGGATGATAACATATTATGATTTTATACAAGAAAATCCTTGTTTTTAAGAAAACGTTTTTAAGAAAAACATTCAGAAGTATTGAGGGCTAAACTGTCAAAACATCTGCAACTGATTTTCAAATGGTGCAAAAAACATTTTTGATATACACGTAAATATTTTTATAGAAAAAGAAAGCAAATGTGTGCAATGTATATAAATGATGAGTGCAACTTTGCAGAAAGTGACATTTACAACTTTTCAGAATTTTTTTAAAAATAAAAAGCTGGAAGAAAATAAAGCAAAAAAAGAAAAAACAAAAGAAGAACTACAAGCAATAGAGCAAGGGAGAGACTGGCATAATCCATTTAAGAAGAATACTCTGCAATCATTAAATAGAATGACTTAGACATACATACATGTACTAGCAATATGCCCACAACCTACTAGGTAAAAAACAGTTCATTAAAAAAAAAAGTATGATCCCACTGTCTATTTAAAAAAGTTATTTGTGCCAACATAGAAAACCCTGACAGGACACAGAACAAATTATTACCAGTGTTCAGGAAATGTAAGGAAACAGGACTAGAATAGGGCAAGAGGTGACTACACTTCTCGCTTTCACTCTTCTGTATTATTCAACTTTATGATAAAAAACATATACACAAAGATTTTTTTAAAAAATTGTTCACTATATTAACCACCTTAAAAGTAAGACCTCAAATATACTCAGAAGGCTTAATCTCATCAATCATTTAGTATTATTACAAATGTCTGTCACAAAGATAAAAGAAATCTTAGAAATCAAGGAGCGAGTAATTCTAAATGGTTTGGTTTTCATGTCTTTTCAAAATGAGTTAATAAGACTTTATGGATATAAAAAAGAAAAGTCCCATTTCAAAAACAAAAAAATAGGTATGCAGATAAATTCCAGAGTAAATAAAAATGGTTTTTTTAATCACAGTGATTTTCCTGTGACTGAAATTCAAGTATTTCTATGGCTAAAGCCTGCACTCTTTTATACTTCAAAAAGCACAAAATGTAAGCCCTTACTGTTTGATTTTGACAATAATGTTATAATAATTATAATAATATTGTAAACATTGTCACAGACAAACTCAAAATCCAACACATACTATCAAAATTATTGTAAAAGTGAATTTTTAAAGTCCAGTCTGACTATGCCTATCAAATATCAAGCCCCCAGTAAACCCAAGAATTTGAGGAACCTCAGCCTTTAGGCAAGAAGGGGTCTAGTCTCCCCTCAGGGTTGGTATTCAAACAGCTGGGGGAGAACAGCCTGCTTGGGATGTAACCGCCCTGACAGACGCCACGTCTGTAAGGATTAGACTGCTCCGGAAGGACTCCCTTAAAAACTATTTTTCCAAGGGAACAGTTTTATTTTCTTAACATTTTTAAAAAGATTTTAGCTATTCATTTGAGAGAGACAGAGCACACAAGCAGGGGGAGAGGGGGAGGGAGAAGCAGACTCCCTGCCGAGTCAGCAAGGGGCCTGGTGTGAGGCTCGATCCCAGGACCCGGAGACCATGACCTGAGCCGGAAGCAGACACCCAAACATCTAAGCCACCCAGGCGCCCAAGGAAACTTTTAAACCTTCCCCTTGGTAATGTCAAGAAAAGTACTTACTTAGAAAATGCTTCATTGGGCCGATTTAGGTGCAACAGTATTATAATATATTCAACAGTTTTATATATTTTCATTAAACCAACTCTGTGCCTCATCTCATATCCTAATCTCTTAATATAAAAGTAATTTGAGTAGAGACCTAAATTTCATCCCTCTGGGACTGGTTTAATAAACTACAGTACAGGGCGCCTGGGTGGCTCAGTTGGCTGAGCAACTGCCTTCAGCTCAGGTCATGGTCCTTGAGTTCCAGGATCGAGTCCCACATCGGGCTCCCGACTCCACGGGGAGTCTGCTTCTTCCTCTAACCTTCTCTCCTCTCATGCTCGCTCTCACTTTCTCTGTCTCTCTAATAAATAAATAAAATCTTAAAAATAAATAAATAAATAAACTATAGTACATTCACACAATGGAATCCTACCCATCAGTTTTAAAAAAGTAGTTAGTATTATAAGGATCAATGTATAAAGACGCATATTACATATCATCATGTTAAAAAAAAGCAAATGAAGAAGTATAATTTGACTTTCATACAAAACTTTAAAAAGAGATGACTAACACATATGCCTATCTGCATACCCCTGGGAAAAAATTCCAGGCTGCAGGCTTTGGTGACTGGAAGGCACAAGAGAACACTTCTCAGTAACACATTTCTGACTTTTTTTATTTACTATGAGTATTTATTGTAATTAAAAAACTGCGAATCTAGGATAATTCTGGACAAGTATGAAGAACACGGATTCAAAAGCACTGCAGTTTAGGGACACCTGGGGGGCTCAGTCATTAAGCGTCTGCCTTGGGCTCAGGTCCCGATCCCAGGGTCCTGGGATCGAGTCCCGCATCGGGCTCCCTGCTCGGCGGGGAGCCTGCTTCTCCCTCCCCCTCTCCCCTTGCTTATGTTCCCTCTCTCGCTGTCTCTCTCTGTCAAATAAATAAATAAAATCTTAAAAAAAAAAAAGTACTGCAGTTCAAAAAGGAAAGGTATTTTTCGCATCCTGCTATACAGCACGTACAGCTCATGAGCCCTGTGCCCTGCCCTGTGTGGCTCTCACCAGCACCTCCGTACAGCTGCAAGCTGTCGTCATCTCCATGTCACCGGCGAGGAAACGAAGCCTCGGGGACCGTAATTCAGTAGTAAAGCTGGTAAGTATCGCAGAGCTGCGACCACGTGACATAGGGCCTCCTGTTAGGACCAGGACTGGCCGTCGGGCTGCCACTGCTCCCTGGAGGCCGGCGACGCTCGTCGAGCTCCCGACGACCAATGTCAAAGGTGATCCACGTCGGAACGTGCCGACGACCAATGTCAAAGGTGATCCACGTCGGAGCGCGCCGGACCACACGCACCACGGGGCAGGCTGAGCAACGAAAGGGCCCTGTCTGCGTGCGGCGCGTTACCAATGTTCCCACAGAAAGCAAACCCGGGGCTCGCTGCTCCGTTGGCTCTCTGCTCTCAGGAGCAAGCAACTCTGTCTTTAAAACTCTACTCGTTATTAAATGTAAATAAGTAAGTTAAATAATAAAGGCAACGTTTGCTTACCTCTATTGTTCCTGTGGCAAACAAGCCATGAACTGAGTTTATGTCACACACGTTATTCTCCCTGAAACAGCAAAGCAGTAAGGGAGAAAGTATTGTTATCTACTTTAGGCGGGAGGGATACTCGGTGAACTTTCTAAATGAATAGTCAACCCAGGCCCGTGGAGAAAGCTGACAGGCAGGTTCTTTCCTCACTCCTCGGCATATGAAAAACACCAGAAATGAAAGAATCCCCAGAATGACACTCAGCCTGCCAGGGACGAGACAAGAAGGGCATTCCTTCTGAAATACTATCCTACCACCCTGAGAATAAAGGCTTTTTCTGCTTTCTCAACAAACCTTGTCCCAAGGGAGAAAGAACACAAGCTATATCTAAGCCAGTCCTGAGACGGGACGAGCTTGAGCTGGGTGTACTAATCGGAGCTTCACCTTCTTTTTCTGTAAAATGGATACTTCACCTCTTTCGGTTGTTGTGAGGATGAAACGAAAAAACGACAAAATGTTCAGCATGGCATCCAGGGCTTACCAGACACTCGATTATAAATAAGAGCTAACACAAACAGGAACGTATGCAGCAAAAGAACAGATAACTCTTTATTATTCAACAATACATCATGAAGTTCCTCTAGTTTTTTTTAAAGAAAATAAGAGCATTTCAAGGACACACACAAAAAAATTACTAAGAGTTTATCTGGTCCTTATTGCTACATATTCTTCTAACCTTTAAAAACCCTTTCAAAGCAATAAGGAAAATCCAACAAGCTCCTTATACACTTAGATGAGAAGTAACTTAGCTTCTACCCCTCAAATGTCTGCCAGCAAAAACACACAAAAAGTAAAATTTAAAAAGTAATACTCCGAGTTAATCCGAATGAAAATTTAAAGAACACTGCAAAAAATAATAAACAACTTCTTAGTGAGTTATAAAATTTTCAAGTATATTTTTAAAAATTAACGTTTTAAAGAAATCACCAGGTCTTTCAGTGAATTTTACGTTTAAGAAAAAACTTAATGATACTCTTTTGAACTAAGTTGCCCCAAGCTCCGTTTAAACGCAACCTCCATCTGATAACTTGAGCACCGGCTCCATCTCCTGGCCGAGAGAAATACAGCAGTATCCCCATTACAAGGCACTTACGCAGCATCAGTCTGTAGCGGATTCAAGTACCGGCCTTGTTCTAAGTTTAATCTATAAACTTCAGAGCTGTAAAGTAATGAATAAAATTAGAAATCTGGTAAACTGCAATGAACTTCGCTTCAACAAAATATAAATTTTAGAAATATATACATATATCTCATGCTTCCAGGGCACGGCTGCCCTTTGTAGAACTTAAACCAAAATGTATTTTCTTTTTTTTTTTTAAAGATTTTATTTATTTATTTGACAGAGAGAGAGATCACAAGTAGGCAGAGAGGCAGGCAGAGAGAGAGGGGGGGAAGCAGGCTCCCTGCTGAGCAGAGAGCCTGATGCGGGGCTCAATCCCAGGACCCTGAGATCATGACCTGAGCAGAAGGCAGAGGCTTTAACCCACTGAGCCACCCAGGTGCCCCCCAAAATGTATTTTCAATCTAAAAAATAATCATCTTATGAGTCTGTTCATGTATAGAAGTGATTTAAACCAAGGAAATATTATGAAGTTACTAGGTGGACTATTATTTACAAATAACACAGAGAATACAAAACCCAAAATAGATCTATGTGTATATAGAAGAAAAGACTAGAAGGAAATACAACAAAATACCATAAGGGTTTCCTCTGGGTGGCACGACAGTGAGTGGTTTTTTTTAATACTTTTTAATATTTTCCCAATTTTCTAAAATGGAAATGTATTATTTTTACCATCACATAGAAGGTAGCTTTTAAAAATGAAAGGTTTTCAAATGTCATGCAATGGGGCTAAGAAAATGCCCTCACCCCCAATATGACCCTGTGTGGTACCCCTGATGCGCTAGATGTTGCGCTTTCATTAGCACCACGCTAATGAAAGTCAAGGATGCAATTCCTCAATGAGCGGTTACTACCCTTCGAGCAACTGAAAGGCAGGGATCATGTCTTATTCCTCTTTTAATCCCTCTCCTCAATTTCAACAACAGAAGCTATTTGGGGGGGGAGGTGGAAAGGAAAAAACAAAGGGTCAGATCCAATACCTTGCGCCAACGAAGTACAAGTCACAGGAAGGGTAGTGGTAGGAGAAATCTCTCCCGAACTTTGGTATTCTGGTTTTGTAGTAAAAACCTGATTGTGAGTGAAATTCGATGTATCTATCATTATGTAAGAAAACAATCTGAAAATGAAACAAGAACATGAGTTGGCTGAGGTTTCTAGAGAAAGCGTTTAATTCATCACCCCTAGAACTGACAGAGCGAAAACACACTGATCTCTCCCAGCTCTTTCTCTCTGTAAACACGCACGTGTGCACACCCCCAACTCTCTACTGTGACTAAGAATCAAATCTCTCACCTGCTTTCTTAATGCCTTCCTGAACCCAAGAGAGTCCTTCTTGCCTTCAAACAGAGACTTAAAGCAAATGCCCTTCGTTCATCTGGTACCAGCGCCTGACAATGTGGAGCTCTGCTCAGCAACCACAGGTAATTTCCTATTTTACTTAAGAACATGTTTTAATAATCTCACAATTACCACTCAGGGTTTGATAAACCCCCTGTACCAAGAATAAACTGTATTCCATTGTTTCCAGAACTGAGACAATATATAAAGTCATGTCAGCCCAGAAAATTCAATTTTCCTTCAAGATGACATCACTAAAAATTTTTTATTTTTATTTTTTAAATTTATTTTAAGTCAAATAAGGTACTTTATGAACAATTTTGTCACTACTGAAAATGACATGAGTTGAAAGATGGACAAATGGCATCAAAAAAAGAAAAGAAAAAATATATATAGCTGTGTTTTGAACTGTTTCAGAACCATTCCACGACAATCTATCTGCAGAGTTAAGAAAATTAATCATACAATAATGCTATTTTACTTTCCACATATGAAAGCAACATGGCAAATAACACTAGTTTAAACGAAATAATTAAAAATCACAAATCTACAATCTAACGCAGTCTAAAAAAGATGGCTGCCACCAATTCTTGACAATATAGATAAGGTTTTATACAAGATTCAGAAAACTTATTTTGATACTAGACTGGCCAAAGTCTATCACTATTATTTTAAAAGATACTCTGTGTATCATGCATGTGTCAAACTAAAAATATAGTAATAGAAAATGATGGATTGTAGTTTACTATGCAGTCATTTTTAATGTAACAATGGGAACATCATAAAAATACTTATCATAACTTCCTGAGGATAGCCAGTACCAACCAACACTTTCAAACATACCTTTGAATAGTCATCAGACAGAGTTTCAAAGGTAACAACTGAAAAACAAGAAATAGTAAGAAAAATTGTAATTATCAATCCATGTTCTTCATAAAAATGCAAACTCGATGTAAAGATTCTAACTCAACACAAAAATTACATACAAATACTGGGTTTTTTCCCCTTTCATAAGACAAGAATAAAGTTGCCATATTCCAGTGGCCGCAAAACACCAAATGGAAAATTAAATTTTTAACTTCGCAACACAGATCAACCAGATTTCCTGCAGTACCAGAACTGATGCCAATTAAATAGACACACTCACAAAACATAATGACTTCTAAACTCTCCCAGTTTTTCTGAGTTCAAAATAAAAGACATTAAAGAACATCCAAAAATTCTTTTTTTGATTACTTACTTTAAAAAGGTAGCAGTGGCTTTTCACCCATTTGTCATACGTCTGCTACACATAGAGTGAAACCGTTGTTAGCAGCATGGGGAGTTTTGTCTCGTTTTTAAAAAGGAAAGGGTAAGGCTAGCCGCAGAAAACTTGGCCCATTAACTGCTTTTCTCTCAACCCCAAACACCAGGCACCTGACAGATAGACCTCCACTCTCCCTGCTTTCCCGAGCCCCCCCAAACGCCTTCCCTGCAGAGTGGGCGGAGCCTATGAGTGCTGATGGGCTGCACCTGTAACTGTATCACATTAGGGATAGGGGAGATCTAGAATCACATGAGCCCTTTAAAATCAGGGTTTTTTCAAGTGAGAGATTCAAAGCAGGAGAAGGACCCAATGAGTCACAGCTCACAGCTGGAAAAGACCAAGGGACAACAAGTGCAGGCAGCCTCCAGAAGCTGAGAGTGGCCCCAGGCTGACAGCTGGCAGGAAACAGGAACCCTGGTCCCACAAGCACCACAAACTGCGCTCTGTCAACACCCGGAAAGCTTTGAGGATGATTCTTGCCCAGAGTCCCTGGATAAAAGCCAAGAGGGTCAGCTGAGCACAGAACACAGCAAAGCCTGGATGAACTTCACCTACAGGGTCATCTGCTAATAAATGCATGTTTTGAGCTGTCATACTTATGGTAATTTGTTACATAGCAAAGAGAACTTACACATGACACATTCCCATTTTTAAAAAGGAGAAAAGTAGCCACATATAAAAAAGCTACTTCGATGAATTCAAATTTCATCTCTTACTTACCTTCTGAATCTAAACACCTTTCAAACTTCAAGGATAACTGGTAGGTGTCATAACATCGAACTCGAGGTTTATATGTTCCTATATTTAAAAAAAATTAATGTGATATAAAACCCATTCTTTTCATGTCAATATCCTGCAGATATATTAAGGATACTTTCTGTTCAGAGGTAAACAGGATTCATTATAACCACATGAAAGAAAAAGAATTTAAAAGCAGCCCTCCCCAACAGGCCAAGAAGAAAACCAGCAATGGATACAAACAAGCAAGTCATAGAAAATGAAATACAAAAAAGGAAGAAACTTCACAAATAATCTAACAAAGTAGATTAAAACAATGAAACAGTTATTATTCATTAGAATGGCAAAGATTAAGAAAGATAGTTAATATCTGTGTAGGTGAGGGGGTTAAAGAAAGTACTCTCACACACTTGGTGATTAGTATAAATTGTTACAAGTTCTCTGAAGGACAATCTGGGAATATCTGTAAAATACGTGACGTTTATATAGCGTGAATCTGTACTGCAACTTACACAAATTAATCCTAGAGAAACACACTCACAAGTGTACCAAAGACATGAGGAGTGTTCACTGCAGCAATGTTCACGAATGGCCAAAAACTGAAAGTAAAATGTCCACTGATACGGAAATGGTAAAATAAATGATGTCAAATCATCATATAGCTCCTAAAGAGGATGCAGACCTGTGCTGACGAGGAAAGCCACCAAAGCATCCTACCAAGTAAAAGAGAGAGTACAGAGAGGCAGGTGAGTGCTGCAGAGCGGTGCCTACGGCCGCAGGTTTGCAAAGCCAACACTGACCATGCAGGTACTCTGTACAGAAGAGGCGGGAGGAACAAGCACAGTGATTCTTTATCTTGGGCAAGTTTAGGGCCTTTCACATTTTATCTTACGTGTTCCTGTAATGTTTGCATTTTTCACAAGTGTACCATATTTGCAATCAAGAAAAGAAAAAGATTGATTTTGCTTTTAAGATTTTACTTATTTATTGGACAGAGAAAGAGAAAGAGAGAGAGAGAGAGAGAGAGAGAGAGAGAGACAGCACACAAGCAGGGGGAGCAGCAGAGGGAGAGGGAGAAGCAGGTTCCCTGCTGAGCAGGGAGCCCGCTGCAGGACTCAATCCCAGAACTATGGGATCATGACCTGACCTGAAGGCAGACACTTAACGACTAGCCACCCAGGTGCCCTGAAAAAGACTCGTTTTTAAAACCAATGGATATTTTTTTTAAAAAAAGTAATGAGACCTCACTTAAAAATAGTATAATATATATATAGACATGCTTACTACTTATCAGATATATAACTTTTATGTATATAAAACTATATAGAGCAGCGCCTGGGTGGCTTAGTCGGTTAAGCATCTGCCTTCAGCTAAGGTCATTATCCCGGGGTCCTGGGATCAAGCCCTGCATCAGGCTCCCTACTCACCAGGGAACCTGCTTCTCCCTCTCTCCCCTGCTCATGGTCTATCTCTCGCTATCTCTCTCTCTCAAATAAATAAAATCTTTAAAAAGAACCCAAAAAACTATATACAGCATATATAATTCTTACATATGAACTGTGGGCTAAAAAATGTGGACATTGTTAGCACTAAGACAACCATTAACATAAAACAAAAGAGACTGGCATGTTGATGCATAAAAGTTCTGTCAAATAAGAAAGTGTTTAGAAAAGGGATCTAGATGGATGATGTTAATCCCACAAAGTAAAAAAAAAAAAAGTATGTGGACAATACACAGGACATATGTACCAAAATCTCAGCCAAACCACACACTGGGTAATGCCCTTCAAAAAGTTCCCCATATTTCATGACTTTTTGGAACTGAAGAATACTTCTAATATAAAATCTTAGTGACATAAAAAATATTAGTCCATTATAGCATTATATAGAAAATTATGTTCAAAGTGACCCTTTCTAGAACTCTCATTCACTGTTGGTAGGAGTATAAAATGATCTGACTACTTCGGAAAAAGTCTGGCAGCTTCCTATGAAACTAAAAAGACATCTACCCTACAACCCAACAATGTCCTCAAAACTAGCCTGTATAAGATTGTTCGTCATGCTTTATCAATAAGAGCCAAAAAATAAAAACAGTCCAGGTGTCTATCAAATGAAGAATGGATAAATAAACTCCAGTATATTCTTATAAGAAAATACTAGGTAATAAAAAAAACAAAAACAAAAACGACTGACACACATAACAACATGTATGAATCTTAAAGTCCTAAGAAAGTAAGTCTCACATAAAAGGAATCCATGATGTATGACTGCATTTACATAAAGTTCCCAAACAGGCTAAACTTGTCACTGGTACAAAAAAAAAAAAAAAAACAAACCCAAAATCAACACCGAGCAATGGTTGTCTGTGCATGGGTGGGAGCAGGATTGACTGTGAGGGGCATAAAAGACATTTCTGGGTGAAAGGAATGTTCTGGATCTTGACTGGGGTTTGGCCTACACAGGTGTATGCATCTGTCAAAACTCCTTCCAAAAATCTGTGCATTTCACTATATGTAAATTTACCTAAAAGAAAAACCACAAATGAAACTGGGCTCTAGATAACAGTATACATGCCGAGGTACTTATGGGAGAAGTACAGTGGGATCTGCTACCTGCTCTGAGATGTGTCAGAAACAAGATGGACTGATGAAAAGTCAGAGACGGACAAATATGACCAAGCGAAAGACTACTGAGAATCCAGGTGGTGGGCAAAGGGGTGTTCACTGTACAATTTCTTCAGTATTTCTGTATGTTTGAAATTTTTTTATAGTAAAATGTTAAGGTAATAAAAAAAAAAGTGACCTTTTCTATCCTAGCACTTCTTGCTACGAAATGTATGGAAATCATTAACCAAAAAGATGCTTACCAGTTGCTAAGATATACTGTCCATCTTTTGACACCTTAATAGTGGTGCAAACAGTAGGCATTTCAAAATCCTGAATAAGCTCAATTCTCCTGCGGACATCTACGAAGACAGGAAATAAGTAATGGATTTAACTACCAAATGCTTATTTTATTTCCTGAAAAGACAACGCACACAGAGCGGTCACTGCAAACACGTCGGCAGTGTCCCGGACCACCAGCCCTTGGGAAAGCACATCCACACAGCCCCACCCATCATCACACAGGGAGGTTTTTTTCTTAGCTCATACATTATTTTTATATGTTAGGATTTAATTTTTACTTTTTAAAAAGAAAAAAGTATTTTTATACACCAGTATTTCGTTTTTACTTTTAAAAAAGAAAAAAGTATCATCGCTGATTGAAAAGAAAAATGTTCACAACAGCAGCTCAAACACCCAGTCTCAAGAGCTGGATGAAGAGGGAACAGAACAAACGTTATACCACGATCACACTCAGTCACGGCTAAGACAACAATTTTATCACTTTTTTTCCTCCTAAATAATAACAAGCTTAAAATCTTAAGTTTATATAAGAAATTGCTACCCAGCTGACTTTTTGCCTCTGCTGGAGCCACAGCTCGGAGCCAAGAGGACCCCAGCTACAGTACGATTCAGAGCAATCTCCCCGGATCCAAACTGACTCTCACAAAACCTGGTTCACTTCCGTAAGAATGTGTGGAATCCTGCTGGTTGCTGTCTAACAGTGGGTCTACTGCAAGGACCATTTATGACTCTATAGCACATTACGGCCTTGTTTATTATATTAAACCCAAATATAAGATTCAAACATAGTAGGAATGGCCCACTCGATATGGAAGACACACGACAGTTTTGAGATGGGCCGAGAGAAAGAGCTGATGAACAGTTTTTTTCCTCTAAGTAATCCAGCTCTGTTTGCCCACACACTAGGATGCTGGAGGGGACGGGGGAATCAGAAGAAATCCCAATCAGCGAACATTAGTAAGCAGTTCTTGTTTTCCTTTGATTCAAAGTTTTCTCATCTAACTTCAGTACTATCTATACAAAGCCTTCTCTTCCAAGATGCTTGCCTTGGGGCATTTCTCTCTTCGACATCTTCGTCTTTGATTTTTAGGGATGAGTCATCCCTAAAAATCATATAAACATCATATATGGAAAGATAAATCATCTTTCACATACGGCAAGTTGTGATGGAGAAAATTTAGTGAAAACTTGTTTAAGAAAAACTGACCAATGCCTTAAATTGAAGAGTAAGGACAGTTAACAATTTGGTGTGACACCCAAAAACTCACTGTTAGCGTGAGATGAATTTTTTAGCAGGTAAAGGTTGCCCCTAAGGTTGACCAGCCTACTTCGCGGGGTATGTGGGAGTCATGACCGGCCCGTCCCCCTTTAAAAAAAAAAAAAGACTGATCTTATATTTTTCCCAGCCGCCATAAATTTAAAAAAAAATCAAAATCTTCTGCAATGATCTTTTAGTAAAAAGATTTTGATACAAAGGAGAACAAAGCAGTCCTGGCCTGGCCAGGAGAGACCGTCCTCCTCACGTCTCCTGCGTTCCTATACATCTTGCTAGGTATGGCAAGACTGCGATGCCCAGGCCATGTCTTTACCTGAGCTATTTCTCAGCATTATCTGCGCAGCTGAGAACCTTGACAGCTAAGGTAAATGTCTCCTCTGGACAAAGGGCAGGCTTGCTTCCTGCTTGCTACAAAAGCAGTGGACTTTCCCAAATGTGGTGGTCCTCAGCTGCAACACAAGCCCCCTGTGTGCCCAGCAGCCCCGGGGGCCCTGCTGACTGCCCCTGGGGGACTCAGGGCGAGGAGACCTGACAGCAATCTGCTGACACTCATACCATCTGCTGTCCCACACTGAGTAATGGGAGTCCTCGTCTCCAACCCAGGAGTCATTGTCGTCCGCTATTGGCCACGAAATAGTAACAGGCTAACGTTTTGGCTTCTAAGTAGGTAGAATTAAACCCTACATTCACCAGGAACATATCAACCACAACAAAAGGTTTCTTAGGAAGGAAAAGAGCAAAAGTATATTTTCCACTGTATTAACCACACTGTATTTTTGCAAACCTTCACTTAAATAAACAACAAACGTGTGAAAGCACTGTAATATGGATCACGAATGTAGCCAAAGAGGAAAAAAATAATACTCACCAACATCTTTCTTCTGTAGTGCTCTCTTCTTCCTGTCAGAAAGCCACTTAAAGAAAATGAAGAGACTTTACTCCAACTCATATTTACTTTGTTTCTCTGCTTTCAAAAAAGCTCATATTAAAAAATCAAAACCTTACAGGAATATATGGACAAAGGAAGTGAAAATACTTTGTAATCCAACCCTGTTAACATATCCTCTGGATTTTTTTTCTGGCATATATTTATACATTAGACAATAAGTTTTAGAATTGCTATGTTTTACACAAAAGAAAATGAATTCATCCAGAAGGCAAGAAGCCTCAAATCTTATGGGTTACAATTAATTATGGAATAACTTTATTTATTCAAGTGAAATATTAATAAGGAAAAACATGGCTCCTACCACCTCTTGTAGAAAGGCCTTCCCTGAAGGCTTTATCTAAAACACTTTCTCTAAACACTTAGCCCCAACGCTCACTTCTAGTCACACATCACTCAAAGCATTTATCATTATCTGAAGTTGTCTTCTCGTCTGTTCGCTCATCCTTTTTCCCAACAAGGAACCTTATCTGACGTGTTCATCATATATCCCAACCTCAGAGCAGGGCTGCGGGCCTACAGTCACTTCACAAATGCGTAGACGGAACAAAATGAGAAAGAGCACGCTGTCTGAAAGATAACTGGTAGATGAGGAATTATCTAGCCTGAATTCTGAAAAGGAAGAATCTAATCACTAGACTCCAAAATCTTTCCAGGGCAGACACAGTGAAGAGCTACATTTATTCTGATTTCTAAGGGCAAGAGTCAAACCAACACCAGCACGCTATAAAATGACAAGCTTTAAAACCAGTATCTAACCAGTAATCTAAAAATGGAAATAAGCTTCTGCTGAAAGTTTCCTATTACTGGAAAAGCTTGGACAGAGACTGACCACGACTTACAAGAAATAAAAAACCTAACCAAGGGTGAGCTTGGATAAGTCACCCTTCACATCACTGGAACTGCTGCATATTTTAAATATGAGAAGACTGTAAAGGAGTCACTATTTTCCCAGCCCCTTCCAACTCTGAGGTCCTAAGACTGGATGAAATCAAGGTAAGGTCAGAAAGGCTCAGAAATACTGCCCTGTACACCATAAACTCTGCAGATGCATTTTCTTGCTCACTGCTGATCTCCAGAACTTCGCATACAATAGGCATCCAACAAACAGCTGATGAATGGGGGAGAAATGTCAGTAACCGATCTGTCCACGCTTTCCTCCTCTGTGTGGAGGAAGCTGGGAACATCCCTAGAAGCCCAAAGGGACGCGTTCTCTGTTATAGAGAACGTGACAAAAGTTCCAGCGAAGCTCATCGACCCTGACCACCCCGGCCCCGCTTCTGGCGCGGGGACAGCAGTGTCCTCGTCTACCAGCACCGCCCAGCTCCCACTGGGTAGCGTCACTCGCCTCCGGGCCTCCCCGAGCCAGGGGCCTGCCAGGACGAGGCTGACACAGGGGCCAGGGCCGAGGAAGGGGCGGCTGCCTCGCCAGGAGGGGGACCCCGAAGTGCCTCACCTCGGGCAGCGACTTGCCGCAGCTGAGACTGTAAATCTTCACCTCGTTGAGGCTGGACACCTGCATGGCCGGGCAGAGCAGCGGCGACCCGCGTTCCTCCCCGGGCCCCTCTCCCCGTGCCACACGCGAGCATCAGAATCTCGGCGTGTCTCCGGCGCGACCGGGCGGTGTGCGGCGCTGGCGCCTGCTGATGACGTAGCCCCGCGCCGGAACAGCGCCAGTTTCCGGAAGAGGGAAGTGGAGAGGCTGGGAGGAAAACTAACGGGGTTCTGGCTGGGAGACCTCGCCACGGGAGTGGCCGGCAGCCGCTCTCTCTTTTCTTCCACACCCCGAACTTTAGGAACCCGTGAGGGTCGCTGTCCTGACCGAGGTGTCGCGGTCCCGAGTGGGGCAGGCAGTGCTGGCCGGGCCACCGGGGTCCGGGGAACGCCGCCAGAGAAGGCGGCCACGAATCTGAGTGGGCTTGTATTATTTTCTCTCCATTATTTCAGCAAGAATACATCACAAATAAATGCTCTCTAATGCAAGTGTATTAAAAATGCTACTTCCGTCTGGATTTGTTTGACATTCATCCACTAAAGAGGGAAAGAAAAAAAAAAGCATACTAAGGAAAGTGGTGAAAGGAGTGGCTATCAAGGGCGAAGTGCTTTTGAAACTGATTATCTTTTGAAACGGGTGTGTGACAGGAACGACAGGCGCAACTACTCACTACATCGTTTTCAGAAAGTTCGCAGACTATTGATTGTCCAGTAACAGAGAACAGCCTTTACTGTTACTTAGATGTGAGGACTGGAGGATGTTCGGCTTAGAAGAAAAGTTGAAGGGAAAGTGTCGGTTGACAGCACTCAAACGCGTCCCTTTGAAGTAGTAAAATAGTGCCACGTCCCTTACATGTAACTGAGGTGGGTCATTTTGAGCACAGGCTATATTAGTTTTTGGCAGGGTCAGGACTTCTGGGCTTAGCAATTTTCTTTTTGTTGTAACTGTCCTCAGATTCCCAGTCCAGATACTTTGAGGAAGTATGCAGGACTGTCATCCTCCTTGGGGAGGCAGTGTGCCACAGCAGAAAGATCATGGGCTTCATAGCAATAACAAAATAGACCTTTTAAGCAAGTCATAAAAATAGAAAACATTTTCCAAAATATGCAGGATGATTTCCAAGAAATCTTAAATAATTTTATACAAATAATACTGCTCTTATTATTTCCACGAATGTATTGCAAAAGCCCATTGGCTGTAAAACACAAAACATCATTTATTAAGTACTCTGTGTTAGAAGATATACAGACCTAAGATTTTTTTTAAGATTTTGTGTATTTATTAGAGAGAGAGAGAGAGCACCAGCAGGGGGGAGTGGCAGAGGGACAAGCAGACTCCTGGCTGAGTGGGGAACCTGAGGCAGAGTTCAATCTCAGGACCCTGACATCATGAACTGAGCCAAAGTCAAACGCTTAGCCAACTGAGCCACCCAGGCAGCTCTATCCTACTAATTTTGATAATTAAGGGCCCTAGGCCATTTCACTCTCCTTTATTCAATCCTATTTCCCACCAACCCCTAAATTTGCCTTCTCATTTGTTAGCATTGGCTTTATTACAGTGGTTTTGAATCTTTGCTCATACTAACCTGGATTCTGGAATGCCCTCCCTTTCTCCTTATATCCAAATTCCACCAGCTCCTCAAAACTTGCCTTTTGAATATCCTGTGCATTCTCCTATGCTTTCACTGTACTGTATAAGTACCTTTATAGCAATTATATCTTTATGGTAGATTTTTGTTAGCAACAGACATGGTAATTTAACACACCCTACAGGGACAATAATAATGAACTCAGAGGTAATGTCCCTGAAGCTTAGGCTTGGAGGTTTCCTTCAGGTACTCTGGTTTCCTTAAATCACCACAACCTCTCAAGGCTAACTAAAATGTCGTTTTTCAAGAGCCCATAAACTTGGGACAGTCTTCCTGTGTTCATGTCCTTCACTCATTTATCTTCTTCCTCCCTCATTTTTATTACTGTATATTTGAAGGTCTAGTAGGGTGTTAAACCCCTGTATGTATCACCCAGCTTCCACAGCTCACGAGTGACCCATCACGCTTCCCTTAAACCCTCACCATTCTCTCATCCTTGGGTTATTTTGAATGATTTTGAAGTAAATCTGTGGCAATTATCTTTGTGGGTTGTAATGTACTCGTCTGACCACCCCCTCCATCTAGACACCATGGCAAACAATTCTTATTTATTTTTATTTTTATTTTTTACAAACCCTTGTGTTGAGGGCTGAGCACTGAGTCTTAATTCATCTCTGGGTTCCCTGGGCCAACCCGGCGCCTAGTACGTAGCACATTTTCAGTAAGTATTTCTTCATAAAAATGAATTAATTAATTTATCACTGCTCATCCTGACCAAAAGTCCTAATTCTTTGATCTGCACATCTTGGCCTTTGGTAATATTAAAAATAACTTATCTCTATGCCAGATGATTATTGTTTCAAACACGTCCATTTCTATATCTTATGTCTCCAAGAAGAAATGTCAGAGATTTGAGTCAGGAACCACACGCGAGGGAACACGATGTTTTTTGGGAGATAAAACAAGGTGTTCTTGGTTCCTCGGTGCCAAGACACTCCCTCCCCATAGTCACTGGCCTGAGGGTTTGACCTCCCGCTCTCTAGAGTTGCTTTCCACTGAGGACAGAACTGTAAAGCGGGGTGTCTGGGTGGTTCAGTCAGTTAATCAGCTGCCTTCAGTTCAGGTCATGATTCCAGGGTCCTGGGATTGAGCCCCACATCGGGCTTCCTGCTCGGCGGGGAGTCTTCTCTCTCCCTCTCCCACTCCTCCTGGTTGTTCTCTCTCTCTCTCTCTCTCTCTCTCTCTCTCTCTCTCTCTCCATCTCTGTGTCAAGTAAATAAATAAAATTCTTTAAAAATTTTTTTTAAAGAATTGTGAAGTACAGCGCGGTTTCCCCAGTGTTTGTAGTATTGTGTATAACACAGGCAGTTCCAAGGTTATACTGAACTTTGAGTGTAGTGCTTATTAGATGCCTATGCTTGGAGAACAGACTCTAGAGACAGATTGCTTGGGGCCCAATCCTGATTCTACCACTGGCTACCCAGAGAGAGCCTAGATACAGCAAGTGAACCTAATCTGCTTCCTCATTTAAAAAATGAGGATAATATGAGTACCTACTTCAGAGGGCTGTTGTAAAGATAAAATGAGCATATGCCATAAATCATTCAGTCCAGGACATCTATTTTTAATGTCCCTGAAATGAGGTTTGTCTTGTATGTCATGCCCATTTAGATGACAGTTTTTTCCTCCAGTGGTACTTGAGGTAATGGTGTGTCTTATAGTTAATGAGCTTTTATTTATTTACTTATTTTTAAATAGGCTCCGTGCCCACTGTGGGGCTCGAACTCACAACCCTGAGACCGAGTCACGTGGTCTACCAACTGGGCCCGCCAGGTGCCCCCTTGGGCTTTCAGATTCAATAAAATACAGTAGAGATGTATTTAGTGCTCAAAACAGGGCCTGACATGGTGAGCGTTATGTGTTAGTGGCTATTATTTAGTCCTCAGAACCAAAATATTTAAAACTGTTTAAGAAAAAAAGAGCTAAACTTAGGCTCCAAATAACTTAAATGTTCTGAGTTGCCATTTCAGAAACTGTCAGGTACTATCCAAGATTCCTCTTTCGATTCTCTCCCTCCACGGCCAATTGATCTCCAAATCCTTCTGATTGTACTTTTCAGATGTCAGATTTATTCTTCTCTGTTCCCACTGCCACAGGAATTCAAACCTTCTTCCTCTCTCACCTGACCCGTTGTAATCCTTTTCTCTGGTCTCTGTTTCCCAAAGGAGACAAAAATCATCTCTAATGGGAAAATCTGATTACATCACACTCCAACTCAAAACTCTGTAATTTTCCCCAAACCTGGAGGAACACATCTGCCTGCTTTCGCTGGCCTCTCTGGCCTTTCCCGACTTCTTTTACCTCCAACTCTCTGCAAACCTCGCTCACTCCCAACCATCCCTCTTCATCTCCTGGAAGTCTTAAAATATCTAAGTTCTCATCAAACATTGTATATAATCTTAATACAGTGTTTTTTAAACTTGGGTTTACAGCTGTATTCTCAAAAAAAAAAAAACCGTTAGGGTTTTTTTTTTTTTCAATGATAGTCTTTTTAACAATTGATATAAACATCTCTGATTATCTGGCTGGCCACCTTCTGAAAGAAGTTCAGTGTCAATGCCAGGTTTGCATTTCGTTTACAGTTCACTGACGCCACGTGTCACTGCTTTCATTGTCTTGGTTCAGTGATTAGAAGGAGAGGAGGATGGTCTGATGTAATGTGATAGGGACAAGTTTGAGCCAAGTGAAAGTCCAGTGATGTCATGGCCCAGTGTGTGAAAGAAGGTTTTACAGTTTCTCAAATAGAGAAAAGCGATGGGAAGAATCAAATCAACTTGATCAGGGAGGGGCAGGGAATGCAAAAGAATTCATGAAGTGTTATGTATTCCTTTAGTAAAGTGGCAAGTGGTTTTCATCAAAACAGTATCAATCATCATATTAGATTAATTTGAATTACATGGGTTTGGACTTTTAACGCTTTGCTTGAAAATAACGTACAGATTTACTTTGGTGTGTAGGAACACAAGAGCTAAAACTGCAATAAACTCATAGCTGGATTTATATTTATACATCTTCAAGTCAAGCATTAAAAAAAATTAAATCCCAACTGCAATGCAGTGTCCTGTATTGGATCGTGGAACAGAAAAAGGACGTTAATGGAAGAATTAGGAAAATTTCAATAAAATCTGTAGTTTAGTTAATAGTACGGCACCAGTGTTAACTTCTTAGTTTTGATCAATATGCCGTGGTTGTGGAAGATGCTGAGATTAGGGGGAGCTGGATGAAGGGCATATGGAAATTTTCTGTGGTGTATTTACAACTTTTCTGTATGTCTAAAATTATTTCAAAAATAAAATGTTTTTTGAAAAATAAGCTAAGCCAATATGGAGAGTGAGATTTCTTTTCCCCTTACCTGAATGCTCATTACTTAAGGTTGAAGAATTTATAATTTTTTATTTACTTATCCACATTTCCATAGATTCCTAAACTGCAAGATACAGCGTCAGATTGAATTGAAAGTGTCTTGCCCCATGTAGAGGCTGCTAAGTGTATGTTGCAAGAATTAATAAGAACAAAATCACCAACTTCACTGCGTGGAAGGTAAGCATTCTAATTGAATGCTTTATACAAGTCTCCTCTCTTAATTTTCACCAAGACCGATGGAGGAGGTAGTATTAATTGACAAAAGAAATTAATAATTGTTCCATTTATGTAAAGGGGTATGTGAGATGTTGAAAATACTGTTTTCTCAATTTTCTGTAAGTTTGAAAGTTTAAAAAAAAAATGTTTTTTGCCCCAAAAAACATTTGTGCAAGAGAGTTGGGAGCTGACCTTGCGTGATTGACTGCGGACCATCCCCTCCTCGTCCTCCTAGCTGAGCCCTTCCCGATCTGGGAGCCCGGGATCCCACACCTGCCTATCCCCCTGCTTCTCTGCACCATCACTTAGGTTTGGAGCAAATTTCCATATCTTAAAGATGCCATTAGTTTTCTCTTGCTCTATAACAAATTACCACAAACCGGAGTGGCTTAAAACCACATAAACATTGGCTTAGCAGTTCCATAGGTCAGAAGTCTGCCATAGAATGGCTGGACTTAGAATAAGGCAAAAACCAAGGTGGTGGCCAGACTGAGTTCTGGGCTGGAGGCTCTGGGGAAAGAGCGGCTTCCAAGCTCATTCTTGTCAGCAGAATTCACTCCTCTGCAGTAGAAGGACTGAGCTCCCTTGTTTTCCCGGCTGGCCGTCAGCTGGGGGCCATTCTGAGCTTCCAGAAGCCCGTCTCAGGTCCTTCCTCTGAGGCCCCCACAGGAACTCACAGTATGGATGCTTGTATTCTTTCAGGCCACTCAGAGGGAGTCTCTCTGATCTCCTCCTCTGTGTTCAACAGAGAAAACTCTTCTAAAGGGTTTGTGTGAGTTAGGTCCTTTCGCAAAATCAACTGATTAACAACCTTAATTACACCTGCAAAAATCTCTGTTGCCATGTAACATACCATAATATCCTATCGAATGCACCCGGGAAGGACTCCTGGAAAAGTGAAGGTCACTTGAGTCATTTGAGACCGCTGCTGACCACACCTGAAGATTCATTGCCACGGCCGTCAGTGCCACCATCCAGCACAAGCTGTCTTTACTGCCCAAGGAGGAGACGGTCATTCCTCCCTCTCTGCAACAGAGGTCTGGCACACAGCCAGGATTTGACACACTCGGTCTGTGTGTATCAATATATTCAGCTGCTACAATGTGTAAGCACCATGTTCGAACTGAATCAAAGTGCCTTTAGGACTTACTGTAAATTTCTTGTAGTTTTGCATTAGCTTCATGCCTCTTTACCCTTGCTCACATGTCCCATAACTATACTCCTACATTTGTTCAGCAAATTTTTATGGAGTTACTACTGTACGCCAGGCACAGCTCAGACATTTGCCAATATGTCTGCTTTAGGCTGTAAGCTTCCAGAAGGCAGGTTTCAAGTGGAGTTAAACATAAGAAAATGCTCTGCAGATGACATTATTGTGCAAAACTTAGTCATTACTATTACTTTGTCTGCGAGCTGACCCGGCATAGAGACTCCAGAGTGTATACGGGATAATGGGGACATTTTCAGGAAGGCATATGCCCAGTGGTGCTGCTCTTTATTTTTATATGACCTTATGTTAGGTCTTTTGGCCATTTCTTGTGGCTTGGACAGGAAGGAAAAAGGAATATACAGTTAACATTTTCACCATTCGAAAGACTTGCATTTTTTATTTTTATTTTTTAAGATTTATTTATTTTGAGAGAGAGAGAGAGCAGGGAGAGGGGGCAGAGGGAGAAGAAGAAAGAGAATCCCACACAGACGGCTTGCTGAGCATGGAACCCCACATGGCGCTCAGTCCCACGAGCATGAGATCATGACCGGAGCTGAAAACAAGAGTCAGAGGCTCAACCAACAGAGCCGCCCAGGCGCCGGTCTTTTTTTATTATTATTATTATTATTATGTTTAAATCCACAAATGTCCACTGGTAAAATAAACTACAGACTGTTTGATCACGGAAATTTATTCCCTAGGCGCTCGATGTCTATTGAATAAATAAATAAATGAATAGCCAAACTAAAAAAATGATTCATGCTATATGCATGTTATTAATAAAATAACATTTCATAAATGTTATTGATTTAAATTTATTATTGTTTTCATTAGTATTATTAATACGGACATTTAATGGTCTTCAGCGAATCAGAATAATTTCTTACCTCCATTAAGAACTAAGTTAAGCTGCACTTTAGATTAAGGCAGGCTGTTTTGTTTGCTTATCGGATTTAGGTGATGGGGTGGGAGGAAGTTATCTTATTTTCACAAGATAATAGAATCCTGCCCTGAAATCTACCCGTTTCCTTCCCCTTTCTCCCCCCCGCCCCCCCCCCCGCCTTCTTACGCATTCATCAGCCAAACATTTACTGGACCTGCTGCCAGGCCTTGTGCGTGTTAGGAATAAAAGCCTGCCTAGGACAGAGCCCACACTAAGGAAGTCTGGAGAGGGAGAAATCAAAGCGGGGTAGCTGAGCAGTAAAACAGACTGGAAGACTTCTTACACTTGACCGCAGACACCTTCACTAGGACCTGTGCCCCAGACCAGACCACAGTCATCCCCCCACGCTCAGCCCCAGGCAGTGAGTTGCTATCTCAGTAGATATTTCCTCCTCAATCACTTAAATTTTGTATAAGCAATAGCAGATGCGAATGTACATGCATTTCCAGCCCATGTGGAAGGGGACAGTTGGAGTGTCTGATGTATGGACTTCTTTGAATGAGACCAGCTCTTTACTGAGAATGAACTCAGGCTACTTCTACTGCTCAGAATACGAGCAGGTGGTTTCTGTGCCCGAAAGCTTATCACAGCCTCTCCTTATGACGGAGCTGCTGGCTGATATTGTGGCTACAAGCAAATTCACTCCATCAGAACTCACAATGTTCTGATCTCAGTGGGTCTTACGCATAGTTAGTTGTTGACTTAGTTTTGAGGACTGAGTAACTGCGCTACAATACCACAAACAATGTTCTGCCTTCCAAGCGCATTTAAAACGATCAGGTTATACCGAAAGACAAAAGCCACTGATCTTAGGAAAAAGCAGCTCATGTTCAGGCTGACTTGCCTGGGCCTTCCCGAGCTCCAGGGCTTCCTGCTCTACAGAAACAAAGACGGTTACAAGTGTGAGATGTACAAAGGACCCATGCAGGTGCACAGGGCCCTGTTCTCAGAAAGCCTCATACTCGGCTTAACACTCTGCTGTCACCATCATGAAATTCTTAATAATTTTTGAACAAGGGTCCCCACATTAGATACCCTTTCTTATGTACAGGGCAAAATGGGCACATCAAGGAGGGTCCCCTAACTTATTTGGAGGATGGAGAGGCTTTCAGAAAGAGGAAGGTAGAGGGGGAAATCGGGAAATGCTGTTGAAAAGCTAGGAAAGAGACAGTTCAGGAACATGGTGCATTTCAAGTGAAGGCAGTTGGGACTTCATCCTGGAGCTAATGAGCTTCGAACCAGAGCGGCATGGTCAGATCTTCGAGAAAGAGTCTCTCCCAGGCTGCTGTTCAAGCTAGCTTTGCAGAGTGCAGTTAGGTACACAGTGCTTGCAATTCTCTAAGTAAGTGAGGAGGAAAGCCTGCATTCTGCAAAGTAGGAGTAGGGAAAGGTAAGAATGGATCCAGCAAATATTTAGGGAGAAAAATCAGCAGACCTCAGTGATTGCTGTTAAGGCTGAGGGAGAGGGCCAAATTCAGGGTGCCTCCCAGGTTCAGGGGCGGGCATGATAGCACATAGTGTAAGAGCAAGTTGGGAAGGGGTGTGAGAGATAAATACTTCAAGATGAGATTTATTGTTAAGATGTCCGCTCTCATCACATTAATCTATAGATGCAAGGCAATCCCAATCAAAATCCCAGTGGGCTTTTTTTGTTTTGGGGGGTTTTTTTTTTGGTAGAAATTGACAAGCTGAAATTGCATAGAAATACAAAGTTTTTTCCAAAAGTGTTTTGGAAAAAAAAAGTTAGAGGACTTACACTACCGATGCCAAGACATACCATAAAGCTATGGTAACTGAGATAGCTTCTAGAGTAAGAATCAGCAAACAGATAATAGAATAGAATAAAAGGCCCACTAATAAACCCCAATTTATGTAATCATCTGATTTTCAACAACGGCACCAAAGCAATCCAGTGAGGAGAGGAAATTCTTTTCAACAAATGGTGTTGGTGCAAATGGATCTCCAGATGGGGGAAAATGAGCTTTGAGTCCTACTCTGCACCATACAAGAAAAATATGAATTCAAACTAGATCATAGATATAAATATCAATGTTAAACCATTTTAAAAATGAAACACAAGACAATATCTTGTGACTTGGGGGATAGGTAGAATCTTCTTAGGCCACACACACAGAAAAATCCATAATCATAAAAGAAAAACTGGCAAGGTAGAAGTCATCAAAATTAGAAACTTCTGATTATCAAGAAACATAGTTAAATTGAATAAGCAAAATACAAGCGGGGAGAAAATGCTCACAATACATAAACCAAAAAGGACTGCTATCTAGTATATATAAAGAGCACCTGAGAACAGGGTGCAAATGAGACGAAAGTTCAGACAGTCAGTCCAGGCAGGGAAAGAATCGAGAGCAGGAGGAGGTGACAGAACACCAGGCAGCAGAGGCGTGCTTGCTTGCACGTGTGCGGATGTGTGTGCGCATGTGTGCATGAGTGTCTCTGTGCATACGTGCACGTGTGCATGCAGGTGCACCCGTGAGTATTATGTGCATGTGAGAACATGTGTGCAATTGCATGAACACGTGTGTGCGTGTGAGCACGTGTGTGTGTGAGCACGTGTGTGCATGCAATGTGCACCCTGTGGTGGGAGTCAGGCGGGGGGGGGGTTCAGGGAGGACAGCAGGCTGTGCTGAGGGGGCTAGTGACAGGTAAGCTCTCAGAGGTGCAGCAGTTTCAGGTGATGATGAGCCGCAGGGTGTGGCCATAGGAGCGGAGCCTAAACACAAAAAGGGAAGCTCCTTGGAGTGGAGGACCTCTGGGGACCAAAGAGGCAGGCGCTGGACATTGTCCATGCAGACACTCAAGCCATGCCATCTTCAGCTGGAGAGAAATTTTCACTGAGGAAGGACAGGTGATGACATTTCCCTCACTCATCACATTTCATTCATTCATTCATTCATTCATTCATTCATTCATTCATTCATGAAATACTGCTGATTAGCTTCACCCTGCAGCCAAGCAGGCAGCCACGGGGCTTTCCCTGATGGGTCTTGTGGTCTCTAAGGACCTATCATCATGGACATATGTCTCTCCTTTCTCTTGTCCCTTCCTAGTGGTCTAGGGGACTAGGGGCCATGGGTGGTGGTCAGCGGGATGTCAAGAGCCTCGGGGGGTGGGGATTCTCTCCAGTCCCCCTCTCGGACGCATCTGGGGCAGCAGCACGGGTCTCCCCCAAGGCGTCCTCACAGGAGGATCCCAGTGGGAAGCAGAGGAAGGCTGACACGCAGCTGAGCGGCTTGGCCTGGAAGGTGGTTCCCAGGCTCCCTGAGGCTACAGGACCAGAGGGAGGACACGGAATCTGGAAAGAACAGAGAGAGGAGAGCAGGGTCTGGGGAAGCGGAGATGACCAGGAAGTTTTCAGGGCAGGAGGGACTAGTCAAAGAAATGAGGGTCCCCAAGGGCCTTTTCAAACCCATGGACACAGGACACAGGGCTCAGGCTCGTACCCAGCCAGTCCGTGATTTCACCCCTGGTTTTACTGACACCTTGAAAGCCGTGCTTTGGAAGTCGGTAGGTGTGAACTGCTTCACTTTGTCTGCAGGTTCAGTGGGCCGTCATACAGTGGAGACTTGTGGGGATTCTGTGCTGCTGGTCCCCAGGCACGGAGAACCATTGTTCCTTTATCACAACCTCACTCAAAACTCCCTGTGATTGTGGTGCTCGTTTCTCAAATGAACACACCCTAGAAACGATGATGTGCTTTAAAAGATGGCATGTTAGTTCATTCTATTGTACGGCATCCGTGTGTAATCGTGTCACTCCTGCCAAAGGAACATGTCGGGCGAGGAGGCCGTGCCCATCAGTGCAAACGTCTGCTGGCGTCTCCAGTGGTTCTAAAAGGGATCTTTACAACCTCTTTTAAGTGTTGAGCTGGAGCATCATCTGTACCGTAGGGAATCTCCCACAATGCTCTCCTAAGGTGCTGGGGCGAAAGGACAAGGACGACAGGATTGACTACTTCCTCCACTGTCCTCCGTCACCTGTGTTCACTGCCTACAGACTCTCTCCCACCATCCCGCTGGCTAAAGCACAAGTCTCCCCACTAAGCCAGGTAAAGAACCCATTGCATGAGGCTTCCTGAGGACGCACTCCATGTGGGACACTGTGTCCGGACCAGAGGTGCAGAGATGATGCATACCGAGAGGACCTGGGTCGCCCCCAGAGCTGACCACAGCAGGGGTCAAGGCTTGCCACTCCGGCCACCTACACAGTGGCTTGCTCCCCGAAAATGCTGGCCGTGCAGGGTGGAGATCGAGATAGAAGTGGAGTATTCAGAGACTGACATTCCTGACCTCTGAAGTTATTGGGAGCAGCTTGGCCCCAATGGACCCCAGAGAAACTTAGGTCCATAGTTTCGCCCATGTTTATCAGCAGTTTTATGAATCAACGATACGTTATTCGGGGCAACGAACAGTATATGTTTATCGAATAATCAAATATCTGGTTGGCATCCTTATTAAATGTAGTGTTTTTCAAGATAATTATGAGAATCCTCTTATTAAACCCACATTTTCCGGCAACCTACTTTGTGCCAAGCACTGTGCTGGGCATTGGCGCCATGGGGAAGGGTGAGGTGTGATTTGTGGTCACCGCTGGCTCATGGCCCAGCCATGGGGACAGATGGGTGACCGAGGACCATGGCCTCACGCACTGCAAGCCGTGTGGAGAGGGCTGGGAGAAGCCAGGAGTGTAGAAATCCAAACAAGGGCCTGGAAGGGTATCACAGGTGGGTCACACTTGAGTGGACTTGTTTGTTTTTAGGCGACCTTGTTTTAAGTACGTGGTATTTGCAGATGTTTTCCTTTTTAAAGTAGCTTTTTTGAAATAAAATTCACATACCATATGCTTTTCAGTATATTCATAGAGTTGTGCTATCATCACCGCAATTGGTTTACCTTTTCACGACCCCGGAAAGAAACCCCATAGCCATTAATAGTCACATTCCATTCTCTGCCCCCCCCCCACCCACCGACCCTTCCCTCTCCACCCCTCCCCTCCCCTTCCTCAACTCTAGGCAACTACTCATCTACTTTCTGCCTCATGGACTGGCCTATTCTAGATATTTTATATAAAGGAATCATATAATACACGGTCTTCTGTGACCCGCTTCCTTCACCTAGCATCATGTTTTCGAGGTTTGGCCACAGCAAAGCCTGCGTCACTCCTGTCATTGCCAAGTGATAGTCCCCCATATGGACATACCACAGGTGCTTTACCTCTTCACCGGCTGATGGACATTTGGGTGGCTCCCACTCTTTGGCTATTATGAATAATACTGTTATTAACACACGAGTCCAAGTTTTCGTGTAGACATTGTTTTCATTTCTTTGGTATGTACCTAGGAGCGGAATTGCTGAGCCATCTGGTCACTGGGTAACATTTAAGGAATTGCCACTGTTTTCCAAAGTGGCTGCACCATTTTATACTCCTGCTAGTAGTGCATGAGGGTTCCAACCCGTCTGTATCTTTGTCAACACTTGCCTTGCTTTCCTCTCCTCGCCTCGCCTTGCCTCGCCTCGCCTCTCTTCTCCTCTCCTCTCCTCTCCTCTCCTTTCCTTCCCTCCCACCCCTCTTCCTTCCTTCTTTCCTTTCTTTCTTTCTTTCAAATTTTATTTATTTATTTTTTATTTTGAGAGAGGGAGGGGGAGGGGCAAAGGGAGAGGGAGAGAGAAAATCTCAAGCGGGGCTGAAGCTCAGCTCAGAACCCAACATGGGGCTCGATCTCTAGACACTGAGATCATGACCTGAGCTGAAATCAAGAGTCAGATGTTTAACTGACTGAGACACCCAGGCACTCCATTGTTTTCTTTCTTTCTTTTATTTTTTTTTCAAATAGCAGCCATCTTAGTATGTATGAAGTGGTATCTCATAGTGTTTTTTTTTTTTTTAATTTCTGTAGTGACTGATGATATTGAGTACCTTTTCATATGCTAACTGGCCTTCTATATATCATCTTTGGAGACTGTCTCTTCAGATCCATTATCCATTTTTAATTGGGTTGTCTTTTTATTATTGAGTTCATAAGAGTTCTTTATAAATTCTAGATACAAGTTCCTTATCAGGCATGTGATTTGCAAATATTTTCTGCCATTCTGTGGGTCATCTTTCCATTTTCTAATCATGTCCTTTTGAAGCACAGGAGTTATTTATTTTTTATTTTTGTTTTTATTCATTCAATTTCTTTTTCTTTTGTTACTTGTGATCTTGGTGTCACATCCAAGAAAGTTTTTCTTAGCCCAAGATCACAAAGGTTTACTGCTCTACTTTCTTCTAAAAATGAGCTTCAGCTCACTCATTTAGGTCTTCTAAATTTATCTTCTAAAAATGAGCTTCAGCTCATTCATTTAGGTCTGTGACCCGTTATGACTTAATTTTTGCAGATGGTGATGGGGGTTCTCTTTTGATTGTTTTCCTTTTCTCAAGGAATTGCCAAGGAATTCTCTGCTGAGGACAGAGATGGGAGAAGAGAAACTGAACATACAAGGGGAGCGGAGAGTTTGAAATAGTTGTCTGGAAGAGTGGGAGACAAAATGGATCAGGGAAATATAGTACATTACTGGACTGAATCAAGGGTGCAATGGAGGGGTCTGGTCATGAACGTCAAGGGAAACTGTAGGGGAATGTGGGCCAAGAAATCTGTACAAACGAGCCTACTTAAACTAACCTTTATCTGCCTAGTTACTTCTTCACCACCTACTACACCTAGTTCAAACCCCTTCGTCTGATCAATTCACAAATTGATTGTTCTTCTGCTTCAGAGAATAAAAGCTTCCTGCTCTGGTCTGCTCTTCCAGTCTTCATTGTCTTGTGAAGGCTCCCAAGTGAAAATCTAATGAAATTTCTGTGCTTTTCTCACATTGATCTGTTTTATGCCAGTTTTAATTCTTAGGTCCAGCCAGAGATCCGACCAGGATGGAGGAGAAGTTTTCCTCCCCTCCAGGTTTATGATCAGTGGCACTTCTCGGCTTGACATATTCTCTGTTTCCTTCAAGACCAATGGGTGTGGTCCTGTGTTTTCCTCCAGCTACATACTGCTGCGTGATGCAGGCACAGGGCAGGCTGAGAGGTGGATTTTTCCAGTTTTTGGATTTTTTTTTTTTTTTTGGCCATCAAGTAAAACAGAGCAAATAAAGGTCAAGAGAGCCGAGAGGGTGGGCAAGACAGTAGATATAGTATGGATCGTAAAGTTTAAGGAGGGAAGTGAGGGCGTGATGAGACACGTGAGGGGAGGGGGTGATAGACAATGGTGGGACCGATGGATTTTGGTCTCAGGCGGATGGACAGGAAGAGCACTAGGAAAATAAGGGGATGTTGTTGGGGGTGGGGAATAATCCACCCCCGGTAACTGAGGTAGCCATCTGTGTTGGCTTACTGCCTTTATCAAAAGAAAAAAAGAAAACTGCTCATATTTCTACGACAAGCAGTAACAGGAAGGTTTGGTCCTTGATGTTTACATTTCAAAGAGGTGGCTCCTGGGGCTTTAAGGAAGACCTCTCTGGGTTGTAACGTTGGCCAGAGGCTTTTGTAGTTTTAAAAAAGATTTACATAGATGTCAAAAGGATAGAGGTAAGGCTTACAAACATACTTTTCTCCAGCAAATGTTCTCTCTTTCCAAAAGGAAAGAGAGGCAGGGAAGATCTCATTCTCTTGGGGCAATAGGGGAAGATCAGTCCCTTTATTTTTGGATTTGGCAATAGTCAGAGAGCAGATGCAGGGTATTGAGACCAGCGAGGGGTCCCAGTCAGTGGTAATATTAAAGGCTAAGACCATAGGAGTAAGAGGCAGACGGACACCATCACTGAAGAAGAAAGGTTCAAAGAAGTAAGAGACCAGCGTGTGGCCAGAATCATTTCAGTATATGGTGCCAACACCAAGCGTTAAGAGAAAAAATGTATGAGGAACTAAACTCTTTGAGGAATAAGAGCCGGTGCCTGGGGGTCTGTAGAGCACCAGACTAAGCGGAAGTGGGTGGTATGTCTAAGCTGAACTGTCCAATATGGCGGCCACCCTCCATGTGTGACTAGTCAAATTTAAATTAATACAAATTAAATAAAATGTAAAATTCCACTCCTTAGGGTCACTAATCACAAGTGCCCCATAGACACAAGGCCAGCAACTGCCACATAGGGAAGGCAGTACAGTTAGAAAATGTTTCCTTTCCACTGGACGCAGAGACGTTCCACTGGAGGAGATGGCAGAGATTCAAATGTGAGGGGAGGAGTTAGGGGGGATGGAGGTAGAAGAAACTGGAAGTGGCAAGAAGCACAAGAAAGGTACTTCCCACTGGAGACCTACTGCTAGTAGGTGTGGGGGTGAAAAGCAGCCTCCACTTGAGAGAGAGCTGTGAGGAAAATCGTGGCCTCGGGTTGAGGTCCGCACAAAAAGGTGAGGGAGAGTGAAAGAAGTTGGAACACCAGGCATTTGCTGGTGAGGGTTGTGAGTTGCAGAGGGCACAGGTCCAGGGGCTGAGGGCTTGGGAGGGATAGGAAGATGGACAGAAGAAGAGGTGAGATGGGAACGGTGACCTGGGGGCTGCTGAGGCTCCCTGTGGTGACTGAGTGAACAGGGGCAGAGGTGTATTGGCCTTGAGGGAGGCCAGGCTGTGAGCGGAGGTGGAGAACAGAACCTCTCTCTTCATTTCCGCTTTCTGCAGCCTCTGAAGGGAGATTTTCTTTTTATTTTAATATAATTTCAAAATGACAGAAAAGTAACGAGAATAGCACAAGGAATTTCCATAGATACAGACATATGGTGAGACTATACGTAAAAAGAGAGAGATACATATATCTATATAGGTAATATATACATTATTATTATTTTGAACAGTTCAAAAGTAAGTTGAAGACATTATGTCCCTTTACTCACCCCCTATTCCAGCTCTGGAATTACCCATTTCTCCCTGGTTCCCTAGGTCCCCTGGTTCCTTTTAGAGGACAGCGGTATTTAGAAATCAAGATCTAGGCTATTGATATTCTCAGTGTTACTGGTAAATCATTGCTTCTAGGATCTCTCAACGAACAGAGGTAGGAAAGTATCTATCTGTCTTTCTGTCCATCCATCCATCCATCCATCCATCCATCATCCATCCATCCATCCATCCATTCACTCACCCATTCACCTTAAAAATCTATGAGCTCATTACTGACCCCTGCAGTCCCAATCCGGCAACACAGGGTTTACTCTGGTTTTCTCCTTTTCCATATTTGTAACTTTCCTCTATGTGAGAAATGGGGTTTTAGAGTTTGCTTAAGAGCTATGGGAAATGATTGGAGGATTTCGAGCAGAGGAGTCATGTGATATGTTAGAAACCACACTTCTGGGTTGTAGAGAGATGTATTAGTTTAACATACAGATATATGTTTAATGTATGTTTAACATACAAAGCCTAGGGCTGCCTTAGCAAACTGGGAGGCGTAACAACAGAGATCTGTTCTCTAACGCTCTGAAGCCTAGAAGCTCCAAGCCAAGGCATCAGCAGGGCTATGCTCCCTCTGAAGTCTCTAGGGAGGATCTTTCCTTGCTTCTCCCTGCTTCCTGGTGGCCCCAGATATCCTCCACCCTCCTTGGATTTCCTGGTCTTCTTCCCCCTGGTTCTGTTTCCTCTCCTTTTCTTATAGGACCCTGGCTATTGGATTTAGAGCCAACCCTAAATTCAATATGATTTCATTTTGATATCCTTCCACTAGTTACATCTACAAAGACTGCTTTCCCAAATAAGATCTATTCTGAGATTCTGGGTGGACATGAATTTGGGAAGGGAGCATGATTCAACCACTACAGGAGATGGGAGCCAAGGTGATCAGAGCCCAGAACAGGGAAAGGATGAGAAGAAAAATGCACGAGTTCAAGATGCACTCTGGAGGAAGAACCCGTAGGGCACACTTGGGACTGGCTATTATGAAGCTACTTGGAGGAATGATTGAAGAACAGAATACATGGAAACATTCCACCTCGTGTTTTTAAATGAATGTAATAAAGCTAGGAGAGCCTTTTAAAAATTTTTTTGGTGGTAACAAATATTTGCTTAACTTAATAACCTTTGAATGTTTGCTGTATGCCAGGCCCATTGTAGTTTCCTCGGAGAGGTGAAAGACAAAAAAAATAAAATAGAATAGAATAAAATAAAATAAAATAGGTCAAGTCAGGAAAAAGTAATTCAGGGCACTTAAAAGTTAGCTAAGAAGAGACAAATAAATAATTAATCATTATACAAGGCTGAATAATAAAAAGTAAGACTAAGTACTTGATGCAAAGTTCTCTAATTGCCTTATATACTTGGCCTCTTAGAATAAAGTGTTGCTGCCGATCTGCATGTCCAGGCACAGAGGAGGGGAATACTCAAAAGTACAAACGAATGTTAGGACAAGGAAAAAGAAACAGAAGAAGAAGTCTGTCTCTCCTTGACTGAGCTTAAGAGCTGGGTAGGGCAGGATGACTGAAAGATGGTAGATTTCAGAGCTTGGAACAGGAGATGGAATGTGTGGAGACATTATTGCATTTTAGTGGTTCCCATCTGGTGGTCTAGATGGCTGTCGATTTTACTACCATTCAGTATTTTTCTTGAGTTTAAGAATGAATTATTATAGGAGCACCTGGGTGGCTCAGTCACTTAAGCATCTGACTCTCGGTTTTGGCTCAGGTCCTGATCTCAGGGTGGTGAGATCGAGCCCTTTGTCAGGCTCCACGGTCAGCGGGGAATCTGCTTGAGAGTCCCTCTACCCCTCCTCACACACGTGTGTGTACACGTGCTGTCTCTTTGTCTCTCTCTAAATAAATAAATACAATGTTTTAAAAAATGACTTGTAAAAAAATACAAAAATAAAAAATGACTTGTTCATTATAAAAAGTTGAAATACAAATATCAAAGGAAAAGACACACCCATTATCCCACTTTCTAGCAATAACCTCTTCTAACATCTTGATTTATTTCCTTTTAAGATGGATACAGACACATGTATTTGTTGCATTTACATATTATTTCTTACAAAGTTGGAATCTTAGCAATGTCACTTACTATTCCTCTAAAACATTTTCTTTTTTTTTTTTTTTAAGATGTTATTTACTTGTCAGAGAGAGAGAGAGAGAGAGCACAAGCCAGGGGAGCAGTAGGCAGAGGGAGAAGCAGGATCCCTGCTGAGCAAGGAGCCTCCATGCGGGACTCGATCCCAGGACCCTGGGATCATGACCTGAGCTGAAGGCAGATGCTTAACCAACTGAGCCACCCAGGCATCCCTCCTCTAAAACATTTTCAATGGCAGCATGATTATACCATTATTAGTTTGCCCAATCCCACTTTGTTGGGCATGTATCGTGTCTCTAATTTTCAGTCTCATAAATACAATTAAATGACTGTGGATGTCACCAATGCTTAACATACAGAGCCGCTATTCACACACAGAGGTCTATCTTCATGACCTTGTCAAACCATTTAAAATTTCTGAAACAGAATCGATTTAAGAAGAGCAAAAAATAATTCTCACTCGCCTTCCCCTGATACTCCAAGCAGTCTGGAGGATCTAAGCTCCTTGCTTTGGGTAATCCAAAAAAATATTCCCTGAACATGTACTCAACACCAGGAATGTGACAGTGAGTGAGGCAGAAACCTCTGACCTAGAGTAAAAAACGCAAGCACACTGGGGCGGGGCTATTTGGAATATTTGCACACATCCTCTCTTTTCATTTTTTTTTTTAAAGATTTTATTTATTTGAGAGAGAGAGACAGAGACAGAGAGAGAGCTGGGAGGAGAAGCAGATGGAGAGAGAGAAGCAGACGCCCCACTAAGCAGGGAGCCCAAAGCGGGACTCGATCCCAGGACCCTGGGATCATGACCTGAGCAGAAGGCAGATGCCCCACCGACTGAGCCACCAAGGTGCCCCCTTCTTTCCATTTTTATCATAACTCTCTAACTTTTTCTAGGTGAGGAAAGTGGAGTACAAGGAGATCAGGTATGTGGCAAGTTAATAAACGCCAGAAACGGGATGGGAGGTCAGATCCTCTTCGTTCCAAAGCCAGAACCCAAAGCTCTTCTCTGCAGCTTCTCCCCGAGGCACTTGCTGTGCTCTCCTTCGTCCAGGGCTAACTACATCAAAGACGTGTTTGAAGTGACTGAACGCATGAGTGACAAATGAGCCACGTGTTTTCAACAGGGCGGAATCAGTGTCTACCAAAAGAACCCTTCGGGGGGGGGGGGGGCGTGGGGAGGCACCTGGGAAGGAGAGACGAAGGAAGGAAAAGAAGCAAAGAGTATCTAAGGAAGCTGATACTCAGCGCACACATGGACCAGGTACTTAATAGGGGCCCGTCACTGTGCCACATCGTGGAATCCCCAGAAAAACCATAGAAGACAGGTATGTTTCACCCCCTGTTTTAGAGCCCCCTGAAGTCAAGTCACTTGTCCAAGTTCACTCAGCGAACGAGGGACGAGCCAGGAAGGGAGTCACGGATGGAGCGCGAGTAACTTGTCCCTTGGAGGGGAGCTGAGATCTGGTTGGGCAATACGCACTCAGAGGTAGAAGAATGAAGTTCGAGTTCCAGGTCTACCATTAACTGCACTCCGGATCCGATCACTTAATCTCCTCGGGCCTGTTTCTTCATCTGTGAAACAAGGACCATGGCATTCTTGAGTGCTTACGCCTCACTCTATGCACATCTCACATGCTGCTCCGGGGGTTGTGTTCATACCTTAGTGAGCTGGGACTACTTAAAATTCTGTTTACCACATTCGCTTTTCTCTATCACTAGATTGAAAACTGATTTATTTTTGCATTCCCCCCCCCCACTGCCTTGCAGATCCTGGAACAAAACAAAACTAAACAAACGACAGTCATCCCTTCAGTGAGCATTCTCCTTAACTCTGTACACTTGAGGAAATAAATCATGAGAATTCACGGCCTTGGTTTGTCCAAGGGAAGAGGGGAAGCCATTGTGACGGTTGTCCTTAAATCACAAGGGTATTGGCTGAATGGGAGAACCTAGATCAAAGGACTTTGGGCCATGGAGAAAGATGCTGGGCATCACTGAGGCATTATTATAATGGCCCACAGTTAAGGTGTGAAATGCTACAGAACATCCAAGAGAAGAGAGGGAGCAGGACGTGAAGGGAACATTCATGAACATGCCACTGCTTCCAAGCACCACATTTGGTGCCTCCAATGCTATTCTCTCTCCCCTGCAGAACAAGCCTGAAAGATGGGCTTAAGTGTCCCGTCTTCAGATGAGAAACCCGCAGCTCAGCAAGGCTAAGCAGCTCATCCGATTGCCCGATACTAAAGCCTACTCTGTTTCTCCAACACCCTACTGACTCAGTAGACAGCTCCGCTTATATTTATCTCCACCGGAGAGCTGTTCTTATGGAGAAACTTCCCCGGCTTCTTCTCGAATAAGCCTAGGAAAATCTACCCAAGTCACCTACAGGTGCACTTCTGTGCCCGTGCTAATTGTAAGGAGCGTCCTCTGAGGGCTCTCTCCACGAAGCAACAAAGAAATCCAAAGGGCACCATCTGGGAGAGGCTGGAGAACAGCCGACCAAGTAGGCCAGCCTGGTCCTTCTGGTTCCCAAACTTGACGGGACGGTTCCATCTTGCACAGACTTCAGCTGGCTCAACTCATCACCAGTGCCAACTGCAGAAACATCTCTGGACTATGTCGCCAAAGCCCAATTCATAATAAGCTGGAGATGATTCCAGGCCGGTAGCATTTCCTCCCTCACCTTTATTCCCAGGAAGAGATCGTATTCTTTATAACGTGGGTTCTTTCAGGGTTGTGTCTATGAAGCACTTTCCATAACCTGCGGGTGTTTCCAAAGCAGTGGTCAGGGCACGTAAACTTGTGGTCATTTAGGTGTAGATTTCAGAGACTTTGGGAGGACGGGGACAGTTGCAGGAACTGAACTTGGGTCGTTAAATGCTGCTTCGGGCTGACATGTGAAAAGGAACCACTCTCCTTATAGGGCAGGCATGCTGTTTTGTATTCTCCAGATATACCAAAGGATGAGGCTCCACGACTTTTGGTGGATTTCTCCTTATTTCTCTGTGTTAAAGGCTGATTGATTATAGGGAAACTTGAAAGAATAACACAAGCCCGTTCAAAACTCATGAGTACAGATGTTGCCTTTGAAAACTGCAAATCAAAAGACCCTCGGGGCAAGACAGTGCTGTTTTCATCTCTCTCTCTCCTTCCCTCTCTCTGTTTTTTTTTTT
>CM052811.1:6214283-6257805 GCA_028533885.1 Nasua narica
CCCCCCCCCCCCCCCCCCCGTTTGCAGTTATGGTGTCAGGAGAGGGGGAAATCCAAGGAACGGGAATCTGGCTGTCCCCAAGCCTCTCCCCCAACCCTTTAAAAACAGTCAAAACCACCCCGGGGGATGGCTCGGGAGTCTCCGTGGAGCCCTGCAGGCTTTCAGAGTGGAGATAAGAAACTGCACGTTGCTTTGTGCCTATGGTGTCCTTGGAACTAGAAGGTCGAAGGGGCTAGGAGTGGGAAAGAATGGGAAATGTAAAAGCAACACGTCCTGGAGAGGATTAATTCTGAGGGAAGGGAGTGGTGAAGAGAGATATTTGACACTTGTCTCCTCCTGTTTCTGTTTGGGCCGGTTGCAGTAGTTCTGGTCGGTACCTGGATAAAAGGAGGCGGGAAGCATGTCGGAGTTTTGGTTAATTTCTGCCCCTGGTGACCAGGAAAATTTACAAGCTCTGGAGAGGATGAACACTGTAACCTCCAAGTCCAACCTGTCTTATAACACCAAATTCTCGATTCCTGACTTCAAGGTAAAATTCCGGAGCGGAGGAAGGACGGGATGTGTTGGGGTTGGGTAGGTGTCTTCTGGGAAGCCAAGGAGAAAATAACAGGGCGAAGACAGCAATGCTGATCCTCAGCCTGGGGCTGAGGATGAACCGGGCAAGTCTGTGGTCTGGATGGGACTTCGTGCCACAGCCCAAAGTTGGTTGTGGTTCCTATGGACTTACAGACACATGACAGAATGAGCAGGGAGAGATGGCCGTGGTGGGTAGGACCGTCAATATAGTTTAAATGTGCAGGCCTGCGGAGCTTCAGCCTTGGTAGTACGCTCGACCGGGAGCAGGGCGGGAAATTTCAGGATCCTGCTGGTTCTGGTGGGGAGGCAGGAAGGGAATTTAATGATAGGGGGGCAGATGGCAGAGAGATGTGACAGCAAAGAGGTAGGAGGCAGGGGACTCTAAGGGCTCTTGCAGTGGAGAACAAAGTTAAAATGAAATAGGAAAGAGGAGCGAGGCGTATACAGTCCTTTTGCTTCAGAAGAGTGGAATTGTTGCCATGCTTCCCAAGAGTGTAAGTTTCAAAGGGAAGGTGCTTGAGGCATTTCTCAACGACACCTGTGCAAGTGCATTGTGGCTGCTGGAGGGATGGCCCCAACTGACCAGGGGCAGCTCTTCTCGAAAACTGCCATCTAATTTTTCAAACCTCCGTCTGCCGTCTGCACTAAGAGCTGCACCTTCAGCACCGTAGTCTTTGGGGGTGCTACTGTATTTGCTAGTGCTTACGGAACAGTAAGTTGGGGCCCAGCTGCTTTCAATGCATCACCTGGAATCTTCTAGTCCCGAGGTCTAGATCAGGAAGGGTGGAGAGAGGAGACCGGGGCTGCAGATCTGGTAAGGGGCAGCACCTGTTTCTGAACCCATGTCTTGCTGCCTGTTTGTTTGTCATTTGTCCCATGACCCCTGCTGTGGTCATGGCTAGGGACTCAGCGAGCGCCCACGGCTTATTCTGTAAGGCAGCGAGCGTGTCAGACAGGAGGGAGCAAAGAGAAGAGGCAGGACCCTCCCCAGAGAAGCTTAACATCAAATTGCTTGAGAAGAAGCAGCTTCACTTACTAGAGATGTCCGGGCTTCCTCATTTCCTAATTACCTTTCTTAAAGTATTTTTTAAAAGTATTCTTTTATGAAAGTATAGTTGCCACTCAGCGTTAATCCTGATTGCTTTTTAATGTCTGCCTGCTGGTTCGTGACATGAAAACAAAGCCTTTCCTTCTGGTTCTGTGGACTAGACCTTTAAATACAGTTTTGGACTCTAATAATTGTTACTTTAAGAAGCGGATCGTTGCAAGTAATGGGAAAAGAAAAGGACTTGCATGAATGAGGAGGTGGGAGGGAGAGTTGGTCCTCTGTGCCCCCAAGATCATTGTTGGTAATAGAGATGGGGTTGGTTGGACATCTTGAAGAAGAAAGGCTTTAGAAACAGCAAATTCTTTTTTTTTTTTTTTTAAGAGTTTTATTTGAGACGCCGGGGTGGGGGGGCAGAGGGAGAGGGAGAAGCAGGCTTCTTGGTTCCTTGCTGAACAGGGAGCCCTATGTGGGGCTCATCTAGGATTCTAGAATCATGCACGACCTGAGCCAAAGGCAGATGCTTAACTGACTGGGCCACCCAGGTGCCCCAGAAATGGCAGCTTCTTTAACTTGTTTTCTGGTCCATCTCAGCTATGAGGATTAATCCCATGACTAGCAGACCGCTATTCTAAGAAGAAAATGAGCTGGGGTCTCACAATGCCATAGAGGTCACTCCTTCCTATGGCAGAAATAGGACAGCTTATCCTGTTGGAAAAATTATAATAACAATAATAATCATTAAAAATTTTAAAAATGTCCCCAATTCACTGATTCTCTTAACAGCCCTTCCCAGTTTCCAGTTTGGCCATTGACCTAGAATAACTAAGGGCAAATGGAGGTTAGAGAATTCTTTGCAGTGTCGTTGAGAGTGACCTCATCCTTCCCTGCCTTAAAGCGTGAGCCTCTAACTTCTTTACAATCTTTCTAGGTGGGGACCTTGGATTCCCTTGTTGGCCTCTCCGATGAGCTGGGGAAACTCGATACCTTTGCTGAAAGGTAAACTATTTCTTATTTACTGCATACAAGTGAGAATTGGACATTGTTGTCAAAGAACACAGTGCTCTTGCTTTAGCTGAACCCATACTTGTCCAGACCTGGTCCTAAAAGTCACAGAAGGGCACCAGGTCGATAGCATCACTTGGGGTCCCTCGAATAGTTGTTTGTTTTTTTTCTGGAGGCAGTGTTTTTTCGGGGGCTGCTTTCAAAATGAAGAGCAGTATGTGGCATAAGGTACTGAAACTTGCAGAAAAGTAATTGAGCCGTTTCCCCTAGGCTTCGACATTTTAAGGTTCTTGATTTGGTTTTGTGTGTGTAGTCCTAAAGCACATTCGAAGATTCGAAGTACGGATGAAAGGCTATCCAATGACAAGAAGTTGCCCTCTCGTCTGGTTTCCTCTTTCCTGTTCCCTCACTTCTCTGTTGTGGCAACACCATTTAATCATTTTGGGGGGTACCTTCTGGAGACAGCCTGTACATGTACCATCGAAAATGAATTTATTTTGGAAAGCAGGTTGACAACAAATGATAGTGTCTATCCACCTTGCTTTTCTCGCCTAATCACATATCTTAGACATAGTTTGGTGTTAGTAACTAGGTTTTTCTGCTGGGCTGTATTAGCTGGACTAGAGGGGCCCTGGTTTGCTGGTATTTCCCTATTGATGGACATTTAAGTTTTCTAGTCTTCTGCTATTACAAACAATGCTGCAGTGATGGTCCTTTTTTCTGTTTCTTTGTGCACACGTGGGAGTGGCATAGTTACACATTGAAATGCTGGGTCGAAGAGGATTTGGATGTGAACTTCTTCAGATATGCTCACATCCCCTCTCCAAGGAATTACTCCCATTCCCACCAAAAGTGTGTGTATGAGGATAGTTTAAAGTCTTAAAGTCATTTGTTTTTCTAATTGTTACCAATCTGGTACATAATCACTGGAAAAGACAGATGGGTCTTTGAAAAGCATGAAAAAGGAAATACAAATCCCCAGTAATTGCACCATTTAAAGAATGCCACTGCGATGTTATACTGTATTTGCCGTAGATAAATCCAATTTTTTTCTACAGATATGCATGCATAATAAAGGTGACATGTTATACATATTTTGCAACTTGCTTTTCTTTTCATATCTTTTTTTTAAGAATAGTTATTTATTTGAGAGAGAGCGAGAATGCTCACATGAGTGGGGCAAGGGTAGAGGGGGACAGAGAATCCCACGCAGGATCCATGCCCAGTACTCAGGATAAGCCGCGATAGAGGACGTCCCAAGAAATCTTCAAACACCCAGATATAGAAACATCGCTTACTTTACACTGAAAACGCAGATGTTCAGGCTCCACATCAGCTGGAGGTGGAGTCCAGTAATCTATTTTTTTTTTTTTAATTGGGGAGAGAGGCAGGGAGAGAATGTTAAGCAGGCTCCATGCCCGGCGCAGAGCCCAACAGGGGGCTCGATCTCACAACCCTGAGATCATGACCTGAGCTGAAATCAAGAGTTGGATGCTCTCTCAATTGACTGAGCCACCCAGGCGCCCCCTCTTCATATCTTTGGACCTCACCATTGACTATTTCACTAGTGTTGCGCCACAGGGATTTGCCATAATTTGTTTACTTGGGTGTTTTAAAAGAATAACCCCTAGTTTGGGTGCAACTGAATATGTGTTGTTTAACCAATATTCTATCTGATTGAAACAGAATGCAAAGGGGGTAGGTGAGGAAAACAGTCTATGTGGATCAGGCCATGACCGGGACACGACCCGGGGCTGACCGCTTGATCTCGCTGCCTGCGTAGAAGGTTTCAGATTCTCGGGGCCTGTGGACACTCAGTGCAGTGACGATGTGATGTGTCAAATGCCTTTTTCACGCATTTTCTTAGGAGTCCTTGCGATCACACTTCAAGGATTCTTCATCTGCAGATTGGTGCTGGGAGCTAGAAATTGGGTGCTCTGGATTCTGTTGTTATTCCCTGCCTCCTTCCCTGGTCTTGAAAGGAATGCTTTGTTAGTGACATTTAGCTACACGTGGGATGTTGCTGTAACCACAGAAAGGCAGTCCTGGTCACCAGGTCCTGGGCAGCGCACCGTCTTTGAAAAAGACAACTAACCTTTGGCTTTCTTATCTGTAAAATGGGTTGATAGTGAACATCTCTGTGCTTTCCCAGAAGAACGAAGGGGAGTAAAATCGTGTTCCATCAAGTGTTACCAAATCCTAGGACACGTTCTATGAAAAATTGACATCTGAGAAAACGTGGCCTGATCCCTAAGTGTCCCTTGCTTTCTTAGGCTGTTCTGCTTCCTGGGGAATTGGGTCTGACGGCCGGCCTGGAGGCCAGCCCACTGCCCTAGGCAGGAGATGGGTTTCACTTTTCTCAGCAGCCCTGACACCCGCAGCATAAGGCTGTGCAGCGAGGAGGGGCAATCCTGCCTTAAGAAGTGTTTCCAGGCCTACCGCCGAAATAACAGCTAGTCAGCATTTTCTCTTCCTAGACTTTTCTAGACCCTTCTACATCTTTCTCTGCTACCAACGGTCTGCCCTGATGCAGATCCGGGAGCCTGTTTCTTATTGCCCAAACCCTCCTCTAGCTCTAAAATTCTGTGATCCTGGATTATTATTTCCACCTTCATTTTTCCCTTTGTGTTTCGTTTTGCCCTGTTTTGATGCATCTCCTCTTCCGTCCCTGGCGGTTGCACAGCTCGCTTGCGCTGGTGGCCTAGCACGTGTTTAAGAAATAATATGAAAACGTGTGAGCAGGCAAGGGTAAGGCTATCATTGTGAAACAGAGAGAACCCATGCAAACTGAGGTGTTTTCAAAAACCAGGGCTAGGCGTGGTGAGGATGGCAGTTGCTGTGCATTGTTCTGTTTTTCCTTGTGGGCAGATATTCTCAAGAACCTTCCCGCGGTCGAGGGTAGGGGGTGGGGAGGAAAATGGTGTGATCTGAGCACCCCTTATTTCTAGCATTTATGGAGTTCCAGAGGCCAGGGTACTTTGCCGTAGGAGTTAATGCCGGAGCTTGGAGTAAAATCGTGGGATACGCTAATGCAGGGGCTTCAGGTCTTTGAAATAAATGCCCTACCTGATTCTTTAAAGGGGACTCCAGTGTTGTTAGATAAATAAATGCTGGCAGGTTCTGTAGCCCAGGCAGCACAAACCTGTCAGCACTGCCTCTGGCCAGGAGAACAGAGGAGGGACGAGAGTTTTCAAGGTGTATTGTTTCCATATCCTTTTATTATTTATTTACTCGGGGCACTAGAGTGTTTTTCCATGTAGCTGGAAGGCAGGTTTTGCTCACTGCTTTTTTTTTTTTCTTTTTTATTCCCCCTTGTTGCCTTTGTTAATCTGCTTTGTATTTACCCTGTAATTCAGGAACGTGGGAGAAACCAAATGATTTTATCTTGGGAAAAAAGCACACTTCCACCCCCCTCCCCCCGGCCTCCCACCATTATCAGTGTTGGAGTTCTTCTCCATGTCTTCGCTTCTTTTGCCATGCAGGTTAAAATATTACATTTCACAGTTGCTTCAGCACTCAGGTACACCCCGTGGGTTCCTGGGTTACACTAGTGACTGTCGCTTGCCCCCAGCTTGTGGGATAGCCAGTGGCTTTTCTTTATCCCTGTGGTTCCAGAAAGTTGACTGAGGGTTAGCTTGAAGATGTGGGTCGCAGATTATGTATCTGCCTGTGGATGTCCACTTAATGATGGGTTCTTCCAAGGGCATTCCAAAGAGATGCAAAGTACAATTTAAAAACTTACCCTAGCTGCATGACATTTCTTTAGTGCATTAGACAAGTTTTCAAGAGTTGAATACCTCTTGATGCTGTTTGCCTTTCTAGATTCCTCAAAACTGCTGGGCGGTCCTACTGTAGGTGTTTGCTGTTCTCCTGCTCTTAACGGTGTTTCCAACCTCTCCCTCCCTGTCAACCTCTGTTAACACGTGCTCATGCGGCTCAGCTCCCCCAGACTCTCCTCCCAACCCCCCTGCCTTGGCACCTGCTGATCTCCCCCATCCTGGTTCACTCCTCCTTCATAGCACTTACCGCAGCGCCCCTGTGCATTTCCTTGTGGGATCATCTTCTTAAATACCAGCCTCCCAGCTAGACTGTAAGATCCCTGAGGTCAGTCATTGGCACACTTAGATCCCTTGCACCTGTAACATTGTAGGCCCTCCAAAACCAGCGGAATGAATGGATGGAAGAAAGAATCCTGAAATATTAGAGTGGCGCAGACCCTTAGAGATTGAATCTAACCCTTTCGTGTTCCAGATGAGAAACAAACATGCCCAGAGAGATGCTCCTAGAAAGAGCTAGATGGGCTCAGGGCAGCAGAGGAAGAATAGAGCCTTGACCCAGATCCACCAATCGATCGTTGTTAGGATTTTTTTTTAAGTACAGACATTTAAAAATATCTTACTCATGTCTTCTTATTCATTGCTCAGATAATTAACATTGCCATTTTACAAAGTACTTGTGAATATTTAAAAATTTAAATGGTCTAACAATCAAATGGTATACAAAGGTAAAAAAAGAAATAGAGAGTTCCAGTTTACTCCAGGTGCTTTCCCCCTAGGCAATCCTTATGAGGGTTTTGTATAATTCCTTCCTGGGTAAAACAAAACAAAAAATACACATACATTTATGCTTCAGCTCTAATATTTAGCAAACCTAGAAAGACCTTATTGTGAGGTATCTACTAAGCACAGATTTTTTTTTTTTTTTATTTAGATAGATCCCAAGCATTTAGGACAGAACCTATCACATGGTCAGTGCAAAGATCCTATTGATAATTATCTGAGATTACACTGAAGTTAGGAGGGATTAACATCCTTATCATTTTGAGTATTTCCATGAGCACAGTGCGTTTTCCAATTGGCTTAATTCTTTTTCTTGTTCCTCCGGGGAAGAAAGTGTTCATGTTTCATTCCGCAAAGGTCCAGCACAGTATCTCGTTGACTCTTTTCCGCCCAATTTTGTTTTTTATGTAGTTGCTATTAGAAATGAGATCTTTTCTTGAAATGTTTACTGTTTATAAATAGGGATTTTCGTGTCTTAATTTCATGACCCGCAAACTTAACTGAATTTCTTTATTGAAGCTAAGGCGAGAGGTCAGAGTCTGATTCCAGCGTCCAGAGTTGAGGTCAGGGTCAGGGTCAGGGTCAGGAGCCAGGGTTAGGATTAGAGGGACTCTGGCTCCAGAGTCCTCATTTTTAACCACAATATTAAGATGAGTCTGTCATGTGCCAGCACAAAATTAGAAAGACATATTAGTGTAAGAATGATGACAGCTTTGCAAAAAGAATTTGGAAGTTTTCCTCTGTTGTCTGTCTTCTCCACATTGTTCACACAGCGTCCACTGGCCACATGTGGCCCTTTGAGCACTTGCGTGGTGGCTAGTTTGAAATGCGATTAAAACGTATGAACCCTCAGGTATCAAAAGCTTAATACCAAAAAAAAAAAAAGAAAAGGAAAATCCTAATACCTGTTGAAACAATAGATTTGGGGTATTGGGTTACATAAAATATATTACTGAAATTAATTTCACTGCTATTTTTTTTAATGTGGCTACGAGAATTTTTCTTTTTCTTTTTTTTTTTTAAAGACCCCAGAGAGAGAGATCACAAGTAGGCAGAGAGGCAGGCAGAGAGAGAGGGGGAAGCAGCCCCCGCTCTGAGCAGAGAGCCCGATGCGGGGCTCGATCCCAGGACCCTGAGATCATGACCTGAGCCGAAGGCAGAGGCTTTAACCCACTGAGCCACCCAGGCGCCCCGGCTACTAGAAATCTTTAAAAGACATGTGGCTCAGGTATATTTCTGTTAGACAGCTCTGGGCTAGAGCTCTAGATAGTGTTTCTTAAACACACTAAGGAATGCCCCTGGGATCTTGATAAAATGCGATTCTGACTCCATGGGTGGGCTGAGCCTGGGAGTCATTTCTTACAAGCTCCGCCTTTATCCCCGTGCTGCTAACCCACAGACCACACTTGGTGTGCCACCTTTAGCCTACTTAAATCAGTGGCTCTTAAACCACAGTGTGCCCCAGAATCATCTGGGAGATTTGTTAAGAAATAGATGACTGGAGGGGCGCCTGGGTGGCTCAGTCAGTTAAGTGCCGGACTCTTGATTTTAGCTCAGGTCACGATCTCAGGGTCTTGAGATCGAGCCCCACTTTGGGCTCCACGCTGGGCATAGAGCCTGCTTAAGATTCTCTCTCTGCTTCTCTCCCCCGTTAAAAAAAGATAGATTACTGGGCTCCACCTCCAGAATTTCTGATTCAGGAGGTCTGAGCTGGGGCCTGCACATTTGCATTTGCAGTGGGAAGTAAGTGCTGTTTCTGTCTTTGAGTAAAGATATCTTGGGACCTCCTCTTGTGCGGCTTTTCCTGAGTGTTCCATGGGTGCCTCGGGTGGGCATTTTCTCTTGTTCTCATTGTCTAGAACTGATCGATGTTTATAGGAACCACGGTTATGATTTTCGTATCTGCTCTATCCATGCTTTCATCCGTGATGGTATTTTCCGCTCTTGCTGGAGGCACGAAGGCGATGACCGTTGTCCCTCCAAGGGGGGCTGTCACTTGATGGTGTGTGTGCCTCTGTCAGTCTCGTTTTCTGCCTGGAGTCCCACAGCCCCCTATTCCGGTGATTGCCTTTCACCAATTCCTCGTTGCGACCAGGCCCTGTACTGGGCGCTTCTCATTTCTCTTATTTCCTCAAAAAATCTCTGCCACTGTCCAGTGAACTGGGTGAGTATCTGCTTGTTACGGATGAGAATATCGATGTTCCCCGAGAGAAGCTGCTCGTGCAAAGTCGTGTAGCTGATGAGTGTGTCAGGCCTTAACTTTGTTCACCTGCTCTCTTCCTGCCTCAGCCGGGGGGGGGGGAGAGGGCAGTTGCCCCCCCCACCCAAGGCCCCTTCATCCCTTCCTTCTGGCCCTGCAGTGACACTCTCTGCTTTGCCCGAGGTGACGCAGGCCCTGACAGTGTCCCCCCCCAGCACCCAGCTCTCCCAGCCGGACCAGAAGTCAGGCCAGGAGGGAAGGAATGTCAGCAGGCTTCTTCGTATGCAGCAGGCCTGGGGTCAGGGGCAGCCTGAGGCAACATTGTGAAATCCACGAAATAATCCTTTGGAGGCTAAATTTAGTAGAAGGCTCTTACGTCCATCTTAGGTCTTGCCCAGCTCCTGGGACCCATGGCTCCCCTCCAGTCCGGACCTCAGCCCGACCACAGTCCCTTGACCCTCTGTTGACTCTTCGTTCTTCAACTAGACGGCAGCCCCTTCGACTTTTCTTGTTCTCGGGAGCTTAAGGGGCAGCTTTAAATGGTTCTTTATTGGAATTGGCTTCATGTCCTGGGTGAATATCATTCTCCGCAGACCGAGTACGTCTATGGAGTCTCCGTGGGGCCCTTGGAGGGCTCGCGGGCCCGGGCCCGCTGCTCAGGCGTTCCGGGGCTCCTTGCAGCCCACGGTCCGCTTGCCGCTCCAGGAGGGACGGAGCCCTGTGGGCGCCACCTTCCGGGCTTGGCCCATACCCATCACTGCTCGGCTTGTCCCGCGCCACACCTTCCGGCACGCCACTGTCCCCCCCCTTTCCTCTGTCCCTGCAACACACTCCTCCCGCCCCCCGGCCCTGCTCCCCACTCATCCACTCTCCCCTCGGCAGCCGAGTTGTCTTTTTCAACATGCCCTGTCACATGACTTGGGTGCTTGAAACCTTTCTGTGGCTTTCCAGCGCCTTCAGTATAGAATCCATGCTCTTGACCTTGGCTTCCAGAACCCTAACGAGTCAGGCCTTCGTTTATGCGTGTCCCCCCTCCCCCACCGCCCTGGCTGCATCCTGCCCTGGGTCACGCGTGACCTTCCCTCGACCCGGAAGGCCCCCCACCCTCGCAGGGCGGGTTCCTCCTTGTCATCCCCATCTTAGGTTAAATGTCACCTCCTTCGGAGGCCTTTTCCGGCCTAGCCATCAGCCTAGTCCTGCCGGGTCACCCTGTTTTGATACTTGCATTCCGTGTGCCACTATTTAATACTTTCTTTGTTTGTCTTCGTCTGTTTCCGGTAGGACATAAGCCCCAAGAAAGCAGGTTCCGGGACAGCGCCTGACTCATAGTGGGAGCTGAATAAATACATACTGAATACTTGTCCCTCACCTGCCCCCTCAGGAGGTCATGGGGTGCCTCCTTCAGCCCGTGATCCCCTGGGAACTTCAGAAAAAAAGTGCAGGTCCTTGGGCACCCCCTACACCCCAGGGATTCTGATTGGGTGCATCTAGGGTAGGGTCCTGTTTATTTTGTTTCACTTTATTTTATTTATTTTAATTTTTTCTAAAGATTTTATTTATTTATTTATTCGAGAGAGAGAGAGAGAGAGAGAGAGAGAGAGGATGCACAGAAGGGAGGGGCAGAGGGAGAGAGAAACTCATGCAGACTCTGCGCTGAGGGTGGAGCCTGATGCGGGGCTGCAACTCATGACCCTGAGGTCATGACCTTGAGCTGAAATCAAGAGTCAGACGCTTAACCCACTGAGCCACCCAGGCGCCCCTCAGAACCTTCCTTTTTGGGGGGCTCAGGGTGATTCTGGGCAGGCAGGCTGGAGATGTTGAGGAATGCCCCTCCTGTTACCAGCCATGACCCCGTTTAATCTCGACGCGCTTCAAGGAACTCGAGCTCCAGGCCGGGGACTCTATAAATGTATATTAAAAAGTTTATAATAGGGCGCCTGGGTGGCTCAGTTGGTTGGGCGACTGCCTTCGGCTCAGGTCATGATCCCGGAGTCCCGGGATCGAGTCCCATATCGGACTCCCGGCTCTGCGGGAAGTCTGCTTCTCCCTCTGACCTTCTCTCCTCTCATTCTCAGTCTCTCGCTCTAATAAATAAATAAATAAATAAAAATCTTTAAAAAAAAAAGTTTATAATAATTTTTTTTCTAAATATTCACATGCATGCAAGATAAAAACAATGCAAATTGCCCTTACACCATCCCCCCTACCCCGCCCGCCTCCCCACTGACCCTTTTCCCTGGTCAGGGCTTAAGAAAACCAGGGTTACGAATTGTTTGGATCCCTTTTTGGGGCCTCCTAATGCAAACACAAGGCAGTTTCCGTATATATTTCTCTCTCCCCTTTTAAAACACAAAGTAGTCATCCACACGTGCTGTTACATATCTTGCTTATTTCTCACTTAGCAATATATCCTGGGAGATTTCTCCTGTTGGCTCATAAAGAGCTGTCTGTCTTTCTGAGCTCCCTCGCATTGCACTTGGGGGAGGTACCCTAGTTTATGAAGCGGCCCCAGAGATGGACCCTGGCTTATGGACGTTTTCGGGGAAGGGAACTGTTACCAACCGTGCCACGGTATATAATCTTCGCACCTGTAGGGTTACTTTGCATGGAAGGATGTCAAGTGTCCCTGCAGGGTGAATTCTCAGGGGCAGACTACTGAGTCCAAGGGTCAGAAGCTTTTGTAATTTTGATGGCTGTTGCCAGATTTCTCTGCGTTGACCATTTTGCATTTCCACCCGCAATGAAGAAGAGTCTGCACTTCCCTAAACTTTTCTCATAAAATGTGTTGTCACATGTTGGGTTTTTATGAACTCGACAATTCAGAAATACTCCTTGGGTATGGTAGCTTTTTTTTTTTTCTTAATAGCTCTATTGAGACATAAATGACAAGCAATAGATAGCAAGTTTTCAAAGTGTACAGTTTGATGAATTTTGAAATAGACACATCATTGAAGAAACCACCACCAGTCAAGATGATGAGCATATCCCTTCCCCACAAAAGGTTCTTTGTGCCCCTTCGTAATCAATTTCTTTCTCACGACTCCTCCAATGCTGAAAGGCTTTCTGTCACTCTAAGCCTATTTGCGTCTTTTAGAACATTTATACAAATCGAAAGATACAGTATATACCCTTTTCTTTGGTCTGAGTGTTCCATTCCACATCGTCATTTGAGATTTATCCATGTGGTCGTGTCTTAACAGTTATTTTTTACTGCTGAGTAGTATTGTTTTAGGGGTGAGCCCCAATTTATTTATCCACTCAGCTGTTGGGGGACATTTAGATGCCTTCCAGTTTGGAACGTTTATTTATTTATGAGAGAGATAGAGCGCATGCGCGTGCGTTCGCACCCACGAGTATGAGCAGGGGGAGGGGCAGAGGGAGAAAGAGAGAGAATCTCAAGCAGACTCCCTGCTGAGCGTGGAAACTGTTGTGGGGCTCATTCTCACCACTGAGAGCACGACTTGAGCCAAAATCAAGAGTCAGACGCTCAACCAACTGTGCCAGCCAGGTGTCCCACTTTTGGACCATTAAAAAGAAAGGTATTATGAATATTCACGTGTCCAATCTTTGTACTGACATATATTTGAATTTTTCTTAGGTAAATACCTACCCACTGAGGCAGCTAGAGTCCTGGATGCACAAAGTGTGGGTACATACCCATGGACCAGTATGGCCTTCCTCCAAGCCATGTCCATCCCAGGGGGTCAGGAAGCAATCCAAAGATTGGAGGGTCAAAGGGTATGTGTGTGGGATCCCATGTGGTCCCAGGACCTGGCCCCCTTCTCATGGGCTAAGCTTGCTATTTAATTGCATTGAGTATTTAGTATTTTGTAGACCTAGGGAATACCGGGTCATCGTCGTTGTTACTGTTTTTTAAGGAAATGGCCATTGTTTGGAAAGCTCAATTCTTTGAGATGTGGTAGATGAGTAAAGAGATCATTTCCATTCCGTGTGACACATGAACAAAACAAAAATGGTGGCGGACCATGTTGGCTCTGAGGAGCACGGGTCTAACACCTGCTTCGAGTGGTCGGCACTAGTCTCCCCCTCCCCCAAGGCAGCATTTGCCGGGCATCTGTGTATTTTCCCGAAACCACTGTATTTTTGCTGGAGCTGGTGGTAATTAATAATCTTTCAGAGATCTGTTTGTTTTGGTGGGGTACCCAGATAAGGAAACCAGCCCTTTTGACAGTGTAGTAAGTGACGTGGTGGAGGGAAGTTTCTAGTAAGCCCTACGAGGGAAGCAACTGTGGTCGGTTTGTTCACTACCATCTCCCCGTGATCCTGCCTGGTACGTCATGGACACAATATGTTTTTTTATTGAGTGCAAGAAGCAACATGTGTCGGGTGTGGGCATTACCCAAGGCTGTGTTTGTTTGTTACGGGTGAGTTGGCGCCAGGAGGGGCGCTTGGGCTCTTACAATGGTGAGTAGCACCAGGTGGCTCAGAATATCCCAGGTGCTTCCAGAAGGCTGGCACGGGAAGGGCAGGGTGGGTGGGTAGAGAAGGAGGAGGCTGGATGGCAGATGTGCTCCTCATGGACTCTGCCAAGGAGCCTGAACATCAATATTTGAACTTCTCGGGAAACCGCTGACATAGTTGAAACACAATGGCTTGCTAAGCTGTGTAGTTTTGGAGCTTTGACTGGTTGCCGTGGGTGGGATGGAGAGGAGGGGGCCAGATCAGGAGAGGCAAGACGAGCAGAGAGGAAGGAGGCTATTGAAGGAAACATGGAGAAAGATGGTGCCGCCTGCCTGGGACAGTGACCCAGGGCAGGGCTCGGACAGATTTGTGGTAACTGTAAACTCTGGCGGAGATGGAAAAGAAGGGAGCAGAGCCAAGGAACTTTGGAGAAGGTGATGACATCCAGTGTGAAGGGCCATATCCGTCCTTGACTTTCTCCTCCAGGCTGGGCCGTCACCTTTTTTAAATAAGATCTCTCATTTAAATCCCTTGTCTGTTTGCATTCAGAGAATTGTTTTTTTCAAAGCCAAGAGAAAGGCGGGGGCACGTTTTTAAAAATTAAGATATAATTCACACACTGTCGTAGTTGCCCCTTTGATGATGCGTACTATTCCGTGGTCTCCATTATATTTACAAAGTAACATAGCCATCATCGCTGCCTGGTTCCAGAACATGGTCATCATCTCAGAAGGAACCGCCATGCCTATCAGTCATGACCCACTCCCTCCTCCACCCCTAGCCCCACCCCTACCTCTCCACTCCCCTAACCCCCCATCATTAGTCACTCAGTCTATGGATTGACTTGTTGTGGGCCTTTCATGCAAATAGAAAGCCTGGATATTTTTGGATAAACCAAGAGAGGAGACTCACCTTCCTTGCAGATTTGCCCTGAAATGTGTTTTGACGGGGCCCCTAGAAGGTGACTGACTACGGGACGAGTTCTGTAGGGTTGACTGGCGAGGCTCCACGGAAGCCCCAAGCACATCCACAGCATTGAGAAAATGTTTGCCTCCGCAGTCTATTGCTTTTTTCTTCTTCTTTTTTTTTTTAATTTGAGAGAGGAAGAGAGTGAGTGAGCGAGCGAGAGAGAGAACAAGTCGGTGGGGGGAGAGGCAGAGGGAGAAACACACCCCCCATTCTGCAGGGAGCCCGACAACGGGGCTGGATCCCAGGACCCTGGGATCATGACCTGAGCCGAAGGCAGACGCCTAACCCACTGAGCCACCCAGGCGCCCCAGCTTTCTTCTTAAAAAAAAAAAAAAAAATTCTCTGAATGCAAACAGACAAGGGATTTAAATGAGAGATCTTCAAAAAAAAAAAGTTACTAAATTCAATTTATTACTGTAAAGTTGAGGTCTTATTTTGGCCCCAGTCTGCTTCCTAAGGGTTGGGTGACCTCGAGTAGGTCCTCACCTCTCCTGGGTCTGTAAAGGCCCTTCCAACCCGTGATTCTGGGTAAGTGGCTTATATTCTAGTCACCCTTCCCAGGCATGACTCTAATGTCAAGGACTTTCCATGGCGGGAGGGCTTCTTTCGTGTTATTTCTTATGGTAATGAAACTCTTACTCCATTCTCTAGGAGAAATACCCGGATGAATACCATCACGTAAATCTGTAGCTGCATTTTTGGCCATGTCCTAGCATGGCATTTCCGAAAGTGGAATGACTGGTTCGAAGGATATAGGCACTTTTCAAGCTGTTTGTACATATCGCTAAGTTGTTTTCCGATGAGGTTTCGAGGCAGTGCTGTTTCATCATCCCCTTGTCAATGTGGTGCCTTTAGAAACTTCTGCGGGCTTACCTGGCTGAAGGCAAATGACGTGTGCCGGTTTTAATGTGGATTTCCTGGTGCAGCAGCAAGAGGAAGCATATTTTCAGGGGTTCACCAGCCATTTGTCGTTCTGTTTTTGTGATCTGCCTGCTCTGGCCTTGGCCGGTCCATCCTCGGGAGGGTGGGGGGTTGGGGGGCTGCCGGCCGCACAACTCTGGGGGGCGCTTTTCACATTGTGTGCCCGCTCCGTGTGAGTGGGGTCCCTGCTGTGGGGCATGGTGCCCAGGCTGCTGGGTGCATTAACTTTTCTGGAAAACGCTCCAAAGCTTAAACAAATTCCCGTCTCCCTTCTACTCCAGATGCTCCGAGGACTGCCCTGATATCCCCCAAAGCCTGCAGGACCCCAGAGCATGTCAGTGACACTTAAGAACCCGGGGCCTTCCTTGTCCCTAGCCCTTCAAGGGGTAGATTTTCTCTGAGGATAGATGGGCTTTTGAAGGGGACCAAGGATGACCTGCCAGGTGTGGGTAAATTGAGCCTCAGGATGCAAACTTGGCCAAAGCAAATTCCGTTTTGAGTGATGGGCAATTTTGCTAAATGGCTTTACACACGGTACACAGAGGGGATCCCCCTGAAGACGGAAATATCAGTCCATTATTTCCAAAGCTTCTAAAAAGCAAGGCCAGAATTCAAAGCATGGCATCTCTGTGGCCAGAGTTCCCCAGAGTCATCCCGGGCCGTTCCAGAACCCTCCAGAGCCTTCCAGAGAGGGGAACCTTCTCAGAGGCCTCACAGGACCTTTATTTTTTATTAAAAGAAAGTCACAGAATCACAGTCTAGTCACATGTTCCTGATGATTGCTGCAAGGCATGTTGATTTCTTTGTCCTTTGGCTGAGGAGGAAGCGGAGACAAAGGAGCGGGGTGAGGCGCCCAGGGGCTCAGTGAGTCACAGCCAGCGGCAGTGGGAGCTGCAGGGCCTCCCTTCTTTGGGCTCCTGTGTGTCCGCAGAGGAAGGCTGGGCCGCTCAGAGCCCCTCCATCTGTGGGGTATGCTCGGGGTTCTGCTTATCCAGAGAGGGACCCGTTGGCCACTGGAGTGCTGAGAACGGACAGTGCAGTGGACAGAGGCACCTGCCAGGGGCGAGGCTCAGGGATGGTACTAATTGATGTCAAGGTCACCAGCAAAGGGATCTCAGGCAAGGGTCTCGGTCTCTCTGAACCTCAGCTTCCTGAGCTCACTGTGGCCTCGCCTTGTCTGTCATTTGTTTATAGATATATATGGACACACAGTGCCCGAGACCCGGCGACAACTCACTAGATAAAAGCTGTTGCCAGTCTTGCTTCCAGACCCGGTGGAAACTCTCTGCCCTTCCCTGCCTTCTGTGGGTCCTCTCCTCCCCAGTTTGGAGTCATTTCGGAAAACCAGACTAACATCATTCTGCTTTGGCCTGAATTATCCAAAAAAACCCAGGGAAGGCGGGGAGCCCTGTTTCCCTTCCCATGGATGCAGTCGGGCCTGGGAACTGAGAGCCACGTTCCCCTCATGGAGAACTGGGTGCGTGAGACTCAGCCCTTCTTCCCAAGAAGCGAGGGGTGGGGCAGGTGGGGGTGGGCCCCCTGCCGAGGAGGGGTGCCCTGAGGAAAGCTGGGTCCACAGGGGTGTGGCGAAGGGAGGAGACACGAAGCTTTGCTGTGCGTGGTTGCAGTGGGGCCACTGTTCAGGAAGGACATTCTCTGTGCTTGGGGCCCTGGGACAGGGGTGCTCCCATGGGTGGGAATGAGCCCTCTCCTGTGTACCCGTCATCCATCCGGGATGGGCCTGGAAGAGCCCTGGGGCCCTGCTCGACAGATGGTCAGTTGAGCGTGGGATTGCGGGAGGACAGGAGGGAGACAGAGATCTCAGGGGTCCCTGTCCCACTGGGCTCTCAGCTCTTGAGCCCTCCTGTGTCCCAAGGGCCCCAGGGAATGGCCCCTTGGGAGCCCAGGGTCCAAAAAGCAGCGGTGCTGAGAGGTACCCCATGGTGCTCTCGGAAAGCACGAATAGCATTTTCTTTGCACTGCTGGCCACAGACAGCCCTTCTTCTCTGGTCCCTTTCCCCCCAGGTTCCTAGCATCTGGATTCGGCCCGCCCAGGTCCTGAAGGCCTGCTCTGCCCCATCAGTTCCCTACCTGCCCTGCCTCACACCTGGGTGGGGCTCCCCGTTTGAAGGGCAAGGTTAATTTGAAAGAAATCTTAACCAGCTAAGCCCAGGAAGCATGCTCTTGACTTGTTACTTTATTTGCTTATTGCTCTGTTTTATTTGCAATGCCATTCTTCTTCTTCTTTTTTTTATTACAAATACATACATTTTATTACAAATTTTAAAATCCAGATCCTCCCTCTGCAAATCTATTCCCCAAAGAAAACCATTTCAACAATATACCGCCAATCTTTCTAGATTTTTCCATGCATAATACACGCATGTATTTTTATGTCTTTTGTTTTTACAAAATGTAACCATAACTACAGATGCTACTTATGATTTTCTTTTCCCCCTTTACTCCAAGAAGCACAGCTTTTCATGGCCGTCCAGGAGACGCATCTTTGTGTAGGTGGTTTTGTGCATAGGAGCAAGGATTATCAGAAGAACCGGTTCCTTAAAGTGCAATTGCTGGGCGGAAATATCTTACGTGTTAAAAACTTTGGGTAGTTGCTCTGAAAATACTCTCTAGTAACTAGGCTGTACCAGTAGTTTGAATTTTCTAGGGTACTTGCCTGTGCTGAAATCATAAAGCTTTGTAATATGCCAATCTGATAAGTGAAACATATTTCACAGCGAGTGAGTTTGAGCTTTTATTCTAAATGTTTATGAGCCATTTGTTGTTCCTCTTCCAAGCATTTTACCCGTCTCCCCCTGCATGAGTGCCGAAAAGAAATTTTGAGCATTTTGTCAGGTGGCCTTTTGTTTATTTTCTTTGGAGAAATGTCTGTTTAAGCCCTATGCCCATTTTTGAGTGGAGTTGTTTTTATGTCATTGAGTTTTAGGAGTTCTCTATATATGCTGGATATTAATCCCTTATCAGATATATAAGAAACATTTGCTCCCATTCTGTGCACTTTTGTATTCTGCTGATACTTGTGATACGCACATTTTAAATTTTCATCAAGTCCAGTTTCTTTTCTTCCTTGCCTGGGCTCTTGGTGTCATATCCAAGAAATCATTGCCTAATCTGGTGTCATGAAGGTTTGAACATATGTTTTATTCTATACTTTTATAGTTTTAGGTCTTTGATCCATTTTAATTTTTATATATGGTGTGAGGTGGGGGTCCAGCTTCATTCTTTTATGTGTGGATCTCCAGCTTTTCTAGCACAATGTATTGAAACAGCTGTCCTTTCCCCCATTGAATCGCGTTGGCACCTTTGTCAAAAGTCACTTGATGATGATTATGATGGTTTATTTCTAGGATCTCTATGCTGTTCCATTGGTCTATATGCCTGTCTTTATGCCACTACCACACCATTTTCATAATCGTAGATTTATAGGAAGTTTTGAAATCAGGAAGTGTGAGTCCTTTGGCTTTGTTTTTATTTTTTCAAATATTCTCCTGCTCCCTTCTCTTCTTTTGGGACTCCCACAATATATATATTGGTGCATTTGCTGTGTCCCATGGGTCCTTTAGGCTCTGTTCACTTTTCTTCAATCTTTTCTCTTTCTGTTCCTCAGACTCAATAATTTCCAAGACCTGGCTTCAAGTTTGCTGAGTCTTTCTGCTCAAATTTGCCTTGGAATCCCTTTAGTGAATTTTTCATTGCTATGATCACTTTTTCAAAGACAGTTTATGTTCCTTTATTTCTTTCCTCTGAATGGGCCATACTCTCCTGCTTCTTTGTATGCCTTGTGATTTTTTGTTGTTGTTGAATACTGGACATTTGAATCTAATAATGTGGTAATTCTGGATATCATATTGTCCTCCTTCCCTGGGTTTGCTGTTTTTTGGTTATTAGTGTTGCTTATTGTTATCACTTTAAATTGTTGTAGGCTGTCTCCGTGCCAAAGATCAGCCTGAGGTATAAACTTACAGTCTCCTCAGGTCTTTTCCGAGCCCTTCCCTGGATTTGGAGCACTCACTTTCTGATGTTCCCCGGATGAGCAGTTGTTTTTGAATATTAATCTTCATGTCTGGTTCCCAAAATGGAAAAAGAAAAATGAAGAGGGGAGAAAGACACAGGCTCTTTAAGCCCCTTGGAGATCAGCGTAGCCGAAAGGGATGGGGGGAGGTATAACAACTCTGACCACCCAACCCTTTGTGTAGCAATTAGAACACAGATTCCCAATATCACGAGGACAGGGTCCTTTATGCCCACCTTGGCTCCTGCAGATAGTGTGCAAGGAATGTGTGTCCGGGAACACGCAGCTGCCATCATGTGGCTGAGGGTCGGGAAAGGGCTCGCTGCTACTGCGCTGAGAGCTGAAATTGGCCCAAATTAACCACAATTACTGGTTCAAGCCTTCCGCTGGAATTTGCAAGCCTTCAGTAGATTCCAGAGTTCCCCTCGTTACATCGGCAAGACAGACGCTGATGGACCCAAGACCTCGGTCAAAACACGCAGTGTTTGCAGTTTGCTTTTTTAACTAAAAATACAATTTGTATGTTCTCCCTTATGGATTAGTACACACCTTCATCGAGTACTCTAGAAGAAAGTGCCGAGTGTAATTTAAACCAGCATTGAAAAGCGTGCGCTTTGGAGTCATGTAGATTTGGGATCAGTTTCTGCTTTGACACTTGTCCCCCTGCACGGGGTGACTTTCAGCAACGTAACTCTTCATGTTTTCACCTTTCAAATGGGGATGTTTCAGCTCAAAGCACTGTCTCAAGAGTTCCTGAGATACTTAAGAGCCCTTACAAGTCTATTAAAAAAAATAATAAAGGAGCAATATTAGCAGAAAAACCAGCAAAGGAGGGCATGAACATGCTATGCACAGAAGAAGCAAACAGACCATTTATAGAGTCAATGAACCTGTGAAAAGATGTCTTGCCTGAGTGGTGATCAAGGAGATGCAAATCAGAGCAACAAGGCGATGGAGTTTTTCGGCTATCAGATCGGCCCCGATTAAACATTGGTGACACCTGACGTTGGCGACGGTTTTGGGAAGCAGCCCCCCTTGCCCAGTGCCGGTGGGGGTGTACTCCGGCTCTGTGTTCGGAGAGTTGCTTGGCCTGTTGGTTAAAATCATCAGTGTTCATACCCTTTATTCCCCTAGTTATCCTTTAACAGCTTATGCTACCTACACAAGTGGGCAAAATATGTGCATCGTTGCAACATCCCAGCACGTGGAAACGGCCCACGTGTCCACGAGGAGGGAGCAAAATCCCGCGCAATTGAGCCCAGGAACCGGGAAGCTCTGCTCACGGAATTGTGTTCACAGTCGTCTACGGAGTCACGTGGTCTCTTAGGTTCCTTCTGATGAGAGGAACATTCTGACTCAGTGAGACCCCAGTTTGCTGATGACTGTCATTCGTCATCTCAGCTAAGTCAGGGCCCCTCTTGTTAGGTGAAGTAAGTAAGCTTTCCAGCAGTTGGACTTCAGTAGACCGTGTTATTATGAGATGTTCCACGGTGGTGGGCACCCCTGAGGGTGCGCCCGCCGCCATCTTGTTGTGGTTGGAGGTTCCATTCAGGCCGGAATCCGGAGCAGCAAAATGCCCTTCACAGAATGATGAGTGAGTTCTGTTTTGCAGTTGACTAGGAAGCAAGCGTGTGTGGCATTTAGGTGCTGGGGAGTGCCAGGATTCATGTATTCACTCAACAAACATTTCCCAAGCTGTGTAGCAGGCATTGGGGTGGGGGTGAGAGTTCCGGCTACCTTCAGGTAAAGAAATAATTACTCAGAGCACCGCAGAGGGTACGGAGGAGGGACTTGAACGCACCACCAGAGCAGTGATAAAGAGGAATTGCTGACAGCATCAGTACAGAAGCTTCTGGAGATCTGGGACTTTGTTTAGTTCACAGCACTAGGCACAGTGCTGGGCACCCAGTTGCTTAACATATGGAATTTGCTGAACGAATGAGCAAGGAAATGAATAAATGAAGTTAGCGAGTCAGGGTCTTAACAACTAACAGAAGACACATTCGGATGAGGAGAATTTAAGGAGAGTCTGTGAAGGATGAACAGTTGTGTGTGGGCTGTAGGTGACCCTCGAGGGATGGTGTGCAAACCCAGGCAGGTAGAGAAGCGTTGTCACACCCACAGGGAGGAGTGGAGAGTGGAGAGAGGGAAGAGTGGAGAGAGGTTCTGGGAACTGAGACTCGGGGTCCCCCACCCTCCCCGGTCTCCCGCTCAGTCTCCCATGAGCAAGGTGAGCCCTGGACACGGTCCGCCAGGCTGCCTAGAGCGCATCGGAGGCTTGCCTCGAACTCCGTGCCTGGAACCGCAGGGGCCTGGCATCAGCCTCCACGGAGAACCCGGTGGGATGAGCAGGACCGTCCCCATTTGATGGCCGAGGAAGCCGAATGAGATCGGCTGGGTAACTAATTAGCAGGATAATTATAATTCGTTATAGTTAGTGCGACGCAGAGCTGCTGTTCTAAGAAATGCCAACACATTCGTCGAGATTTAAGTCCAGGGTGGGTCTCGGTGACTGTAGACGGCAGTGTGGCCGAGGGGCCGAGAGCCTCGGAGTCCTCAGATGGACCCATGGGTGGGCTCAACTTACTCCTCTGGGTCTCGTCCATCAAATGGGCTAATAGTCGCCTTCAGGTTGTCTGTGAGGGTTCAGTGGGGTAATGATTACAGATATTCGGTCCCTAGTAGCCTCCGCTAAAGGGGTAGGTGTAACCGAAAGAAAACCTCAACTCACATAAGCTATGGACGTGTTAAGACTTGGGAAATAGGCCAGAATGCGAAGTGTGTGTTCTAGAGGAATGTGGTTTTCATTTTTTGGGTATTTTTCAAATTTGGACCATGAATATTTGACCATTTTACTCTGATGGGAAGACCACTTCCTCCCTCTCTTCCTCTCTCCTCCTTCTCTTCCTCCCTCCCTCCCTGCACCCTCCCTTTCTCCCTCTCTTCCTTTAATCTGGGACCTTTCAGTGCCCTTGTGCCTCAGTTTCCTGTGTTGGTCCCCTGCCCCCTGGCCTCACGCTCTGAGTAGCTGGTGTGGCCAGTCCCTGCAACAGCTGAAGACCATGGTCCCCATCTGGAATTCGGTGGCCTGATCCAGGCTCCCTGCAGACACTGCCTCCTTCCTGGGGGCCAGGGGCAGGTCGAGAGAGGGCCTAAGGCAAAGATGTGGATCTTGAGAGCTTTCCGACTTTGGTCCTGGTTTGGCCTGTTTTCCAGCTGGCCTTCTCGGTGCTCACCTTCCAGGGGAGACAGTCTGCTGCTAGACCCTGGGAGTCTGATCAGTTATATTAATATAATAATCTGGCAGAACGGCTATAACCTGCATCTTACAGGTGAGAGAACGGAGGCACAAAGAGGTTAAACGAATTTGACTGAAATCATACATTTGGGGGCACCTGGGGAAAAGTGGGAAAAGCGTGAAACTCTTGATCTTGGGGCTGTCAGTGTGAGCCCCATCTTGGGTGTAGAGATTACTCAAAAAACAAAAAAAAAAGAAAAGAAAAAAAAGAGAAAAAAGTTGGGATGCCTGGGTGGCTCAGTCAGTTAAGCATCTGCCTTTGGCTCAGGGTCCTGCGATCGAGTCCTGCATGGGGCTCCGTGCTCAGCGGGGCGCTGCTTCTCCCTCTCCCTCTGCCCTTCCCCCTGCTGTGCTCTCTCTCTCTCTCTCTCTCTGACAAATAAATAATTAAAAAAAAAAAAAAAAGGGAAAAAGCCTGGTTGGCTCCCTTGGTAGAAGTTGCCGCTCTTGATCTTAGGGTGGCGAGTTCAAGCCCTGGGTTGGGTGTGGAATCCACTTAAAGATTAAAAACAAAATAAACAAAAGGTGATACATTTGGTAATTGTCAGAGCCATGTGAATTTGAGTCCTTCTACCTTGAAATCCTGCCCTTCCCTTTCTTTTCTCATACTTTGTCTTGGGGTTTTTTTGGGGGGGTACCTCTTGTTTGTCTGTTTTATTCTTTTTTGGATCTCCCAAGGTCACGTTAGTCTCAGGTGTACGACACAGTGATTTGACAGCTCTGTATGCTCCCTAGCTGGCCATCCTTTGTCATACTTTCCGAAGCCTTCAGGATCCTCTCCAGAGACTTAAAGGTTCTGATTTTCTGATTAGAAAAGCAATACTGAATTGCTATCTCCCATATTGATTCAACGCTGAGTTATCATTATGGATTATAATCGAAAAAACCTAAAGTGGGAAGAACATTTCCCGGCAGTTACAGCCGTGCCATCGAGGTGAATCTGTGTCTTGGGTTTTTTCCACGTAACGGGATAATATGTGCCTTGTTCCACAGTATTAGGAATTCTCTGTAGACCTTCCTTCCGGTGGCGTGGGCAACAGTCCCTCGGTTGGATATCCCATTTGCTTCCAACAATCCCCTATTGTTGAGCCTTCCCGTGGTTTCCAGTGCTTTGCTCTCAGCAACAGTGCTGCGAAGAACATCTTTTTATTCAGAAAGATTTTTCTGTTCGCCCTATTTCCTTAAGATGGTTTCCCAGAAGTGGAAATACTGGTTCAAAGGCTTGCACATTTGAGGTCTGCGCCTACACATTGCCAAAGAGTCTCCAAAGGGTGACGCCCATCCCTTCCCCCACCTCCCCCCCACCCCCTGGAAGTGTCAGGCAGGATTCCGAGGGCGAGGGAGCATTCCCAATCTAACGACCTTGTGTTCTTTTCCCAAAGCCTCATAAAGAAGATGGCCCAGAGTGTGGTAGAAGTCATGGAAGATGCCAAGGGGAAAGTTCCAGAGAACCTCCTGGCCAACGGAGGTAGGTCACTGGGGTCTTCTTTCCCAGGCCTCTCTCAGCCGGTTCTAGCCCGTCGCTCGCCCCGTTGAGGCTGCAGGGACGCTGCCCCGTGGAGCATCTGGAGGGACACATCGGGCAGAGCTATATACCCTCTTTTGAGCTCGGCAGGACCTGTGGCATTTCTAGAGCATCTGACGTTTTTCCCCTGTAGAAACCTGCAGGGAGAATGGCGTCAGTGGGGTCTCAGGGTTGTTTGATCTGCCCGCCTTCCCTATCAGCTTCTACTCTGTCCTGCATGGAAAATTCCACCAGTTCCCCACCCCCATCCCCACCCCCACCCAGCCCAACCCATTTCTTCCTCTCACCAGATGAAGATGGAAAATGCCTTCAGGGCCGAGGAAAGCCTCAGACTTGTGTCTTAAGTTATGCCCGGTAAATACACAGAGAGTTAGACCAAAAATGCTGTGTATTGTGTGTTCGCATTTAGAATTTCTGTCTCTTCCTGGGCAGTAGGAGGGACCCCAGATTCCAGAGACATTCGGGCCCGTTAATTGTGTACATAAAATCTGAGCGTGCTGAAAATGTGCAAGGCACAAACTTGGAGGCTTTGGAAACTTTAGAAGCAGCTGTTTGAACCCCGCAGAAGTCACGGAACGTGTGACTCTCTGCGTGCGTGTACGAATACTGAAAATGAGAGTGTAAATTCTGTATCTGACATTTCTGTCATGTGTTACCTGTCAGTTCATAGTTTTTCCCCCTCTCGGGAACCACAAAAAGCTTTTTTATTCGCTTGTTTAAATGGACCCATAGAATCGCTCACGGTCCCAGATCTGAACTCGGCTTCATGGGTCGCTGCGATATAATAACTCCCCCTTATTGCATTGCAGGTTTGAAGGAAAAAATGAAATATTTAAAGAGTAGGTTGTACGTTGTTTGCCGTGAGTGTACGTGGCATGATGCCTGTGTGTCCCTGGGAAGGTGGCCTCTCGGTCTGGCCATCGGGGTGTGGTGACCGGGTCCTGGTGGGTTTCTCGAGTAACACCCTGGGGCCCGGGTCACCATAGCCATATGGCCTCTTACCTGTTTTATTCCTTTCTCTCTTTCTCGTGTCTGCCCTGGCCCCCCACGTGCCCGGCACTGCATGCCTCCGGAAATGGGGTGAGCCTCTGGTTCTGGAGTTCAAGGGGGACTTTCTGTATCTCTCGGCTTGTGGTCTGCTCCTTGCTCTTTGACGTCTGTGCTCAGGGCGCACTCTCCTGCCTGCTCCAGGAGTCTGGCTGCTCTGGACCCTGGCAGCTCACGCGTCAGGCTGAGTGTGACCCCGCTGGGGTCTGCTCGCACAAGGCCTCCTCTCTCAGGAGCCTCGGGGGCGAGGGGGCGTCCCTGGGCCTCAATAAGCCATTGCTTTAGGTTTAGGTTTTGGTTTAGGTTTTCTCCAGCCTGCTCAGACTGGTGGAATTGATGCCAGCAAATCCTTCTAGGATGAACAATTAAGCCCAGCAAATCCTTTTAGGAGGAACACAGGTCTTTAGAGATTGGAACTTAACCAAAATACCTTTCCAAACGCAATCTGTTGGTGACACTGACATTTCTTGCTGGTGCTAATAAAAAATTATTTTGTACTTCCCAGCGGGTAACTCGTAAGGGCCCTAGACGGAGGAGCTGGCTTAAGGTAGAGAGCTACTTTGCTACATAAAAACCTGGTCTTCAAGGCACAAGGATTCAAGCTCATGTTAAAATAGCGAACAGGATGCTTGCTTTTACTCAAAATTCACATTCCTTAAAACTAGGTGTTAGCATCCCACAACCTCCATCCCCCGGCAGGTGACTGCTGCTCTGAAGTCCGGCTCCCATTTTGGGAGGAGGAAATTCAGCTTTCTTTGTTTATGTAACATGCTTCATTGTCCCCAGGCCCCCTGTGAATCAGGTCCCCATGGCTTCGGAGAGACTAGCGCTTCCAAGGCTTGTCCTGTAACCAGCCCTGGGCACACAGAGGTCAAGGGCTTGTGGCTGCTTACTCTTGACATTCACAGTGCGTGTTAGCACAATAAAGGCTCTGAAAAGTACTGCAGTCCAGATACCTGGTCAGACTGACTTTGGCTGGGGCTTCCCGGATAGGATTTGGCTTGGGAAATCTTTTTCTTTTTCTTCTGCAGAGCGCCCATGGAACTAGTGAACTAGCCATTGACAGAATTAACTGGAGGGCTCAGGGCTGCCCTCAGTAGGCGGGATTTAATCCATGTCCCCCAGGGCCATGCCATGGGGGCAGCCAGCCACTGCCGCCGCCGCCTCGGAGAGGTCAGACCCGGTCCTGGACCTTGGTGGGTCACCTCCCTCCATCCTGGTTTTCTCGCCCGTCAGTGGACTTCATCCTTTACAGGCTCTTTGCCTTGCTGAGGCACCTTTTGCTCTGGCTTGTTTTTTGCCCCCAGCTGAGCTTTGAGTCGGGAAGGAAGGCTGTAGATGCTTTGGATCGTAGCCGAAGCAGGGCAGACACACCCCTGGGCCCTGGATGGTGCACAGAAGTTGTAAACACCCGGCGATCCGCCCGGCTGAGCAGGAGACGGGCCGCGGCCCGTGTGTGCTCGCGGGTCCCTCGTCCCGCTCGCTGCCAGGAAGGCCTTGTTGTGGTTCTCGGACGGGGTCCCTGTTGCTCAAGAGCAGACGCCTGTTTATGGCATGTTTTGATTCTGAGTGCGCCTGCCTGGGTCGTGGCCTGACCTCCCGGGCCGTGGCCTGGCCTCTCGGGCCGTCCGTCCAAGGCTCCTCTGACTTCAGCGGGAGGAGGGGAAGGGAGGCCTGTCCTTTCCCAGGCAAACAGAAGGCCGCAGGGCTGGAAGGACAGGCGGCCCAAGGGGATGGCTTGCCGCTCTCTAAGACGGAGAACCGTCCTCAGACCATGTTGTCACCAAAGGTGATGGGCGCGGACAGGGCCGTGCTGCCCTTGGATGCATGACCGAGGGTCAGGGTCAGGGTCAGGAGCTGGGGCTCCTGACATGTGAGGGGAAGCGCGGCGGGGGGTCGCAGTCGCACACCAGAGGTCTCAGGGGGCTTCTGTGCTGGGTGCCAGGCGCACGTGCACATACAGAGGGACGTGCTGTCCAAGAGCTCCTGGCCAGGGCGTAGCCCTATGGTCCCCCATGCGCCGTGATGCTGGAGGAGCCTCGGGGGTCCCCCCAAGGAGATGGGCAGAGTCTGGCAGGAATGACAGGAGCCCTTCTAGAGGAAAGGGCCAACTCAGTCTCTCTGATCTGAATGCCGCAAAGACCTCAGCATCTGTGACAATGCCTGGGGACGAGCTCGGTGTGCAGCGTATCTCCTCTAAGCGACCCGCGTCGTGTGAGGTATTCAATCCCCGGAGTTATTAGGGAGATTCTTATATGGGCCCCTTGCTCTGTCCTGGGCGCCGTGATAGACTCTGGGGACACAGAAACAGCCAGCTGCCCTCAGGGGGCCCGAAAGCGCCAAGAGAACCAGGGGGATCGGGCAGCGTCGGGAGAGACAGGGAACAGGCGAGCGTCCAGAGCAGCAGTGAGATGGACGGTTGTCAGGCTTTCGGGAGGTGGCCCTTGTCCTGATGTTGAAGGACAAAAGCAGGAGGGACAGAGAGTACGGGCTGGGAGGCAGCTTGGCTTCGGCTGGTGTGCCCACCGTGCCGGAGGTGGCAGAGCAGGGAGGAAGAGGGGGGCAACGAGGAGGAGGAGGGGTGCAGATGCCAGAGCAGCGTCTGGCCAGCATCTCCTGCCTGGGGCCGGGCGGGGGTCGGGCGGGGGACCAGGGAGGGGGGTTCCCCTGAGTGCGATCAGTCACCACAGGACGATTCCTTCTCCACCTTCTGGTTCCGCCTCTGGCTGCACCCCACCCACACCCCCATTATCCACGGGTCCCTTCTGTTCCGCCCTGGCTTGGACGCTCCCACAGTCTCCCCCTGCAGGAGGCGCCAATGCAAAAACCCCTAGTAATACCAGATTTATACCCAAATCTGTATTAGCTCGAGCTGGCTCAACAAAACACCAGCCCGGGGGCCAACACGACCGACACGGCTCTCCCGCAGTTCTGGAGGCTGGAAGTCCAGGATCAAGGTGCCAGCAGGCTGGTTCCTTCGCTGGGTCCTCACAGGGCCTTCCCTTGGGGGGAGCACACGGGGAGAGAGCCCGAGCTCCTGGTGTCTCTTCTTACAAGGACGCTCGTCCTAGCGGATCAGCCCCCTCCCCTTGGCGCCTCTCGGCCATCAGTCCCAGCCCGAGAGACCCCTTCTAAGGGCGAGTGACCCAGACGTGTCAGCAGAGAGGGGCCGCCGTGCCCCTCGGTGTGCCCCACGGTCACCGTCCCCTCTTAGGGTAGATGTTAGTGAGGTGACTGCCGCGATTCGGTCCCACCTCTAAAGTGGAGATGATAATAGTACTTAGTAGGGTTGAAAGGGAAGTTAAACGCAGTAATTCCCGGGTCCTGGCCACGGTGAACAACCAGTGTCACCTACCCGATCGGCTGTGAGGCCCGTCCCACTTCTGTGCACGCCCCCCCTCTGCCAGCAGGCCGCTTTCCTCCTCTGAGCCCCATTTTATTTCCATCTGCGTCCTGGGGACTCGTGAGTCCTCGTGTCGGGCTCCGGTTGGCCCCGAGCTGAGCTCATCTCCTCTTTCCTCTGCCCCCTCCCGTCCTCCGCTGCCGTCGCGGCTGCCCAGCTTAGTGAGTGTCCCCTCCCTCCACCCTCTCACCCTGCCTGGAAATCCACTGGAAATCCACGTGTGCCCTGGGCCGCCCCCGTGGGCGGGCGTACTGAGCCTGCCCTTCCTCTTCTGCTTCCAGAGCTTGGGCCCCTCTCAGCCACTCCTTCTCTCCCACACTCCCCCTGCCGGCCTCTCCCCTGCAAAACCCCTTGGCCCTGGAGAAATCTCCGTGCATGAATGTCCTTGACTGGCCACACAGCCCCCAGAGGCTTGGTGTCCTAACCTGCTTGGTGATCTTCCCAGCCCTGCTGTTGGAGTTGGAGCGATGTGTGGCCAATTACTGGCAGATAATGGCCCGTAGGTGCGCCTCGTGTCTTTTATCATCCCAGGAGAAAGTGCAGACATGGCCTTCCACGACCCTGCCACGGCCCTCCTGTTCCATCGGGTTGTCCCAGAGATGTCTGGGCCCCCTCCCCACGGGATGTCCTCTGGGTGTCCTCAGCTCACAGCCAGCGCCCCCCCCTCCGGCGTGTGGCACACTCCTGTCCCCCCGCCCCTGCCTGAAGCCCTGGCTGCCCTCCCTGGGAGTCAGGCACCGGCTCTCCCACCCCTTGCACCCGGCCGCCGTGGTGTGCAGTTTGCCCGGTTGTCTCCCTAGGAGACCGAGCACCTTGAAATCCTGGGACGTGGCCTCTTCTGCCCCTCATGGTGGCAAGCTGGGGCTCAGGCGTGCCCGCCTGCTGAGTGAGCAGCCACCAGTGCCCTTGATGTGCACGGGGACAAGCCGGGAAGGGCAGGCGTGCGCGTGGTGTGCCGTGAGAACCCAGCAGAGGAAGGCCGGTCTTGCTCGGGTGCACGGGATTCTGGGGGCCACCCCCCATCGCGGCCACTGGCCCGACTTAGTACAGGGCGTGAGGGGCATGGAGAAGCAGCAGCGGGCTCCGGGGAGGGGGGGGTGCTGTCACCGTGCACGAGCTGATCAGAAGAGTGGGCACTCGAGGTGTGTGGCCTGCTTTCCCGCCCATTTCTCAGATCGGGAGACTGAGGTGCAGAGGGGCTAGTTACTAACGTGCTGGCAGCCCAGGGTCCTGAATGGGCCCAGGTTCACTCGTGTGGCTTGTCGGACCTCAGCTCCAGGGCTCCCGGCTCTGCCCGCAGCCCACAGGGAGCCAGAAACATCTCAAGGCAGCGGGTTTAGGTTCCCCTTCAAAGAAAGCAAGGGGAAAAGGGAAATTTGGTTGACAAAACCCTGATTTGGTCTACTCATTATAGACTTTTATATAAAGGACATACGCTGAAAAATGCATCACCTCACCACGTACTGAAAACCACAGTCGAAGACTCTAGTATTTTGCCAAGGTTTAAAATGCCGCCACCTTCTTCTTCTTCTTTAAAGATTTATTTATTTGAGAGAGAGCAGGAGCAGGGGGAGGAGCTGAGGAGAGGAAGAGACTCCTGCTGAGCACAGAGCCCAGGGGGGGGCCCGATCCTAGGACCCCGAGATCATGACCCACGTAGAAATCAAGAGTGGCACGCTCAATGGCCTGGGCCACCCAGGGGCCCCTAAAAATGCCTTTTTTGAAATCGCTCCTGTCCAGCGCCCGGGTGTGGAAGGTAGAAAGTCAGCCCTTCTTGTGAGCAGGTGACGCCCATAACTGGCTCTGTGGCCTTTGGGGGTTGGTTTGAGGCCCTCTGGCGTGTCTTCGCGGGACCTCAGAACACAGCAATAACCCAACAAGGGAGTGCGGCCAACACAACCAGAAAAGGCGGGGAGCGAGCCTGGCTGTCCGAATATCTCCCGATCCTGCTTCTACCTCGTGGGGAAGTCGGATCTCCCGGAGGCACACCTCGGGGGCAGCCGTCTGAGCGCGCTCGGGGCACAGGTGTGGCTGGTGGTGGGTTCTTCCGAGGGGCTTTGGTGCTGCTGACCGTCCTGACCGAAGGCCAATGGCTGGCCCCGTACTCCGTCCCCCGGGGGCTGGGGGCAGTGTGTGCTTTCCCGGAGCCCTACTCTGTCCTCCCATTTCTCTGATCGGCCCCTTGGGTTCGGTGGGGCTGCTTGGCTCGGGTTTGGCAACCTTGGTCTCGTGAGATGGGGACAGTCCCACTCACTTGTCGAAATGTGTTTCTTCCAGTTGACTTAACATCCTTTGTGACCCACTTTGAATGGGACATGGCGAAATACCCCGCGAAGCAGCCGCTGGTGAGCGTGGTGGACACTCTAGCGAAGGTGAGGGGGGCCTGCTCTCGGGGGACAGTTAAACTTCGCTGACCGGGGGCACCTGACCACCCGAGGTGGATCTGCACAGCGTTGGGGGCCCTGGCGGGGTGCCAAGAGGGACTTTCTTGGGAGGCCAGAGTCGGGAGGCTGGGCGGGGTGCCAGCTGTGCCAGGTGACCTGGGCGGAGTCCCCTTCCCCTCTGCTTCCTGCCAGCCCCTACCAGGCCCGGAGCCTTTCTCAGGTGTGGCCTTCCATGCCCTGGGCAAGGCCAGGGACTCTGGGGTTTCAAGGCGGGCCCCTGCCCTCCCTCCACCTCTTCCGGCCCTGCTACCCGCCAGGCGGCGGCCTCCACGGGACACTCCCCTGGTGCCCCTTCCATGGGTTCCCTCCAGCTCGCTAGTTTCTGGAAGGTGCTGATGGGGCAGCTCAGCCCCGTCCTGACCTCCTCACGGGAGCCTCACGCCCCCTCCACACCCCGGGGTGATTGAGAACGACCTGCTTCGGAGCCCTGACTCCTGGGAGCTGGTTACGGAAGGCATCACGGGGGTCCTGCTCCTGCTTTGAGGCGCCTGTGACAATAGTGAGGCCAGGAAGGGGCACCTGGGCAGCACAGTTGGTTGAACCACCAACTCTTGGTTTTGACTCAGGTCGTGTGTGATCTCAGGGTCTTGGGATCGAGCCCCGTGTCAGGCTCTGTGCTCCGTGGGGAGTCTGCTTGGGACTTTCTCTCTGTAATCCCCTCTAAAAATAAATGAATAAATCTTAAAAAAAAAAAAAAAGAAAAAGGAAGGCCAGTAAGCACCACACACCACGATTCTGCCATCTCGGTAGCGATGGCCTCTAGCTTCTACTTCCTAAATAACAGCACTGAGCCCGAGGCTCTGGGGACGATGTGGGGGTCTCGTAGCCTTGTTCACTCCTGTTTATCTCACTGAGGGGGGGTGCCCATGGTTTCTAACTGCCTGTCCCCCTCCCTCCACCATCTACTGAGCCCCTCACAGGCCCTGTCTCCTCCTGGCCCGGGCGGCTGGGAGAGAGAGTCTTGGCCAGGCCGGGAACAAAGCCTTCTTGTTGTCTCCGGGGACCACGGGGCCATCCAGGCGCGTCTAGGCGGGGCAGGGCCAGGAGATGGGCCGCTGGGACCCATCCGAGTGCAGCCCCGAGCGCTCCCCATGGCAGGCTGGTGCCCGGCCTGTCTCTGCGGAAACTCGGGTGGGGCCAGAAGGCTCCGGAATCTGGGTGTGGCTCCCCCGGCCCTGCTTGCGCCACAGACGTCCCAGCCCCTCCTGCGACAATTGGGCAGTGATTCTGGAAAGCCCTCTGAGGAGGGGCTGCCGGTGCACCTGTGCCAGGTGCGGCTTCCGGGAGGTACCTGTGCCTCCACCACCGAGCTCCCCATGGTGCTCAGGCCGCACTCCGAGTCCACTCGGGCCGCTGCTCACTGGCGTGGCTGTCCCCAGGGAGCCGGCTAGCAATGGGGACCACGGGACACGGCAAGATGTCAACCGAGAGGGGAGCAGAGCAGCTGTGGAGGACAGAACTTGGCTTCTCTCTAGTCCAATGACCCAGAGGGTGACTTTGGCAGGAAAGCAGGGTGGGGGAGGAGGGCACCGGTGTTGACAGCATTCCTTGTCTACTGAGGGTCTCAGTAGATGGTGGAGGGAGGGGGACATTCCCGAACCACACTGGGCTCATTTCCCATGTCACCCCCACGAGGTAGGATCCCCTTCCCGTGTCACCCCCATGAGTGGATCCCCTGTGGTCTCAGATGAGGAAGCTGGCAGAGAGGTTACTTGCTCGGGGACCTGGGATAGAAATGCAGGTCTTGGTTGGGCTGTGTGTGTGTGTGTGAGAGAGAGAGAGAGAGAGAGAGAGAAGGGGAGAGAGAGAGAGAGAGAAGGCTTCCCGAGAAGGCCCCGGGCCGGTTCCCCTGCAGGGAGCCAGCGCTTTGAGGCTCCGAGTGTTGGCCCCGGGGCCGTCCTGCACCAGGTCCTCGCCTGGGATCCCTCAGCCCTGGTTCAGGTCTGTTCCTCCAAAGGGACGTCCTTCACAGGGAGGGCCTTGGGGACACAAAGGTCGCTCTGTCGCCGGGGGTCCCAGCAGGTCTCCCAGCCTGGAGGAGCTCTGCGCTGACGTGGTCAGGGCCGGGCCCCCAGACCCTCCCGACCGCCGGGAACCGAGCCCACCGAGTCCCTTAAAGAGGAGGCTCAAGGGTGGGAAGGGCTTCGCCCCCTCCCTGCCCTGCGTGTGGCAGCACGTGCAGTCACCTGGTCAGGGACCCCGCCCACGCGGTGTCCGTCTCCACCGGCCGGGTCATGCTGCAGGTTCAGAAGAGCCCCTGGACCTCACGGGCGGGACACGGCACAGGGTTCAGTCTTCAGCCGAGCGTGGGGGGTTCCACGCTGACCCCCTTGGGGCGCTGGCGACTGGTGTCTCCACCGCCTGAAGCATCTCTGGGTTCTGTGGGCAGGTCCATGAAGATCTCGGGGCTTCGGCCAGCCAACCCCACACCACAGAGCCCAGGGGAACGCATGCCCTCAGCCGAGCCTGTGCCGGCCACCATCCCAGGGGTCACAGACATGGGGGTCATGGACACTGCGGGGGGACACAGACACTGGGGGGGCACCTGGCCCCCTGGAGGAGCTCTGACTGGGGCAGGTGGGCCTCGCCTTGCTGAACAGGGATTTTTTTCGTTTGATTTTTTTTCCTTTAAAAAAAATATATATATGTATTTTATTTATCTAATATACATATTTGTATCCAGATATAGATGTATATATATAATCTTAAAAGTTAAGACCATGGATTGTGTCTGAGTTAGTTTCTTGGTTAGGATTGCATACTGTTTTGTAAGATGGGTAAATGGGCTCTTGTCCTATTTTTAAAAATATTTTATTTATTAATTTTTAAAAAATTTTACTTATTTGTGAGAGAGAGAGAATGAGTGTGGGAGAGAGAGCACAAGCAGGGGGAGCAGCAGGAGAGGGAGAAGAAGGCTCCCTGCTGAGCAGGGAGCCAGATGCGGGGCTTGAACCTCGGACCCTGAGATTGTGACCTGAGCTGAAGGCAGACATTCAACTGACTGAGCCACCCAGGTGTCCTTATTTATTGATTTTTTAAGTAATCTTTACACTGGATATGGGGCTTGAACCCACAAACCTGGGATCAAGAGCCACACACCTACCAACTGAGCCAGCGGGGGGCCCCCCATGTCATCTTTTTGTAATTTCCCATGAAATCTGTCATCATTTCAAGGAAAATATTTTTTAAAATTGTAAAAAAAAATGACATATCTTATTTTAAAAATCAGACATATTAGGATACGACGATAAAAACCCCTGACAAGAGCCCTCCCTTTCCTCCTCCCCCCAAAGGTGACCGATGGGTTAGCAGTTGAAAGGGGATCCTTCTGTGTGTAAATTTCAGCTAAGGATCGTTCGGTCCCTCAGGCCGTCCCCGTGCTGTCGCGTGCAGACGGTGTCCTTGTCAGCAGTGTTTGTTGGCGAGGAGCGGGGGTCCCACGGGGGGCGACTGCGCACAGTCAGGGAGCTGCCACAGAATGTGGGACTCTGTTGGGAGGAGGGGTGCGGTCCCTCAGGAGCTGGGGGGCCGGCCCTGCACCCCACCGTGCGCCAGCGTGCGGGAATCTCCCACGATGGTCTGGAAGGGCGCACCGTGTCCCGTAACGTGGGGCGCCCTCCTTCATTCACCTAGTTCTGTAATGATGGGATTCCGCTGTCCGAGCGTGAGCCCTGGGGGGCCGGGGCTGTGTTTGGAGGGCTTCCTGGTGGACATTTGCCTTTCTCTGTTTTGAGCCCTTGCGGAGGACCTCATGCCCCTGGGGCCTCTGAGGCCAGGCAGCCAGAAAGCAGGAGAGCTGGGCCATACGTGGGCCCCGGGCTCGTCCTGTGTCCCCTCTTCCCATGACATGTCCCCCCGGGCCTGCTGCAGCGGGGGGTCTGGGACGCCCTCCCTGAAACTCGAGAACGGGATCTCCGTGCCAGACCCGTGACCTGTGTCCAAGCCGAAAGGAGCCTTCCTACCTACCTACCCCTTCGTGTGGGCCACCTACCTACCTACCCCAGTGGGCCCCGGGACCAGGCATTGGCGGCGCGGAGCCATCGTGGGCCCCCCTAGAAGCCAGGAGGGCGTCAGCCTGGGCTGGCCTGGCAGTGCGAGAAGGGCTTGCGATCGAAGATCCACCTCCCTGAGAGATCCTGGAACAGCCCTGCCTGCGTGAGGCTTCGGAGTCTGCAGATGGGGGACGTGAGCCTCCCTACTCCCCACGTGGGGCCAAACACTGGCATGTGTGTGAGCAGTGGGGAGCGAAACGTGAGCGTTTCTGACCAGTGGGCAGCATTATTTACTGTTCATTCCGAAGCGTGCTGTGAACGGGTTATGGCCACTGTGAGAAGGGCGGCCGCCTCTTTTGCTTTTCCAAATAGCAACTGGCCCAAATCGAGACTGACCTGAAATCCCGGACAGCCGCCTACAACACCCTGAAGACAAACCTGGAGAACCTGGAGAAGAAATCCATGTGAGTACCTGAGTTTCTGCACCACGGAGCCGGGCAGGTGTAGGAGCTAAGGGACTCAGCAGTGAAGGCGCGGGTGGGAGAGGTGAGGCATGTTGCCTAAGGCCTTGGCCCTGGCCGAGTGCTTGAGAGCCACTGGCCAGGGAGGCGTCGTGTGCTAATGTATTAGCTGGCGCCGCGGCCAGGCTGCCCAGGCTACGGTCTCCGCAGCCGTCCTTGGCCCACTTGCTGCTACGTTAGCCTTGAACCATGTGCTAAAAATATCATGACCTCCAAGGAGACCAGGTTCCGCTCGACATGAAGCAAGTGACGGCAGGTGAATGTCTCCTGGCGGCTGGACCTGGGAGGTGTGAAAAGTGACACGGAGCTCTCTCTGGGCCCATCTCGGCTTAGGACTGGCCGAGTGTTGACACTGGCGTAACTCGAGCTGCCAGTCCCCTCCCCGCAGCCCCGGGGCACGCGCAGTCCCCTCCCCGCAGCCCCGGGGCAGCGCCAGTGGTGGCGGTGTTGGGTTCCGCGGCCCCTGGGGGCCTGGGGAGGGGGCCTCTGGCCCTGCCAGCTCTGGCCACCCACAAGGGGGGGGGGGGAGGGCAGAGGCTCTCTCAGCCCAGGGGGTCTCCCCACTCCGGGGACCTCTGAGCTTTCGTGTTTCCTGCCTGCCCGCCTGACCCGGGGCCCGTGTGTTGGGGGCGTGCGGGGGTCCGTGCGTCACGGAAGCCCGGGCCCACAGGGCCTCCCTCTGCCTGCCTGCGGACCCCTCCCCTTTGTCTCACCCGGATTCAGGGGAAACCTCTTCACTCGGACACTGAGCGATATCGTGAGCAAAGAGGACTTCGTGTTGGATTCGGAGTATCTCGTCACACTTCTGGTCATCGTCCCCAAGTAAGTGGCCCGGGAAGGGAGGTACCGGGGGGCCTCCGCCCGTGTTGGTGATCCCCGAAGGAAACCAGGCCTGCCCAATGGAGGGCCCCCTCCGTGGCCTGGGCCCCGGGGGCAGGACGGGAGCAGGGTGACAGTGCCAGCAGGGTGAAGGAGCCAGCAGCTTCCGTGTGCCTCTGGCCTTAGACAGGAGCCTGTTTCGCTCACAGCAAACCGGGGGCGCCTGTGACCCCCTTGTCCAGAAGCCAGAGAGGTCAGTTGGCTTCTCCGAGGTCACGCAGGGGCAGGACTAGAAAGCTCCCACACATATCTGCGCCGAGCTCCTCCCACGGGCCGTCTGTGGCGTCTGGCGCCCTCGTGAGGAGGCTGGGTCCGGGACCGGGCTGGGGAGGGAGTGCCCAGGGCCCATGGCAGGGCCTCGGGGTGTTCCGGGCTCTCTGGCCCAGGCCTGCTCATCTCAGTCCTTTGGGGAAAGGGGTGTACAACATCCTAAACACTCAAGCACTCCCAGCCTTTCTGCAGAAATCACTGAATGATCCGTATTCTTGCAGACCAAGCTACGCACAGTGGCAAAAAACCTACGAATCCCTCTCGGACATGGTGGTCCCTCGGTCGACTAAGTGAGTGAGACCCCACCTTGGCACGCAGGCACCAAATATGCCCTGAGGGTACCGGGACCCTCAGCCCTCCCCGCTAGAGCTCCCCCGAGTCTCCCAGCCTGGAATTCCTTTGCAGCCACACCCCCAGCCACGTGGCAGACTCCCTCTTTCAGAATGCTACTCCCCTGCCTCCTCTTCCAGGAAGCCCCCTCTGGCTGCATGCCGGCAGAGATCCATCCTCTGCTCTCTCGGCTCAGGTCGATGCTTTCCTCTGCCTGAGGGTCAAGCAGGGGCCTGGATCTGATCGCTGATGGTCACGGTGTGGGGGGCAGGGGAGGACAGTTTGAGCAGCGTCTGGCCCACTGGGGTCAGAGCGGGAGTGGCCGGTGAGAGCTGGGAAAGTGGCAGGAGAAGAGATACGGGAATATCTCCAAACCGTGACGACCACACACGTGGGGAAATCAGCACGTCAGGGGGCCGCCCGCAGCCACAGGGATGGGTCTCACGATGCGGGGCCGAGCCGGAGAAGCCGGCGGCCGAAAAGTACACCCAGCGTGAAGCCATTTACTTCAGGGCTGGAAACGGATGGAACTAAACCACACGTGATCTGGGCACGTGCAGGTGCACAGGAGAATCGAGGGGGTGTTCGGGGATGGGAAACGCCAGACTCAGCACAGCAGGGACCTCAGGGCAGGGACCGGCAGGAGCTGGGGGGGGCGCGGGGCTTCTGCTGTGTGCGAATTGCATTAGGTCTTAAGTGGGGCAGCCAATAGGTAGTAATTGTTATTCTCTATACGTTGGTTTTTTTTTTTTTTTAAGATTTTATTTATTCCTTTGAGACAGAGAGAGAGAGAGAGAGAGAGCATGAGCAGGGGAGAGGCAGGGAAGGAGAAGCAGGCGCCCCGCTGAGCTGGGAACCGGAAGTGGGGCTCCATCCCAGGGCCCAGAGATCATGACCTGAGCCGAAGACAGATGCTAACCCACAGCCACCCAGGCGCCCCTCTCTATACCTTTTCATGTGGTTGAAGTAGTTTGTAATTTAAAAAGATTTGGTGGTGAGACGCGGCCAGCCACACCCATTCCGAGGACAGCCCTGCCCACGTCCCGCTCAGCCCCGAGGCCCCCCTGCGACCAGGGTGGCTCTCCCAGTGTCACAGCTCACAGGAGATGGCGATCAGGAGCTACATGGGGGGTGGGGTGCAGGGAATGGGACAGCCACAGCCTGGTCTCAAGGGGAGGCCAGAGGAGGAAGCCAGGGGCGCCCGCAGGGAGAGGAGGAAGGCAGACAGATGGGCATCGGGGCTGGTCCTTGAGGCCCGCCAGCTCGGAGGAGGCCACTAGTGCTCTGCGACCCCGGCCTTCTGTGGCCACGAGCCGGGGGACCCCTTCCTCAGGAGGTGGCTTGGCTGCTCAGACCAGAACCCCTGGGCCCTGCGTTGTGAGAAGGCACCGGAGGGTCTGCAGAGGTGATTCTGGAAAAGTCGCTGGGGCCTGGGGTGGCCGAAGGTGACCTGGCCAGCATGCCTGTGAGAGCTGCCCGGGCTTGGCCGAGGGCTCCCCTAGGTCTTCTGGCCAACAAGGTGACTCGAAGACGCTGACCCCTGGCTCCGGCGACCCGTGTCTGGGACAGTGCCCACTGTGGCCCTGTGTCGAGGCATGCCTTGGAGGCTGGCTGATTGGAACGTGGGGACCCGGAATGTGAGGTGGACACGGTGGGACAGTTTCCACCGACTGGAGTCTGTCTGGCCTGCTTTGTTCTGAGTGCAGCGCGTCGGAGTCTGGGCACCCCTCCCCCCCCACATGCTCACAGGTGACTGAGACCCGGGGGGAGCTCGATCGCTCGGCATCTCACCCACTGGAGCCAAACTAGGGGTCTCTGCGCAGCGAGTCCCCATCCCCCCCTCCCCTCGAGGGGTGTTTAGATCACCCAGAGCCCCCCAAGGCCTCAGCCCAGGGGGTGGAAGGAGCAGGAGTACGTGGGAGCAGTAGCAGGTGGTGGAGCCCACCCGGCCCAGAGTCAGGAAGTCATGGGGCATCTGGGTCCCCGCCCTCGGCTGCTGAGGGGGGGCCCTGCCTGCCCTCGGGCCAGCCGCCCCTCGGCGGGGACCCACCTCCCCAGGGAGACGGCACGGGCCTCTCTGGGCCCAGCTCCGACCTTGGCTGAGGTGGGTGAGCAGATGCTTCTCTCCACCAGACTGATCGCTGAGGACAACGAGGGCGGCCTCTTCACGGTGACTCTGTTTCGAAAAGTGATCGAGGATTTCAAAACCAAAGCCAAAGAGAACAAGTAAGGGCTGGCCCCGGTGGGCTCCTCGGGTTTGGGCTGCCTCCGCTGGAGGGGTCTCTCCGCTCCGTCCGGAAGCTTCCTGGTGAAATCCTCTCATGTGCTTGTTTTAAGGTTCACTGTCCGCGAATTTTACTATGATGAGAAAGAAATTAAAAGGGAAAGGGACGAGATGAGCAGGTTGCTGTCTGATAAGAAGCAACAGTATGTGAGTAGACTACACTGGCGGGCGGGCATCATGCTAGAGCGTCCCCCTCCCGTGGGGACACGCACCCAGGCGACACCTGAGTTGTGAGCTGGGGCGCTGGGCGCCTTCCCTGGAGAGCTCCTGGGTCCTGGCCCCGCCCCCCCGGGAAGGGACTCCGAGCTCCACTGTGCAGGCGAGAAACTGCGGCTCTGGGAGGTCGGGGAGCATTTCCCCCAGAAGGAGGACCCCGCCTCACTTTCCTGCGCCCCGAGACTGGGGCAGGGCAGGTGGGGATCCAGGCAGGGTCCCTGTGCCGAGCTTGGGCAAGCCTGTCCCCTCAGTCACCTTGCTGGCCTCCGTGTGGCTCCCCAGGCCTGATGGGACACCCCGTTGTCCCCTGGATTTATTCCCCCAATGCTTTTAGCAAAGAGTGGGTGCTTATCCTTGAGATTTCTGACGACAACCCCGCAGAAAACCTTCGCGTGCAAGGAGAGCTGAGCTCACGAGGGAGCTTGTTGGGCTTTGAGTTTGGGAATGTGACAGTGTCGCCTTGGGGAGGTCACTCAGCCGCTCTGTGTGAGGGCCACATTCCACACGTGGCATCTCCTTCTAGGGAGAGACCTGAGCCAGGGGGCTTCGGGGGCCCCCGGTGGCATGTCTTCAGGGCCCCTGTCCCCGCTCATCCCCACTGGGGACGGTTCTCAGAACCTTCCAGTCTGGCCTCTAGTGTAGAGAGGAGGAGAAGGAGTAGGACGTACTTCAGGCCTTCTGGGAGGGAGCTGCCATGGAAACAAAGCCGTAAGCGTGTGCTTCAGCGAAGAGCAGGAGGTCCCTCCCGTGCGGCCCCCGGTCGATCCCCAGGCCTTCTCTCCCCTCGGGCTGGTGGACTTGGCACGTCCGGCTTGACCTCTCTGGTCAGTGGCCTTTTCGCAGGGACTGCAGACAAGCCGCCCCCTCAGAAGTGAGCAGCAGCATGGGGTTCCACAAAATGGGCTTCTCGAAGCCCCACGGGACGGGCCCGTCCCCTCTGAGGACGAGACAGGGGCTGGCCGTATAGTAGTGCCTGTGGGGGGCTTAACCCGCCCCCCAAGCACGGCCGTAAGTGAATGGACGAGCGTGCGCACGCGCGTCTCAGACCCCAAACCTGCCGGCTGTGGGTTGAGGGCTCTTCCCGTGAGGAGGCGCCCCCGAGGCCTCAGGCCCCGCACACCCAGCCAGGGAACGTGTCCGCCAACAAGAGCTGGGAAACCAAAGGCTTTTTCTCCTCGGTCTTAGCTCGCCCCAAGCCCTAATCGCCCAGGCGCGCCCAGTGGTCTCTCTCCAGCCTCGTCCCTGCTGCTTGGGCCCTGACCCAGGCCCCCTACCCGGTGTCTCCGGGGCTAGACAGTGGCAGCTTCTGTCCCACAGGCCAGGGGGTCACGTCGTGCCTTTGACACCGGCCTCGGCGCTGGCACAGACCCCTGAGGAGGTGACACATTGGAGCTTGTCACCTGCTGCCTGGGGCTCGGGTTGCCAGCTGGTGCTTCCTCCCAGGTGTAGGGCGACCGTGGAGGCCTCCGCACCCCCAGCTGCCCCGGGAGCCCGGCCAGGGTCTCAGTGGAGGGGAAACGGAGCTCCAAGGAGACACGCAAACTCGGAAACATTGAGCTCCTTGCGAGGCTCCGGCTGTGGGCCGCGCGGCCGGGGGCGGCCAGGGGCAGTCGTGCCCTGGCTTCCGAGGCACCTGTCTCCCCTTTAGCTTGTCGGGAGGTGGGTCTGACCGGCACCCCGCGCCGTCTTCGGTAATCGTCGGCCAGAGGGGACAGGCCGGGTCCTGGGGTTTCGGCTCCGTGAGAGAGCACAGGGTGGGATTTTCCTGGCTTTTCTCCCTGGCTGCAGGCAAAAGAGGATAAAGGATGGTAGGTCCTAACAGCGTGCCTGGCTCATTTTCTGTGTGTAGCTTCCACGAGTGCCACGGGGCTGCCGTGGCTGGACGGGGCGGAGGCGCGCTCCGTGGTCCCTGTCCTGGCCGCCCGTGGAGGGGAAGTCCCGACTGAGGCAGGGCAGGGGGAGGGGATGTGGGAACTGACCCCGCTGCCGGCGCTTGGCTCTGTCCCTGCAGTAGGGGACCCGAAGACTTGAACCCCCTTCCCCGCCGCCCCGTCCCTTCTCCAGTCCAACCAGAGCGCCAGTCCGGAGGGCGGGCCGGCGTTCCCACGCGCTTTTCCGGCGATGCGAGTTATTTGTTTGTTGCGATGCGTGTTTGCTGAAAGATTAATAAATCATTTCTGTGCCTTTAGCAAACTTCCTGTGTTGCTCTTAAAAAGGGATCCTCCACCTTCCCGGACCACAAGGTTAAGGTAACCCCGCTAGGTAACCCTGATAGGCCCACTGCGGGGCAGACGGACAGAGAGAGAGAGAGTGAGGGCGAGGGAGAGGTAAGCAGCACCCCGCAGCCCTGGGGGGCCCCCGCTCGCATGTCCTCGCCGGCACAGGCATCTTCTGAGAAAGCGGCGCCTTGCGTTTTCTGTTACCCAGTGTGGCTTCTGAGGCTTCCGTCGGGAAGCCCAGGATGCTGCCTCCCTCCTCGTGTGGAGGGCATCTTTGGAGCTGCACCCCCCCGCACCCCGGCTTGGTGGCCAGGGTGCCTCTGCCCTGCCTGGAGGTGGTGGCCGCTGGTGACGGGGGCAGGCCCTGCTGGCTGGCGGGGGTCGGGCAGCTCGGCTCCCCCCCCTACCCTCCCCCACCCCGGCTGCGCTGGCTGGACCCACCCTTGACCTTTGTGGGCAATCGGAGGCTCAGTGGGAGCTCAGAGCCTTGGCTCCAGGCGCCCGGACTCCCCCAGAGGACTGGCCGCACCAGCCTGGGTGACAGGGGGTGTGGCCTCGTGAGGGGCTCTGCAGGGCCCCTGGAAGCGGCAGCGGGGCTGGGTGGGGGTGGCGACGCGTTCCTCGGAGGGGGGCTCCCTGGCGGCCCCGTGTCAGGGGGAAGCCCGTCCGCTGCTGCCCGGCCCCCGCAGCCCGGTCTCTGGTGGCCCCACGCATGTGCAGGGTGGCTGGCCCGCTGAGCATGCGGGCACCTGGCGCCCCGAGAACGTGGGCTGGCCGACTCGCTGCTTCTGCTGGCCGCGGGCGTCTCTCTGCGCAAGGCTTCGCTCTGTCGGAACCCGCGTCGCCCTCAGCCTGCCCTCCGGCGCCGCTGGCCGCAGGCGTCACCCGCTGTCCTGTCTCCGCAGGGCCCGCTGCTGCGCTGGCTCAAGGTGAACTTCAGCGAAGCCTTCATTGCCTGGATCCACATCAAGGCGCTGAGGGTGTTTGTGGAGTCCGTGCTCAGGTGTGCGGAGGGGGCGCCCAGCCCAGCCGTCCTGGGGGGTGGGGGTCGGGAGCAGCCAGCTCGGGGCGCGGGGGGCCGCCGGGGTTCCACCTGTCCCATCCAGCACCCCCCCCCCCCGCCCTCTCCCCCTGCTGCTCCTGGCTCTTGGCGACGTGCGTAGGATTTCCCGGGTCCCCCCGCCTCCCCTCGGGCCTGGGGGACCCGGGGCGGGGGCCGTGCCCCCCCAGCAGGTTCCGCGCCGGTCTGCGCCCCCGCCGGGGCCTGGCGACTCCTGGAAGGAATGGCAGTGCCGCCGCCATCCTGGACCGCTGAGGCCCGGGGCAACCCCCAAAACGAAAGCTCAACCAGAGCGAACGACAAT
>CM052811.1:6257905-6321872 GCA_028533885.1 Nasua narica
CCCCCCCCCCCCCCCCCCCCCGGTTTACAGATAGGCCTTTTTTTTACCTAAGTTTTATGACAATGAAATTCTATAGGAAGTATTTTTTGAGAGCCGGTTTGGAGGTCCTGGGAGGGGAGCGTAGCTGCTCGCATACCCTTGACTTAAGACTGGCCCTCCTCTGTCGGCCCCACCGCCTAGCCAGCCGCATCAGCCGAATCAGCCCTGGCGACCCGTCGGGTGACAGATGTCGCAGCCGGATCGCTCTCACTTCCAGGAAATATTTTTCGAAGGCTGCTTTTCTCCTGTGTTTTGAAGATGCCCCGTGTCATAAGCTGGGGGGGCGGATCCCGGTAGCGCCGCACACGGCTGGCTGGACCCCTTTTTTCCGGAAGCCCCCACCCCTGCTTCTTGGCCTCCCCTGGCCCTTGGGGCCCCTGGAGCGCTGTCCTCAGCCCCCTCCCTGCCCGCACCGCGGCCACCCACCTGGAGGCCTGTGCCCCCTGCGACTCCGGGCCCTGCGCCCGCCGGACGCCAGCTTCTCCGCACGCCTGGCTCCTCTTCCCTCCCGACCCCTCCTCTGGCTGCCCCGTCGGCGCCAGTGGCCTCACGTCCTCCCTGTCCCCAGGCCCCAAACCTCAGGGCTCGGACCCAGCATCCCGATTCCCTTCCCCCACGCCCGGCGCCCCAAGCGCCCCTGACGGGTCACCCATCTGGCCTCTGTCTCCGGCCTCACCGGCCCCGCCGTGGCCACAGGCTCGCCCTTGGTTCTCTGCTCTGGTTCACGCTCTGCGCGGCTGCCAGCGCGGCTTCGCTCAAACCAACCAGTGGCCGCAGGTGTGGTTTTGTCCCAACACAGATCGGCGCCTCCCCCGCCCGTCTCCGAGGCCTGCAGGGGCACGGACTGTGGCATTGGGTCGCAGGGTGGACTCGGGCTGACCCGGAGCGGTCCAGCCGTCGGTGGTGTCACGGGCCCCAGACTGACCTGCTTGCCCCCAAAGTCAGTGGTTCTCAGGCCCCGCAGTGTGGACGCCCGTTTGCTGGAGACGCAGGGCGAGAGGTCTTTACTGTCCTAAGGCGGAGCACGCTATTTCCCCTGAAAGTGTATGTGGAAATAATTCTTTTTTTAAAAAGATTTTATTTATTATTTGGTGGTCAGCCAAGCAGAGGGGAGAGGGGCAGCCAGAGGCAGAGGGAGAAGCAGGCTCCTTACTGAGCAGGGAGCCCGACACGGGGCTCAGCCCCAGCGTCCCAGGAGCATGACCTGAATAAGGCAGACACTTAACCGACTGAGCCACACAGGCGCCCCGGTGGAAATAATCCTTTACAGGACTATCGGTGTGGAACTTTTTCTTATGGTACCTGTGTTTTTCCTGAATACAGCTGTAATACATGAACGCTATTTTAAAAATTCAAGTTTAGAAATCTGTACTGTGGAGAAAGTTCTTCACGGTCCCCCTGCCCATAGATAATCACAGTTAATGGTTTTGAGACTCTAATTATCCCCCCAGTGGGATCATTTGTCCTTAATGTTCTGCAGCTTGCTTTTTCCACCTGCTTTCAGTTCTTATCAGTGTGTGGTGCTATTTAAATGGCTTTTCCGTATTCTATTTTATGGAGAGATCATAATCCACGAAAACAGATGTCGAACCAACAAGTTTGCTAGAGCAAACAGACGGTAAAGCTCACCGGCTTGCCAGTTCCTTTGGCCCCCCAGTTGGGCACTTAGTGCAGTCATCCTCCTCGCCAGGCCGTCTGTCCTTCCCGCTGATGTGGGGGCTGCGGCCGACCCACCCTCAGCCTCTGTCCCTCGGCCTGGAGTTGGACAGAGTAGATGCTAAATGCTCGTGGGCCCAGCCCTCAGCTGAGAAGTGCTGGTTGCCCCTCAGGTAGCTAGCTGGCCTGTGTGGCTCCTTGGAGGGGTGCTGGTGGGGGACAGATGTTAGGGAACCCTAACGGCCACTGTGCGCTGCCTTCATTTAGGGAGAGTCGTACAGAGGGAACACGCTGAAAGGGCACTGTGGGGGAACCCCACCATTTAAGGGGGAGACGCAGAAAAGCCCATGGGGAAGTCAGAGGCAGGAGGGAGTGGAAGAGCGAGGATTTACATATCCCTGCAAATGGGCCATGAGGCCATTGGTGTGGGACAAGCTAGAGTGGTGCCCGAAGGATGATTGGGTGACACAGGACACTGGATACTCTCAGGTTTGGAATGAGAGCCTTAGGGAGCCAAGGATGTTTATTTTAAGCAGGGCGAGATGGTGACACATTAAAGGCAAGGGGGCAGTGGTGAGAAAGGCCGACGCCCATTGCAGCCCAGGGGGAAGGTGGGGTGGCTACGGTCGTCTAGGTGTGGGGCTGGCAGGTGAGGGCTCCCCAGCAGGTGACCTCAGTGATCAGGGAGGAGGGTCCCCTACTGAGCGATCCAGGAGGGCAACATGGGGGCAGCCCCGAGAGTAAGGAGCAGACTCAGCTGTTCCTGGAAGGCACGTCCTGGGCAGGACAGAGAAAATACTCCTTTAAGTTGATCCACAGTAGGGTTCGCAGGGAAAGGACTGGAAGGTTCTGGGAAGAATGTGAAAAGCCCTGAAATCAGGAGTGGGCTGAGAAAGGGGCCAAGGGCTTGGAGGCGCATTCCGCCAGCATTCACGAAGCCCTGAAGGAGGGCCCGTTGCTCTCCAGGACCGGGGACAGAAGGGGACCGTGCCCCTGCGCCAAGCAGCTCCCTGGCTGGGACAGGCAGGAGAGCCCGCAACATGGGTCCTTGTGAGGGAGGGCAAACCCTCTCCGGGAGCAGCCGGGCGGGGACTGCAGTCGAATGACCAGGTCAGAGCACGAAGCAGGGGCGGCAGTGACAGCCGGCGGGAGGACAGAAGAGTCTCGGTGAAGTCCAGGATGCGGAGTGGGTTCTGGAAAGCACTGGGAGTGGGGGTGGGGAGCACGGTGCAGCCCCTCTGCTCGTTTTCCCCGGGGAATACCAGAGCTCGCTGGGAAGAGGGGAGCACAGGAGGGCCGAGGCCGGCAGCGGGCCAGCCGCTCCTGTGAGCTAGCCCACGTCCTGCACCCGGCCAGCACCCGCCAGCTTCTCTGGCACTTGCCTGGCACTTGCCTCCTGGAAAGACTTCGGCGCAGCTCTGCAACTGGGGCTGCGCTCGCCCAGAGTCCTTCGGAGGCACAGGACTGAGTAGGCCGTAGGCTTGATTTACAGTCAAAGCAGCGCACGTGAGGTTCTGGGCAGCCTCCTTCACGCGTCCTTCCTGCAGCTCCAGACCCTGGTACTTAGCGGACACGGCGCCATTATCGGCCAGAAGTGGCTGCTTGGCCTGCTCTTTTGGCGGCGTTCCTATCCAGAAAGATCCAAGTAGTCTCCCCTCTGACCCCAGACATTTCATTCAACTGTTTTATTTTCTTAAGCTATGTTGACCAAGGCCTTTTTCTTACTAGAACTTCCTCTGTTTCTCGCCGGGTTTATTTGAGCCGCACTTGCTTCTGAGGTAACTTAACGCACGTCTTGTCTGTCTGGGAAGGTACGGCCTCCCGGTGAATTTCCAGGCGGTGCTCCTCCAGCCGCATAAGAAGTCCTCCACCAAACGTTTACGGGAGGTTCTGAACTCGGTCTTCAGACACCTGGATCAAGTAGCGGCTGCGAGCATACTGGACGTAGGTAGACGGTCCACAGATGGCCGGGTGTCTGCAGGGACGCTGGCCTCTCCGCGTGGGAGGCACTTTCCAAAAATGCAAAGTGCCCTATTGTTAAGATCTACGTTTCACACAAGAAGAGGCTGCGCGCGCGCTGGGGGTGTGGGGTGGGGGGTGGGCAGCAGAAAATGTAGTCAGAGCTAGAGAACCTGCTCGAAGGGGCCCGAGGCGCCGGGCTTGCAGACCACCAGAACGCCGCGGTCTCTCGCAGGCGTCCGTGGAGATCCCTGGGCTGCAGCTCGGCAACCAGGACTACTTTCCGTACGTCTACTTCCGCATCGACCTCGGGCTCCTGGACTAGGACGCGCTGTCGCAGCGCGCTCTCCCGCCTCGCAGACTCCTACACACACCAATTTCCCTTCGCCACAGAACCCTACGGAATTCAGATTTTCAGAGAAATTGCTCACAAAAGTTAGTTACAGTTGTATTTATTTTTTTTAAGTTACAATAAAGAAATGCTCAGTCCTTGGAATGGTCTATCTTGTAACATAATTGGAACTGCGCTTTACAGGAACGGGGCCCGCCGCGTAGTCGGTCACCTCTGCTGGGTTTCGGGCCTTAAGGGCCATCTCGTGCGGCCGGAGGAAGCACGTCAGATCCTGAGCGAACTGTATCATCGGCCGGATTTCCTAACGGTCACTGGGGATGGCCCAAAATCCTGGCCACTAAAGGCAGTTCTCAACTGACCGCCCACTGCTTTTCACCCTTCTTTCTACAAACTCACTCTACAGGTCACATCTCACAGCCGGAGCTCAGCCTCGCAGGACACACGGGAAATCTGTGTCGCGGCCAGCGACCAGATGGGGTCCTCTGGGTCACAGGTTTATAGGGAGAGAAGACATCAGGGTCATCCCTTCATTATATTAATTTACTGGCTAAACATCGGACTCATTTTATGATGTGGACACTAATTTCATACATTTATTGGCATTGTCCAAAATATTTTATTTTTTAATGGAAAAAAGCCATTAATATTCAACCGAAAGAATCACATTAAAAAACTTAATATGTAAGAAACAGCCTCCAAGAACATTCAAGCAGCAGTCAGAGGAAGGGAAAAAAATGTCAACAGCCCATCAGTTTTCCTCAAAATAGTACTTGATAGAATACAACCCAATTCACTGGCTACAACAATTCATAGAATTTTTCACTGTTTTCTTGAGATGCAAAGTTCACTGTTGCAGTGTTTTCACATGACCAATCAAGTGCTACTTCTTGGTTAAAAAGGCCACGGGTAGACTCATCTGATTGTGAAGAATGTTCCTTCACTGCTGGGGAAATCTGCTCCCAAGAAAAGAAAACTGAAGTCTGTGCCAAGCCTCTCACAGCTCATCTCTTTCCAAATCGTCCAGCTCCACGTCACTGAGGTCAATGTCGTCTTCCACGGGAAGCTGGAAAACAGAGCCAACATGAGGCCCGGCAGGGGCTGGGGGCTAGCAGGGGGAGGGGCTCAGAGCGCCCGGGCTCATGGTGGAGCAGTCCTTTCTAGAGATGCCCCAGATTACAGAGCCCGCTCCTCCCTCATCCAGCTCCTGCTTTTAACCCTGCCTATTATGTCATAGCTGGAAAAGCTGAGAACGCAGGTGGAGCACGAATTTCACAAACTACCACCTCTTTAACACTGACAGCCATTTAGCTTGTCCTTCGGAGGAGAAGGAAGGGGCAGACATGTGCTAGAATAAACACTAATTTCAAAGCTATATAATTGCGTGTTTCTCAGACGCAGAGTAAATGAATTCCAGGTTAAATGCTCAGCTTAGGGGTGACAATTAGGAAGGAAACCTCTGTCAAGAATATCCAGTGCCTCGCAGCCCTTAAAGGCTGCGGAGGTGAGGACATTTCTGACACCGTCCCAAGGCGTCCGTGTGGGGGAAAGCACTTGGCTTACAAACAGCAGAGGTGCGCAGGGACAGTTAGAAGCGGCTGGACAAGCAGCCCAATGACAAGTCCCGCAGGCACATGACCCCCCGCCCCGGGGACTCACCTCGCCGTCCTTGCCATCCCAAGGCTCTCTAGTGCTGATGGGGGGGAAAGCGCCGCCCCCTACAGGTGCTGTAGATCCCCGGCCGAAAGAGAGCTCCCTGCGGGGGAAATGACCAAAGCAAGCACATCCGGATGAAGAAACGATGCTTTCAAGTGGCTGCTTGCCTACCAGGTTCCTGCAGAGGCATCTGGCACCTCTTGCTCCTGAACAGTATGAGCTTTTCAAGCAAGGGCAACAATGCAACCAGGCGGGAAATTACTCTGGCCTTGGCATCAGGTAGAACCAGTTATCACCAATAATTAAGAAAATCTTATTTTGCTAAAATACAAATTAAGTATGCAAAAACTATCAAAGTTGACATAGAACATAGGCGCAATCCCGACAGCTCTACGAGCTACTGACTTCCTCTGTGCTAAACAAACAACAAACCAGAAGAGAAAAACTAGTTGAAAAGAAATGTGAATAAACTCAAAGCTGGGGCTGAACCTGTCATTTCCAGCAAGTGAGTCCAAGGGCTCAGTCTTGCTACTTATTACCCTCACGCACTTCCTACGGTTCTTGACACTGGAATCAGCTGATGAAAAAGGATGACATTTTTCTGAGTCTAGCTGACCCCGGAGCGCCACGGGCTGAACTGTGCAAGTCTACTTACACAGATTTTTTTACACTACAGTAACGTAAATCAGTTTATCTGATTCTCTTAATTACATTTTCTCCATTGTAAGAATACGATATACAATACCTAAAGCCTACAAGATACGTGTTAATCGACTATTTACCAAGAGCTCATTATCAGCTCTACGGTAGTGACTAGAGACAAGGTCACAAGGTTGTCACCTTTGTGACAGTCACAGCTATGAGGAAGAGGCATTAACCAAAACTGTGCCGCGCCAATGCCCTGTATTTGGCTGGAAGGTGGTGAAGTCAATTTTAGGATGAGCGAAGAGCAGGGCAGACAGGGAGCTCTGGACTCTGGGTGTGGGAACCCCTTGTGTTGCTGGCATCTCGCCAGAGTCACTTCACAAGTACGCTTGTTTCCACTTAACGACCTTTTAGAGCTAATGGCCAGAAACGGAAGCCGTCCTACCCGAGGTCAGGGGCACAGGGCGTGCTGGGGTGGGAAGGCGTGAGAAAGGGCTCCTGCTAGCCCACGTGAGACTTTTATGAGAATCAGGAAGAGCTCAATGCCAACGGCACAAAACGGCAAGGTGGCCATCGCGCCGCAGAACCCTTCCACAGGAAAGAGACCATAGTTCTTACAGGAAGATGATTTAGAACTCAAACATCTGATTCTCCAGAATGCCAAATGCCAAATAATTCCATCTATCGCCTGGCCTGTGCAAACCTAGTTTCGAAACCACACCACCACAGAATGAACCACAAAATAAAAACTCGAGAGAGCAAGACATTACCTGAGAAACTCATTAATGCCTTGCTCGCTGAAAGACCCTTTTAGAAGAGCAAATTTCATCTTGCGTGCGTTGATGGCTGCCATGGCGGGGTACCCAAACCCTCCGATCCCCAGCGCATATTCAAGTTCCGACTGGGCTCCAGCTTCCGTCCACAGCCATCTAGAAGAACAGGCTGGTTCTTAGGGTAAAGATCCCTTTCAAATTAGTTGAAATCTAATGAACAGGTATTAAAAAGATTACACTCCAAATATTTTTATAGAATGAAAGGAATGTAGAAATAAAAAGGAAGTTTATAAAAATAGTGTATCCTGGACGTGCTCTTAACTCCAGTTCCTCTCTTATAGTCCCTAAACTATACCTCCAGAAGTCCCCCAAATGTACAGAATTTTCCTCCCAGCCCCTGAAATACTGTGCACTAAACCTGGTAAATTTTCTGTCTTTATTGCCTGAACTCCTACTAACATCATTTGTAGGATTATGCATTCTCTCTGGGAGTGTAACAACTTCCTTGCAAAATTTACTTATATGTCATTATTCCATACCTATGAACAGGCTCAGCTGCATTTCTTTACTCAACTGCTACAACGGTGAGGAATAAAGGGCGCCAGAAGGCGTTTTTCTGTAGGGACCCAATCCTGGCAACTCAGGTCACTGGAGTGGGACAGCAGGGGCAGGAGGCAGGCGGGACAGCAATAGATATTGAGGACGAGAAGCAAAATGTTCAACAGAAGGCAGACATACTTCGTCTTAAAAATCTGCCTGTGTCTAGCCCTCACTTGGAAAAGGATAAGAGAACAACCCTCTACTTCTGCTTTATCCAGCCTTCAAAGCTGTACCAGAGTCCAGTTAGGTGACTGGGTTTTTGCTTGCTAGCTTGGACCCCAACCACCATGTAAAATGACTGCTATGAGAAAAAGTACACCGTGACACAGATGAGTGTCTTTTGTATAAAGAAAAGACCTGCATTCTTTTCCTTCTGGATGATGATTATTATTTACCTCTTAAATTAAAAAAAAAAAAAAAAAAAAAAATGCCAGAGAGAAGCAGGGACACATCTGACAGAGAACACAGTAAAAACCCAATACTTCAGGAGCACAAAGCTCCTCCAGCCAAATCCTACTGAGATAATAACAACTTACCCCCACATTTTCTTTTTGTATTTGTCTGCCAACTTGAGAAGAACTTCTAAGTACGAGTTTCTGCCAGCAGCTCCTGATTGAAACAGAGAGAATTTTTTCAAGGAAAAGACAAAGGAGTCTGGCCCGTACATCGACTGAGCGCGCGCTCTTGGGGCCGGGAGCCCAGGGCGGCAAGGGGCCCCTGCCCCTCGTACCAGTATCCAGGATGTGGGGTAGCACGGCCACGACACACAGCTGATGCTCCTCACACGTCTTCTTGGCAATGTCCTCACTGACGATCTGTGGGCCCAGAAGACAAGGGCTGGTTGGAAGGCCGCTGACATGAAACCCATGAAGACAAAGACTTGGCATCGTCACGTTCACTAAAGAGCAAAGTATTTCACGCGACCGAGTGACTCCTGAATATAGACACCGCAGCACCAGCGACAGCTCTGCTCTGTGATGGACTTCTGTGACCTGTCCCTAAGCCCACTCTCCAGGGTGCCAGCGAGACGTCTGTGCAAGCACGTGCGCGTGCTGCCTCCAAAATGACAAAGCGTGGGTGTGGCCTGGCTCGGACGGTCATTTAGACAGATATACACGTATCATACACGCATGAGCCCTAGTGGCTCTGTGCCTCCGTCTCCTCATGGAAGATGCAGCTAAAAGCGTATTTAGCTCTCGTTCATGTGGGAACCGAGACCGGACATAAACGCACCCGCACGACGTCCGTCACGTGCTTATCCACACAGAATGGCTACCACTTGGAGAATGAGGACAGTGACTGGCTGCACTCTGTGTTTAAGCAGCTCGGTACACCTGTCCTCACGGTGGAATCGTGTTAGTACTAAAATTTCTGAAAAGCCGCAATTTATCAGACAAGTCTTCCCCACTTGCAAGTACAATAACACTTCAAAGAGCGTGCTTTAAAAGAGAAGGGAAAGAGCTCATCTGAAAAGACAAAACCAGTGCCATTACTGAGTCCGTGCCCCCGCCATCAGACTGGGCAAGTGCTTCTTATCTTGAGGGATGGAAGTGGTTTACCTCAAGCAGCTCAGGAGGCGGCGCATTCTCAGAAAACAAATCCAGGGCCCGGGAGACGATGTCAGACCGTGTCCGCCCCCCATCATAATCCACAGGAGACTCTCCCTTCTGAAAGATCTTGATTGTAGGAAATCCCCTAATCTGTGAAAAGAAAAGACAATCAAATTAACATTTATTTGTTTTAAGATTTTATTTGACAGAGAGAGAGAGATTACAAGTAGGCAGAGAGATAGGCAGAGGGGGAAGCAGGCTGAGCAGAGAGCCCAATACGGGGCTTGATCCCAGGACCCTGAGACCATGACTTGAGCGATGGCCGAGGCTTTAACCCACTGAGCCACCCAGGCACCCCTCAAATTAACATTTAATAAGAAATAAAATAATCTCTATGGGTTCTAAAACTACCTGATAGGTAATTATTTTTTAAAGACTTATTTATTTATTTATTTGTTTGTTTGAGATAGAGAACGCGCGCACATGAGAAAGGAGAAGGTCAGAGGGAGTAGCAGACTCTTCACAGAGCTGGAAACCTGATGCGGGACTCGATTCCAAGAATCCAGGATCGTGACCTGAGCCAAGGTAGTTGCTTAACCAACTGAGCCACCCAGGCGCCCACCTTATAGGTAATTTAACAAAATAATATCCCTGGCCTGCATCAGGGATCCGGGATGAGACACAAAGGTCTGTTAATCAGGTAGTTTTCACAGTCTGCTACCAGGCTTAGCCAAGTCTCATTCCAACCTTGCCTATATACTTAATACAACGTATCTGTTCTGAAACAAATGGATCAACTTCGAAAGCAATACTAGTGATCTTTAAAAGCCTGGGCAAGGTGAAGATTCGCATTAAGCACACAGCAGAAATAGTGAGATACTGGATTAAAAAAAAATAGTCTTGAGTTGAACACTTAATAGTTTTAACAATCAAGTCATGTAGTTTCATTACAAATGGCCATCAGCTCCCCTCCTACCACACAGGGAGGCTCGGAATACTGGCTGAAGTTGAAAGTGGGGTATTTCTGAAAGGAATGAGCCTTACAGACACACTCACCCCGTATCGGCTGGCTAGAAACTGGTTCGCGGTGGCATCCACGGCTGCGAGCTTCACTTTTCCCTTCGTTTGCTCTTTGACCTCTGTAGCGGCAGCAGCCCATTCTGGCTCGAGGCTACGGATAAATATTTGCACCTTAAAAGTGTTTTTTAACTCTCGGCCCAGATACTTGAGCTGACGTGTGCGTCTCTGCCCAGGCCCGTGAAATCACACTCGGACACACATTGTGCGTTGTGTGTGGCACAAAGCGACACCATCCTTCCACGTTTCCCTCCCGGGCCTTTTGTCACTGGCCTCCCCAAATCGGGATGTTGGCTCCCTGCTCATCTCTGAAAACATGACAGAAGATTCTCTCGGCCCTAATGCCAACGTGTAACCATCACTTAGGGTCCAGAGTTTCTCTGGAGATTCAGGTCTGGGCCGGCTTTCTCGAAGCGAACGAGCTGACTGTAACTGAAAGCACTGGGACTCAAAGAACTCGGTAGAAAGCGCTTACTTTTTGCAGTGTCCACACCAAGGAGCATAGAATTCAACCATCCAAACATCGTCACTATCAAGGACGTTCTTATCGAAGCTGTCGTCTGTCAGCTCAATCACATCCTTCTTACTTGAACTTTCACTCCTACCCTGTCACAGGTGACACTGAACGTTAAACCAGGCGTGGCCAGAAAGGAGACTATCCTGTCCCAAACAGATTGAACAATCTCGCCCACATCGTAACAAAGTTTAGAGCTTTTCTTTTCTTTCTTGAGTGAAAGAAGATTTTACTCAGATTGGGGAATAATCGTATTTTCGCATGTTAAGCAGTGCTGATGATCAATTACCACTACCTACAGGATAAGCTGTCCCATGCCCCGCATTCTATCCCTTGCTAGTTTATTAAGAGAAACCCCACACTGCTCACAGAACCACCCGGTAACACTAATTCAGACTGAGCGCAGCTGCTCTTTCATCCCAGGATGTTAAATGTACAGCTGCTACCTTTCCATAGATAAAATCTCTACCCTTCAAGAGAGCTAAATGTAACATTGAATCCTTTTTTTCCAAAGGATTTTCTTAAAGTTTTATTTAAGCCCTCTCTACACCCAAAGTGGGGCTCAAACTCACAACCCCGAGATCAAGAGTCGCACACTCCTCCGAATGAACCAGCCAGGTGCCTCCAAAGAATCTTCTTAAGTACCGAAGCTCAGAAGCAGTCAGTTCTGTTTACTGCTCTCTGGTGCCTGGGCCAAAAGCTACGGAGGTAGGGGAGACTACTGTGCCCATTAAATGATGGAGTTTGAAATAAAAGGCAAGAGCGTGGAATCTCTAGGTAACTTCTTCATCTGTGTAAGGAAGCTAGTTTTCCTGGTCTCTTTAAGAGTCAAGGGCCATTTTATCTATATCTGTAGAAATTTAATGCCTCTTCAAAAGAACGTTAAGTACATTGTGGTTAAACGTCACACCTCCTACACGGACATCTAAAATACCAATCCATGGAACAAGAACTTCTTTCTCTTCTTCCCTATCCATTTATATAGAATTTTCCAGGATTTCAGGCCCTATCAGCCTGAAATATGGCCATCCTATATATGGCCAGATAGAGGCCATGAGATCATTCAAATTTCATCCCTCTTTACCCAAAGCCCATTGGTCTCTTTCTGTCTCCACTTTAGAACTACAAAGGCCATAGTACCCCAGGCGCCCCTGGCCGGAGCGCCTTCTCTGTCTGCGGCCCAAACTCTTCATTTGGCACTGGGCTGAGGAAGCCCATCTGTGGCCTGGTTCCTGGCCCGCAGTTGCGGCAAGTTGCTCTGAGACTAGTGAATTCTGAGGAGGCCAAATGAAGATGATGGTTGGCTGACTCTCTCTGGCATCCGCTGATCTAACCTCGTGTTACTTTTTTAACCGAAAGTTCTATGATCTACAATAGTAGAATGACTGAAAAAAAAAAAATCTATCCTCTACAAGGAGTCCATATTCTGGCACCAGAATCATTACCCACATTAAAAATTAACATTATACAGCCTTACTTGTTTTCCAGAACTATATCCACCACCCCTTCCCCCAAGGCGATCCTTGACGAGCTGGCGCAGAGCACCGAGAGCAGCATCTACGATGGCTTCTCCAGTTCTGCCACCTACAGGAAGACAAAGGACAATCGGATGGACAGGTGGCGGTGAGCTGGGTGCAAGGAGGACACCACCTAAATCTGTCAGCTTTACCGGACGACTCAACACGCCCAACAGCAACGCACGTGCATTTAACACACGGCCAAGTTCTCCCTACAGTGCATTTTGTACTAGACCTTTCACTGGGAAAACCAAATCCCCTTCTTCAGTTTTAGGTTATTAGTGTGAACAAGAACATCCTCCTGTTCATCTATTAACACCATCCACAAATGAGAGTAACTCACAAACGTTTATGGAACATATAATACGTACACAGATGAATAAGAAACTTACCTAGTAGAGAAAGTAGAGAACATTTCTAATTACAAATTATCTACTGAGAAAAATAGAAGAAACTATTTCTACGATAATGGTGAGAGAAAAAAAAAAGTGGACAAAGTAGGCTATGAAATGTCTGAAGCCAAATTACTAGAAAGCAATCCAGGCCTCTTTTTTCTACCTTGCTTACAACACAGTTATCTTGGGCTTTTTTAGGTTTTCTAGCTGAATTTAATCCTAATCTAAGAAGTAACAAACCCTGTAACTGAAACTCAATAAAGACAACAGGCTTTAGAAATTTCACCAAAAACTATATACTCGAGAAAAAGTCTGGGGGCTATTAACGGACTCGGAAGTGTGCGGATAATACAGTCCCTGAGGTTATCTTCAGAGTTTAAAGGCAAAGCTCTAACAAAATCCCTTCGGAAAATTTCATTTTTTTAAAAAAATAGTTGCTCATCAAACTGCCAAGGAAGAGAGAAAAACGTCTGAGAACACTTTCAGACCCGACATCAGAAAGAAAACACAGCACAGCCACATTCGGAACACGTTCGGATCGTGTCGCTCCGCGGCCCCGGCAGACGCGCCCTCGAGCAGAAGGGCAAGCCGTGCACGTGGCACAGCCTTCTGTCCCTTCTCTAGCTCCAGAGGCCTCCACCCCCTGAACCAGCACCCCTTCCTCCAATCTACCTGGAAATACACCAAAGTGAGAAAGGTACTAGCAAGAGAGGGTTTTCTCACTCTCGACCAAGAGCTGGCAAGCTCTCTGTGAAGGGCCGACCAGCACTTACTTTCAGCTGGGCAGGCCTGCCCGTCGGCCACGGCTGCCGGGTGCTGCCGTCTCAGTGTCAAAGCCACTACAGACCGTATGTCAACAGGTGTGACTGGGTTTTGAAAAACTTTATTTGCAAAAACAAACAGGCCCTTGTTCCTAATTTTTACCTACCTGCTCAAATTAAAATTCCAACCAGAGGAATGGATTCGTTCATCAAAGTCCTTACCTTGATAATCTTCTGGTCTGTTTTTGTTGGAGCCAAAAATCTTAATGGTAGGAAAGCCCTGAACGCCATACTGGCCTCCGAGAGACTGATGTTTATCTGCATCAACTGCGCCAACTTTTACAACATCCTGTGAAAACAGAAAAGTAGTAGCACTTTTTTTTTTCAACTGGAGCAGAGTCCACGAAAACCCACCATTTGAGTCTTGTAGACTCAGGGACCGGACGGTAAAGGGCAGGGTTAGTTTTATAAACAGAATTAATGAGGGCACTAGTCTGGACAATCCCTCCTACATGGAATGATGGTGAAAAAGAAGTCAGCCCTGGAGGGAACTCTGCAGCTTCCAGAATCCCCATGATGGGAGAATAATTATGTCACTAATCTGGAAAACCGAGTCAACAAAAACAGACAACGTAAAAATTGAATGTATGTTACCCCTTTGCTCCCTACATGATTCTGGCATCAGAACAAGGCTTCTGAGCCTCAATATGCAAATGACCTTCCTATCCTCCATTAAGCCCAGTTCATACTGATTCACACATTCACAGGGGAATGTGCACATCTTAGAAACTTACTTTTAATGCAGTTGCTACTTTCTTCCATTCTGGTGTCAGCCTCTGGCAGTGGCCACACCTTTTAGGAGATGAAAACACAAGGCAACAATTAATGTCTTTGATCCCCAATTCAAAAATACTCCACCAGGGCGTCTGGGTGGCTCAGTCGGTTGAGCGTCTGTCTGCCTTAGGCTCAGGTCAAGATCTCGGTCCTGGGATCAAGTCCTGCATCAGGCTCCAGCTCAGCGGGGAGCCTGCTTCTCTGTCTCCCACTGCCAGCCATCCCCCCTGCTTGTGCTTGCTGTCAAATAAATACATAAAATCTTAAAAAAACAAAACAAAACAAAATTGCACCAACAGTCTACTGAGTGACTTGCACAGGGGCGGGGGCTTGCAGGGAACACAAGTACTAATAAAACCGGATCGGTGACGAGAAGGAACTTGCCATTTTAAGGGGCTTTACTATAATCCTTTTTCACATACTAAAAAAGTTTCCAAATTCTTGTTTAATCAAATTATATGTAAAGAGGTTAAAGTGTCCCCTGTAACTCTAACCCTGGGTAGGAACTTGAGCATTTAGCTGGTCAAGTGTACCTCAGTATGTGGTCTGAGTTCTTCTGTACGGCCAGGCAAAATGCAGACTCTCGGGCGCCATGAAATCAGAACGCCTAGAGAAGGGGTTCAGGAACCCACATTTTAGTTAAGATCAGCTAGTGATCCTTAAGCCCATTAACGTTTGATATTCCCTGACCTAGGCCAACCTCTTCATTTTATGGATGAGGCCATCAGTATTAAAGCCTAAATCTCAATGCTCTTTGGCTCCCACAGCAGCATGTGGGGCTAAAAATGTACATGTAATCCCAAATTTGTAAGCCTCGCAAGCTGAAAAGTCCTCGAATCAACAAGGTGGGGATAAACCAGCAAGCGCAAGAGAGAGACCGACGAGAACACAAGGAAAAACAACTTTAATCTTTCAGGGAAGAGTATTTGAAATAAATTATTGTGAAACATAACATATACAGATGAGTGCTTTTCAAAAATTATATATACACAAACCTGTTATGTTTATACCATTTATTGAGGTTGCAGACGTTATACTTGTTCATTTTCATGGTTGAATAACATCCATTGTATGAAGACGCCGTAACCAGTTTACACATAGGTGATTAGTTTTTTGTTTTTTTCTTAAAAAAAACAAAGTCAAATCTCCTAACTAGGTTTCTAAGGACCTAATGAGCAAAATGCCATGTGCCGGGACCAAGAAGAGCCCTTCATACAGAATTTCATTTCATCGGCACAACACTGAAGACAGGCCTCGTTATCTTCATCTTCCGGATGAGGAGACAGAGGCAGAGAAGTTATGAAAACCGGCCTCTATTACACAGCCCTCTGGTGACAGAGCTGCTAGATAGGTCTCTGACTCCAGGTCCCCAGTTCCTAATCACTATATACTATCACCTTCCACAGGGGCCTAAGGCTTAATCCAATATTTTAAAAGTCAGAACCTTGGGGTGCCTGCGTGGCTCGGTCGCTAAGCGTCTGCCTTCAGCTCAGGTCATGATCCCAGAGTCCTGGGATCGAGCCCCACATCAGGCTCCCTGCTCGGCAAGAAGCCTGCTTTTCCCTCTCCTGCTTCCCTGGCTTGTGTACCCTCTCTTGCTATCTGTCAAATAAATAAATAAAATCTTAAAAAAATAAAAGTCAGAATCTTCTGGGAAATGTCCTGGAATGCTGTTTCTACACTTCTATCTAGTATCTTTTGCTGTCCAGGTGCTCCTACTTAAGAAGTCCAGGAGTCAAAATTTTGTAGGACTTCGTGCCTCTTTAATTTCAGTTTATGAAAGGACTCAAATCAGAGACTGTCAAAGTGTGTATTACCTTCAATTTCAATATGAAGCATAGTAGGGGCAGATCAAAATGCCAAATAAATCTAAGCACAGCACACTCTAACCCAAGGGTTCCTCACTTGTGGTCCACAGACCCCAAAGGTGTTGGTAGACAAAAATCCAGGGGCTCCAGGAACTTGTGATTGGGGGGCGGGTAAACACCTCTATTTTGCTAACTTGTAATGGAAATGAAGGCTTTCCTTCGATGATGAACATTCACAACACACCAACTGTCACAAATGAAAACTCACAGCTACTTTTAGATATTCCCACAGCTGCTGTACTTCCCTTCCAACCTCCTTTGTGCTCATCACTACTTCAGGGTTATGTGTCTAGCTGTTCGGGAGGCTGCTAGATCTCGGTGTTTACTGTCCCAGGGAACGAGTACTACGTAACCACATCAAGATTTATTTTAGTATTTTGGTTCCCTCTGCAACCCTATACGCTTTGTTTTACACACAGAAGAGAAAAATCCTTATTCTGGAAAGAATTCAAAGCCTTCACCAAGCTGCCAAGTCCGAACACAAGAAGAGAGGAAAAACACCTGCTCTGATGAGACCTCCTGGTCCCCAGAACATTAGGAAGCAAAACTGGCATGTAAGAGTAACCATTAACTACAGAGTCTGGGTCCGGCCTTCACAAAGATGCTGTTGGGTTTCGTTTTGGAATGAGGTATATTACCCTTATATCACAGCTCCCCAAAACAATGTCAGTTACTCACGCCATAAATTAAAAAAAATAAAGATCTAACTTGTAAAAATTGCATACAAAGGCATTCAACAATAAAACAGTTTGTACAATTACTATTTATACACTTAACCAATACGAATGAATTAGCCCATATAGAATGCTCATTTGTATTTAACAAAAAAAGAGAAACTTAAAAAAAAAAATAAAGGCACTCAGATGAACAGTATTCATCTATGATATAGCAACATAAAAGCAGAGGGTTTTACCTTAATTTGCTACACTGGACATTAAGTGCAATAGTCCATGAGGACTGGTAATGAGTTTCCAAAACTCAGTTTCATGGTCTTGCAAAGGAAAAAATTAAAGCAATAAAGGAAAACCTTTCATCAAGCATATCCTAAAATGCACCCACTCAGATAAGAATCTGTTAGAACTTCATTTACTACCCCTATGTGAGCGCAGGGGCACAGCTCACATCTAAAAGGACTTCCTGAGGTCATTTGCAGGACACAGCTGGCTGGGGCTCAGGTCTCTGACGGGCACTCATGGTCTGCTAGATTCCAGAAGTAACAGCCTTGTGCACATTTTGCAGTTTCCATTCATCTGTCCTTATGCTTGTCTATTTGTTGGGTTTTTGTTTTGTTTGCGTTATATACTTAACTATATAAACAATTAGTGCAATACTGTATTTTCACTATGTATAACTGTGCACCATTAATTTCAAAGATATCTGCATCTTTACCCCAAAAGGGTTTTTTTTCCCCAGCAATGCATGTAAGGCAAGAGAAGAATTAAAAAAAATTTTTTTAAATATTTTATTTATTTGACAGAGAGAGAGATCACAAGTAGGCAGAAAGGCAGGCAGAGAGGGGGGAAGCAGGCTCTCTGCTGAGCAGAGAGCCCAATGTGGGGCTTGATTCCAGGACCCTGAGATCATGACCCGAGCCGAAGGCAGAGGCTTTAACCCACTGAGCACCCAGGTGCCTCAGAATTTTAAAATTAAACCAGTTTTTAATGATATATTTTTGGAAGCAACTCTCTTCAAGACACAGAATGGAATCAATCACTAGTTCTTTCCTTTCCTGTGTCCAGTATTCTTTCAGCATAAACAAGTTTCCCTTCCATCAAGATACCACTTACCTCATCATTGAGATACACCTTAAAATTACAAGGATTTTCTTTCTTCTTTTTTGCAAAAGTTAGCTACTTCAACCATATTTTTTTCAGTGGACTCAATCTCCACGGCCTTTAACTCACACCACTTTGGGGAATCTCCCACTTCCTTCTCTACTTCTTTTTAAACAAGCAGTAAACTAGATAAACTAGATAACTGAATAAAGTCACACTTTCATGTAATATTTTCTCTAATTTCATAAAGTACCACATATAACCCACAACGGCTTTCTACTTACCACGGAGCATAGAATTCTACAAGCCACAAGCTGTCACTCTGAATAACTTCTCGGTTGAAATTTGATGGAGTCAGCTCAATCACATCGTCACTGGAGGAATAGAGACCATTCGCTGCCAGGAAGAAGGTGCAGCTCATCAGACCTGCAGTGATGACACAAAGCAAAGCATGAGTGAAAGGGTTCATGCTCTGGCGGCAAAGTCCGCAACGGGAGTCTTCTTCAATCGCCCAAGGTCCTCCCAGGTCAGGACCCTTCTAACCCCCAGCCTAGTACACCTCCCCATCCCCCCAACTTGCTGCTCTTACAGCCCCTGAAATCTCACTCCCCCTGGTGCAGGGCACAACAAGGACACAGGCCACACTTTCACCTCTCGAGCTGCAACTGGAAAAAGATTTTTTACTTCGTGCTTATACATGAACATCTTCATTCTTTACAGTCACTGTAGGAGGTAAAACCACGACTGCCATTTCATGGGCGAGGACACTGAGAGGTTGGGAGGCTACCCTGTGGGCCTGGGCAATCCGCACAGCATTTATTTCTTGTGTTATGCAGTTGTCATATCAGCACACTACCTTTATTATTTTCTTTTGAAGGAAAAATCACTTGCTTCCTCCACTAAACTGGGACTCTATCAAGGGCAATAACTGCTTTTATAAATGTTTTTATTTTTACTAACACTATTCATGGCAATCTGTAGGCACTTACAATGCTGTTGGATGAGCTTACAAAGAATTTCCTCATCAATGTTCTAGAGCGAGGATGGAGTCTTGTATTATTAATAGCACAGTTTAGCTACACTGTGGACCAAGTGCATTTTTGTTGGCTACTCCAGGAACTGAAACGTAATTTTTAACAATTAGGTAGGAAAACAAGTTCTCAACTGACTTATGAATATCTTAAGAACTCAGAAGTTTTTTGAGTTGGTAGTACTATCAAAATTACACCTCCTCCTTTTAAATATATATAGGACTTCTTTGCTTTCCAATTGCATCGCATCTAATACCTCCAGAACAATGCTTAATAATGGACTATTATTGACTTTAATATTTTCTCATTTGCTGGCTTTTGGGCTGAAACATAAACTTCATGATGATAGAGAAATTCCCGCTACTTTTTTTTAGCCTCTGTGAAGATGATCCTATAATTTCTCTTTTAATCTGTTGATGTAACAAACTGTGAAACTGACCTGTCCTCTAAGGCAGTGTGTGCATACGCCATCTTAGTCATATTTTCATATGCCTTCTAGATACAATTTGGAAGATTTCAAATGGAGCTTTTTTGAATAACTCACTAGTAAACTTCTTCTGGAAGGCACGTACCCCAATGTTAACTGTTCTGTTGCTAAATCTTCCACCTTCTACTTACATAGCACTTTCAATTTTCACATCACTCTCAAATACAGTAGACCACTTGGTTTTTCACAGCATTACTAACTAGAGAGCAGGAGTAATCCCTCTTTTGTAAATAAAGAAACAAAGGCACATCCAGTGGCCCATCCGTGGTCTCTGACTTCTGTTGCCAAGTTCTTCCCATTAAACCACTATTGTCTTTTTACTGCTCAGTATAAAATGGTTCAGCAGGTCACGGACATGAATTAACAGTGTAATTATACTGTTCAAGAATACTGTGTCTGAGGTACCAGCCAGGGGTACCTGGCTGGCTCAGTCAGCAAAGCAAAGCATGCCATTCTCAATCTCAGGGACGTGAGTTCAAGCCCCACATGGCATGGAGACTACTTTATTTATTTGTTTATTTTTAAAGATTTTATTTATCTGACAGAGAGAGAGAGCGTGCGTGCACAAGCTAGGGGAGTGGCAGACAGAGGGAGAAGCAGGCTTCCTGCTCAGCAAGGAGCCTGATGTGGGATTCGATCCCAGGAACCTGGGATCATGACCTGAGCCAAAGGCAGGCACTTAATTGACTGAGCCACCCAGGTGTGGCTGGAGACTACTTAAAAAAAAAAAAAAATTCCAACTGTGTACTTTACTAAGGGTGACATAAAAGGTTATCACGCAGGGGGTATGACGAGATTAACTTTCTAGAGAGTTTTCTGGCTGAAATGTGGGAGAGTGGTGTCATCCAAATCCAGGGAAAGATGGAATGGGCAACAGTAAGACACATTACTGGAAGATGAAGTAGGAGACTGAAAACTAACTGCCGGATTTAATGACAGATCGCTGGGGCCCAGGACGGTTGTGGTGGAGTAGTGAAAATAAGCAGCAGCCAATCTGCAAAAGACTGGAGAGTAGGAGGGAACAAGTTGATGCGAACAACGGATAACTCTTTAAAACAAGTCTTTTTTTTTTTTTAAACAAGTCTTATTATGAAGAGCACAAGCAAGCAAATGTGGGGTGGAAGGAAGGTTTCTTTTTAAAGACGAGTGATCTGAGCATGAAGGCAAAAAATATGGGGAGTGAGAGAGGCTAAAGATAAAGTGGAGAAATAATGAAACAAAATGCCTGGAATCAGGAAGGGAGGGAACCAGAGCCAGTGATGGGGGTAGCCTGGGACAGGATGACCTCCTTTTCCACTTCTGGAGGTGGGAAAGGGTGCATGTGGATGGAGATCAGGCCATCCAAAGTGGGGCTCTCTCGGTAACTGCTGCAGTCCAATACATAGCCACTCACCACATGTGGCTGTCCCAACAGGCACTGATGGTATAAAGAGCCCAATAAATTTTGAAGACTGGGTAGGGGGACAAAAGTATTATGTTAGTATTTTTTATATGACTTGCTAAAATATTTTATATACTGAGGAAATATATATTAAAATTAATTTCACCTGTTTCTTTTTACCTTTTTGAATGAGGCTACTAGAATATGTAAAATTAGATATAAAGTTTGCAGTATTATCTGGATTGTGCTGCTCAATAATCTTTTTGTTGCTGCAGAAAAGGTTAAGAGGAATTTTGACATATTTAACAAAGCAAGTAAATTAAGAACCTAAGCAAAGAGAGTCTTAATTCTGAACAAGCTTAGAACTTAAGACTGGTCCTGGAAAATCCTCCAAAGAGTTCTACTTTCTCAAGTTTATCATTTTTTATAAAATCAACATGAACTGATACTTTTTCAATACACTGAGCTCACTGTGGAATTTTTGAAAATGCAAAAGAAAACCCATCAACAGTTCCACTAGAATGGGCAATATTTTGAATATTCTTACTAACATCTCCATGCAATTCGGAGGTCTAAAACTTTATATTTAGATGCATGTGATCTTACTACACATTCCTTTCTGTAACCGTTTTTCACTCAAAATGAGTTACAGACATTTTCTATATAATTATGGATTCCTTATCACTCTCGCCCCCTATAGAACCATTCTTAATGACTCTATCACATTGCCAATCCACCCCTAACAGAATTTATTTCCAATTTGTCACTATTAACAGACTAATGCTGAAAATTCTTATACTTGCCTTCCCCCTCAAATAAATATAAATATTTTCTGAAGAGATAACCTTACAGGAGGGATGGGGGAATAGCTAATATTTTGATGTATGTATCTGTCCAACTACTCTCCAGAAACTGACATGTTAACTATGAATAATGCTTAAATAATACTACATACCAGGCACTATCTAAACAACTAAGATATATTAACTCATTTTAAGAACTCTATGTGGTATGTATCATCATGTCCATTTTTAGACCAGGAAATAAGAGCCAGAGAAAGGGTAACTTGCCTAAGGCCACATCATTAGAAAGAGATGGTTATGCAACCCAACTTCTTAACCAAAGGACTGGAGCCTGCATTAGTATAATCCCAAGGAGGGTCATTAGGTAGACTGTAGCAGAATTGGTTTTTTTCCCCTTCTCCTATCAATCAGGGACAGCAGGCTGAAGTCACCTAAGGGATGGGCCATGATTTTTACCTCAGGAATGTGCTTACTTTCCATACAAAGATGGTCATGACATCAGTATAACACACATTTGGGCTTTTTTTTTTTTTCCCTAGTAATGCTGCTGGAGTTCTTATTTGTCTTTAAATTTTGCCTAATTCTCACAAGCCACTCCTCTTTCTTAAAAATGGCTCTCAAATGAAATGTCTTGATAATAAAGATTTGAAACCTAAATTCCTTAAAAAGCAGTATAACCTAGTAGGGTTAGAAAGAAATTAAATACTCAGAAAAATAATTTAAAAGATGTATAAATTCCAACAGCATGAAGGGAGTCAGTAACTACCCCCTACGAAAACCCTCAAGAAAACAAAAAACACCGGGCCACTCAAGATGATAAACTAGGTCAATCTCCACTAATAATGTTTCTGAAATTCACATCGCGGTTCCACTCACTGATAATGAGCACCAATGGGAAATTGGAACATCCGAGTGTCTAGAATCTATGTGAGCAGATGGTTTTGCCATCTGTGGCTCCCCATTATTCCTCCACAGTAGTCGAGGATGTTATAAACCCACATCGGCAACAGCTCTGTCCCACACCTGCTAGCAAGAGTACATGATCCCAAAGCAGTCATCTAGAAACCAAGAGGGCTCCCGAAAAGGTTGACTACGATTACTCAAATGATGAGTTAACCGGCAGAATCACAGACTCTTTCAGAGCCTTCTCTGAATTCACCCGAGGGAAACTAAACAGACACTGGAATCTTTTCCCCTCCACTAGGTTCTCTCCGCAGTCCTACAGCAAATATTTGTATCCCGCTCACCGTAACTCTTGAGACCTGTATGAACTCACTCATCCTGACAACAACCCAGGGTGGCAGTACTAGCCCAGAGTGGCTAAGGAACTTGCTCCCCGTCACACAGCTAGTAAATGCGGGGGCGGCCTGGGGCTCTGGTCCGCATCCAGAGCGTTCGGGTAACGCCGGTAAGAGCGCCTGGGCTGGGCTGGGACCAAGGGGCGCCAGAAAAGGGAAGGGATCATCCTCAACCTCACTCACTGTAGTTTCCAAGACAGGTATTTACATAATTCATGGAAGTCTGCGTTCCATTTAGTTTCTGAAAGTTCGGCCACATTTAAAGTGCTTGTGGAAGGCACCGTTCCCGATCGCAGGCAACTCTTCGGTCTGATTCCAGGGCTGGGTTTTGATAATTCAGTTTTCATTAGTGGGAATTCCACAGAACAGGTGGTGAGCCCGTGGCTGCCGCACGCAGGCCGGCGTGAGGACAGCGGGCCCAGATCAAGGGAACCCTGACCCCGACCCTCACAGGTCGCCCCCGGCCCCAGCCTCCGCCAGGGATCACCGCGCTCCTCGCGGCTCCCACACAGCTCCCGGCCTCCTCTCCCGCCCGGCCCACCGCCGCCGCCGCCCCTTCGCCCCGGGTTCGCGCCCGGGGCTCCACGTCCCCTCCCCTGGGTGGGTTGCGGGATCCCCGCCGACGTGCCTCCCCTCCGCAGCACCCGAGTCCGGCAGGGCCCCGCACCCTCGCGCCGGCCGGGCCTGCCATCCCCCACCCCACCTCCGGCTAAGGTCGCGCGCCCGCCCCGCCGGGACCTCCCAGGCAGCCCCCCGAGACGAGGAAGCCGGCGCCTACCCAGCACCAGGCGAGCCATGCCGAGCGCCCGCGCCGCCGTGTAGTCCCGCCGCCGCCTGAGCTCCGCGCGCCGCGCCCCCACCGCCCCACGTCCCGCCCTCGGCCCGTGAGGCTGGCGCCGGGCGGCGCGGCGGGGACGGGCCGGAAGGCGCTCGCCAAGCCGTGGCCGCGGCTCATTGGTCCTGGCGGGCTTCGCTCATTCGCATAGCCAATGGGAAGCGGCCGGGTAGAGGTTCCCGGTTTGATTTTTTTATTGGGGGCGGAGCGAGCGGCGGAAGGAGGGACTTGCTGGGGGCGGGGCGGACCAACCTCTCCTTTCTCGGTGGCCCTCAGATCCCTCCACCCCGAACTGGGCTTTCAGCGCCTCCTGCCAGTCCCGTGGAGTCCGGCGTTTGGTTCTTGTTATCTTAAGGGTCATTATTCTCTTTTTCCCTCCCTGGCCTCTGACGAGCTGCTTTTCCAGCCATCACTTATCCCTTGCCCCCTCCACTCCCCACCCCTTAATCCTTTTTGTCTCCAGGGAGGGTAACTTTTTTTTTAGGCCCTCAGTATATCTAGGCCCTTATTAAATGACGTATTAATTTTTCTTTTCTAATCTTTTTCTTTTTCAAATCTTTTCTTTCTAATCTTTCAGTCAAACGCTTGCTAAGCACGTACTGTATATACCATAATTGAACACGTATTTATTGTTGTTGAATTACTTTGAAAGTTCCCATGTCCAGGACACCTGACTGCAGAAACCTTTTCGATCGATCAGGTTATCTGTGGAAGCCCCTGGGGCTTCAGCTTCAGAGCTCCTCAGTCCAGGGGTTCCTTCTTTGCCCTGTGAGGTGCCTTAGCAATGCGATCAGTGGTCCCGTGTGTTGCAAAATTTGCAAAAGCAAAGTATTTAAAAGTAGCAGGCGAAGATACCAAAATCTTTCCACTCTGACTTCTTGTCCTGTATTTGGAGTGGACTTAAGCATTTTGGTTTTGTATTAGTAATGGTCTATTTCTCTGTAGTGCTTAATGCGTAAGATAGCTCGCATTCTGGCCAAAGCATTTAGCATTTAGTGGAGTACAGGAGTAGTGAGGGCCTGTAGGGCTTCCTGGAGGAAGTAGAACTAGAGCTGAGTCTGAAAGATTTGCCAGGCGAAGGGAAAGTCATCCAGGCACCGGAAGCTAAGGGAGTGAAGAACGCCCAGTGGCGTGAACTGACACCAATGCAAATATAATGTCAGCCACAACCACATATGAAATTTAAACATTCCTAGCAGCCAGGACGCCCGAGTGGCTCAGTTGATCTTGGGATTGAGTCTGACCTGGGGCTCCCTGATCAGCGGAGAACCTGCTTCTCCCTCTGCCTGCCTGCTCCCCCTGCTTGTGCTCTTTCTGCGACAAATAAATAAAATCTTAAAAAAAAAAAAAATTCTAGTAGCCACATGAAAAAAGTAAAAAGAACACCTGAAACTAATATACCACTGTATGTTAACCATACTGGAATTAAAGTTAAACATTTAAAAAAAAAACCCAAAGATTAAATTTAATAATAGAGTGTACCCCCTAATACCCCCAATGTTATCATTTCAACATATAATCATATAAAAATGATTAATGAGCTCTTTTACTTTTTTTTTCATGCCAAGTCTTTGAAACCCAAAGTACATTTTACTTATAGCACATCTCAGGTTAGACTGGCCACATTTTAAGTGGTCAATAACAACATCTAGCTAATGGCTACTCTATTGGACAGCACAGTTCTAGAACCTTCTTCGAGTGCTTAATTGGTTCTTCTGCATTTGAGTGACTGAAGAGCAAAGCGGGAATAAGCTAGCTAAGCATGGAAGGCCTCGTGTGTCCTGGAGGCTCTGGGACACACAGAATTTAGAGAACACAGATTCAGCTATCAGAAGATGGATTTATCTGTGTGTTTTGCTATACTCTAGAATATTCTGTCTCTTCTTAAACGAAGGCTTAGAAGTGTTCACTGTTCACTCACTCATTCACTCATCCCATCCTTCACTCATTCCTTGACGAATATTTACTGAATGTCCATTTATTTCAGGCATGGTGCTAGGCTCTGGAGGTTACTACAATGATTAATAGATATTCCTGGCTTATAGACACTCACAGTCCAATGGAGGCAGCAGGTCAATAAAAAGCTACAGTGAAGGAATATACAGTAAGTTCCATGAGATCACATAGTAAGCAAGCGGTTTGCTCTGTTTGAGGGAGTCTGATGTCGAAGAGGCTTCCTGCAATGGCAGGAAGCCTGGAGGGGGTGTTCCAGGCAAGGGCGGGCTTGTGAACAAAGGCACAGAAGTAGAAAAGTGCATAGTGTGCAGTCAGTCGTGGGCAGCGGTCTGTGGCAGGGCCGTTGAGACCAGTCTCAAAAGCTATATTGAGCCACAGAGACAGGGAACACAGGAAGTCAGATGTTTCTTTCTTTCTTTCTTTCTTTCTTTCTTTCTTTCTTTCTTTCTTTCTTTCTTTCTTTCTTTCTTTCTTTTTTTTAAACAACATTGGGTTTTAAGAACAAAAAAATCAAAACATTTTACATGATTAGATTTCTTGAATTCGAGAACTTTGGGTACATATTCAGTATTGTTCTTTAGGCACTCAGTCAATAAGAACAGAGTGTTCCAGAATGGGGTGACCAAGATGTGAGAGAATTCCAGAAAGTCCCATTGGCCTTGGCCGGAAGCTGAGCCGGTCAACCCCAGCTCCGGATCATGGTTCCCCAAAAGACTCAAGGGGCAACACTAATATTTTCTGAAGTACAGCGGGCTTCTCCTCAATGCCTTGATCACCAACCAGAAAAGAATAAATCAGAGGATTTAAGGAGGAGGAAAGGACAGTCCAGGACCTTGACTTTTTCCCCCTAGGGCAATGAACAGAATTAGTAACTCAGATTTCCACCACCTTTCATGTAATTAATAATAATAATAATAATAAATAACATATGATAACTTTGCACGTCCTTCCCCAGATTTTTTAAAGCAGAGTAGGAGTGGAAATGTTGATGAATAAACCGGAAATTTCTTTTTCTTCTATTTCCCTATCATTTCCACCCTCCCCCAGCTGGGTTACTGTGGTTGCTGCTCGTCTCCCCTTGTCCCTCACCCTGACTTCCGAAAGCCCCCCTTCCACCCAGAAAGGAGAGGAGACAAAGGTAGATGGGACTGGGTTAGAATGAGTATGTTGGGGGGAACTGTCAGGATCGTTATATTTGCTCAGAGTGAGTGAAGTGAAAGCCCCAAGGAAGGACTTGACCCTGCCTCCCTTGACACCGCTGAGGATTTTTACCAGTCAGGGAGGGAGAAGTCCATACTGCGTCCCTGGCCCCCTGATTTTCTATTGCATGCCCCTGGCTTTTCCCCTTCTCAGCAATTGTGTTAGTTTCTCATGACCATTGTTAACAAATTAGCACTAACTTAGTGGCTTCAGTGATGTAAATTTATTATCTCACGTTTCTGTAGGTTAGAAGTGCAACCCAGGTCTCCCTGGGGTGCAATCAGGGGTTCGTCTGGGCTGGGCTCCTTCCTGGAGGCTCCTGGGAGAGCACCTGTTTCCTTGGCTTTCCAGCTTCTCAAGCCGCCTGCCTTCCCTGCCTTGTGGCCCCGCCTCTACCTGCAAAGCCCCGGATTATGTCCAGCTGAGTCCTTTTCATGTCCCATCTCTCTGTTTTCTCTCTCCTGCTTCCCTCCTCCACTTTTAAGGACCCTTGTGATTACAAGGGCCCACCCAAATAATTCAGGATAATCTCCCTATTTTAAGGTCACGTGATCAGCAACCCTTCCTTCCATCCGCAAACAGGATTCCCTTTGGATATGTAATGTAGCGTGTTCACCAGTTCTAGGGGTTGGGACATGAACAAATTCCAGGGCCCGTTAGCCAATGGTGACATCCCAGGGCACTCAGTAAATACGTGTTGAGTGAAGGAATGAAGGACCCTCCAAGGCATGTATTACCTGGATTCTTCTATATGGAAGCCACGTCTCAGAGAGGTGAACCAACTCACCCAAGCTCACAGAGTCTTGGCTCTTGGAATCTGTGATCATGAGGATGGGCTGGGTTATCCTGTGGTAACACACAACCCCTCATCTGAGTGGCCCACGACAATAAAGGAATGTAGGAAAATACCAGAGACTGGGCCACTTAAACCACAGAAATTTATTGTACCCCAGTTCTGGAGGCTGAAAGTCCACCATCACCGACCGGGCTCATGGGGTTGCTTTCTCCTGAGGCCTCTCTTAGATTTGTAACCGGCCATCTTCTCATGGTTCTCACATGGTCCTTTGTCCATGTGAGCATCACTGGTGTCTCTCCCTCTCCTTGTGAGGACACTAGTTGCATTGGATTAGGGCCACCTTATGACTTTGTTTAACCTTAATTATCTCCAAAAAGGCCCTATATCCAAATTCAGTCACACTGGAGGTCAGGGCTTTACCATTTGACTTTTGAGGGGACACTAGTTGGTAATAGGGACGTGGCCCTTCCTCTTGTGGAAGAACATCATGGGGGTGGGAAGTGGGACATTTGGCAGAAAATATATATAACCCATCACTGATTCTAACCCAGCCTCTCCAAGGCCAGAGTCTAATAAGGAGCCCTTCCTCAGGGCTCTCCTTCAACGGATCAAGCTCTCACTGAAGAGAAAGGCTCACCTCCTTCCTCGTGGAAACTTCCATGCTGCCTGGTTGGTGGCTGACATCTTGTCAGGCTCAGCGTCTTCCTCAGATGTGTGTACGTTATTTTATTAGGATGATCATTAACACCCCTCGCCAATCATGGCTGCCACCCAGGGAACACCCGCCCTGGGTCGGAGGCTGTGTAGAGAGTTCACATGGATAGTTTTGGTGTAGCCTGGCAGCAATCTTGTGATGAAGAACGGCCAGGTCTCAGTTTTCAGTCATGGGACTGAATCGGGAAGGTTGAGTGACTCACCTTGAGGACACACAGGTGAGAAGAAGAGTAGAGATTTCCCCCCAGGCCTCTCTTCCTACAGGCCACACTCCATGCTACCTGCCTCTCCCCTGGGGCACCTGCTGGTCTAGGAGAGTCTGGTCCCCTGGGCACCACCTCCATGGCCCGCCACGTCTGACCTCCTCCCTGGCTCCCTCACTCCTCCACTCTCGTTGGCTGGAAAAAAGTTGGAAGCTAGGACTTACACAGATACGTCAATGTTCATTTCAACATTATTCTCAGGACTCAAAAGGTGGGAACTCCCCAAGCGTCCACGGATAGATGAATAGATACACAAAAGGTGGTATGTCCATGCATTGAAATATTATTCAGCCTTACAAAGGGATGAATTTCTGACATGTACTATAATATGGTTTAATCTTGGAAGCATATATTCTAAAATATATATACAGTATATGCATTAAATACACCAGACACAAAAGGACAAATATTATATGCTTCCACTTCTATGAAATAACTAGGTTAGTCAAATTCATAAAGACAAGAAGTAGAATAGAAGTTTCCAGAGGCTGGGGGAGGGAGCGATGAGGAACTGTAGTTTAATGGGAACAGACTTTGGGAAGGTGAGAAAGCTCTGGACATGGCTGGTGGATATGATTGCAGGCAGTGTGAATGTACTTAGCGCCACTGACTTCTATATGTAAAAATAGTTCAATGGTAAATGTTATTTCATGTGAACGTGAGCAGCATAATCACACCCAGGAAGAAGGTATCCTGCGGGCTCGCCGGGGTGTGGGGCGTTCTCTGCTTCTCTGCTGGTGGAGAGCCCGGCGACGTCAGTGATGGTGCCCCGCCCGGTACCTGACATCATTAGGCTGCTGATATGTGTTTTATTTTAGTGCAAAAAGAAGTGAGTGACCCTTATCCTGGTGCATTTCTGGAAGCTTCCAGAGGCACAGCGTGTTCTCCATAGGCGCCCCTCTGGGGAGCCCGAGTTCACCGCGCAGCCCAGACGAAAGAACGGCCGGTGCTTGGCCGTATTTAGCAGGGAGTACCCATCTCGCCTCTGTTTCCCCGAGAGCATCAGGCAGATTGGGACAGAGAGCACACGGGTCGTGGAAGGCCGCCTTTCTGAGAAGAGGGCAGGACTGCTGTCCCGACACAGGGCCTGGAGAGGCTGGGGTCCGCGTTCCAGCGGGAAGACCCAAACCCCTCCGCCTTGCAGCCAGGTGTGTGTGATGGCCGCAGGCGCCGCTAGGCGGAGAAGGGAGGCAGTGCCCTTGAACCTGGAGGGCAGGGAGATGAGGGCGCCCCCTGCAGGCGACAGGGGTCAAATGCGCAATGGCCGCCTATTCGAGAGGAAATGTGTATCCGGTACTGGAGTCTGTAAGCTTCAATGCCGTGATTTTGGAGGGACTGCTTAAGAGCCCCTCTTACGCATTTCCCGCCACTTACTTACCTGTCCTCTTGGTGGGCCATTTTGTTGGCTTCCCTTTTACTTGCCCTACTACAGGTGGGGCTGCACTGACCACGGTACTAGGTATCAGTACCTGGTTAGAAATCACATCTGACTTAAAAGGAGTAGGGCACTGCAGGGTGAGGGCAGGAGTTGCCCCAGCGGCCGGAGCGCAGGGATGTCCCTACCTTTAGGGACAGCCTGGAGCCAGAGAGCCATGGCTCATCCCCGATCCCTCAGCCCACCTGCCTTTTTCTTCCTTCTGCTCTGTTCTCCCGGTGGAAGATGGCCACTGCAGTAGTCACTAGAGCTACCACACATAAGGCAGCAGAAACACATTGTCCTGGGGGCCAGAGGTCTGAAATCAAGGCCCCGGAGGGTGGTGCTCCCTCTCAGACCTGCAGGGAAACCCTCCCTTGCCTCTTCCAGCTTCTAGAAGTTTCCAGGCACTCCTATATGGCCGGAGCATCAGTCCCACTCTGCCTCCGTGCTCACATGGCCTCCCCAAGTCTGTGCATTTCCTCTTCTTTTTTTCTTAAATATTTTATTATCATTTGAGGAAGAGGGCACGAGCTGGGGAGAAGAGAGGTGCAGAGGGAGAGGGAGAAGCAGACTTCCTGGTGAACAGGGAACTTGATCCCAGGACCCCAAGAGCATGACCTGAGCCACCCAGGCACCCCGTGCATGTCATCTTCTTAAAGGACTCCAGCTGTATTGGACTAAGGGCCCACAGTACCGCAGTATGGTCTCATCTGAACTAATCATATCTGCAAAGGCCCCATTCCCAAATAAGCTCACGTTCCGAGGTAGTTGGGGGTTAGGACTTCAACATATCTTTCTGGGGGACAAGATTTAATCTACAAATGGCCACAGCCTAGCTCTTAAGTTTTGACATTTTTTCATTTAAGGCGCCGGCTGAGAATAAACTCAGATTTATAGGTCAAATCCCAACTTCCAGGGACAGAATCCTGATAGATGCAGGTTACGTGCCCAGTCCCATCCCCGACGCCTGTGGGATGGAACTGCGGCACAGAAGCATGACTGAAGAGACCAGCCCCCCAAGCCTGGGATGGAGAGAGACGGGCGGCATCCAGACAAAGAGGAAAGGCCATTGGTGTCCACTGAAGACATCCTGGAATATCAATTTATTTTATTTTATTAAAAAATCTATTTAGTTATTTTTAATTTTTATTCTGATAAAGTTAACACACAGTGTTATATTAGTTTCAGGCGTATAATATAGTGATTCAACACTTCCGTACATCCCCCGGTGCTCATCAGGACAAAGGCACCCCTTCATCCCCATCCCCTATTTCCCCCACCCCCCGCCCACCTCCCCTTAGGAAACCATCCTTTTGTTCTCAGCAGTTAAGCGTCTGTTTCTTGGCTTGTCTCTCTCCTTCATTCCCTTGGCTTGTTTGTTTTGTTTCTTCGGTTCCACATATGAGTATAATCTTAGGGTATTTTTCTTTCTGTGATTGATTTATTTTGCTTCACATGATACTCTCTGGCTCCATCCATGTTGTTGCGAGTGGTAAGACTTCATTCTTTTTTTTGGCTGAGTAATCTTGCATTGTATATATATCACACTTTCTTTATCCATTCATCTGTCCATGGACACTTGGGTTGCTTCCGCAATGTGGCTATTGTAAATAATGCTGTTATCAACGTCGGGGTACACGTATCCCTTTGCATTTGTGCTTCTTTGTATTTTTTTGGGTAAAAATCTCACAGTGCAATTACTGGATCATAGGGTAGCTCCATTTTTAACTCTTTGAGGACCTCCACACTATTTTCCACACTGGCTGTACCAGTTTGCATTCCCACCAACAGTGCAATGAAATATCGATTTTTAAAAATCACATCTCTTGACTATTTTCTCAGGCATCCCTCTTAGTGACTCCCAAGCCCTTCTACCTCTCCAAGTGTTATTATTAAAAATGCCAAACATCTAGAAATATTGAAAGAATTTTTCAGTAAACCTTCACAAACCCACCCCACCCACCCCCAAGTTCTACAAGCACGCTTTCCTGATTTGTTATATCTTACAACTACTCACCTGCCCAGGATCATTTTAGAGATCTTGATTTCTAATTCCCAGTTATCTCCTAGATATCCTCAGTCAATTTACAGTTTTATCAACAGCATTCGAAAGTGCTCGCAACAATTCGCTTTTAAGGTTCTTAAAGGAATATCTTTCCAAGCGCAGGGCTTTCTGCCACTGGCCGTAGTCCGGGTAGCTTCCGCAAGCTCGCTCACTCGAATTGGGAAGTCGATGCTGGCTCTTGGCTGGGACCTCATTTGGAGTTGTTGGTGAGACCACCTACGCTGTCCCATCGGCTCTTTACATGGGCTTGCTTGTGTGTGGAGGGGGATTCCTGTCTGCTCTGGAAGCTGGGTTCAAGAGTGAGGACTCTAAGATTCAGGAAGAGATGGAAACCGTCATTAGCTGAACAGTGATAGAACCCAAACTCGAGGGGAGGAGACACAGACCCACGTCTCCGTGAGAAGAGTACCAAAGAATTTTATGGCCATGTTTTAAAAGTGCCTTCAGGGATTTATTTTACTAAAGAGTTGGAAGTTGGTTTGCAGATTGAAATGCTCTTTTCTCACTTTGGTGCCATTGAAGTACCACTCACCCTTTTCATCCCTGCAGAAATCTGCCTTACGCCCCCCCCCCCGCCCCCTGTTTCCTCTCAGTTGAAATTCTCTTGCTCCCTGTCTCTACCGCCGCCGTGCAAGCAGGTGGAGGGCAAGACTGAGTTAGTCGGTACTTATGGCTCCTGTGGCCAGACGGAATGCCCCTTACAAGGCAAGCACCCCAGTAAATGAGTGCTGGACAAGCAAATGTAGTTGAGGGGTAAAGGGGTAGAGAGAAGAGGAAGAGGGCTCAGGGAAGGCAAGGTCTCTCATGGAGGCGGGGCTCGGGTGGGGCTGCTTCTAGCTGTGCAGGTGGGTGTCGCCTCTTATTCAGCAATATCTGAATCGATGTTCCCCCAACAATCAGAAAATGCGAGGGCTTTTCCCTCTGCAGGGTCACAGGTATTTCTGTGGCTTAAAGATCTGAGCCGAGGGCAATAATAAATGATCTTTAGTGTCATTCCGAAAACACAGATAACTAGGTGTGTGTTCCTCCTCCAGGAAGCCTTCCTGAAGAGGGATTTCAGAGACTAATGCTATCTCCACCCAACATGCCACCCAACAAGTCAAACATGCAGCTCAGCAGCCGACCCAGTGGCCTTTGGTTATTTGTTCTGGCCTGGCTTTACCTTTCTAACAGTTTGCGAGGCTTCTAGGCAAAGCTGAAGCCAAAGAAAGAGCTGCTTTACGAGGCCAGACTCTGCCCCTTGAGCTGTAGGGCCCCGTGGCCACTGTTCAAGTGAGACGTGGTGTGAGCCTTCGTTGTTAGACCTTACTCTTTTTTTTTTTTTTTTTTTTAAGATTTTTATTTATTTATTTTGCAAGAGAGACAGAGAGAGATGGAGACAGAGCATGTGCAGGGGGAGGGGCAGAGGGGGAAGCAGGCTCTCTGCTGATCGAGGAGCCTGATACAGGACTCGAGCCCAGGACTCTGAGATCACGACCTGAGCTGAAGGTGGACGCTTAAGGGATTGAGCCACCCAGGCACCCTAGATGTTGCTCTTGTAGCAAATCTCAGGAGATTGGCGGTGAGCAGAGCTTCCTGGGGCACAGATGAGGGCTCCCCTTTCCCAGCCCGCCCTGTAGGTGATGGACAGTTTTTATGCTCTGCCTCCCATGACTCATCCGGGCTGATCTTGGAACACCCCAGGGTCTTGGTGCGGCTTATGTTCATCCAGTCTGGGGCTAGACTCTGATGGGTAGCATGCTGTAGCACAAATGGTCTGAACAAGTCACCTTGCTCAGTTTTTCCTGGGTTTCAGAGGTTAAAGGTTTGATGCCAAAAAAAGCAAAGGGGCTTCTTGGCTCACTGAACCAAACGTCTCCCAGGTCCCTTCTGGGCCACCGAGTCCCCAGAGCCCTGTCTGATGGAGACCCTCCCTGGCGGCCCCCAGGACCACCGGCTCCTGCAGCCTCAGGAACTTCCCACATCCTCTGTCCCCTCCTGGTTGAGCAGTTTAGTCCCGTCCTACTTTTGCAAGTTCTCAGTGCCTGACCTCCCAGCCGGGTACTGCCTATAATTTGGCCAAAAGCCATCGGACCAAGGATGTCGACTTTCTGCTCTCCGAACAAAAGGTCCTGTGGTTACCAAGATCTGCCCTCATTAGCAGGCACAAGGGATTACTAACAATTTTTTTTTTCTTTTCACGGAATCATCAGGAAATCCTGCCAGGTTTGAAGCCTCAGTAGTATTCTTCCTTTTCCTCCACACGGATCCTGACCGGGCCAGGTTTCAGCAGCTCGGGCCTCAACTATCACAGCAGCCCCCGGCTTCCACTTTCTTTTGGTTCCCTTCCATTCCTTCCCCAGAACTTTCTAGAGCTTTCCAGAGGTTGAGAGAGGCCTGGGCCCCTTCCTGAGTTTATTTTTCGACGTACTAAAAGCCAAAGACATTTCAAGGTAGGGTTACAAGGTCATGATGCATTGGATGTATTTGCTTTTCACAGTATTAATGCTTTATTTTTTTTTAAAAAAAGATTTTATTTATTTATTTGAGAGAAAGATAGGGAGAGCATGAGCAGCGGGGAGAAGCAGACCCCTGCTGAGCAGGGAGCCAGACGTGGGCCTCGATCCCAGGAACCTGGAATCATGACCTAAGCTGAGGCACACACTTAACCAACTGAGCCACCCAGGCACCCGGTATCAATGCTTTAAATGTAAAAAATGTAATGCTTTCCAGCTGTGCTAGTTACAACGTAACTGTAGAATTAAAAAATAATATAGTATATTCCAAATGATGTGACCTGGTGATAGGACACAGGTCCAAAGTAGTTTCATGAATATCCCACCTCCCCACCCCCTTTTTTTAAGTACAATATACATTTATTTCTTTTTTTATTAACATATAATGTATTATTTGCTTCAGCCCCCCCTCCCCTTTTTTTTCCCTTGCCAGTATGTCCTTTGAATGTTGACTCCTATTTGAAGATAACCTTGACAGTCCGACTGTGGATTCCTTCCGGAGTTAGAAGCTGGTCCTTACGGCCACCCGCCAGGGCACAAAGCAAGCTTCAGAGGCCGAGATGGCTGCTCTGTGAGGTCCAAAAGCCTTCCTCAGGCCTCCCGCCCCACCGTGCCCTACGCTGGCCCCCCTGGGGAGCCTCAGGTTTTGGGGGAACACTTTGCTCTCCGGCTGTCTTTGCCTAGAATGCCCGACCGCCATCCTGCCCTCAACTGGATCCCATTCACCCTCTAAGGTCTAAGACCTTGCACTTTCCCTTCCGGGAGTGGCCCCACATGCGTCCCTAGGGAGGCTAAGGGACCACTCCTGCTCCAGACAGCCTGTATCCTGTGCCGCTGACTTGTGACCACGACGCTAGCGGGGTTCCTCTGCGTCTGCCCCCACGCCGGTGCTCCTGAGCAACTCCAACAAGGGCCGTGACTTGGTCACGGGCTGCATCCCCGACTTCTAGCAGGGGCCCAGGGAGACGGATGAATGAACGAAGGTTCCAGCGAATACACGTAAAAAGTGAATGAAATGCCACAGGGCTCTATGCGTTATCAGTTCTCCGTTTGCTTTGGCCTAGATCATTTTGTTTGAGCTGGCGGAACTTGGCGAAATTGCGAGAAGGCTGCAGTTCCGGCCCAAGGCCAAAGTCCCCTTCCTCTGTCCTGCCTGCGTCTGATTACGCTCACCTGAGTGTCATCGGAAGGACCACCAGGTGGCGCTAAGTCCCCGTGCTGGACAGTTGCAATCCGCCTCTTCCTGCGGGGCCCGGAGAGCCAGTTCCAAGAGACTGAAGATTCTTCTAGATTGTTTTCTCGGAGTATCCATGAACTCACTCTAAAATCCCAAATCTGGCCCATGGAGGAAAGGAAATTTTGTGAAAGAGATCTCAATTCAGCTAAAGGGAGAAACTAGTCCAAGATTAGCCCAAGCGTGCAGAACACAGCCTCAACTCAGAACTACAATTCGCCGCACTGCTCTTACGGGTCCTCTGGTCACCCCCACGGCAGCCGCGAGGCCCCGAGAGGGCGTGGCTGTGCCCCTGGACACACAGGAAGTCTGCCTTCACAGAACAGACTAGAACCTGGGTCCACCACCCGCGGTTACCTTGATTGGCTGGTGGTTCAAGAGGCAAACGGGCATGGGGGCGTGGTCTTCTCGGGGGCGTGGTCTTCATTCGGAGCAGCTCTTTGGGAGACTATCTTGTTGCCCCCAGACCTAAGCTCTTGGCCCCATTTCTTCTAGTCACTAAGGACTCCTTGCTCCGCAGGCACTAGCTTCTCGCTGTCCCTGAGCTGGGGGAGTGGAGGGGGCGGTGTTCCCTCTTTGCTTAACCCGGGGGTCCTTCTGGAAGTGAAGGGGGCACCACCGTGCTTTGCTTCACGCTTGATCCTTGCGGGCCACAGATGAATTCACTGCGACAGAGTGACGATGAGGAGAATTAGACTTGCAGCTGGAAGACAGGCTTCCCATTGATCAGCTCTGTGATCACCCATCTGCCCGCCTTACCTACCTACTACCTACCTGCTACCCTCCCCCTGGCCAGGCCCACAGCTTTGCCCTCCCCCAGGGGCCCTGCTTATATTGTAGTCCGTGTAAATGGCAGCCACTTGGCTCGTAGGGGCCCCCCTACGAGGAACTGGGCTTTCCCCCTCTGCTGAGCTACCCAGCTTGCTAAGAATTCACAGCACAGCCGTGCCGCCCGCAGAGAGGGTGGACTCCTTCTGGGTAGAAAACCTCCTGGGGCCTTGTGGCCCTGGCGTCTCAACGTCCACCTGCAGAATCCATGTTTTTATCTGACAACTGTATACACAGGGTGGGGTGGAGCCTTGGGGTCCTCTTCGTGGCCTGGAGGGGATGCGTCACTGGGGGCTGATTCAGGTATGCTAAGTGGCCTTCTGATCACACCCACCCTGGTGCCCGTGGTCTGGCCACCTAAGAAGGGACAGATCCCAGTTTGCCCTCCAGACCCAATCCGGCCTGCGCCTGAGGGCAGGCCCCGAGATTCAGCGTCCCCTTCCCACTGCCACCTCCTGCCTTCTCCTTCGGCCCACGGCTGGCCACAGCTGCTCCCACCTTCTCTCGTTCTGGAATTCCTGGGACCAGGATAGCCTGGAGGCAGGTTCTCAGGGCTCCTTCTTTGCTATTTCTCTGACCTTGCAGGCATTCCCCCTCCCCCCCCCCCACTGGGGTTTTCAGTCAGTCCTACAGGTGAGCAGGGAACCGCACAGACCAGGGGAGTGGTCCTCAGAGAGCTCATGCCCTGACTTTGGCCGGGTAAACAAGGCCAGCAATCTGCTCAGAACATTTCTGAGCCCCTTCCCAGAAGCTTCCTGAATGCCAGTATACTTGGTACAGGTCTTTCAAGCCCCTGGAGTTGGGACATGTTGTTCTCACACTGATAACAGATCGGAGCTTCTCCCGGGCAGGCCAGGGGCTCAGGCTCAAATGTATTCCCCGGGGAAAGCTTCTGCACACAGCAGCCTTGCCAATGCTGTTTATGAAATGAATGGATACGGGAGTTGAGGCCGGAAGGTGAGAGCACGTCCCCAGGCCTAGAAGCCACGAAGTGTTTTGAAGCATGACTCGAGGGGTACCCGGTTTCCTGAGCGGATTAGAGGCTGTGGGTTCTCATTACAGAGAATCTCTCCTTTCCCTGGTCCTCGCCGCTGCTTCTCTATATTTCACTTATCATTTGTTGATGCCATAAGGAAACAGAATTCTAAATAAATTCCTCTCCCTTCCCCAACCCCCAAACTTCTGAAGAAGATTTAAGCCTGGCATTAGAAATTTTCTAAATACTGTTGCAAAATCCCAATAGCTTATAGAGTGAGCAAAGTGCAGATCTGAAGAAAAATCCCCAATGAATTTTTGTCTTTTCTGTGCTGGCGGCTGCATGATTGCAAAGGGAGGCGGCAGTTCGGTGTCCATTCAGGCTTTATTTGTGGGCAGAGATTAAAAAGGTAGAAATCTTGAGCTGGATCAAAGGGAAGCTCTCTTTCTATGTGGGCCACGGATGTTGCCCACAGCAGTGTGTTTTGGAGAGAAACAGACTCTGGGTGGAAAGGGAACATTCTGGAACCTTCTAGATGTGTGTGCCTTTTCCCTTCTCTTTGGACATTGGTGTCTGGCATACAGTGGACATTCAGCACATGTCTATTGAATGAACTAATTTGATAGCACAGGTTTGTGAGTATCTGGGCCTGGGGCAACAAGAAATTAACCGCTATTTCTGTGCCGATTATCTCATGTAAGCCTCATCTGCAGTGTGTGACCCGAGCAGGGTTATTGTTATTGTAGACATGAGATGGCTGAGAAGTTCAGGAACCCCCCAGGGTCACAGGGCCGGCAGGGGAGTGAAGCTGACGCCATAGGGAGCCATCGGACTCCAGGATGCGTGTTGCTGGACTGCTGACCCGCGGCGACTGGGTGGGACTCCGTTTCCTGACATATCACCGTCTGGCCTCGTTCCTGGGCGTGCTGCTTACAGCACACTTTCTCAGCCCCCCTTCTAGAAGCCCCTTGCGGGGTCTGGCTGATGGAAGCCACCAGCGATGCCGGAAACGTCCTCCAGGTGTCGCTGCAGGGAGCACGGGGTGGAGGGACTTGGAGGCTGGGAAGGAGGGGGAACAGGGAGCAGGACGCCTACCTGCGCTGAAAGTCATCTCTGCGCAATCATCTCTGTGCAAAAGAACATGTTTTCATCACTGAAAAACAGACCTCTTGGGCCCAGGAGGAAACTGGTGCGGAGCGCTGGTTGGGTTCCACCTTAGAAGTTCACCTTCTCTGGGCTGCCAAATGGGATGGATGGGGGCTCAGCCCTCAAGCAAGTGACGTCTGCAGTGGGCTTGGAAACCGTTGAGCCTGCTCCTGAGATGATTCCATTCACCCAGGTGCCAACTGAGGGAAATGGGTCACTTGAGTCTAGGCAGGGGGTGGGGGGCTGACTCCTCCCATTTGGGGGAACTTCTTAGAGTTCTGCATTAAATGACAATGGGCGTTTGTCCCTCCGTCCATGGGTGGGGACAGTAACAACCAAATCTGGCCTCCCACCTTATCTTGTCTAATATTCACCCCATCGTAGGACAGGATCAAAGAAGCAGCATCCCCAATCTGGATTTGGAAAGGGGGCGCCCCATTTTTTAAAAAGTTTATTTAAGTAACCTCTATACCCACCATGGGGCTTGAACTCTGGACGCTAGGCTCACGAGTCGCACGCTCCATGGACTGCACCAGCCAGGCGACTTGGGAGCTCCTCATCTTATAAGGAATCCTGAGACTTTTCCTCACGAAGGGAGCAGGGTGTCCCTCTTTGGCCCTGGTTTCCACAGGGAGGTGAGGCTGACTTCGGGTACCCCTCACTGAGAGCAGAAGGGGCCTCCGGGGGTTGGCCCCGCTAGCCGGCCTGCACATTTTGGGGTTGAGAATAGAAACTCAGAAGCAGGGGGTTGTGGGTTGAATTGCCTTCCCCTCGGATTCACATGCTGGAGTCCCAACCCCCAGGCGTCTGTGAATAGGACCTTATCTGGAAATAGGGTCATTCATTGCAGATGTAATTAGTGAAGATGAGGTCCTACAGGAGGAGGTGGGCCCCTAATCCAATAGGTCCCTTGTGAAAAGGGACCCTCAGAAGGAGCCAAGTCTGCTAACACTGCGATCTCAGATGTCTAGCCTCCAGAGCTGGGAGGCCGTCAGTTTTGTTTAAACTGCTCACTTTGTTGCATTGGCCTCAGGAACCGACCCTCAGGGAGAGGGTCTGGCAGATGGGCAGGCACCAGCTGTCCCCTGAAATGAGTCTACGCCTCTCGTCCCTGTTGGTCTATACTTGCCCTCGGGACTCAGGGATAGAAGAGAAACACTTGCTGCTTTAAAGAACTTTCCATCTAGGACTGACGTGCCTGGATGAGAAGTTAGCCTAGACGAAGAGGGAGTTCTCAGATTCTTGAACCCAAATATTTCTGTATTTGGTGATAGAGCAATCATCTTTTTTTTCCTACAAAAGGAAACTTCAAGGCCCAAACCCCTTACCTTATAGGAAAAGGGTGCTCAGGGGAGCCCTGGATGTGTACCCCTTCTCCCAAGGCTATGCTCTAATAAGGGGCAGCCCCCACATCAGAGCCAGGTGCTCCTGACCCTGCAGCTGGGCTCGAATTTAGTGCAGTACTTTTCTCTTCCTTTTTAAACAGGACGGGTTGTGGACCCCAATGATAGGCCTGGTACAGAAAAGGTTTGCTGTGCGCCTGAGGCCCTGGGTTCTGGGCAGGGCACGTCTCAGAGCAGCCAGGTGATGGGGTTGGGGCGCCCATGGCTGGCTGAGTCTTGAAGGATGGAGGAGACCGGCTCTGCCCAGGGCTGGGTGGGCATGCTGGGCTCTCCCAGCAGAGGGCGCAGCATGAGCAAAGGCCCTGGGGCTAACGATAGTTCGTATGCAGGGAAGCTGTAAGTCATTCACTGTTTCTGGAGTTTCATGAGCCAGCTGGGGTGGGGACGGGAAGACAGGCTGGATGAGGGGTACTCTCACGAGCTACATTAGGGAGGGAGGACTGCGTCTTTGGGGTCACTGATATAGGGAGGATATAATTTATGGTTCCCCCCAGGACACCTTGGAGAGTGAAGAGGTGCTTAAAAGTAATGAACAGGTGTTAATTGCTCTGTAGCAAGTGTGAACCACAGTCATCACAGACGCCCTGTCATGGCGAGCCCCTGAAGTGTTCGAAGCCGGGCATGGTGCAGTCACGGCTGCACTTCGGAAAGGTCGCCGGCTGCAAAGTGCGAGGTGGCTCAGCGTGTATCATCTGCAAAGGTAAGACGTGCACAACATAAAGAACTCAGGTGGCAAAAAAAGAACACTGCGGCGAGGGAGTCTCCCCTTGGCCCTTGTCCCAGGGTCCCCCGTCAGAAGCAATCCCTCCCTGGCTTCGGTGGCAGTGTTTCCTTCCAGAGGGACTGTGACTGTAAGAGCGAATGTGTCCGTGTCTCCCCTTCAGCACAGCGGTCGCCCTTGATCGCCCTTGACCCTGTCCTACCCTTGGCTCTTCATCGATAGGCTACGGAAGTCGGAAGTCATTCTGCCTTAGTGCAAACAGCTCCTTTCATCTCCTGTTAGCTTTAAAATGTTCCCTGGAGTCAACATATCGCATTCAACCTTTGCCCTGTGGATGGACGCGGAGGAGGTTTCCAATTTCGTGCTGTTACAAATGATGCTGCGGTTAATATCCTTGTACAGAGGACCGTGTGCCCAGAATGAGCCACCTGCGATGGGATGACTGAGTCCGAGGGCATATATACATTTACGATTTTAATAGATATTGCCGAACCGTCTCTCACGGGGTGGGGGGTTCATCCCATGCACACAATCCTGGGCCGGGGACGCAAACTGCAGTGAGAATGCCTCGCGTCCCAGGTGACTGGGCGAGGTGGGTCATCCGATGGGAGGCGGGGAGTGCCACCAGGTGATTATTGCAGGTGCGAGAGAGAGGCATGAGGGTCTCATGCGCGGCCGGCATGGTGGGGATGGCGGAAAGAGATGATTTGGGGAAACACATGAAGAGGTAAAGTCCCCCTACCCAGGTGATAGAGATGTGTGTGGGGACCACTTCTGCTTCTCTACCTTGTGTAACAGGGGGATGCAGGGGAGGGAGATCACTTCGGAGGAGCGGAGGGCATCCAGGTGGGAACGTCCAGAAGAAGTTGGATGCATGGGGGAAACTCGAGGGGAAGCCCCTGTAGGTGGGGAGGGGGAGCCTGGGAGCTGATAGGCCAGCCTGGGCCAGCGTGCCCCGGGACCCCGCATCAGAGGGAACAGCAAGCCAGGTGCCCAGATGCAGCGCTGCGGGAGGGCCTCCCTCTGGGCCCCAGCTCGGCGCTTGTAGGTCTCGAGAGGATAGGCCTCTCTGACAGTTGCTGCCTGGGTCCCTCCCTGCCTCACCTCATGCCTCACCTTCCCCTGGTGGGGGCGCCCGGGGCTCTGCCCTATTTACAGGTCGGCTGTGGGGAGAGGCACACAGACGGAGGAATGGGGCACAAGGAGTGTTCTGGAGACCCAAGAGATCGACTCCCGAACCTGGAGGCAAGAGGTCTGGCCAGGCAGGGACTCGAAAGTGTCCATTAGAGCAATTAGGAGATCACGAGCGCCCTCAGTGGAGTCGGTTTCAAACAGAGGCTGGGATTCTTTGAACCCGTAATAGAAAGTCAGCGTGTTTACCTATTGGTTGTATCCTAGCAACAGCGTGTTCTCAACAGGGCTAAATGTTCTAGAAAGCAAGACTAAATTATACCAGAACATAGTGTTCTAGAATGTCTGCATGGCTTTGTCAGCCAATTTCCTCCTTAGCGAGACTCAGGAGATTGGTAAAAACTGCCCCCTCCTCTGAATTTCCAGGTAGACCATGACCGGCATTTGGTGCAGGAATAGACTCTCAAGGCTTTGCCTGGGTCATCTCCCGGAATTCCAAGTCCACCCCAGGGGGAACGGAAGAGTGGGGTCCCAACCGGGGAAAGGAGCTGCGAGTTGTACTTCGCCACCTTTAAGATCAAACGTCACTTCAGCCTTTGCTGTGGGATCGTCTGCTCTCCCAGGACAAGACTGGCGATGCCTTCCTCCCCTCTCCCTGTGGATCCTCCCACACGGGGGCGTCTGATATGACCCATAGCTCACTTCCTGCGGCTTTGAGTGATGCACGGAAAATGCAGACAGGCACGTGACCTCCAAGGCCGCCATTCCCCTGTGGGGCACCGCCTCCCAGGCCCTCGCATGTCTCAGGGAGAGCACTTTTGCTTCCCTGATGTAGGCTATCTGCTCTATTCACAGATGGAGGGGAGCTGGTCTGGGAGGCAGAGGCTGGTCTCAGGTGTGTCTTTGTGCAATTCCCTACAGTGGGTAAGGACCCAGGGGCTACTGTGCGCCAGGCTCAGGAGATGAATAAGGTCTGGTCTCTTCCTCTGAGCCCCCGTAGTTGAGTGCAAGACATAACCTAGTACGCAGGTTCCTTGGAGGAAATGCAACAAACCGAAGAGAAGAAAGCAGGGTGAGAGGCACCTAACCTACCACTGGGCAATCAGCAGAGACTTCCTGGAGGAGGTGGTGCCTGAGCTGTGTCTCGTCAACACGAGCAAGAGTCAGCCTGGTGGAAGGTGTGGAAGGATGCTTCGACCTTCGAAGCAGCCTCTGTGAAACACGCAGGCATGGGCTGGCCTGGCACTGCGGGGGCTCAGAGGCGAGACAGGTAGTTCCCTGGCACTGTGCCCGGCCCAGGGCGGCCCTAGCAATGCTGTGGAATCAGGAACAACTTGACGGGGACAAGGTCTTTTTTCAGGCAAAGTGTGGTGAAATGCAATGTCACTGTCGCTTCGCCCTTCCCTTATGATCACAGAATGTAGCCCCCGAGCCTGGGTATGGGGTGAGCACCGAGGGGATGGAATCCACCCAGCCCTGCAGAACCCTCTTCTTGCAGAGCCTGTCCCACGTGCAAGAGGGGAGAGGGATGACGGCTGTCCCTCTGGCTCTCGTGAGTGTTGCCTAAAATAACATGAAGTGGTCTTGGATGGGGTCAAGCCTCAGGTCTTTCTCCCTTTTTCCTTCGTTTTTGTGGTTATGCCGTGCTGTTGAGATTGTGAAGCCTGTTGGTCATGGAGGTCCTTGTTTCTGAACGCCCTGGGGGGACTTTTGGCCCAGGAAAAAGCCATCTGGGTGGCTGGCTTGGTTTTCAGGTTTGGGATGTAGTATGTTTCTTATTGCAGTGATTTGTGACGTTAGAAATAGTTATTTTGTGCACTTAATGGGACAGACAAGTACGAAAAATAACATAACTCTCATGTTCCTGACATCCCAAATGAATAGATATTAACAAGTTTTCGTGTTTACTTCAGACACTTTGGTTTGCTTGTTTTATGGAAATAAAACAATTCGGATGAAACTGAAGTCCTTTCCGCTTCGTCTCTCCTTGGAGGAAACTGCTGTCATGAACTTGGGAGGCACTCATGCCACGATTTCCTAAATTATAGGGTCTGCCTCCTTAAGCAGTACGCGGTATCATGGAGTGTGTCTAGAAATTGTACGTGTAAATTATTGACAATGTTTGGAACTGGCTCTTCTGCTTGAACCTTCCATATCCTGGAGATCTATGGATGCGGTTGCATACAGGGTCAGTTGGTTTATTTTATTTTACCTGGTGTCATCGGTGTGTTCGCGGATGGGGTTTCTCTATTTTTCCTCCTGGGAATCTTTGTCCTGATTTTATAACTAAGTACGCACCCATTAGCTTTCCCTCCGGCATTCTCTTTCTACTTTACCTATATTTTTCTTTGCCCCGATTTCAAAGAAAAATGGATTTTCATCTTTAGAACAGTTTTAAGCTCACAGCGAAGTTGAGGGGATGGTACAGAGATTTTTCATATACCCCCTGTGCCCACACATACACACCCTCCCCCATTATCAACACCCCTCCACCAGAGGGGACATTCGATACAGTCGAGAAACCTGCCTTGACATATTGTCATCACCCTACATCCATAGTTTACAGTTAACTCTTGTCATAGATAGATAGATATGGAGATACATATTGGAGATAGATAGATAGATAGATAGATAGATAGATAGATAGAATAAATATGATATATATACATATATATATATGTATATATGTATATATATCTCCTGTGGGTCTTAATAAATGTATAATAGCATGTCTCTGACATTATAGCATCATACAGAATGATTTTTACTACCCTAAAAATCCTCCATGCTCTGCCTATTCAACCCTCTCCTCCCCCTAACCCCTGTCCATCATTGATCTTTGTACTATCCCTATGGTTTTGCTTTTTCCAGAATGTCACACAGTGGGAATCATGCAGTATATTTTCTGTTCAGATTGGCTTCTTTAAGTAACATGCACTTAAGTTTCCAGCATGGCTGTTAATGACTTGATAGCTTATTTGCTTTTTGTGCCAAATAATATTCCATTGTCTGAATGTACCGCAGTTCATTTGCCGACAGAGGACATTTTGGCTGCCTCCAACCCTTGGCAACTAGGAATAAAACTGCTGTAAATATCTGTGTGTGAGGTTTTGTGTGGACATGCTTTGAACTCGTTGGGGTAAATATCAAGGGACACAATTGGGTCACATGGTAAGACAATGTCTGGGGGCACCTGACTGGCTCTGACAGTGGAGCGTGTGACTCTTAATCTCAGGGTCATGAGTTCAAGCCTCACATTGAGTGTGGTATCTACTTAAAATTAAATAACAATAACAATAAAAGAATATGTTTAGTTGGTAAGAAACTGCCAAACCGTTTTCCAATGCCCTGATTTTTACATCTATCCACTCTTCACTTTTTTTTGGATGGTAGAACATTATCTCAGATCTTTTTGGGAATGAGACAGGGATGTGAGCAGGCAAGCACATAAACATCTTATTTCTATCCAGGCTTGGCAGCTGGGGACTCAGGCCAGACATCTGAGAGGGGGACTGAAAGAGAAGGCCAGTTTTGAGGTGGGTGTGCATTAAGCTCAGAGCACCAGAGAGTGGGTCCAGTCTGCGGACTCCTAGAGTGTCCCTGGCTGTGCCCGAGGACACAGAGCTGAAGGGAGGCTCTGGGCTGCCCCCTGCAGACGGGAGGGTTCAACCAGTGCTCTGTCAGCTGCCCTGTGCCCTGAAGCACAGACCCTACTTCTCTTGTCCATGGGGCTCAGACAGCAGCTCACTGCTGCCTGGGAGGGCACTTTGCCCTCTCCCACTCCTGGTGAGGCCGCCCTGGGTCTAGCCCAGGCTCAGGCGCCAGTGTTGGAACTCAAAGCCGTGACAGAGCACTGGCTGAACCCTCAGTTGACGATGGCCACAGGGGACGTCCGTGGGATGGCCACAGCCCTTGGGTCCTGCCTCTTTCCAAGCCCTCATGGCCAGCCCCTCAGCCCCACCAACAGGTCTCCCCAGAAGTGGCCCTGAAGCTAGTTCCACACCCCCCTGACATCCTCTCTTCTGCGCTCTTGCTGATAGAACACGCTGCTCTTTCTCCAGTCCCCTCTCTGCTCACCCCTCAGAGGAGAGCCCGAGGACGTGGTAGCATCCTGACCCCCTGCTGGTGCTTGGGACACCTTTTTTGCACAGCGCGCTGTTCCCTCGTTCCCTCGCCAGAGGGCGCCTGCTTAGCACCTGGCAGGTTGACCAGAATCCAGAGGGTGGAGACACAGCTCACTTGCGAGAGCTGGAGGGCCCAGAGCACTTAGAAATAAGGGGATGAATTGAAATAATGGCAGAATATAAACGTTCGGCCTGTTTTAATATGCAATTTAAAAAATATTTTCTTTGCGGTGCTAGAAGGATGGGATGTAATTATCCCCTACTTTATAACAGTCAGGAGATGAAGCTCTCTCTGTCCTGGAAGAAAGAGGAGCCAATACTTCTGTTGCTCTGGGCTTTATGGGCCACTCAGGGTTACTGGGAAAGAGCAAGATTTCTTGGCGGGGAGGAGGTGTCGGCTGGTGGCAAGGAGTACAGAAGGTCGAGAAGTCTGGTGGTTAGGGCAGGTAGCCGGAACGTTCCGACTTGGACCCTCTGAGCTGGAGCCTGGACGCTGGTTCCGGGCAGTCACCCAAGAATGGGGAGATGCTGAGTGGGCCCGGGAAGGCCCCACGGCCAGGGGCCTTGTTGCATTCCTAGCGCATGAGAGCCTGCCAGGAGTCTCCAGGGATGAGACAGCCGCCTTCCCCGGTGGGTGCTGGACAGTCTTGCTGCCCTGGCTGGGAGTGCCACAGGAGCCGCTCTCTGGATGGGGGACCAGGCTGGCTCTGTCTGCTCCTTACTCAGATACCTCCTGATGGCCAGGACGCTGCTGTGTCCGTGAGCACGTGTGCATCTGTGCCACGCTGAGCACGCTCCCGTCCCTCGACGGGGGCCAACCGTCATTGCCCCCGTGCCACACGGCGTATCAGACGCAACGCTGTGCTGCCGGGCGGACGCTCACCCCTTCGCGTGCACCAGCGGGGGCTTCGAGGGCCGTCCTCACTTGCCTCACCTGTCATGCAGCCAACGGCAATAGATTTCGCTCTCGGAATGTAGAGACTGAAGTTTAATGGCAACTTCCTGATAGCTTTTGGGGACCCCCTGAGGCCTTTGGCTTAGGATCGTTCTCCTCTGTCTTCTGGATGAGCACATTCTGGAACCGAGATAAGAGAGCTGCCAGTAAGTTCTATCTTAAACAAGAAATTTAAACACTTTCAGTATGTTCCGTGAAGATATTCAAAATGGTAATGTTAATTAAAATACGGGGGGTTCCCCGTGAGCCAGCTGTGGTCTTAAGCACATTACTCGAGTTGGCTCATTCAGTCCCTGCAGCCACTGCAGGAGGCGTGGGGGGGGGCGGGGGGGGGCAGCGTGCTGTTGGTTTTCTTTACCTTAAACAGCGACACCTCCACACACATGGCTGGTGGCTTAGGACGTTGGGAAATGACATTCCTTTTGCACATTTGCAACCCTGTCTGCATAAAGTCATTTTCAGAACCCGGAGAACGTTGACACATTCTGCAAACAACCCAGGAGCGTTTCTGACCCCGCCTGAGAGGTTTTCCCCAGCCCTATATTAGCTTCTCCTTTGGGGCTCACTGGGAGCCGAGTGGGACATAATCATGGTGACTCACAGGCAATCACCTCCAACTCTGGTTGCTAATCTGGGTGAGAATTGCCCTGCCGGAAGCTCTTGGCACATCCTCGGGAGAGCCTGGAAAGGAGCTAGGAGAAGCACAAGTCCCACGGGGTGGGGCCCGTGGGCCTGGGAGGGGCAGAAACACCTGCCTGATGTCTGGAACCCTGGGCTCAGACCCCAGCTCTGCTGCCCCGCTGGTGGGGGTCCCCACGTGAGAGCGTAATGATAAATTACAGTCGTCCGGGATTCTCAGGAGAATAATAAGAGTTAAACCCATGAATCATATTTTGTAAATAAAGTGCCGACGTCAGGAGCTACTGCCTTTGCTTTTAGTCCCGTGGCGGTGTGTCTCCGGGATGGTGGAGTCAGGGAAGTTGCATGATGCCTATTTTGGCTTTCCAAAAACTTTTTGTTATGGTAATTTTCAATAAGAATGAAAGTAGATGGAATAAAATAATATTTTTCCATGTTTTCCTTGCCAATGTCAACTATTAACAGCATTGGCCCATTTTGTTTCATCCATTCCCAGTAAAAAAATTATCTTTATGGAGCTATAATTTATATACAAAGAATGTACCAAAACGTACCTTTCCAGGAATTTAGATCCTCCTGTACCTATCACCACAATCAGATATTTAGCATCTCATCACTTTCCAAAGTTGTCCTGTGCCCCGTTCAAGCCAACAGCCCCGTCCCCCATAGCGCCAGGGCCTGGAGCAGACCCTCCATGGGACACGTGCGTCTTCCTACGGAGGCTGGAACTACAGGCAGAGGAAGGTCTGGTTCTCAATGGGGATAGAAGGATGGAAGCATTTTTATACATAGACATAGCATACATATACATATAACATAAAATTTGCCATTATAACCTTTTTTTAAAAAAAAAACACATTATTTTTTTGAGAGAGAGAGAGCGAGCAAGCTAGCAGGGGGAGGAGCAAAGGGAGAGGGACAAACAGACGAGGGGACTCCACACTGAGCACAGAGCCTGACACGGGGCTCGATTTCATGACCCTGAGATCATGACCTGAGCTGAAATCGAGTCAACGTTTAACTGATTGAGCCACCCGGTGCCCCTGTTGTGACCATTGTTAAGCCTACAGTTCAGGGCATTAAGGACACTGATGTTATTGTGGAGCAATGACCACCATCCATTCCTAGAACTGTTTCATCATCTCAAGCTGGAACCATACCCCCCCATTGCCCCGCCCATTCCGGCCACCATGCTCTAGCAGGTGGCAGAACTGCCTTCCTTTGTGAGTCTGGTGATATTGCGCATTTTGTGTGTCCAATCATCTGTCAATGGACAGTTGGGTTGCTTTTCGTATTGGGAATAGTGCTGCTATGAACATGGGTGTCCCAGTATCTTTTGGGGTCCTGGCTTTCCATTCTTCTGGGCGTGTACTCAAAAGTGGACTGCTGGATTACAATGGTAATTCTGTGATTCACTTTTTGAAGACCCACCACAGTCTTGCCCAGAGCAGCTGCACCATTTCACATTTCCCCCAGCAAGGTGCAGGAGTTCCGGTTCCTCCCTATCCTTGCCAGCACTTGCTCTTTCCTATGCCCGCACACCCCCCTCTGATAGCCATCCTGATGAGAGTCAAGTGGTACCTCATCGTGGCTTTGATTTGCATTTCTCTGATGACTAAGGATGTTGAGCATCGCTTCATGGGCTGATGGGTCATTTGTACACCTTCTTTGGAGAGCTGTCTTCTTTGCCCTTCCTCTTCTTTTTAAAAACATGTTTTCTTTTTTTGCAAGTAATTTGGGCCAATTCTTTAGTATATTTATTATTATGCTCTTTTACATTTTTGGTCCCCTTCTTCTAGATAATTCTGCTTCAGAGGTAGATAATGTTTGGCTATCTTTATTTTGGAACAGGTGTCTTCCTTGGGAATATGGTTACTTCAGGACCCCATAATGAGGTCAAACAAAGACCAAGCTGGCATCAATCCCAGAGTCTAATGGCGGGGGGTTGGAATAGAAGGGATCAGGATATGCTACCCCAAATTTGCCATTTTGACATAAGAATTATTTAGAGCTGAAGGCATTTGGGTTCCTGAAATCCCTAATCTGCCTGAAAGCAGTGCTCCCAAAGAACTCGGTTGTCAGAAATCCCCTTCCGGGAGCAACTCCAATCAACTCTCAGAGTTGACACCACGCCCACAGAGACTGTCACAAACTGTTGCATTTCCATCTATTTTCCCAAGAGCCCGTTTATCTTTCCCCAAAGTCATGCACTTTATCTAAAAAAGGGCAAATTTTGTTCTCCCTGTCCCTTTCTCCTGAATTGGGTATACAGACCCCAAATTCTAATCCCCACTTTGAGTTACTCGTGTGGGTAGATGAGACGTGCAAGCTTGTAAACTTCTGTTGCTTTTCCTCTTGTTAATCTGTCCATGATCAGTCCAAGCACAGGCCTAGTCAGGGAACCTGAGAGAGAAGAAGGAAAAGAAAACTCCCTTCTCTACGTACCCAGAGTGTCTAAGACCTGGATCCCAGAGAATCTCTCCTGTTCGTGGTCTCCCTCCCTGAAACTACTCTGGTCAGGGCTGTTTCTCTGGCTCTCAGCATCTTGGGAAGAGCCAGACTCTCCAGGTCCCCGTCCTGCGGGTTGTTGGGGGCAATGAAGGAGTTTGGGTGGTCTGCCCTCCTTGGATCTTCTCAAATGCTCCCCACAGCAGGGATCTTGCAGGGCCCAGCAGTGGTCTGGCCTAATGCTCCAACAGTGACTGTGCTAAGGTTCAAGATGGCGGCCAGAGCAGAACTCCAAGTGTCCTACCCACCTTCTCATTGCCGTCTTCCTCCACCTAAGGCCAGTCTCACTCTGACCTTAAATGAACTGTGTGATTCTTCTCTCTTCATTAACGTGACTTCATTTTTCCAGGAGTCTCCAGCCCAGCCTGGTTATTATTATAGAAGTTTCCATAAAGACTTATCAGTTTTTCAATAGAAAGCATCAAGAGACCATTCTTGCCCTAAGGTTCTTTGAGTTCTTTGCTCAGAATCCTTACTTTCTGTTTCCACCAACCCCCATGGCCCCACCCAGTCCTGATGAAGCTTTCCCCCTTGGAAAGCGTACCTTAAATCAAACTTCCAATTCTCAGTAAATTTTGACAGGGGTGTCTCCTGTCTGAACCATTGCTAAACATCTTGGAGGGGATATTCCCCTATACCGCGGGAAGCAGTAAACTGCTGAGTTTTCTCAGCGGGCAGTGTGAATCCTATCTGGGAGCCAGCTTTGGACACTGGACACTATTTAAGCCAGTCTTTGGTTTTTCCAGATCTTTTTCATCTCATTGTTCTTGTTCATTCCTCTAATCTGTGTTTCTCTTGTTCTGTTAATTTCTCCAGGTTGATTTTAGGGGAGGAAGCACCAGGCAATGACAGTTTGCCACTGGACGTGACTTATCTTCCAATTGCATCGAAAGGAACTCACATTGTTACCTTGTAGACTATCCAGGACAGCATGCTAATTTCAGAGGCTGTCTGCTGCCAGGATCTAGGTTTGTTTAACCCAAACCCCCAGTTACATTTTATATTTTCCCATGATGGACCCTGAAACCCAATTGATCTTGATTGGCATTTCAGCTTCAATCAGGAGGGAAATTCGCTAGTCGTGTGATTAAAACACAATGGTGATCTAATAATGGAGTCGTAATGCCAGCTTAATTATTCGTGCTTTTTGTGACTATTTTAAAAATGTAAAGTCTGTAGGCAGAGAGTAATTATATACCCATAGATGTTTCAGTGCTTTAAAAATTTCTTATTTTCTAATACTAGGTATCTGGTTAGTGTAATGGGCATTTTTATTCATATACAATAAAAAAAGTTAAGTGTTTACAAAAATTAAATGTGGTATTGAAGTCCCGGCTGTTTCAACTTATAATTATTGACTGCGATAGCACTAGCAACTCCACCCCTGCTAACCCTCCCATCTTCACGTGGTTGCCCCTGGCACTAGGGAAAAGACAACAGGGTGAAAAGATGACACTCAGACTTTGAAGCCACACAGACCCAAATTCAAGTCCCAGTTGTGTCACTTCCTAGGTGTGATGTTGATCAAGGCCATGACCTTCCTGATTCCTGATCTCCTCAGATGTAATTGAAAATATTTGTATCTGATACGATTGTCAGGAGGAGGCTTGCGGCTATTGTTTGCTGGATTGAAATGGACGTCCTCTGAAATTGTCCAGGATCTTATACCGAGCTCCATGCCCTCGAGGGCTTGGATGTCTTTCCTTACGGAGTTTTATCTCATAATGCGTACGGCTGAACAGATCCTTCAAAACAGAAGGCATTCGCTCATGAAAAATTACCACAATGGGAAAAGGTTGGTGGAAGCGGAGTGGATAAGCTCAGCTTCCGCCGACGTCCCTAAAAAGAGAGAACATGTCCTTGGCCCAGAAGGAAGGGCCCAGCCTGACTGCAGGCTGGGTGTTAACATCGGAAGGATCCATGTGTGTCTAGTCAAAGCAGAAGCTTGGCAGAAAAGCCTAGAACTGCGGGGGTGGGGGGGGGTACAGGCCTGGCCTGAGGAAGGGAGCTCCGGCGTTAGGGGTCCCCCCCCCCACAGTCCCATCCTGTGGAAGAGATGAGGGGCCAAGAAGCCACCTCCTTTGTACCCGTGTGTCTCTTTCGTTGGCTCTGGGTTTGCCCACACCGTCCAACCCCCTTATCCTTAGGCTTTTTGTGCAGTGCCGTCCTTTAGTGTGACACTGTTTGCAGGGGGCCAGATTCACAGCCTCCGAAGTGGGTGTGCACAAGATGAATCACTGAGGAGTGGGGACAAATATTAGAACTTCCATTTATATTTATATTTCATCTTGTTCTAACATGCTATTTTCGGTTCACTTGGTAGAGTGCACATAATGTGGTAGTTTAATCACAGTCACCATTTATAAAATTTATAAAAGAAAAAAAAATTATATAAGAGAAACACGTACATTTACCGAGGATGCACATTTATTGATGGGCGGCCCATTAGAAAAATGGGGCGCTTGCTGCGCTTGACGGCCTGATCCCTGTCATTCTATTTGAGTTGCAGATTCATGCTCTGAAATGCTTTCTTTTTTTTTTTTTTTTAAAGATTTTATTTATTTATTTGACGGAGAGGAGAGAGATCACAAGTAGCCTGAGAGGCAGGCAGAGAGAGAGGGGGAAACAGGCTCTCCCCCGAGCAGAGAGCCCGATGTGGGGCTCAATCCCAGGACCCTGAGATCATGACCTGAGCCAAAGGCAGAGGCTTTAACCCACTGAGCCACCCAGGCACCCCTGAAATGCTTTCTCATTTTCCCAATCAATCTCTCAAGGACTTGGGAATCAGCTCTTGGGTGATGAGTAAGTTGGAGCTTCCGAGTCTCAAGAGTTCCGAGAACTCTTCCGAGTTCTCAGCAAAATCGAGAACTAGTCTTTCTCTCCCTGGTAAGCCTTGGCCTCTCTGAGCCTTAGCTTTTGAGTCGGTCAAGTGGTATAACAGTCATCTTATCTGCCTCCCGGGGTGTCGTAAAGACAGATCATATCCCATCATATTGAATCTGCAGAACCCCGAAGCCAGGAACATTGAAAGTAGTAAGAGAAGAGTCAGATTATTGCCAAAGGAATGACGATTCATATGAAGAAATGTCTTCTCCTTTTCTTTCTTTTCCACCTTTTCTTTATTCTTTTCCTTCCTTTTACAGGTGGTTTATTTAGAACTCACCAGCCGTGCTCTTTTGAGACAACCGCCTCTCCCCACCAGTCTTGTTGGCCACACCCAGAGCTAGAGCCCGGGAACAATTCCACTACCTTCTTCTTTCCGTTGGGCCACATGCGGGTATGGTCATGGCCACGTGAGCATCGAAGAGCTTCTTCATAGCTGATTTGATCTGCTGTTTGTTGGCCTTGACATCCATCCCAAACATCAGGGCACTGCTGTTCTTCATCTTCATGGCTGTGATGAGCTCAGGGGAAAGGTGACGATGGCCTAGGGGTCAATGGATTATTGGGGTGCCTTCCTCTGAGGATATTTGGGTTGCTTTCAGAGTTGCAGTGTTTTGGGCTGTGGGAACGTGGAATGTGGGTGACATGAGATAAGTTCTCTCCCACATCCTTCATCTTTGTTTGTGGCTATGGACACCTTTTCTGTACTACCTATTTGGCCTCCAAAGCCTTCGCTTTGACCTCAATTTTGGGAAGTGTAAGGGGTTTCATGATTTGCTTTCAGCACTATTTGTAAAAAGAAAATATAGCAAACTTCTTAATAATAACAATGGAAGTCAGAAGGCAGGTTACATCCAGTCTACTGGGAAATATAATTGACAGTGTAGAATTTTACGTGCAGAGAAATTGTTTTACAAGAATAAGGGTAAAAAAGGTATGTCAAGATGGTAGAGTTTATCCCAAATACAACCTCACTGAAGGAAGTTCTAAAGGCAGAAGGACCAACCCAATGGAAGGGTAAAGAAGCTGGTAAACAGGGGCCCCTGGGTGGCTCAGTGGGTTAAAGCCTCTGCCTTTAGCTCGGGTCATGATCTCAGGGTCCTGGGATCAAGCCCCACGTTGGGCTCTCTGCTCAGCAGGGAGCCTGCTTCCCCCTCTCTCTCTGCCTGTGTCTCTGCCACAATACTTGTGATCTTTCTCCTCTCTGTCAAATAAATAAAATCTTAAAAAAAAAAAAAAAAGAAGCTGGTAAACATAGGTAAGTCTAACAATCTGCGATTATGCTGAAACATCAACAAGAATAATAACAATCGCAAATTTGTGAGATTCAGCAAATTAGATAGAACGAATATGCCAGAAATTTTAGCATATAAATTGTAAAGTTCTTCTTTGTTTGGGAGGAAGATAAAATCATTTACATTTTATTAAGTATGAATGTTAAAAGATTTAGGTTACCTACTGAAAGAAGAGAGAGTGCCTATTTCTAAACTGGTAAAGGGAATAAGTGGGATAAGAATAAAACACCACCTTAACTAATCCATATAAAGGCAAGGAAGAAGGAAAATAGAGATGCAGAAAAAAGCATGGATAAAATATGGTAAAGAAAGAAATCCAAATATATCAGCGATCACAATACATGTAAATGGATTAACATTCCTTTTAAAAGATCAAATTTAGACTGGGTAGAAAAACAAAGATAGCTTTCCACTATTTATAAGATACAACAGAAGGGCTGGAATTTGCTTCAGAATAGGTAGATGAGTGGTTAGGAGTAGATAAATGGTTGGCAGTGTGGGAAGCCCGAGATTGGACATTGATCATTGCTGGGACTGGATAATGAGTATATGAGATGTATCATATGAGTCCATCTACCCTTGTGCATGTATGGACTCTGTAATAAAAAGTAGACACAAATATCAAACAAAACAGATAAACCATAAGAATACAGAATTGTTAGAAGTAAAGTATAGAAAAGTATGAGGCAAATACTAATCAAAAATAGGTGTAGCTATAAACTTGGGCACCTGGGTAGCTCAGTCAGTTAAGCGTCCAACTTCTGCTCAGGTCCTGATCTCGGGGTCCTGGGATGGAGCCCTGTGTGGGGCTCCCTGCTGAGCAGGGAATCTGGTTTGTCCTGCTCCCTCTACTCACCTCCTTCCCCACTCCTGCTCATGCTCTCACTCTCTTAAAAATATAAAATCTTTAAAAAAAAAGTGGGTTTGCATAATAATGAAAAGACTCAATTCATCAGAAAGTTGTAATAATGCTAAACTTGCATTTACCTATGCATTTACCTTGAAATATATAAAGCAAAAGTTGGTTTAAGAAGAGAACTAGAAGGGGAAATTGACAAATCCCATCAAATTGAGAGATTTAAATACACTTTTCTCACTAATTGATAGGGAAAACCGATAAAAAATTCAGTTTGGAAATAGAAAATTTGAAAAATACACTTAATGTATATATATCAATATTTAGAACATCACATCCAATGAATGAATGACATCCTTTCCTTTTAGTCTTAAATGAAAAAAAGATTTATACTACGGGAAGTTTCTAAGATGTATGGGAATGGAGATAATAGCCTAATAAAGTCCCAGGTGTACATCAGCAGCTTAAATGATTTATTAGCTCATGGACACGCCTGTTTCATCCACTCCCACCCCACCCTCTATCCTGGATTATTTTTTAAGCAAATTCCAGACATTACCCAATTCTACCCATAAGAATCTCAGTATGTATCTTTAAAAGATAGAGACACTCCTGCTCCATCTCCCACTCCCCCCTGCTTTTGCGCGCTCTCTCTGTCAAAAAAAAAAAAAAAGATACATTCCAAAAACAGAATCATAATACCACTCTCACACCTAAAAACAGATGTTAACAATGAATCCTTAACATGCAGACTTCAAATTTCTCCAGTTCTCATATATACAGTTTGTTAGAATCATACATTGGTTCATTGACATGTCTCTCGCATCTCTTGTAGTCTATAGGTTCCTCTCCATGCTTTCTAAATTTTTATTTTCCCCTGAAATTTATTTGTTGAAAAAACTGGGTTGTTCGTCGTTGATTTTTTCCATTACGTGTCCATGGTGTCATTTAACATGTCTTTCTAGACTCTGTTTTTCCTGTAAATTGTTAATTCAATCTAAAGACTTGATCAATTTTAGATTGCATTTTTTTAGGTGAGTCTGCTTCGTAGGGTATTTGTGTGCTCTTTAATCAAGAGCAGTGAAATAACTGGTTCTTTATCTTTGGGGAATGCCAGCAAGTATTAATGATCATTGATGATAACCATGAATCCATCAGGCATTGTGAAATGGTTACAGTCTAATTCTGTAATTCCTTCATTTAAGCTAGACTTTTAAAGATTTTTTTTTTTTAAGATTTCATTCATTTTATTTGACAGAGAGATCACAAGTAGGCAGAGAGGCAGGCAGAGAGAGAGGGGGAAGCAGGATCCCCACTGAGCAGAGAGCCTGACGCGGGGCTCAACCCCAGGACCCCGAGATCATGACCTGAGCCCAAGGCAGAGGCCTTAACCCACTGAGCCACCCAGGCGCCCCTAAAGATTTTTTAAAAAAATATTTTATTTATTTATTTGAGACACAGAAAAAGTGAGAGAGGGCATGAGAGGAGAGAAGGTTAGAGGAAGAAGCAGACTCCCCGTGGAGCTGGGAGCCCGATGTGGGACTCGATCCGGGAACTCAAGGATTATGACCTGAGATGAAGGCAGTTGCTCAACCAACTGAGCCACCCAGGCACCCTATTAAAGATTTTTTTTTTTTAAGATTTTATTTATTTGTTAGAGAGAGAGAGCACAATCAGAGGGAGCTGCAGGCAGAGGCAGAGGGAGAAGCAGGCTCCCTGCTGAGCAAGGAACCCAGTGCTAGACTCCATCCCGGGGTCCTGGGATCATGACCTGAATCAAAGGCAGACGCTTAACCCACTGATCCACCCAGGCGTCCCTAAGCGAGATTATTGAGGCAAAAATAATCGTGTCCTTATCAAATCCTGGGTTACCCAGAGCTATAGTTTGTAGAGGAAAGACTGGACAAAGTCAAACGCACTGTCATATTCAAACAGCCAATTAAAAATATTATAAATATCACTTACAATATCATAAATAAAATTAAGTTCATAGAAATAAGTTTAAAAGTATGTAATACCAAGGTCAAGAAAATGATACAATTTTTACTGAGAAGCATTAAAAAATAAATGACAAAATATGTCGGGTTCATGGATATAAAATTTCCAAAATCGTATAGGCGTTAATTCTTTCTAAGCCAACGCACACATTCAATTCTATGGGACTCTAAGCACCAATGTTTTTGTATATAGAATTTGACAAGTTGATCCCAAAAATGTAGAGAGAAGAGCGATTTGCCAAGTATAATTAAAATACTCCAGAAGAGGAAGGTGGGGACTTGCCCTGAAAGATAATGGTACTTAGTGAAAAGTTACAGTGATGGCGTGGCACTGGGGGAGGGACATAAAAACAAGCCAATGGAATAAAATGACAGAAATACACCAGGCATATGTAGAAATTCAATTTATGACAAAACAAAGCAGTATGGGCTAGTGGGGGAAATGTACTTATCATTAATATTGCTGAGATAAGAATAACCACATAGAAAAACCCACTAAATCGGATCCTTCCTCATGCCATTTATGAAAATCAATCCCAGGCAGATTAAAGACATGGCTCTAAAAGTCAAATTTATAAAACTTTAAAAAGGTAATATTGTAATTATTTCTAGGATCTAAAGTTAAGGAAGAAGCTCTTGAATAAGATATGAAGGACTATAGGTCATAAAGGTAAAGATGGAAAAATATAATATTAAAATTAGGGCACCTGGCTGGCTCAGTGGGTTAAAGCCTCTGCCTTCAGCTTGGGTCACAATCGCAGGATTCTGGGATCGAGCCCCACATCGGGCTCTTCTGTTCGCAGGGAGCCTGCTTCCCCCCCTCTCTCTGCCTGCCTTTCTGTCTACTTATGATCTCTCTCTCTCTCTGTCTGTCAAATAAATAAATTTAAAAAAATCTAAAATTAGGAATTCTTGTTCATTAATGAGATATGAAGAGAATTCATGAATCTGTTCCTGACTGATGTAAATAGGCACGTTACTTGAAAAAAACACTTTTTGTGTGACCTGGCAAAGCTGAGGTGCCTGCGCCTGGGGACCCAGCAGCCCTGCACCCCAGGATTCTATTCTAGTGAAAATCTTACCAAGGATGCTCAGAGCCGCGCTGTTCCTACTGGCATCCAACTGGAAACAAAGTGTTCACTGGCGGGAGAAGGGATGAGTACGGTTTTGGTGTATTTACACAGTGGAATGCTATACAGCAACGAAAACAAATGCTACAGCATGTTCCCTGGGAAGGAAGGGCGTCAAGATTATATGGTGGAGCCAAAAGGAAAAAGAAAAGATTCCTTAGGAGAATGAGTTTGTATCATTTCATTTATGTGAAGTTAAAAAACATACAAAACTAAATATCTTTTCAAGGATGCAAACATGGCAAGACTATGAAACACGGCGAGGAAACCTATGTGCAATTCATGAGAGCAGTACAGGGTCATGGTTGGGGGGAGGGCAGGGAAGGGTGCGCGGGGCGGCAAAGATGCCGCCATGTTCTGGTCTTCACCTGGGTTGTGGGTATATGGGCTCCTGTAGTAGTGGTGGTCTTTGCACCCTACATGCTGATTATAAAGACCCTTCCATACCTATTTATATCTACTAATATCTTCTACATCCACCCAATAGAAACACTGGTTCAAACCCTTTGGGTTTACAAGGGAGCATAATTGTTGCACCTCCTTGGGAGCCCTGCCTGCACCTGAGAGCTGCTCCTTGTGCTTGTGATGGATGACCAGGTGTCCTCTATACCACTCTGACTCCAGCACACCGTGTGTGCTGGACTCTGGCCAGCTGGAGTGGGACTGGGATGGCACTGGGACCACGAGAAGGAGGGAGGCAGAAATGGGCTCCTTGGAGGGCACCCTGCTTCTTCCAGCATGACCACAGAAGGAGGGCATCATCTGCATCCTTTAAGAGCCCATCTGGACCATTTCTTCTAGGGGTAGTTTAGGCAGACCAGTGCCAGGTTCTGCCCAGCCCTGGGAGGGCACCTCATCTGACAAAGAAATCACTAGATACAAGCTTTGTGGGCAGGAGCTGGGAATGGAACACAGAAAGTCGATGCGCCACCATTCCGTCTTACCTATGGTTGTCAAGGTTACCAGAGCCTCGGTTTCTTAGTAACCACTCCTCCCAAAATAGCCTCCATTGGTGCCAGCCGGTGAACTGCATCCTGTCTCCCAGTCATGTTTTACATGGTTCTGAGGAGAAGACAAGGAGGCCCCTTGGCAAGGAGTAAGGTTAAAGATAAGGATATATGGAGCCTACACAGCTGTTGCCCATCCGATCTTTCCGTAGCGCAGTGAAGCCTTATAATCCTCAGTTTTCAGATGAGAAAACAGGCTGGGATGACTCACAAGTCTCAGAACTGAAGGGAAAATCTAGATTTTTCTGAGGCCATTGATGAGGTCTCTCGTGAAATGTTCAGTTACACCTCAAGAGAGGTTGTGTTGGACCAACAGTCCACTCTGAAGGTTGAGTATGCCAGGTTGAGGTTCTGCCTCAGTGACCGATACGGCCACTGTCCCCTGCTTTCTTCCTTGCCAACAAAACCCCAATTTTGTTCCCACATGAGGGGCTCTATGCCCTGGGGAATGCCCCCTGCTCCAGAGAGTGAAGGTTGACTCTTTGCGACGATGATTTTCTTCCCCTTGTTGGGATTGTTTAAATGTGAAATGTGAAATATGGTGCCATCTTGGCTAGTGGAGGTGGGATGCGTCTGCCCTGGGAAGTAATTCTGGGAAAGGTGTTTCTCTCAAAGAAAAATTCCCAGGAGGAAGTGCCGGTCCTCTAGCCCTGGAGGCCCTTTTCCATGTGAAGGAGCCTCTATGTGGACATTGGGAAGGACATTGCTGCTGATGGCCAAGTGGGAGGGTGGAAAGCCCTTGGGTCTCCCTCTGAGCTCCCTCCATCTTGTCATGTCTTGCTGGCTCCCCTTGGACTGCACTGTGCCTTTCAGCTCTGAGGCAGAGCTCTCTGCAGGTGGGGGTTCCAGTTGTACCGGGCTGGGAGCTCCCCGGGCGCTGGGCGTTTGTCCCGTAAATGCTCCCACCCCAGTCCAGTCTTTACCTGGTAGAAGCTGTTGGGGGAGGGGCTGTCACTGAGAGTAGGGCTGGTTCTTTTGACTCAGTGATCCCTGGTAGGGAGGTCTCTGTACCTCCTTGTGTGGGGGACTCCTTGGTGACTCTGCAGAAGGTCCTTGGCTTGCCTTGGGTCCTACTTATGTTAATGTACAAGTATTGTCCTTACTCAACATTCTGGAAGGTAGGTTTATTTTGGAAACTCTTTCCATAGAAAATCCTTCACAGTCTAGACAATGATCACTGTGACAATTTGGAGGAAGTTTAGTTAATACGCAGAGAATGATCATTCTTAAAAAGGACTGTCACTTCATTCACCCATTCTACCTTTATGGGGTACCGGATTGTTGAACGTCTGGTGTGTGCTAAGCATTGGGCCCAAAAGGAAAGTTACACAAAAAGAGTTAAGATGTGGCTCCCCGTCCCCCACCCCCTATCCCCAGAGTGCCCAGCCCCGAAGAGGGCGCTCTGCTGGGTAGCTCAAGGCCACGGGTGCCGCGGGAGGGGAGGGGCCCTGGCATGGTGCTCCAGCGCTCCAGCAGCGTGTGGAGGGCGGGGAGAGGCTGGCGGGCGGTTCGAGTTGGAAGGGAGTGAGACTGAAAGAGGTGGAGAGCAGATGGGCTTGCGGGGTTTTTGTCGGAAGTAGTGGGAAGGGTAGAGTGAGTATGTCCTCCAATGCCAGGCAGAAGCTTCGAGACCTTGTTTGGAAGACACTGAGGGGTGGAGCTGGGAGAGAGATGTTACTGTGGAGACTGTGGTGGGATGGGGGAGTTGTGGGAGGCAGGCAGGAGGCACCGGTCGTCCCTGGGACAGCTCCCGGAAGTCAAGCAGGGGCCACGTGGAGGGACGGAGGCCCCATCCGTGGCCCGGGGGAGGTGGGGGTGGGGACACCGAGCTGGGAAACATGGATCCTAGCCCTGGTTTGGCCTCTTGGTTGGTGTTGACTTGGTCAAGTCATGCCTCCTCTTTGGGTTCCTGTTTTCTCAGTGCAAACAAAGGGGGACCCACCACCCTTGGGTCTCTGCGGTTCTTGGGCACCCAATGCGTGGTGCACCCGTATAGGAATCTAAGTGGGTCTGTGGTTGCAGATCGGACGTGGGGGCGGGAGGAGGAAGGTCTTCTGGCTTCCGTCCTTCATTATTCAGGAGGCTGGTGGCCCTTTCCTTCACAGTAGGAAGAAAGCAGGAGAGAAGGGTGACAGGAGAGCCGCATCTCTGTAAGGAAGGGCGGGGGCGGGAAGGGAGGAGCAGGCATTAGACCCCACAAGTGTTTAGAGCTCAAGAATGCACGTCTGTCGCTGCTTGTTTTCTAGCTCTCCTTTAATTTTTTTTGCTCAGAGTTAATGAAGCAATTCTATTATTAAACCCCATAGAAATTTAGAAGACAATGTACTTGGATTTGAATGGAATAATTAGATGTGGTGGGGGGAGGCATTAGTAAGAGAATTACATGGAAATCTCACATATTACCCCTTTGTACCACATCCATGAAAAAATAGGATCACTCAGAAAGCTCAGAGACAAGCTATTTCGTGAGTTTTGGTAAAAAGCAAAAGCATTTCTATTTCCGGTGAAATGCTTTACGGAGCACTTCAAAACGTAGATCTGAAACTCCATTTCTGGTTTAACATCTACTGAGAGGGCTAGAATCACTTTTCACTTTTGAAGAAGTGTGTGATGCTGTTGAAAGCCATCAGGATTTTCTCTGGCAGAACCCATACCTGCTAAGATGCTGGGGCGCCAATCTTCCTTGCTGAGAATCATCAGACATAGTTTAAATTATACTTTTGTTGATGGAGAGGTGGAAGCTTTAGGGGATGGGGAGGATGTGGCGGGGACCGGGTGGGGGAATCTCAGCCACGCAATCTAGAGAGAGCCCGCGGAGCCCGGGCAGTGTGAACTTGGGTCCCCTGTCCTATTTCTTGCTGGGGCCACAGCAAGCGACCTTGACCTTGGCGTGGACCCACATTTGCGGAGCTCAGCGATTGACAGGGCTCATTCGCAGGCATCACTTCCCCTGGTTTCAGATCCCTCTCAGAAACAGGTGCAAATAGTTTCCTTCAAAGGGCACACTTAGCTCACACTCTCAGAATGCAGGCAAATTTGTGCCCAGCTCCAAGTTTGTACGGACCCTGCCAAGTTTGACATACGCGTGTATAAGTGGGATGCCGGCTGTGACATGGGGAGGCAGTCTGAAAGGTGGAAAGAGCACTGGATATGGAGCCAGGAAGATCCGAGTTCAAAGCATGGCTTGGTTTCCTGCTGGTTACATGCCCTTGGGCGAGTTAATTAGCCTCTGAAGCTTATTTCCTCTTCTGTAAAAAGGAGCTCCTTACGGTACCTTCCTCTGGAGGGTATTGTGAGGCCTACAGGAGATGAGCATCGGGGAAGCATCCTGAAAACCCTCGAACTTGGGGTTCAGCAGCAAACCTGGGGTGTCCCAAGAAAGGTGTCATCAGAGCATCGGAGGACCTGGAAATCATGTCACATGTTGAGGGGGACAGAGCCTGATGTCATGCCTTCCACTCCCAAGGGCTGCTTTGCTGGTCACAACTTAGTGGCGATGTGACAAAGGGCAGGTACCCTCCAGGGGGCTCGCACGAGCCATCCTTGAGACTCAGCCCACACCTGTGCCCGTGTGCCCTGTGCCCATGTGCCCATGGCCTCCATCAGTGACAGCTAGACCCATGGAATTGGGTGGCGGTCTCTAGGAGCCCAGGTCAATAAGAGAGAGGGAAAACGCGCGCCCCCTCCCTTTCCCTCCTCCTCCACCCTCTGCCTTTGCCTTATTTTTGTGTTATTTCTCCCTGGCTGACAAGGTATTCAAAGAGCTCTAATTATTTAGTTGTCAGCTTGCACTTAATTGTTTGCCCATAAACTGATTCACTTAACAAAATTTATTCAAATGTACTTCTTTGCAATGTGCTTAAATGAGAACATTTAGCAAAGGGCGGCTGTGGCATTGACGTCAGGACTGTGGTTTTCATGTTGGAAGAAGGGACGCGAGGTTCAGGGACTGCTGTCATCAGCAAGTCAGGGCCCTCCCTGAACCCCAGTTTCCTCTGCAGGAAATCGGGGTGGTGGCAATTCGTTCCTCAGTGTTCTGGCTCAGATCCTGTGGTGTGGATGTGGCCTTGAGGGATTCCTGGCAGAACTGAGGCCCTCCAGGGAGAATTGGCAGTAGCCCCCTTGGAAGGGCTGACAACGGCCAGGCATTTATAAGATAGGATCTTCCAACTGGGAAGAATTGCTTTAGGGGATTCTGGAAGCTCCTTGGGGAGTCGTGGTTGACCTTGATTTCTTTATGAGGCAATTAAGCCAGCCAGCACTGCCCTCAGACAATTCTCAGTTCCTCTAGAAACTCTATGATGGCCCCGGGGCGATATGGAACCAATTTTCCCCCTAAAATACGGAACAATGGGGAAAGGAGTCCTTAAGAGCTTTTTGGTGTTTGAAAAATCTTATTTTAGTCCGCTTGGGTGGCCCTAAAAA
>CM052811.1:6321972-6352839 GCA_028533885.1 Nasua narica
CCCCCCCCCCCCCCCCCCCCCCCCCCCCCCGTCAGGACGCCACCCTCACGACCCCATTTACCTTAATCACCTCCTCGGAGGCCCCGATTCCAATACCATCATGTTGAGGGGAGGGTGGCGACATGTGAATTTGGGGGGCATCAGTGGGTCCCCAGCAAAACTCGAGTGTGGAGTGAGCAGAAGTTGCCAGGGGGCAGCAGTCAAGCCGACCTGGGTTCGAATCCTGCCCTGCCCCCGTGTAGCTGAGGGACGTGGGCAAGAATTCACCTCTCCCGGCCTGCTTCCTCGTGGGACAGCGGGGCCACAGCTCCCAGGGTCTGTGTCAGGGTCAGTCCAGGGGACAGGTGGGAAGCACCGGGAACAGCAGCTGGCACCCTGCCGTCTTCAGGGACCTCCAGCTCCTTCCTCTTCTGCCCTGTCATGAGGTGCCGGCCCTCAGCGTCTTGTGCTTTCAGTGATGAAGAGGTTGAGCTGTCTTTAGGGTCTGCTTCAGCTCCTCTGTCTTGGAAGTGTGTCATCTTGAGACTAGAGTGCCGTGCCGAGGAGGGGCTCTGTGTGCCCCCAGGGAGGGTAATAACACCTAACTCTCAAGGTTTTTCCCATGAACCAGGATCCCCTGTGGGGAAAGACCTAATTCAGCTCTTGGCAGGTGGCCGCTAATAAGCCTTCTTGTACTGTGGCTCCAGGTGAGGCCTGAGACGGGAGGGGATCAGTCAACGAAGACTCACTGAGCACTCACTATGTGCCCGAGACGGGAGGGAATCAGTCAACGAAGACTCACTGAGCACTCACTATGTGCCCGAGACGGGAGGGGATCAGTCAACGAAGACTCGCTGAGCACTTACTATGTGCCGGGCCCCAGGGATACAGCGGTGGGAAGGATGGGCACCGCCCTGCTCTTCCAGGCCTTAGAGCCTCTGGGGAGAAGGCCAACATTAAGCAGCTACGAGAGGCTCCTGGCTGCAGTCTTGGGTCCCGCCGCTGCCCACAGACGTCCTCCAGTGGGCCCCAGGGCTCATCCGCTCCGGGAGAGGTGCTCGGGGAGGGAGAGCGCTGGAATTCCTACCCTAAGTCCCTGGCGTCTCCTCAAATGCCAGCTCAGGCCGCAGCTATGCACTCCCTCTCGGCCATCTCCTGTTTTGGTGTCCTCTGGGCAGCCCCTCCGAGCGCCCATAAGTCACAGAGCCGCTCCTTAAACTCCTGGTCCTGCTCACAGACGGGAAGAGCTTTCCGTTTACAACAAACAGATTCCGGGGAATGGAGGGGCCGGGTTATTAGTGTGCCTGCGAAACGATTGCTGGGGCCGCGCGCCAGGGCTCCGTCCCTCCTGCTCCTCCCTCGCGGTCCCAGCTCTGCTGGCCGGGGACTTGCGGGGAGACAGGGGCGAACCGCTGCCCGCTGGGTCAGGTGTGGAGGGCTGCGTCGTCTGCAAAACTCGTGGGGTGGGTTAGGGGGCGGGAGGAGGCCCGATTGGGTTTAAACGTCACCCTGGTTTGGCAGCAGATAGAAGGGGCCAGACGCTTGTCACCTTGAACACCTGCTGTAGTAGGTATTTATTTTGGCGGCGGGCTTCGTGGAGAAGACATCTGAGCCTGTCGCCTGCAGCGTTTATCGAAAGCCTCTCTCTCTTACCAATAATGGACAGTCAGCAGCAAATAGATTTTTTCTTTTTTTTCTAAGATTTTATTATTTATTTGATGGAGAGAGATTAAGAGAGAGAGATTGAGAACAAGGAGGGGGGCAGCAGGCAGAGGGAAAGGAAGAAGCAGGCTCCTCACCCAACAGGGAGCCCGATGCGGGGCTCGATCCCAGGACCCACAGGGATCATGACCTGAGCCGAAGGCAGATGCTTAATCAACTGAGCCCCCCAGGCACCCCAGATTTTTTTCTTTAATAGATATATAAAGCCTTGGAATTAGTGAGCTTTTTATTATGACTATTACTATTATTATTTGGGACATTCAGTTGGTTTATCTCTGTGAAGACCTTTACTTAGATGTTTAGGGCAAGATTGCTAACTGCCCTTCTTCCTTTTGGCAACAGGAGCCCCTGAATTTTAGCCAGGGACATAAGCAATCACCGCAGACCACATTTCGTGGTCTCCCTTCCAGCTGACTGTGCCCGTGCGATGAAATTTGGCCAACAGGGTCAGAGGAAGTGGTGTACGCCATTTCCAAATTATTCGTCTGAGTACATCAATTGCGTGTCCGGCTGAGTCTTTCCTGGGCAGGGATGTGGAGCTGGCCGTGGAACCAGGGTCTACCACGTGGGCAGCGGTGACAGCACAGGGATGGCAAAGCAACGGAAGAAACTTGGATGACCTCACCGAGCAGAGACACCTGCCAGCTTGGCCCACTGCCCACAGTCAGACTGTTATGTGAAAGATAAACACATTTCTATTTTAAGTCCCTGTACCGGGGGGCCTCTGACATAGCAGATTAACCTAACCCCTAAGTAATATACTTGTGAGCTCACAGAAGGTGTGGTTAGAACTAATTATCTGTAATACAGTTTTATGCCGGATTCTGTATGGATTTATATTATTTACCGCCACTCCCAATCTAACATAGATTGCTAAGAATTTTCAGGATTTTATAGCAGACATATGCTACCCATTTTGCTCATAATTTTGAATTCCTTTTGATTTTAAAACCAAGTATCTGGGAGACAGCATTTATGGAAGATATCACTCTCGACAAGCTCAAGTACTTATTTATTTCAGGCAGTGAAAGTTATATAATCTGATGGGTTTCCTTTATGCTTTGACTTCCAGGAAAGTTTGAGTCTTGTAAATTTAATGCTTACTCTCATAAACTTATATTTACTGTAGGCTTGAGCAGGGAGCCCGACGTGGGACCCTAGGATCATGACCTGAGCTGAAGGCAGACACTTACCCGACTGAGCCACCCAGATGTCCCTCGTCCTGGACTTCAATTAGAGCTTGGGGCACACTGAATTTGCTTTAGCGCTTGGATGTCCCGGCTGGCGTGTGAGCTTATTGCGACCCTCACTGTGCCCCTTACAGGTAAGGTCAAATTTGCCCAAGACCAGTTCCCTATAAGTTGGTCTCTTGCCACTTGTTTCCATGGAGACAAGGTAAACCCAAGAGCTTGAAGCAATCAATTCTAGAAGATTCCCGAGGTGGCCTAAGTGGTAATGGGAGGACTTCCACTCCAGCTCTTGATAACGACATACATAGGAGGTGCTCCCCAAACCACGATGCTGAGATGGTAGGATTATGTTATATGCCATACTGATGTTGGATCCTAGCCTCTGATCAGGCCTGTGTCCCACTAATGATCCAACTAAAAAGCCTCACAGCCCAAGGGCAGAGTTTGTCCCTCACTCAGATTCTGATGTCCCCTGCTGCCACTCAGTGAGTGCCCTCAGTACACAGGCTCCAGCGGGCCAGGGCTGTGTGGCTATTTATCCTGCCTGTGTGATACCCTGGGATGCATGCTCCCCTTAGTAATAGAGCTGCATCTGTGTTTTAGCAGATGTGACTGCCCGGGAGGGAATTTTCCCCATCTACTCTTGCAGCCCCTCTGACCCTATGACTAGGAGTTACCAATGGAGCGTGGACAGAAGTGATGTGTGCGTTTCCAGAGCACAATTTTTTTTTTTTATTAGGAAATCATGTGCCTGCCCTCCACCCCTTCCCCATCCCCTTTTCCTGTGGCCTGGAATGTGCAGGTGACAATATGAGTGAATTGTGACCATGGCACAATGATAATACCCTAGGGTATGGCAAAGCAACAAGACAGAAAGTCCTTGAGTGCTGGGAATGTTCCGTTTCCTCGATCTGGGTGGTAGTTTCACCGATGTGTACATATATAAGAAATAATTCAGCTACCCCCTGATTATTTCTGAGCTGTATCATACACAAGTCATGCCACAGGAAGAAAAGGAAAGAAAAAGAACCTGGTTCCCTGAATGACCTTGGGGAGTCAAATTTTCCTCTGGGCTGTTGCAAAAGAGAAAAATAAACTCCGTTATGGTTTTGGCCACTGAATTTGGGGAATCTCTGTTCCAGCCATTTAGCGTGTACCTTATAATATAGTAATAAAAGTAATATATTTTAAATATATTTAAAAAATTATATATTTATAAATTTAAATAAATTATAAATTTTAAATAAATAATTAAGGTAACATATTTCTTTTCTTTTTTTTTTTTAAGTAGGCTCCACGCCCAGGGTGGAGCCCAACACGGGGCTCCAACTCACTGACATCAAGATCTGATCTGAGGTCAAGAGGCCGATGCTTAACCGACTAAACCACTCAGGTGCCCCTTAACTAATGTATTTCTTAAGTGTAGGAAGTTTTTTTTTGTTTTTTGTTTTTTTTGTTTTTTACTGTTCTTAGAAGTGTAGGAAGTTTTTGCACAGGGTCACAACACACCCTCAGGTTCACACCCCCCCCACCCCTCCCCGCCCCTCTCCCCCCCAGACCAGAGACCTTGAGGCTGCTAGCGGGGCTTCTCAGCCCGCCTGCTCCCCAGGCACTTCCTTCCGGTGAGCGCTGCTGTAGTAGCTTCAGCTTGCTTCTGGAAAGGACAAGGACTTTCGAGAAAGGACACGCTGCCCCCACCCCCTTTAGGGGCTTACAGTCCAGCTGGCACAACAGACCCTAAACAAATCCCATAATAAAAACAGTATGAACAACACTGTTGTATTTACATCTATCAGATGTCTGGCATCTTTTATTTTATTTTATTTTTTATTTCTTTTTTATTTTATTTTATTTTTTCAGTTCCAAGATTCATTGTTTAGGCACCACACCCAGTTCTGGCACCTTTTATACATTACTTTATTTTCCTAAAACTCTTGTAAATAGGTATCGTTTATAGGTGAGAAAACAAATTTGAAAACTCAAAGTAAGTTGCCGAAGGTCAGGCTGAGCTGGCTGTGAAGACGCTGGGGCCCGTCTCTCGTCACTGGGTCCCACTGCGGCCAGGCCACCCTGGCTGGAGGCACATGGTCTGTCAAAGGGCCATCCAGAAGGTGCTGGTGGAGAGGCATTAAGGAATGAGTGGTAATCCACTAAGGGGACACAGGGTGGGAGTGGGGAGCATTCTAGACAGCACGAGCAAAGGCCCAGGGGTCGAGGAGGGAGCATGGACATTTTAATCTGATATCACTAAAGCCCTGGGTGTGCATGGGGTGAGGCAGCAGTGGGAGATGCCAGATGGCAAGCAAATGTCCTGTGGTGCCTCACTTTGACGGTGAACCCCCGAAGGTGCAGAGTCAGCCATCTGTCAGTTGACATCGCTGCCAATCACGGGGCCTCATTCATTCATTTGTTCTTAAACTGAACAGGAATCAGGCCATCTCTGGGACCTGGTGGCCGGCCAGTGGGAGGGAGTACCCTCCCTGGAGAGTGGATCCTGCTTGGCCCCTTATTCTCTGTCATCTCCCTGAGGTACTACAGGTAAGTCCTGAAAATCCTCATTTCCCAAAGATCGTTGCACAGAGCACTAATTTTTTTTGAGGAAAAAAATTTCTGTGGTAAAATAAATTGAGAAAGTGGGCCTTATGCCCCACCTCCTTGGAAATTATTGCAGGGTGGCTTATTAAAATCTCTGAGAAGTAAAGAATATGCTACATTTCGTGTATGAGTTTCCCAGGGCTGCCATAACAAAGTACCACAAACCGTGTGGTTTAAGACAGAACTGTGTTCTCTCCTAGTTCTGGAGGCTGGAGGTCCCGTATGAAGGTGTCAGAGGAACTGATCTCCCCGTGACACCCACCGGGGAGAATCTTCCTCGCCTTCTCCAGCTTCTGGTGTGGTTGGCGATCTTCGGCCTCAAGCTGCAGCCCCTCAGTCTCTGCCTCCTGCTGTCATCCCATGGCCGTCTTCCCCCTCCACGTGTCTCTCTCCTCTTCTTATAAGGACGTCAGTCATGTTGGATTAAGGATCCAGCCCACTCCCGCATCACCTCATCTTGACTAATTACATCTGCAGTGAGCCTTTTTCCAAATAAGGTCATGTTCTGAGGTACTGGGGATTAGCACTTGCACATATCTCTTGGGGGGGACATGACACTTTGTTTAGCTCAGAATTTCCTGAGAACTTATTTTTTATTCCTTAGAATTCTTTTGAAGATGCTCCCCAATGCTTCCCTCTGAGCTGGGGGCGAGAGCAGCTCACTTTGGGAAACGCTACCTGGGGTCAACAGGATGGGGGAGCCAGCCAAGGGCTGAGGTGACCACGGAGGAGACCACCCAGGGCCAGAAGGGGATGCGGGTTCCTTCCTGAGGCCCTGGGTGGGGGGGAAGGGGAGGCCCACAGGACGGGGAAGCCAGAGTCGGCCTTCCCAGGGCCGCATCACACAAGGCTTTCTGGTCGACCCGGAGGAGTTCAGGGCTCTGGGACCAGCCGTCCTGGGGCCTGAGGCTGCCTGCCTGGCTAAGACACCACAGCGAATGTGGTGTGCAGGGGAACTTGGGTCCAGGGCATCCATCCCCATTTCAGAACCCATCAGAGCGAGGAAGCCACAGAAGTGCAGCATCTGGTGTGTCCCCACTCCTGTCACACCTGGGCTCTGCTGCCTCAGGCTCTGGGCGCTGAGATGTGGGTGGCATTTTCACACCTACTGAGCTAGTTTGTGGAAAGCACCCAAAATAAACCATAGGTTCTATAAACAAGTTTTCTTCCTGCCTATCACTTTCCCCCTCAGCTGGGCTTGTGATGACGGACATGGCGCCCACCTCACGCTTTTCGCTTTGTGGCCTCTGGGGAGAAGAAGGAAAATTCAGTTTTCTCTGTGGTAAAGAAGACCTGGATTTAAGTTCAGGGTTTGCCACGGACCTGCTGTGTGACCTTTGGCACGCCTTCTGACTTCATCTTTGCATTTATAAAATGGAAGCAATTACACCAGCCCTGCTTATACCAGGGCTGTGGCTACTAACGATCGCCTTCCTCGTCGTTATTCTGTGCCAGGGACTATTATAGGAACAGTGATTCTAAAAGTTCCCTGTTGGGAGCGATGCACGTAACATACTATGTGAGTGTGTTATGTATCTTTGTCTATAGCACCATGCAAAAATATGTAGTCGTGTATTAATCTGAAGAAAGTGTAAATAATGTTTCCTTTCTCTTTTAATGACGAACTCTTGCTAAAAAAAGAAAGAAACATTCTCTGAATATGGTAATGATAATAAAACATCTTTTAAGTCCGGTTTATGGAGATGTAAATGATGTAAAATACAGGCGTGCCGTTTTGTGAGATTTGCCAAATGTATATAATCGTGCGAGCATCATCTCCGTCAGGACAGAGTGTCCGCATCCTCCCCGAAGATGGCCGTGTCCCCTTTTGAAGGCAGTCACTCCTCCCTCCCCCAGCCTTGGGGAACCTCAGATTGGGTTTCTATCCTTAGAGTTTTGCCTTTTTAAATGGCAGGTATTTCTTCCTGTTTGACTTCTGTCTCTTCATGTAATGCTTTTAAGATTCTTCCATATTGTTGAACATGTCAGGGGTTCGTGGCCATGGTATGGATGCGAGCACAATTTGTTTATCCATTCACCCATCGAAGGACATGTGGGTTGTTTCCAGTTTGGAGTTATTACATATACAGCTTCCGTGAGCATCCGTTGCACCTCTTTCTATGGACCTGCTTTCCTCTCTTTTGGGTAAATACCTAGATGGGGAATAATTGGATCGTACGGTGGGAATTATGTTTAACTTTTTGGGACGCTGCCGAACTGTTTTCCAAAGTGACTACTCACCAGCGTGTGCGAGTTCTGATTGCTTTGTGTCTTTCGGAGGACTTGATATTGTCAAGATATACATATTTAATGTTAGCCATTCTTGCAGGTGTGTGTTGACATCTCATGGTAGCTTTAATTTGTATTTCCATAACGGCTAGTGATAGGGAACATCTTTTCATGTGCTTGTTTACCATCCGTATTTCTTCTTCACCGAAGTGTCTGTTCAAATATTTTGCCTGATTTTAAAATTGGCTTGTTTTGTTGAAGTTTGAGATTTTAGAAGTATCTTGGAGATGGCTTGTGTTTTATTATATGTGTTTTGAAAATATTTTTTTTTCAGTCTACAATTTTTCTTTCATCTTTTAAGTGTCTTTCAAAGAGCAGTTTATAATTTTGATGGAGTTCAATTTTTTCCTATTTAGGTGACTACTTTTTGTGTCTTACGTAAAATAAAAACATAAAAAAGCTTTGCCTAATTCGCAGGTCAGAAGGATTTCCTTTAATTTTTAGAGTTACTGATCTAAGTTTTACCTTTAGGTCTATGATATGTTTTGAGTTAATTTTTGTATATGGTGTGAGGTAGGGGTTGAGATTCTTTTCTTTCTTGCCCTTCCTTCCTTCCTTCCTTCCTTCCTCCCTTCCTCCCTTCCTCTCTTCCTTTCTTCCTTTCTTTTTTTGCATAGGGATAACCCATTGTTTTCACACCATTTGTTGAAAAAAAATGAATCTCTCTTCACAAATGTTTTTTTCACCTCAGTAAAACATCAGTGGACCATACATGTACAGTTCTGTCTCTGGATTCTCTATTTTGTTCCATTGGTCTATATGGCTTTTCTTTCACTAATACCACACTGTCTTGATTACTGTGGCTTTATATTAAATTTTGAAGTTCAAATTGTGTGATTCCTCCAGCTTTGTTTTTTCTTTTTCAAAATTCCTAGACCATTTTAATTTTTTTTTTTTTTGTAGTTTCATACAAATTTTTGGTTGATTTCTACAAAAGAGCCTGTTGGGATTTGAATTTGTAGTACCTAGAATCTACAGATAGATAGATCAATTTTAGGAATACTGACATATTAATAAAATTGAGTCTTCTGATCCATGAACATGATACATCCCTCCATTTATTTAGGTATGTTCTGATTTCACTTAGTGTTTTGTGGTTTTCAGCATATGGAAAACTACATATGTTAAAAACTTGGTTACTAAATATTTCATGCTTTTGATTCTATTCTAAATAATATATTTATTTATTTTATAGATGAATATTTGTGTATTCTTATTTCTGATTGTTTATTGCTGGTGCATAGAAATAGAGTTGACATTTATACACTGATCTAATGTCCTGTGATTTCGCAAGGCTGGTAGCTTTTGGTGTAGACTGTTTGTGGTTTTCTACATGGACAATCCTATCGCCTCTAAATAAAGGAATTTACTTCCTTTCCATTGTGTATGTTTTTCTTCTCCTTCTCCCCTTCCTCATATTTTCTTGGTCTCCTTGAATGTGAGCAGTAGCGGTGAATATCCTCAACTTGTCCTAAGACCTTGAGAGAATGCAATCCAGCTTTCACCATTAAATAGGATGCTCACTATAGGCTTTTCATAGATGCCCTTTATCAGATCGAGACATCTCTTCAATTCCTAGTTTGCGGATTTATTTATTTATTTATTTTCACAGATTTTTTTTTAAAAAAAGACTTTTTAAAATTTTTATTTACTTTTTATTTTAATGTTTTTAGCCGGGCAAATTGGCTTTAATAAGTGATTCATGAATTGAACAGCATCCCAACCTAGCATGCAGAGGGGAGCTCATAAGACTTTTTTTTAGAGTAGTTTCAAGTTTATAACTAACTTGAGGAGAAGCTACAAAGATTTCCCCTATACTCTCTGTCCCCACACGTGTTCAGCCTCCCCCATTATCAACACCACTCACCAGAATAGAATTTTTTTTCACCAAGGAAGAACCTACATTGACATAATTACCTGAAGTTTCATAGTTTATCTTAGGGTTTACTTTTGGTGTTTTACATTCTATGAGTTTGGACAAATGTATGGAAACATATATCTATCATTATATAATATAGAGTATTTTCATCCTAAAAATCTTCTATTTTCTGCCAATTCGTGTCTCCTGCCTCATCCCTGGCAACCACTGGTCTTTTCAGTGTCTCCATTGTTTTGCCTTTTTGAGAATGTCATACAGTTGGTATGATACAATGTGTAGCTTTCTCAGATGGACTTCTTTTACTTAACAATGTACGTTTAAGTTCCCTCCATGTCTTTTCGTGGCTTGAGAACTCATTTCTTTTTAATATTGAGTAATATTCCATTGTCTGGATGAACCACAGTCCTCCACTAACCTACTTAAGGACATCTTGGTTGCTTCCAAGTTTTGGCAATTATGAGTAAAGATGTTATAAATATCCATATACAGGTTTTATGTGGACATGTGTTTTCAACTCGTTTGGGTAAATACCAAGGAGCACAATTGCTGGATCGTAAGGTAAGAATATATTTAGTTTGTACCACCAAACTGTCTTCCAAAATGACTGTGCCATTTTGCATTCCCAGCAGCAATGAATACAAATTCCTGTTTCTCCGCATCCTTACCAGCGTTTGTTGTTGTTAGTGTTTTGGATTTTGGCCTTTCTAATTGGTATAGTGATATCTCATTATGGTTTTAATTTAGACTTCTTTAATGACATATGATGTTGAGAATCTTTTCTTGTGTTTATATGCCATCTGTGTATCTTCTTTGGTGAGATGTCTGTTTAGGTCTTTTGCCCACAGGTTTGCATGGACTCCAGCATCGCCTGGGAGGCACCACTGAGAGTTCTTTTAGGCCCGGAAGACCTGATGTGAGGGTCATAGACCAGAGGAAGCCTGGGCCTGGGTCTGATGCGGAAGCTGTGTGGTGTGTGGCCTGCCTGCAGGAGGAACCCATGGGTGCCAGGTCGTGATGCTTGAGAACAGGTGTCCACCTTCCCCTTCCTGGGCTCCAGATGTGACTTGAGCTCACACACACACAGATGTCCTCCTAAGGAGAATAAGGGGAAAGGGAAGACCGAATTTGACTAAATACCCAGAAGAATCAAAATTTAAAATCAGAAGTGATTAGATGAAGTTAAAGTTGAATTTTCTCCCACTATCATCAACAGAAAAGACTGGTGAGCAGATCAAGGTGTTGTTAGGGCCACGCTCGCCCTGAAAGTGCTCGGGATGGTCGTCTTCCAGGCTTCTCTCCCAGCCTCTGGCAGCCTCAGACGTTCCTTGCCTTCTAGATGCCCAGCTCCAATCCTATGTCTTCACGGGGCCTTCTCCTCATGTCTCTTCGTATGGCCTTTCCTCTCTGTGTGTCCGTTTCTGTCGAATTTCCACGGGCTATAAGGATACCACTCATGTTGCATTAGGGACACCCCAGTGACCTTCATCTTCACTTGGTAAAATCTGCAAAGACCTATTTCCAAATAAGGTTCCTTTCTAAGGGACTGGGGAGGGGGACTTCAACATACCTTATTTGGGGGATCCAGGGATCCATAGCACATCCCATGGACTTAGGGCTCTCGAGACCCTAGTTAGATAATACTGCCCTGCACATCAGATCCTTGGGATTCCAACCACATTTGCACACCCACAGCAAGCAGCCAACAAAAGAGGCAGCTGTGAAAATATACAAGGAACACTGGCCATGGGGCACACTCGGGCCCAAGTCCTGGCTTTGTCATGTAGCCACTGGGTGGCCTCGGGCAGTTCATGTCATCTTCTGCACTTGTTTTTATTACCTGAACACTAGAGTAATTATTTTCTGTCTTAGCCTGCTTGTGATGCCCTCACAAAATACTATATAGACTGAGAGGGCTTTAAGCAACAGAATTCGTTTTCTCACAGTTTCAGAGACTGCAAGTCCAAGATCAAGGTGCTGCGGAGGTGGTTTCTGCTGAGCGCACTTCCCTTGGTTCGCAGGCTGCCACCTCCTTGCTGTGTCCTCACAGGAGGGTGGGTGGAGGGTGAGGAGGGAGAGCAAGCTCTTTGGTGTCTTATAAGAGTGCTAATTGTATCGGATCAGGACTGCACCTTTATGACCTTATTTAACCTTAATTACTTCCTTAGAAGCCCTATCTCCAAAGAAAGCCACACTGGGAGTTAGGACTTCAACATACAAATCGGAGGTGGGGTTTGGGGGACACCAATGTTCAACCACAGCCTCTCCTCTTCCAGCATTGTTAAGAGGATTAAAGTAGTTACTGCAGGCGACTGTGAGCACCAGGCCTTGAGGAGACTAAGAAAAGAGCACTGCCTTCCTCGGATTGTCTACATGATGGAGGCGTATTTGCCTCTCTTGTGGTTGGGTCTTTGGAGTCGGCGCGCCCATACCCTAAAACAGGGAGATTGCTGAGAAAGGGACAGAGCCACAGACCACCGGAAGCTGCGGAAGCTGCTAGTGATTTGGGAAATACCAAAAGGACCTTACTTAATGAAACCCTTACTGACGTCCGCTGGGAGTCTGGGGATACGTGGCTTTGGGCAGAAGAGGTCGTTCCCAATCCCATCAGGATTTGCTCTATCCCCATCTCCACTTTCCATCACGTAGACCTGTGTGGGGCTCGTAGCCATCATCTAACGGGAAGGAGAATGGGAGTGAGCGTTTATTGAGGACCTCCTGTGTGCTCAGAGATTTCACACACACGATCATCTCCAGTTGCAGTTACCTGACGTGGAAGTTTGCTGGTGAGAATTCTGAGGCTTACAGAACAAAGCTGGTGAGCAGCAGAGCTGGGCTTTGAACCTGGGTCTGTCCGACTTCACAGTGCTTTGGAGCCAGCGATCCAGCCACAATTTTAAGCAGACTGCTCTAGGGGGGTTACACAAGTTATGTCCTTCGGGGTGTCTGTGTGAGGTCCTGGATGGTAGGGATCTCACCAGATTCCTTGGCCCCTTCCCAACAGCACCTAGCACAGGACGGGGAGCGTGGTGGGGGTGCCTGGAAGTGGTCAGCGGAGCCATGGTGGACAGGAGGTGGCTGGATCAATATCAACTACACATTGGTATGATATATCAATAGCCCGCCCAGGGGAGTCCTGCCAGCAGCCTTTAGCCCCCAAGAGCCCCCACCGCCACAGCTGGACCACAGATCTTCTCCCCTTTTGATGTGCGAAAGGTAAGAGGAGGAAAGAAAATGGCGTGGAGGTGGGGGTGGGGCTGGAGCACTGGCTTTCCTGGTGTCCCCGGAGTCCCGGATCGGAAGCTGCCCTGTCCCAGCTTCCCAGGCCCTGAATCTGCCCTTGCCGGGGTCTGACCCCCCGTTGGCTTTCTTGAGCCTGCTGGTGTCAGAGAGAGCTCAGCACCCGCAGTCTGAGGATTGTCCAGAAGGCCCTTCAGGAACCGTTGTGGCTGAGTCAGAAGCTCACTGCTCTGCCTCGTCCTGCTTAAAGAGATTTGGGTGTCTGGCTACTTCCTTGAAAAAGCCCATGTACCCCGGGAGGTGGGGAAAAGAGTACTCAAAGGGCTGATTTTTGCACAAGTCAGACGCTGGGTAAATCAACATAGCTCCCATTTTAAAAGCATCAAAATCAAGGTCTATTTGTTGAGCTACTTATTCGGTACAGACGGCTGCCAAGGCCACGAAGGAAACATTTGTGCCTGCTGGTGGCTTTCAGAGGCCCATCAGCTTTCCCACCACTTAGAACCCCCCGGTTTCACCCCTCGTCCTTCTTCACTGCTCTGTTGCCTTTGCCTTTTCAGCCTCGAACATTTCTTGGAGCTGTCGTGGGGCCCAATGGGCTAGTGCGGCGACAGCTATCTGTCTGAGGGATTAGCTCTTCTGTGGGGGCTGGTGGCATTTAACTCTCACTTTGCAAATCCGTTTTTCACATATTTACATGCTCCCTTTCCAAGAGGACTGTTCCAGCTTGAGGGCAGGCATTGTCTCTTATCGGGCCTCCACCGCCTTGCACACATGAATATTTGCGGTTTGAGGGTGCGTGAGCAAATGTGTGCGTGTGCCTGCCTGCGCGTGCGCACGCACAATGCTACCCGGGATGGAAGAGTTAAGGAGCCAACCCCCAGGGAGGCAGTCCGCAGACGGTTTTAAGGCCCAGCTGCTTGAGGGTGGTGAGGGTGGTCGGTAATGGGAAAAAGTCAACAGTTATCTTTTAAGGGACTTTTTGTAATGGGGGAACTTTTGGAGAATCAGCCCAGATGTCATTTTGCTTCTAAACCCCCAATCAAGATTCTCACAGTGGCTGCCCAGAGAATAAAGGTGCCCATTTGTATGGGAGGAGGGATTTCCTTGCAGACGTTTATCCAAGGGCAGAAAAAGACAGGGCCGTTGGGAACAAGAAAGTCAGCCAGTGGAAGATAGGTCCGGAGGAAGATGCTGAGAACTCTTTCATAACGTACTTCAGCTTGGGGCACTGAGATGTTCCTTATGGATCTTCCTGAGATGCAGAACTAGATTTGTGGTTAACGCAGAAAACAGTAGCAAGGAAGAGGAAAAGGACATGGCATACACAGTCACCAGCGGAGAGGGTACTTGTAAACAGGGGATGCCTACTTGGGGTGCTACACTGATGACTTAGTAAGTTCTGCTCATTCTCTGCTGTGGGTTGGGGGTTCCCCAACTATCCCTATTCTTTCCGTTGCCTTTTTTTTTTTTTTTGAAGACTTTTTTATTTTAGAGGGAGAGAGAGAGAGAGAATCTCAAGCAGACTCCGTCCTGAGATCATGACCTGAGCCACAATCAGGAGTCGGACATTCATCCAGCACCCCACTGAGCCCCCCAGGTGCCCCCGGCCTTTGGTCATCTTTATAACACTGTGTTCAGGTGAAAAGAACCTCAGGTACCGCTGAGCCGGGAGGGCCCGCGGACATCCGCAGGACCCAGGCTCTTGGGCTGGTCCACCCCCGTCCGGCCCGCAGGCTGCACCCCCTAACTTGGATTTCCTACACAATCATGCAGGACCATACACCCCAATTTTTTTCAAACCCTATGGTCGCCTTAGGGTGGGACCCTGAGTCCCGTCCCCTAGGCACTGCCTGGTGCTCCGAACACACCAGCCTCTCGGTACCCCCTCACCCCTCTGTGCTTCTAGCTGAAGAGGGTTCCCTTCCCGCGTGTGCTCGTGAATTTCCCATTCAACCTTTAAGACTCTATGTCCCCAGGGGCGCCTGGGTGGCTCAGTGGGTTAAAGCCTCTGCCTTCGGCTCAGGTCATGATCTCAGGGTCCTGAGATTGAGCCCCGCATCAGGCTCTCTGCTCAGTGGGGAGCCTGCTTCCCCCCCTCTCTCTGCCTGCCTCTCTGCCTACTTGGTGATCTCTCTCTTTCTGTCAAATAAATAAATAAAATCTTTAAAAAAAAAAAAAAGGAAGTGGAAACCCTCACTTGATGGAAGGGGAAGCCGAGTCCCCGATGGGGAAGTGGTCACAACGAGGAAGAGATGAGACCAGTTGTGCCCACCTTATCCTTACCCTCCGGGAACAACACGTGGGTAGAAATGGCCAACGTGTAGGGACATCGGGAAGACTCGCAGGTTGCACTCTTGTCTGTCTGGTAAGCGTTCCCTTGAGTCCGGGCACACAGAGTCAGGCACGTCTCAGACAGCGCCCGAATACAACTTGCTGATTCCTCAGCACTGGATATGTTTTGGAATGAGATCTTTTTTTTCGAAATTAAAAAAAAATGTAATGCAACCTATATTCCGTATATTGCGCAATCCCACCAGGAGGTCTAGCGTCCTGGGCAGTCCCCTGAAATCCAACACACCAGTTTTTCTGCAAAGGCATCCGAGCGCTCCGCACATCAGATGGGACAGACGCAGGGCACGTCAAGTCGGGTTAGCGCTGCTACCGAGCGAGCACGCCACAGACCTATGGAAAGACTTTCAGGATGGCCGGTCCGGGATTGTTCAGGGTAGCGACTCCACAGACCTGACTCTTTTCCGTGGAAAGAGAACGAAAAATCGTGTACGAGGAGGAAGAACGCTGGGGGATCTGGGGGCTTCCTCCCAGAGACTGCCTACTGCACCTCAATGTGTTCCAGAGACACAAGGGGAGCCCGTCTGTTTGCTGATGGTGGGGGGCCGCAGTGATGGGGAACCCCAGGGATGGTTCCCGTGTGGCCAGCGAGACTCCCACAATTTCCCTCCCACTGCCTGCTGAGCTGCAAATTGCTGCCTCCCTCCTTGCTGAGGCCCGCGGACACGATCAAGGCTATAATTAACACCTGTCCACGCAGGGGGCTAGGACAGGATGGGGGGGGATGCTGCTCCCAGGGCAAGAACCATCCCTCAAGAAGCACTCAGTGTCTAGGAAGCACGTTTCCTTCCAACTTGGAGGGATTAAGAAGCTGTCTGAGAAAGCGAAGAGGCAGGTGGTGTGTATCCGGGCTGACGTCTCTGGGTTTACGTGCTTGATTTCAGCCTGTGGGCCAACAGCTGCCGGGTGAGCCTCGGGAAGCTCGTGGGTGATGGACCCAGAGCCACGCACGCGAGTGCTGAACCTGGCCATGACATTCCTGGGAACTTCCCGTGGGCAGAAGGGGTTATTTGTTAACAGGTTTATCTCCATAGTCATTTCCCACAAAGCAAAACAACGAAAAGGTGACCTTAAAGGCCCTGTTGATGACGAACTATTTCAGGAGTTTTGCAATCCGTTAAACACCCAGTGGTCAAGGAGGGGCTGAGAAGATCGTGGTCCCGTGGGACACAGTTGCGCACGCCACCGGGTTATTGTCCCAACCTTGAAGTGAAGAATGCTGTGCGGCACCTGTGTTTTCTTGTTTTATTTTGTGTTTTGTTTGTTTTCTTTTTTAGAGAGAGAGAGAGAGTGAGTGAGCAGGGTCGGGGCAGAGCAGAGGGAGAGAGACAGAGAGAACCTCAAGCAGGCTCCCCGCCCAGTGCGGAGCCTGATGCGAGGCTCCATATCATGACCCTGAAATGACCTGAGCCGAAATCCAGAGTCTGATGCTTAACCGAAGGAGGCACCCAGGCGCCCCAGTACCTTTGGTTTTTGAGAATTTTCACATTCATCGATTTCTCTGTTGTATTTCGCAACATCCTTAGATGTAGGTTCTATTCTGCTCCGCCCAGTTTATGGACTTGCATGTGGATCAGACTGGTTAAGTGATTTGGACAGAAGGGGAGGAAGAGATATTGGAAGCCACACACTGTCCCAGAGAGGAGTCCCCTATCGCGCTGCACGGAGAGGTGGCGGTGGGGATGGTGACACGCGCCTTACAAAGACACCAGTCATGCTGGATAAGTGTGCAGCATAAATCATAATTCACCTTATAGTGATTACATCGGCAAAGACCCTCCTTTGAAATGAGGTCACTTATACTTTTGGTCTTTGCCCCCTTCTTGGCGTAGAGCTCCCCAAACCCTTAGAATTTTGTAAATGATGAGAGCAATGAAGGCGTCTTGTTATGTTAATGAGGTGGCTTTTGGAAACCCCTAAGGAGGAGGGTTTGTTGCCAGGGAAACCAACCACGTGACGACAGGGTTGGCACTTTTACCCTCTGAGAGGGAAGAGGGCCTGGTGATTAGGTTTGATCACCAATGGCTGATGATTTCATCCATTGTTCATTGTGTCTATGTGCTGAAGCTCCATAAAAACCCAGAAGGGGAAGGAGGGTTTGGAGTGCTTCCGGGTCAGGAACACGAGGAGCCCTAGGAGGGCCACATACCTGGAGATGGGGGGGAGGGGGCAGGCCTCCTCGCCCTTCCTGACACCTGGCCCTGTGCCCCTCTTCCTCCTTGCTGCTGAGTTATATCCTTTTATAATAATCTGGTGATCTAGAGAGTAAAATGTTTCTCTGCGTTCTGTGAGCTGCTCTAGCAAATCGACTGAACCCACAGAGGGGGTGGTGGGAGCCTCTAGTCTAGGGGCCGTCAGCAGGTGAGACCCTAGACTTGCAGCTAGCATTCCAGGTGGTCGCTGGCTGGCTGTCTTCTGGGGCAGAGCCCTCACCCCGTGGGATCGGACGCGCTCTCCAGGCTGCCCGCGTCCGAATGGAGTCGAATTGTAGGACACCCAGCTTTAGCTCTGTCTAGGAATAGCTCTGCTCTAGCCCAGATTCTCTAGAAAACAGAGCCTGCGGCAAGACTTTCTGGGGAGGGAAGGAGATACTGCAATTTCTGGGAGGCAAGGACGAGGAGAAGGGAAGGGAGACAAGAAAGTGGGGAGATAAATACGAGGCGATGCCAGAGAAGACCGGCCAAAGCACCCCCACAAAATGGGAGCCGATTTCCAAGTGACTTGGTATATCAGAAGCAGCTGCGTGAACCGCCCGTCCCGGTGGGGCTTTCTATGGAGGCCAGGAAGTCATCGGCCGGCCAGTCCGCTCCTGTCTCCCAGGAGTACCCTCATGGTTTTTGACTCTTTCCCAGTTCTGGGTCATATCATCGAGCCCTAGGGCCCCCAGCGGGGAAACGCACCTCAGCTCCCCCTGAGCCCAGAGGTGGTAGGGAAGCTGGGTAGGCGTGGCTGGGGTCCCAGCGGACTCAGGCAGTCACTGGGGTAGAGGACGAGTCCAGACAGTTCGGTCTGGGGCTGGCCCCCTGTGGCCATGCCTGTGGCCTCCCTGGGGAGGTGTGGCTGAGACGGGACAATGGGGCGGGGGTTGGCGCAGGCTGCAGCCCTACAATTGGCCTAGAGCGGGAGGCTAGGCCAATCTCGAGGGACAGATCTGGACTCATCCTGCCTCTAAATCTCTTGACTATTTTGGAAAGCCTTCTGCAGGTGCTTACCACCGCCCCGTTATTAATCTGCAGATATTTTGCAAGTGGAAAGTTGATCCCAGAGCTGCCAGGTGAGGGCTCAGACCGGCCACGCCCCCTGCTTAGCTCCCGATGACAGCTCAGATGCACAGAAGCTGCCCACTCTTTGAAGCCCTCCATCCATGGGACAGATGGGCTCTGCCAAGTGCGCGCTCGCCTTTCCTGGAGATCAGAGCACAGACCTGTGGTTTTACAGCCCTAGAGGACAGAGCCATGATGCCATTGCCCTTATTTGGCTCAAAAGCGGGGTGAAATGAATCTTCCTTAAAAAGATCAGGGACCTGGCAATTCCTCAGCTCTATGGAGGCCCGGGAGCTGCGCCACTCTGGTCCCCTGCCAGCAAGGGCTGTGGCTGCAGCTGTGCACTCTTTCCCCGGCCCGCAGCAGCTACGGAGAGCGGCTTCAGCCCAGGGTCCCCCCTTCCCACGACTGTCCACTTTCAGTGACTGATCAAGGAGGGGCTTCAGAGTCCGGCCCTCCTGCCCTATTCTGCAGGCTGAATACAGCCCGGGGCTCCCCCCGGGGCTGGGCAGCTTGGCTTCTCCCTGTGCCCTTTCTCCAGGGTTCTCCGGTGTCCCTCTCTACCTGACCTCTGGCATAGTGAGCCCCCCACACACGGCAGCTGCCTCCAGAGAACCCGACGGGCACCAGGCTGTCGCAGGTCCTCATCCTGGGACATGCCGGACAGGGAAGGGCGATGACCCTGGCCAGCCCCTGTCGAAAGAGTGACTTGTGATGATAGCAGTGCAGGCAGGCTCGGTCAGGGACCCCGGGTGGGGAGGAGGGGCTGTCTGCAGGGCACAATACTGTCCGAAACGAATACTGGTCCATCGTGCTGCTGGTCGCAGGGAGGTCCAGCCAGAGATGACAGGGCATCCCCGTGGATTGTGCTTTCACAGGCCTCAGGCACGACAGCAGGTGGGCAGGAACTGGGAAGGCCCTGGAGGCAGGGCTTCAGGTCCTGGACCTGGGACTTAAGTGGCCCTCTGCAGCAATGAATTTGAACTTTGAGAGTCCTCTCAGGCACGAATCCAGAGAGAGTCTTTATGTTAATTAGGAGAAGGCACCGCCCAGATGGACCCACCCCAGCAGGCACAAGACTTGGAAGGGAGCAAAACGGCACCCCACCCTGTAGGCAAGGCAGCCCTGGCCCACGGAGTGTGGCTTTGCCAGGAGAGCCCGCCTGCGCTGGGTTTCAGCTCCCACTCAGCTCCTCGGCTGGGAGCCTTTTTTCAGGGCATGGGATGCAAGCCGGTGCACAGCAGCCTGGCTTCCAGACTTTGCTTGGAAGGCTGGCGCACACTTGGCCTTGGAGAGCGTTGGGACAGATGGACACAGGGCACCTCAGGTGGCAACCATGGGCCACCCAGCCCTCAGGGCCCTTCCCTCGCCACCTGTAAATTGTAGGACCATACACGCACACAGCCCTTTCAGAGTGCTCTCCCCGCATCCCTGTAGGACGCTCCGAGGGTGGACAGGAGGACTAAGAAGCTCAGAGAGGAAGGGCAAGGCAATCAGTCACACAGCAGGTGACAGCGGAACTGGGGCTGGGAACAGCTCCTTCTCTTCCAGGAACCCTATGCCAGTGTGGTGCATTTTCACAATTAGCATTCCAGAACAAAGAAGGCCAGGCTGGTTCATCCAGTCCAATGATGCCAGTGAGAAATCTCAGCTGCAGGGAGATTTGTGACTTGCCTGGGGTCACACGGCCACTTAATGAAAGAGCCACGTTCGGAACCAGGTCTCTGCCTGCCTGGACTACTGCCCTCCTGTTAATTTCCCATGCTACCCTCCTGGTGATTCCCTTGCAAGAGGATGTGGAGAGGAACCTCATGTTCTTCATTGTGGAACGTTTTCTACACAACATGCAGAGAAGAATTCTCTTCTCTATGTACTTTCCACTTCCCCTAACTGCATAGTCCCTCAAAATCAGACGCTTTGGCATCTCTCCACCCATGATCCATCTACCTATGTATCCATCGACCCATCCATCCCTCCATCCACCATCCATCATCCGTCCATCCATCCATCCACCATCCATCATCCATCCATCCATCCTTCCATCCGTCTCTCCATCCACCATCCATCATCCGTCCATCCATCCATCCATCCATCCATTCCTGAACTCCTCATTCTCCAGATCTTATTCTGGGTCTTGAAGACACAAAGACAAAATGGAGGGCATCTGCCCTCAAATATCTCACTGCCTAGAGAAGGAGATGGACGCGTGTAATCAACAATCACTCCAGGTCAAAGAGGCCCAGGGAACCTGGGAGGGGTACCATATGTCTTGGGGATCAGACCAAGGTCCATGGAGATGAGGCAGGTTGAGGGAGAGTAACAGGGGGTTGAGGGCATCTAACAGGGGTCAGGAAGGACAAGCAGCAAAGACCTGGGGGCCAGGAACTGCACCCAGTTCGGGAGCTAAGGTTTGGTGTGGCCTTGAGAGCAACACTGAGGCTCTTGAACTTGACTCAGAGGACAGCAGAGAGCCACTGAAGGCTTCAGAGTAGGGGTGCCACTGAAGACTTGGATTTGGGGGCACCTGGGTGGCTCAGTTAATCATCAGCCTTGGGCTCAGGCCATGATCCTGGGGATCAGTCCTGCATCTCCCTCTGCCTGGCGCTCCCCCTGCTTGTGAGCATGCTCTCTCGCTCTCTCTCTCTGATAAATAAATAAATAAAATCTTTAAAAAAACCCCACAAAGACTTGAATTCCCAAAGATCACTTTGGTAAGTGGAGGACGAACCAGAGTGCCTGGCCTGGGTGACTGGGAGATAGGGGCTCAGGAGAAGGGGTGAGGATGAATTTGACTTTGGACCTGTGGAATCTATGACCGGGGGCCTCTGCACAGAGGACAGCACCGCCTGAGTCTCAGCCTTTCTTTCTTTGCAAACCAAAATAATGTCCCTTCTCACTGCTGCTCCAAACCGTGTTTCCATGGGAGGGTGGGGGGGTCTGATGGCTGTATGAAGCTTCGAGGCTTTTCATAGGTGGAAATATGCAGATTATTTGTAGGCACATCCATAGGAGAATATATATATATATTTATGTGTGTGTATATATATATATAATGGGGTTTTTTTGAGCCTTCTCTTCATCTGCTCTGTCTGCCGTTTCCCTGCATACATGACTGGAAATATTTGGTGTAATTTATAGACACGCATGAATGCTTTTGTGGATTTTAGATCTGTATACTTTTTGCCTGAAAGTGGTTTTCGTTGAGGTCCTGATTGGGTGGGGGCCGGGAGAGAGACCGGCAGACACGGCAGCTAATGGGGCAAGGCTCCGAGGGAAAGGAGGTCCTCATTCTCCCAGGCTGCCCTCCCTTGGGGGTCAAGGTCTTGGGCTCTGGGCACTGCAGCCCCCAGGGTCATGGTGCCTGGGACAAGTGGCCTTGCATGGTAGTAATTCCTCTGGCCACCCCTGCCCACCAGGTCCACATGGAAGGGACAGCTGTGTCCTCTTGCCGGGCTTTCCGTGTCCAGACCCCTTGCCTGCCCCACTTCCTGCTGCCCATGCTGTCCTTCCCTTGGCCTTCCAGCCACCGCGGCTTGCTTGCTCCTCCCACTTGCAGCCACACGCCTTCTCGCCCAGTTAGCCCCTCACACCAGGTCTGAGCAGTCCATCCTGCTTCGGCCTTCGGGGCCCTCATCGAATACCCTGAGCCCAAATTTTCAGCTTGATCAGCGAGAGCTGTGTTCTTGGCCACTAGCAGCCCCGGGCTGGACCGTAGGCGAATTGGTCAGGGATTATTTCCTGGCCACTGGGTTTTACTGTTTGAAGTCTTTCTTGTCTTTCTAGATCCTTCTAGTGGGCTTTCTCTGTTTCCTTCCTGTCCAGGCTCAGGCTCACTCCCATCTAGTCCTCTCCACCTCCCACCCAGCCAGACCTGCTCCAACATCACCTGTGGACAATTAGGTTGGCTATCTGGCTCCAAGACGTACCAGTGGCCATCCCATGACATTTCTTTTGTCCCCGGCCCTGTCCAATAGGTCCAAGAAAAAGAAGCACAGGACCCAAATGGATTCTCTCTCCTACTATGCTTCCTGCCCACTGTTTCTGCTCCCAGTTAAGAAGAATTTTTAAGAGAATCTGACTTCTCCAGCTCTGAAAACCTCCAATTCCTGGGTCTTTGGCTTTTAGCAATCTAGTTTTGCTAAAAGAGCAGAGAAGTCCTCCCTTAGCAAAGTTAGATTTTCTCTCTTGCTTTCTGCTTTCAGATGGGTCCCCCTCAGTCCTAGGCTTGTCCCCTTGAAGAATCCCATGGAAGGCTGTAAGAAGCTACTGGCCGCCTCAGTGTCTATGCTACGGCCTTGGTAAAACATGGTCTGTATTCCAAGGAACCACAGATCACTGTTAGACACCTGTTTTGCGTGTGTAAACCAAGAATGACAACACATCAATCCCAAATCCTATCTACTTGCTAGCTTCCATTCAACCATTTGCAGATTGTAAGTCTCATGTAACAATTACATTTCCTTGCACAAAGTTTGGCAATGGTGATGCTGAAATTTGCAACCTAAAGTGGTTTAAGCAATAAAAGAGCCTATGTACTCGACTAAAAAAAAAAAAAATCAAGACTAGTTCTGGCTTCAGGATCAGTGTTTTAACACTGCAAGGACATTCGTGTCTGTCCCTCCATTCCATCTTTGACTGTGTCCACTTCATCTGAAGGCCAGCAGTTCTCAAGTTTGCAAGATGAATGCCATCAGTTTTCAAAAAAAGTATGCTTGCAGGTTGAGATCCAGAAGGAGAGGGAGCTCCTCTTGCCTCAGCCATCCAATAAATATCTTTTGCTATACTTTGATTGGCACAACTTAGATCCTGTCCACTCCTCATCCCCATGGCCAAAGAGATACTGTGAGAGATTTGAGGCTGGGTCACTCACCTTTCCCTAGAACATCCTTGGGGGGAGATATATATATCAGGGGGGTGAGGTTAGTGGCTTGGACTGATGAAGATCCCTTTGAAGCTGGGGCAGGAGTCATCCTATCCAGATTCCAAGGCTACTACACACTGCGGAGCAGTGGAACAAAGCCCGGTGAGATGAACCCAGTGCTCAATGTTGTGTTAGTGCACTTACAACACACCAGAACAAAATATGAGCATCTTCCCAATACCCAACCTCTTTCTGCTTCCTATGCCATCTGACTGTTAGCATGCTTTTACAGACAAAGACTTTAGAGCTTACTTATGATGGGCCCTGGAAAGCAAAGAAGTTTGAATTTGATTCCTTAGGTCTCATTTCAATGCCGATATTATAAAAAAAAATGGTTGCGATGATAGCAACTCTTTGCATCATAGCTCACAGTGTGCCTCCTTTATTGTTCAAAATAACCACCTGACGTGGTTAATAATAGTCAGTATTATCTCAATGCCGATATTAGTCAGTATTATCTCAATGCCGATAATAGTCAGTATTATCTCAATTATCTTCAATGCCGATATTATAAAAAAAAATGGTTGCGATGATAGCAACTCTTTGCATCATAGCTCACAATGTGCCTCCTTTATTGTTCAAAATAACCACCTGACGTGGTTAATAATAGTCAGTATTATCTCTATACTATAGAAGAGGCAACTGAGACTCAAGGAGGCAAAGTGACTTGTCCAAGGTCACACAGCTAGTCCATGGCAGAGGTGGGACTCAAAGCTTAGTTTACAACTAGAGATCCAACCTGTCTAGAAAGACATGACCTTCGTGGAATTTTGCAGAATGACTTCATTATCAAGAAGTAGACCACGGCCTCTTTTCTTCTTGAGAGTTTTCATGTTGTACCACTCCCCATTCCCTTCATGGGATGAGCTCCCCATCTCTAAAGGCATCCAAGTTGAGACTGAGTGCCCGCTAGGAAGGGTACAGTGAGTGGAAAGTTGACCTAAATGGTCTGTTTCATTCCAGTTCTGAAGTTCTGGCGCTCTGAGTTTTCTGGAAACTTGGCACCTCCCAGGGTCTGGCTATACCCCCGGGAGGTCCTATTGGATTGTTATAATTATACAAGGAAGCAACTTCTGCTCCCTGCGGGGTTCTGCTTGTGCAGCCCGTGGTATGACTAATGAACAGGAGGCTCCCGAGGACACTGACACCATATCGATGACTGGATGCTGACTTGGGGGAAAGGCACTGAGCTCATGACATCATAATTATTTGGTTCTCTTGCACTGAAACATCCTACAAATGACAGTAATTATCAAGTCCTGCCTGACATGACATTTTCTTCAAAACATGGGAAGACATTCCTGAATTTTCTCTCTTTATTCCCATCCTCCTTCCCTCCCTCTATCCGTCCCACCTCCCACTCTGCTCCTGGTTCAGCCTACGCCACTTTCCTCTTTCCATACCATGCCCTTTCTCTCATCCTCTGACCCATGACGCCCCCTCCCTTCCCATTATCTGACCAGGAGCAGATGCGGAGCTGGGGACACTGGGAGACAAGCATCTGTCAAACGCTTCCCAGTGTGGGACCCTGAGAGGCTCTGAAGGTGTATTAACATCAGGGACTGAGCCCACATGTGTGCGAGCCCTTGGCTGAATTCCATGGGGTACCAGGAGGTGCTGGCTCTCTCTGTGTCTCAAATTCCTTTTCCCCCATGCTGAGCTGGGGATGGGGTTTCCCACATGGGAGCTAACCTTCAGGGAAGTCTCTGGACTTGGACATACATACCCATATAGATTTGTTTTAAAATCACTACTTCCTTAAAAAATTTAATAAACTTAATTTTTTAAGGCAGTTGTAGGTTTGTAGCAAAATTGAGTAGAAAGTATAGAATTTTCATGTACCCCATTTTTAAATCAGGTTATTCATCTTCTTATGGTTGAGTTTTAGTTATTGGTATATTTTGGATAACAGTACTTTATCAGATGTGTTTTTTGCGAATACATTTCTTCTCAGTCTATGGCTCATCTTCTAATTCTTTTGACATTGTCTTTTTCAGAGCGAAAGTTCTTAGTTTTAGTTACGTCCAGTTCGTTGGTTATTTCTTTCACGGGTTGTGTCTTTGGTGTTATGTCTTTAAAGGCACCACTATACCTAAGGCCATCTAGGTTTTCTACTATGTTATCTTTGAGGAGTTTTATTTTGTGTTTTACAGTTAGATCTGTGATCCATTCTGAGTCAATTTTTGTGAATGGTGTAAAGTCTGTGTCTAGATTCATTTCTTCACATGTGGATGTCCAGTTGTTCCAGCACTATTTGTTAAAAAGACCAATCTTTGATTTGTATTGCCTTTGCTCTTTGGTCAAAGAACAGATGACTGTGTTTATGTGGGTCTATCGCTGGGCTCTCTACGCTATTCCACTGATATATTTGTTGATTTTTTTCCTACTGCCACACTGTCTTGATAACTGTAACTTTATAGTAAGTCTTAAAGTCAGGGAATGCCAGTCCTCTGATTTTGTTCTTCTCCTTCAATATTGAGTTGGCTATTGTGAACGTTTTGCCTCTCCACATAAACTTTATTTTTTTTAAAGATTTAATTTATTTATTTGACACAGAGAGGGAGATCACAAGTAGGCAGAGAGGCAGGCAGAGAGAAAGGGGGAAGCAGGCTCCCCACTGAGCAGAGAGCCTGATTCGGGGCTCGATCCCAGGATCCTGAGATCATGACCTGAGCCGAAGGCAGAGGCTTTAATCCACTGAGCCACTCAGGCGCCCCTCTCCATTTAAACTTTAGAATGATTTTGTCAATATCTACAAAATAACTTGATGGAATTTTGATTGGGATTGCACTGAATTTATAGATCAAGTTGGGAAGAACTGACATGTTGACAAAATGAATCTTCCTATCCATGAACATGGGATAACTTTCCATATATTTAGTTCATCAGAGTTTTGTAGTTTTCCTCATACAGAACTTGTTTAAATTTTGTCAGATTTATAACTAAGTCTTTCTTTTGGGGGGTGCTAATGTAAATAATAATGTAATAGTATATGTTTGAGTTAATTAAAGGGAGATTCTTCTGGGTGGACCTGGCCGAATTAGGTAAAGCCTCTTAAAAGAGGAGTTAGATCTTTGCTGAGATCAAAGAGGTTCTGCTGCTGGCCTCAAAGATTAAGCCTCCATGAGTCCTATAGTTGCAAGGAAATTTTGCCACATGAGCAGGGCAGAGCTGCCTTAACTTCAGACGAGACCCCAGCTCCAGCCAACACTTTGCAGCCTTGTGAGACCTTGAGCTGGACCCAGCTAAGCCTCAGCAGGGCTTATAGAAACTATATGATAATAAATGTCTGTCATTTTAAATTGCTGAGTTTGTCCTAATTCATTACACAGGAACAGAAAACTAATAGACTATGTACAATACTGATTCCTGGGGAATAGGCAGTTGGGGAATGCAAATGTGGCATTTCCCATTTTTCAAATTTTTACAATGAGTATATATTAATTTTGCAACTAAGAGGAAAATGCCGAAGGACTTGTTTTCAGGGAGACTGGATGGCTCAGTTGGTTAAGTATCTGACACATGATTTCAACTCAGGTCTTGATCTCATGGGTTTTGGGCTTGAGACCCCCATCGTACCCCCACGTTGGGCTTTGCACTCAGCAGAGAATCTGTTTGGGATTCTCTCTCTCTCCCTCCCCCTCTCTCCTTCCCCCCACACTTGTGCTTTCTCTCAAATAAATAAATCTTTTTAAAAAAGAGTTTCCTTTTATATTCCCAGTGTGCTGTAAAAGCAAGTTCAAAAGCAAACAGCATCCACCTTTCCTGGGGACTGCTCTACTCTGCACTGGTAGGGCCTGAAGCATGAGAGTTCCCCCATTGTCTATTTGCTGAATGTGTTTTTCTTTTAAGAAAGTCAAAGCAACTGAATCTCAGGCCCAGAGGGGGTACTACCTGCCAGCCTCTGGGGCAGCTGTCCTTGCCCATCGCTGATATCTTTGTACATATCTGGGACATGCAGTGGCCCTGTCATGTGCACAGTCCTCCCACTCACGACCTGAGCTGGATGAGTCACAGTGAATGGAGCCAGGGAAGCGGAGGTGTGTGGGTGCAAAGGCACATGCCCATAGCAGGACTGGCATGCAAGAAGTTCAAGTCCCTACCTTCTTCCCCCTTTGCCTTCACATGCTCAGCATCTTATAGCTCATGAAGCCCATTCACACCCATTATTTTACTTGTTCCTTGTAAAACCTTGCACTTATGAAGGAAAGCTCACTAGTTCCATTTTGCAGATGAAAAGACTGAGGCATGAGAAAAAAGCAGTTCAGGAGCCTGGACAAAACTGACATTTCCTGATAGTTCAGTTTTACATCATTCTCTCCTCTACCCCTGTTCTTGATCCAACACCCCTCCCACCCAGCTGGCCCCCTGCACTGGGCCCCCAGGGACAGTTTATTCAGACAGGAGTCGGTGGGTTTCTGGTCAATCAATTCTTTGGGGCCCCAGAGGCAGCTCACTGCACGGAGAGTTGCACAGCCAATAATGAAATGTAAATTTCCAGTGGAGCACAGAAGTGAATCCTAATGAAAGGAATTATTAAATTCAGCAAAACACAAAGAAATTTCAACTGAACAGAACTGATTATTCCATAAAAAGGGAGTAGATTACAGCTTGCATCATTCATTGTCTAGACAAATCACTTAGATACACATGTGCTGGTTTTAATTAGCGCCATGGAAATCAAGCATTCCGTAGCCTAAAATGTTATTGTTCAACAAATAAAAAATACATATTTAATAAAGAAAACCATAGCTCAAACAATCACTCCCCATAATGCCTAAAGAGACTGTGGGGTTTTTTTTCCTCTCCCTATTTAAATGAAAAGCCTACATGAGTCAAAATTGCTGTTGCTTCTTATGCCTAATGGAAGGTTTTGTGTTCCTCACCCCCCCTTGATATCACAAAATGTAAAATTCTAATAGAAACCATAGGCAGGACTGAATATACCACAGCACAAACCTTTCTATTTTTAGCCAAAAAGTCCAAACTTTTTTCCCCTTGGTTTGATCCTCCAGCAAATTCTTGATGGATCTAGCCTCCTGCTCAAGTTTCTACACAACGGTGACCCTTGATGAGAAGACAGCCAATGGATTTTTTTTTTTTTTTTAGCCTATGGCATTTCAGTCTAACCCTCCACACAAAATCCAGACAGGTTCAGGAGTCGAATGAGGAAGCATCTGTGTCTGTAGCTGTGGAGATGGGGAAGGTCTAGGGGAGCTGTGACAGGTGTGGAGGAGCAGGAAGCACGTCTCGGTCAGCTTGCACTGCTGTAACAAAACCCTTCTGGCAGCTGGAAGGCCAAGATCAAGGTCCTGTTACTGTTTCTGGTGAGGACTCCCTTCCTGGCTTGTAGATGGCCACCTTCTTGCAGTGTCTTCACATAAGCTTTCCTCCATGTGTGAAGAGGGAGGGAGAGATCTCTGGTGTTTTTTCTTAAAAAGGACATTAATCCTATTAGATTAAGGCCTCACTTTTTTTTTTACCTTAATTCTGTCCTGAAAGGCCCCATCTCCAGATACAATCACCACTGGGGGTTAAGGCTTCTACGTATGATTTTGGGGGGGTGGGGGCACAATTCAACCCCTGGTAGAGGCGGCGGGACAGGCCTGGGGAGAGCACCCAGAAACTTTACCTGCAAGTGCCTCTCAGGCCAAGTGTGTGGACAGGGCGCTGGTGGGGGCCGGGGAGGGGTGTATGGGGTGCCTCAAGCTTGGTGGGGTGAGAAGGGAGGGCAGTCTGTGCTCACGACTATTGGCAGCCAAGGCTCTGAAGCTTTTGAGACTTTGAGAAGGAGGTTAAGAGGCTGGTCCGTGGGACTGCAGGTTTGGACGGGTGAGCGCAGGGAGCCTTCTGCTCCCCTCTCTGAGATGCTGGGACTGCCCCCCCACACACACACACAGGCAGGGTGCCTGCCTCTCCTCCAAGATCTGGCTTCTGGCCAGAGGGAACACCCCAGCTCGTGCAGCATCTTGGACCTAGAGATCCTACCGAGAGGTGGCTAGGGTTGGCGGGGAATTCTACGTGCCTGAGGGGTCACCATCCCACACCCCACATACACACCTAAGCCTAGCAAAGACCCTAAGCAAACGCAGCCTCTTCCTCTCCAACCTCTTCCCAGGATTTCCCCAGGGTTGGGATGGGGTTGGGGGCGGGCACCCGCCAGCGCCCCCTGTAGGGAAATTCAGGAACTACCACTCCTTGCACAAACCTCCCGGCTACACTGATCGCGGCAAACTAATTATTAGTTACAAAAAACATACTAGAGTATGAACCCAGCTCCCACACCCAGGGTGGGGCGTGTTTGTGTGTGCTTTCCATTGGAGCTCAATAAATACGTGAATAAATGAATGGGTGTTTTAAAGCCCATTAAGCTTACACGAAGATGCAATTGGAAAGTAATGCTGCAGGTTAAGTGGGGAACCGAGAAGGGCGCTCATGCGATTTGGGATCGGAACACGCCTATGGGGCGTGTGTAGGAGGGAGCGCGCTCTACTACACCAGACAGCGATTTGGCGCGAGCGCCTGGCAGGTCTCAGTTCAAAGCTCAGCTCCACGGTCACTAGTTGTATGATCAGAATATGTGAGGTGAAACATGTGGGCGGGGACGGCAGGCTATGCGGGTTCAGCCCCCCCCAACTTTGCCACCTGCCGGCTGGGCGATCTTGGCGGGTTACCTGACATCTTAGTTCCTCAGAGAGTCGCCTATGGGAATTAAATGAGCCAAATGCAAAGCGCTCAGAAAGCACTTGGCTCATGGTACCCTTAAAATAAATATTATTATTACTCAACCTTTCTGAATCTCCACTCCTAACTCTGTAGTAAGAGGCTGCAGGCTGATTTTAAATGGAAAGGAAATAAATTCGTAAAAGGAAATTTCACCAAACAATACTTATTTTGTGTGATGTAGTCTAATACCTTCATTTTTATACTAGCCCAGTAAAGAAAAAAATGAGTGACCCAGCAAATTGATTTCATGATCCATCAGTGCCTAGAAACTTAGGGTTAAAAAACTCAGCCTACAGAATGTGTGTGTGTGTGTGTGTGTGTGTAAATTTTAATTCAAGTATAGTTAACATATAGTTATATATACTTTTAGTATATGTATAGTTAACATATAGTGTTATTTTAGTTTCAGGCGTATAATATAGTGATTCCACAATTCTGTATACTACTCAGGGCTCATTGATCCTAATCCCTAACAACTCATTTCACCCATTACCCCACCTGCCTCCCCTCTGGTCACCACCAGTTTGCTCTCTGTAGTTAAGAGTCTGGTTTTCTATTTGTCTCTTTTTGTCTGTTTGTTCCTTTGTTTTGTTTCTTAAATTCCACGTGAATGAAATCGTGTAATACTTGTCTCTTCCGGAATGCCTTACTTCACTTGGCATCATACCCTCTCGCCCCACCCATGTTGTTGCGAATTTGGCAAGGTTTCATTCT
>CM052811.1:6352939-6396125 GCA_028533885.1 Nasua narica
TCGTGCACCAGTTTGCATTTCCACCCATCGTGCACCAGTTTGCATTTCCACCCATCGTGCACCAGTTTGCATTTCCACCCATCGTGCACCAGTTTGCATTTCCACCCATCGTGCACCAGTTTGCATTTCCACCCATCGTGCACGAGGGCTCCTTTTTCTCCGTATCCTCGCCAACACCTGTTGTTTCTCATGGTTTTGGTTTTAACCATTCTGACACGTGAGGCGAGGTGAGATTTCATTGTGGTTTTGGTTTGCATTTCCCTGCTGATGAGGCTACAGAATATATTTTTAATAGACTTGATTTTTTCAGAGTGGTGTTAGGTCACAGCAAAATTGAGCAGGAAGTTCAGAGTTTCTGCATACCCTGAGTTACATACGCAGAGTTTCTGCGTACCCACTCAGTTTCCCCCACTGTCAATAACCTGCACCAGAGCGGCCCATTTGTTACAATGGATGAACCTACAGTGAAGCAGCACTATCACCCAAAGCCCATAGTTTACACTGGTATTCGCTCTTGCTGTTGTACGTTCTGTGGGTTTGACAAACGTCAAATGAAATGTACCCACCATTACGATATCATCGGAGTAGTCTCACTACCCTAAAAGTCCTCTGGGGTCTCCTAGCCACCTCTCCCTCTAGAATATATATATTTTTTACAAATGTATTTATTTGTTTGACACAGAGAGAGAGAGAAAGAGAGAGTACACACGCCGGGGGGAGCGGCAGACAGAGGGGGAGGGGTAAGCAGCCTCACCATTGAGCAGGCAGCCGGAGGTATGGGGCTCGATCCCAGGACCCTGGGATCATGACCTGAGCCAAAGGCAGGCGATAAACAGACTGAGCCACCCAGGTGCCCCTAGAATTTTTTTGTTTTGTTTTTTACATTTTATTTATTCATTTGAGAGAGAGAGAACACAAGCAGGGGAGAGGTAGAGGGAGAAACAGATTACTGGGGCTTGATTGCAGGACCTGGAGATTGTGACCTGAGCCCAAGGCAGACACTTACCATCTGAACCACCCAGGCACCCCTAGAATATTTTTTTAAACACAGTCTCTGGGTCACAGACGATGCTCAGTGATTTGCAGTGTCGATCACGTGGCAAGCTAGTGCAAAGGTTCAGGCATGTGAGTCGATGAAAGACAGCTGCGGCCATAAGCCCGGTAGAGAGGGGAGTGTGTGGGAAGGGCAGGCAGGCCTTGGCCACCTAACTGGGAGCAGGGAAGCAGGAGCCTGGGCTGTGAGGGCTCTGGAAGCTAGTGGTGGCCATGGGCTGCAGAGACATAGGAAGTGGTGGACAACAAGGACTTCACCGCAGAATTTCAAGGTGCTAGCCCAGCGTGGCTCCATCGGCAGGAAGCTCTCTGGATGAAGTGGTGGCCCATCTGGGCTCTACTTCCATTGCACTGTGTGACCTTGGGCAAGTCCTTTCTCTCCTACTGGAGCCGGACCAGTTGTCCTACACGGTGAGGCAAAAGGGGCTGCCCACAGGCAAGCAGCGTTAGGGGCCATAGGGAAACTTCAAGGACCAGACCGGATTGGGGGGAGGGGGGAGTCTGAGACAAGGAAGGACCAGGGACGCAGGCTGGAGCAGCCTCGGAAGGGGCTTTCTTGGGCCCCTTTCCCAACAGGCAACAGGCAGCCGTGCTCCTTCTCCATTGATCTTCTCTAACTTTCCAGCCTAAGCCGCCAGCCCTTTTAAAGCCTGAGCTCCTGGCGCCCCCCCCCCCCCGCCTCCCCCGGCGACCCTCTGCGCCCCGGGTGGGGTGGGGGCGCGGTCGCGCGCTGGTGGCGGTGGTGGCGGCGGCGGCAGCTGGGCCGGTCCGCCCAAGCGTTAACCCGTTCGCCGCAGCTGCCGCGCGTGCCTTGCAGAATTTCACCAGAAGAGGGTACAGTTGGAAAAGCTCTTGACGTCAGGCTGGAATTCCTATTGTGTTTAGAAACGGCTTGGGCAAAGCAAGCCCAAGTTCGCTCTCCGCACACCTCGGCGGACTGCGCGGGTCCGGCCGCTCCGCGACTCGTCCCGCGCGGCAGGCGCCCGCGGGGACCCGCGCGGCTCCGGGACCTGCCCGCCGCTGCCCGCGCGCCCCGGGGCGGAGGACCGCCGCCCGCGAGGGGACTCTGGTCCCTCAGGAGGCCAAGCCGAAGCGGCGGGTCGCGCCGCCGCCGGGAGCGGGGTGAGTGCCCAGGGCGAGGCCGGCGGCCGCCAGAGTCACCCCCCGACTCCCTGCCCGCGCGCCCCGGCGCCCGCATGCCTGGCCGGAGCCCCGTCGCCGCCGCCGGGTGCATGCCTCCCCCGCGGCGCGCCCCTGCCGCCTGCCGCCCGCTCTGAGCGCCCCTCCAGGCAGGCGGGCGCGGGCGGGCTTCCCCGAGAGCGGCGCGCGGCTGGGACCCGCCGGACCCCCGGGTGGCGACGGCGGCGGGGCGCGGAGCCGAGGAGGCTGAGCGGGCGCTCGCCGGGAGGATGGACGCGGCTGGAGAGCGCAGCCTCCCGGAGCCGGGCAGCCAGGACTCCCGGGCCGGCGACGACATCGAGATCGTCGTCAACGTAGGGGGCGTGCGACAGGTGCTGTACGGGGACCTCCTCAGCCAGTACCCGGAGACCCGGCTGGCCGAGCTCATGGGCTGCTTGGCGGGGGGCTACGACACCATCTTCTCCCTGTGCGACGACTACGACCCCGGGAAACGCGAGTTCTACTTCGACAGGGACCCGGACGCCTTCAAGTGTGTCATCGAGGTGTACTACTTCGGCGAGGTCCACATGAAGAAGGGCATCTGCCCCATCTGCTTCAAGAACGAGATGGACTTCTGGAAGGTGGACCTCAAGTTTCTGGACGACTGCTGCAAGAGCCACTTGAGCGAGAAGCGCGAGGAGCTGGAGGAGATCGCGCGCCGCGTGCAGCTCATCCTGGACGACCTGGGCGTGGACTCTGCCGAGGGCCGCTGGCGCCGCTGCCAAAAGTGCGTCTGGAAGTTTCTGGAGAAGCCCGAGTCGTCGTGCCCGGCCCGCGTGGTGGCCGTTTTGTCCTTCCTGCTCATTCTCATCTCGTCGGTGGTCATGTGCATGGGCACCATCCCCGAGCTGCAGGTGCTGGACGCTGACGGCAACCGCGTGGAGCACCCGACGCTGGAGAACGTGGAGACGGCGTGCATCGGCTGGTTCACGCTGGAGTACCTGCTGCGCCTCTTCTCGTCGCCCAACAAGCTGCACTTCGTGCTGTCCTTCATGAACATCGTGGACGTGCTGGCCATCCTCCCCTTCTACGTGAGCCTCACGCTCACGCACCTGGGCGCGCGCATGATGGAGCTGACCAACGTGCAGCAGGCGGTGCAGGCCCTGCGGATCATGCGCATCGCCCGCATCTTCAAGCTGGCGCGCCACTCTTCGGGCCTGCAGACCCTCACCTACGCGCTCAAGCGCAGCTTCAAGGAGCTGGGGCTGCTGCTCATGTACCTGGCGGTGGGCATCTTCGTCTTCTCGGCCCTGGGCTACACCATGGAGCAGAGCCACCCGGAGACCCTGTTTAAGAGCATCCCCCAGTCCTTCTGGTGGGCCATCATCACCATGACCACGGTGGGCTATGGCGACATCTACCCCAAGACCACGCTGGGCAAGCTCAACGCGGCCATCAGCTTCTTGTGTGGGGTCATCGCCATTGCCCTGCCCATCCACCCCATCATCAACAACTTCGTCAGGTACTACAACAAGCAGCGTGTCCTGGAGACAGCCGCCAAGCACGAGCTGGAGCTGATGGAGCTCAACTCGAGCGGCGCGGGCGAGGGCAAAGTGGGGTGCTCCCGCAGTGACCTGGACAGCCTGCCGCCGGAGCCCGCCGGGGAGGAGGGGCCGAGCTGGAGTAGCCGGCTGAAGATCTCCCACAGCGACACCTTCATCCCCCTCCTGACCGAGGAGAGGCACCATAGGACCCGGTTGCAGAGTTGCAAGTGACCAGGGTCTTCCGGGCACAGACGGACTAGGCCAGTGGACGGAGGGACGGGTGTGACGGGCCTGCCGGTGACTTCCTGGGAGGGGCTGTCCTTTGTCCCCTCGATCGTCTCCTGAACAGAACTCTGAAGGCCCCCTTGGGCACCTCTGGTGAGGCTGGGTAAGACCCCTTTATGTTGCCGGCTGTCAGGAGCCCATGGGGGAAAGAGGGGTGTCCAGGAGTCGCGGGCAGTGTGGGGTGACGGACGGCACGGTCTGGCTGATGGCAGGAGCCCTCGCCCGGTTCTGTATCTCGTTCAATAAAGCCTCCTGCTCTGTGCACCCACCTGCGTTGGAGGTTCTGTCCCAGGCTGCCCCCCCCCGCCCCGCCCACATCCCCCCCAGCCCTCAGACATGGCTCAGGCGCACGCAGCGCCCAGCCAGGAAGTAGGTGTGCAGCCCGGGGGGTCTATTTTTAGTTGAGAGCTTATTAAAGCCGGGTTCATACGCAGGTTCCCGCACCGAGGAGCCTTGCCACATTCCAGGAGGCTCTGTGCCGGCGGCTCCTTCCTTCTGTGTCCTTCTGAGGAAAAGCTGGCTCCAGGGAGGGGTAGAGTTCAACGAGCTGGAAACAGCGAGTGGTGGGGTGAGCACTCCTGCATCACCTGGGGGAGGCCCTTCTCACAACTCGTTTCCATTCCTTCCAGCAGCCCTGCCAGATAGGTATCCCCATTCGACAGATGAAGAAACTGAGGCCTGCAACCACAAAGAGCAGGGATTCAGTCCCAGGTGTGAAGGTCCCAAAGCGCATTGATTCTCTTTGCTTTGAGGTGGCCGTGGGACAGAGGCGTGCGCTTGGGCCTCCAAGGGAGGGAGGGTCCCTAGGTCAGGAGAAGAGCTGAGCTTGCTCAGGGTGGGCGTGCCCATCCTCCAGCCCATCCTTCCTTTTAGAAGCAGGACCTCTGCTCTATCAGCTGAATGGACAAGCCTGAGTATGCCCGGGTGGCCTACTTCCACCCTGGTCTGTGAACCCCTGAGAAAGAGACAATTCCCTGGGTTCGCAGCCCGGGGACCGAGAATGCTATCTCTGAGATGTCCTCCAGCTCAAATACTTTTCTCTGGCATTTTTCTGTAGCACTTTTCTCTCCCCTACTACTCCCCTAGTAGGTGTGTGGTCTCAGGCCTCTTGATTAACCTCTCTGATCCTCATTGTGGTCATTCGTTAAAGGGGGTTATTAGAATTATCTCGGAGAACCGTGGTGCTTAACACAGTGCCCGGCACATAGTAGCTGCTCAGTAAATGGCCGCCATCTCTATGACTCTGCTGACAGGGAGGCGAGTCCCACGGCTGTCCACTCTGGCCTCCAGGGTCTGGGCTGGGCTTGCGCAGCGGCAAGGGGAGGGGACAGGGCCCTGCTGCGCTGTTTGTAGTCAAAGGCCATCCCCTTGGCACAGGGCTGGTCCCGGCAGGCCCTTCTCCCTGGCTCTCTGTCTTCCAGGAGCCCCAGCCCTCGGTTCTTCCTTCTCCGGCTGAGGCGGCTGGTGCCCAGGGAAGAGCCGTGGTGGGGGAGTAGGGTGGGTGATCCCCTCAGTCTCTCCTCGTCTCTGGGCCCCAGTTTTCCTACATGCATCCAGAAGGATGGTTTCTCTGGGCTCCTTCCAGGAGTTCAAAGCCCAGGGCAGGTCGTGTTGAGGACTCCAGGGGGTGGGAGGCTGCCTTGTGTGAAGGGGACTTGGAAGGGAGGCCTTGAGAGAGTCGGGGCCATCCCTGTGGGGAGCAAGGCCCTGGCCCAATACTGTGTGCCCCTCCCCCAAGTTTCAGCAGGGAAATACTGGGTCAGGTGACCGAGGGAGGTAGAGGAAGGAGGTGGGGCTGTGGAACTCAGTGGAGGTGGAGGGCCGGAGAGGAAGGGGTTGTTGCCTGGTCTGTGTGGGCCTTCGTTCAGTGGGGGCTCTGAAGCCTATGCAGAGGGGGGAGTTCCTGGTTGGGGAGAGGCCAGGAGAACCCCAGATCAGGAGGCGCCTTCCCTTTGGTTCACCTGGGGGTCAGGGGAGAGTGTCTTTAGAGCTACAAAAGCATTTCGGAGTCTAGCTCATCTACTGGAAAGAGGAGACCGTGTGCAGAGTGATTGTCCGAGAACCTTCATGAATTAGGGTTAGACAGCGTCCCGATGTCAGAGGAGCTCCGAGCGGGACAGACTGGCTGTGGAGGGGTGACCAGGAGGCTGTGGGAGCCCAACGGAGGGGCAGCCCTCTCTCCCTGGGGAATCTTTCCAGGGCCCTTTAGAACTGCCTGGGAACCGAACAAAATCCTAGTGGGCAGCCAGCACCCACAGCCGTTACGTGAAAATCCTAGGGTGACACCCAGGCATCAGAATTTTTAAAAACTTTCAAGTGCGCACGCGTCATCTGGAGCTCTTGCTAAAGGGCAGACTTTGAATCAGTAAATTGCCTGGGCCCCTTTCCAGCAAACTCCCAGGTACAGCCACAAACTTCCAGGAACCCTGGGGCTGGTCCTGAAGCCACAAGTGGGGAGGATGGAGAGGCCAGAGCAGAAGCTGGCAAGCTATGGCCTGGGGCCCAAATGTAGCCTGCCCTTTGTATAGTCCACGGGCTAAGAAGGCTTTTTACATTTTAAAATGGTTAAGAAAACAATCAGAGAAATCACAATGTCTTGTGACACAGGAAAAGTATCTGAAATTCAAATGAAGTCTTAGTGGGACAGAGGCACGCCCATTTCTCAGATGGTCTCTGGGCGGGGGTGAGTGGTTGTGAAGCAGATCACGTGGTCCTTAGAGCCCGAAATATTTCTTATGTGGCCCTTGACAGCGACAGTGCTCCAACCCTGTGTGTGGGAGATGAGATCTCTTAGGCCTTGGAGAATGAGTAGGAGCTCTCCTGGAGGAGAAAGGGCTGTGCATACCCCAGGAACATCAGAGCAAAGATCCAGGAGCGGCGTGGGGGGCACTTCCGAGGGGGAGGGACATGGGTCCTCAAGTGTCCCCGGGGGCGGGGGGGGGGGTAGGGTGCCACAGCGGCCCTCCTTTCTCTCCTTCTGAGAATCCCCAAGTTCTGGCTTCCTACATCAGGCTCTCTGCAAACCCGGGTTCCTGCTTTGCAAGCCCGTCTCTCCCTCCCTTCCTGACCTTCCCTCCATGGTGTCTCCAAATCTCCCCTCTCCTGGGACCAGAGCCTAAACGGCCTTTTCTTTGACTTCGGTGATTCTGACCAACTTCTTGGGACTCATTAGTTTCTGAGAGAGAGAGAAAGAAAGATAACATTTCACGGAATTGCAGGATATCCGAGTTAAAAGGAAAATAGGCATTGTCTGGCCCGGCCCTCCTCCGGTGAACTGATGGGAAAATGTGTTGCCAAACCTCGTGCAGTGGAACGGGGGCGGGGGTGGGGGGGCGGGGTGGGGGTGGGGGTGGGGTTTCATTAAAGGCCTGCAGTTCACAGCCGGATCGAGGGCCCCCTTGTTCTCACAATGTTGGGGGCCCTGTGCCATTTTGAAAACAGAATTGTGTGTGCAAGTCCATGTGTGTGCGTGTGCGTAAAAACAAATGATGCAGTGAATTAATTATCGTCAGTTTTACAGATAAGGGAACAGGCTGGTGGCTGCGTGCCACTCCTCAGTGGCCGAGGGAGGAGCCGTGCCCACGGCCTGCAGCCCGCCCTTCCCCACAGCCCGGCCACGGTGCCGCTCGCAGAGTCTCCATCAGAACTCCGGGCCCCACACCCCCCACCTAGTATGTGCCCCTGAGCTTCCTAACGGTTCAAAACACTGTCATCTGATCTCTTGGAAAGCCGTCATTCCAGATGGACTGGGTCTGGTGGTGGTGTTTTTTTCAGGAAAGATTGAGAAGGAAAACACATTTCCTTGAGCAAGCCGCTGCGGACCAGATGCTCGGGCCGTGCACGGTTCAGGATCCGTGCTGGCGAGGGTAGGAGGTGTCGGGAGTATAAAACGTGCCATCTGGGGCCCAGAGGTACCACCGAAAACAATGAAACAAAATCCCCAGAAAATGGGGGGTGGGATGGAAATCTGTAAAAATGGCAAGACCTGAAATTCTTTCACACACGCTTCCTGAAAACCCCTGACAGGCGGGTGAGACAGTCGCCCGGGGTTTCAGGAATGGGGGTGTAGATTGCTGGACTGAAAGGGGTCCCGCTAATGAGGGAGTTCTGGCAGCCGATGGGCCAGGCGAGGAATGCTTGGGACGCAGGGGGAGCCCTTGCCTGTCCCTGGCCCAGGCAGGGAAGGGGCTGCCAGCTCCTCCTCAGCTCCAGCTAGGACCAGGCCGCCCTGCTGCCCTGCAGGAGGGGAATGAAGGTCTCCCCACTTAACTCCCGACATCTCCTGGGAAACAAGGGGCAGGTGTTTCCGGAGACGCCTCCCACCTTCCCGCGGGAGACAGCTCGGGGCACCGCGCTTGCGGGGACGTATTCGGAGGCAGATTCCTAAGCGGGTTTCAGCTGTACCCCTGATCTGAGCGGAAGCCCCCCTGAAAGACTTTTCTCCCCGGTCGCAGCCCCAGACGCAGCTACAGGGATGCTGTGGGTTTCCAAAAAGGAAAGAAAGAGAAACGAAGATCGGGGCGCTATGCTCCATCATTTCCTGCTCCTGACGCTGCCTCGGTCAGCCGGCCAGACTGGGAGCCAGGGAGGCCGTCCTCGTGACTTTGTTTCCCTCTCTTGACAACCGGCCAGGAAGGCTTGGCCGGTCCCGTTGTGGAGGACACCCATGTGGTCACGCTGATGAGGCGAAGTCCGCGTGGGAGTCCCGCTCCGGTGGGGCTCCCGCCACCCTGCAAAGCGGCATCTCTCCCCACCTCTGCGGCCCTTCTCTCGGGCTCGCGGGGAGGGAAAGCGCAGCCCTCAGTGGGCGCCTGCCAGCGGCCGCATGGCTTCTCCCCAAACACAAGCCTGATGATGCCTGTTGACAAGGGCTTGGCTGGGACGACGGGCCCCGTGCTTGCTGCGGTGACAGCCCAGCTCCCGGGGAAGGTGCCCATGTGAATGCACGGGCCGGTTTCTACAGGCGCACCTGTCTGCTAAGGGGTTGGGGACAGGGGCCTTGTCTCTGCCATCTTGGATTTATCTGGCTCTCCGCTGGATTCAGAGGCGTGGGGCTGACCTCCTGGGAGGCCCGGCCGGCTCACAGGCGGACTGGAGCCTCCAGGAGCATGGGTCGGCCTCTTGCACCTCAGTGGGTATGGGAGGCGGGAAAGGAGCCCTCCCTCTCCCTCCCTGCGGTGCCTCCCCTGCCCCAGACTAGTAGTGGCGCTCAAAGCCCTTCAGGGCAGGCTCCAAAGTATCTCTTCAGCTTCATCTCTCCCCCCACCCCCCACCCCGCCATTGCACCAGACCCGGAGGCTTTCTGAATCCCGAACACTGACGCCTCTGTACTCCGTCTTTTGAGCAAGGGGACTCCGGTTGTCCCTGCGGCCCCTGCAGCTTTCCACCGTCAAGAGCTCTACCCCTGCCTCCAGACCAGGCTGAGAGGCCCTCTTCCCTGCCCCCAGCTGACGCCGCCCCCTACGCGGCCCAGAGAGGGGCAGCAACCGTGCTGGGGATTCCCAAGTCAACGACCTCGCTCCAAACCGGGGTGGGGGGAGTCACGTGGCGGCCTAATGGCACCAGAGCCAGACCCCCTAGTCCCGTCTCCATGTGCCCCTCCCCTCTCTGGCCGCTACCCACCCACTCCTGGCTAGGAGATGGGGCCAAGAGTCAAAAGTGAGGTTTTATTCATTTATCTATTTGTGAAGATTTTATTTATTTATTTACTTGGGAGCGGGAGAGCGAGTGAGAGGGAGAGGAGGAAAGATCTGAAGCAGGCTGCATACTGAGCACGGAGCCCGAGGGGGGGCTCGATCCCGCAGCTGCGAGATCGTGACATGAGCCAAAACCAAGAGTTGGACATTTCACTGACTGAGCCACGCAGGTGCCCCAAAACTGAGGTCTTAGAAATTCGATTGAAAGGTGGCCCCAATCTGCTCATCTCGTACACAGGGTGCGGCCCCAGGAACTAGGGCAGAACCCCGGCTTACCGTCCAAAGACACTCGGCAGAGAGTTGATTTCAAACTTTTGTCGACACATCTTTACCTTTTATTTTTAAATTTTATTATTATTTTTAAGATTTTATTTATTTCTTTGACAGAGAGCGAAAGGACCCAAGCAGGGGGCGCAGCGGAGGGGGAGGGAGAAGCGGGCTCCTCGCTGAGCAGGGACCGGACGCAGGGCTCGATCCCTGGACCCAGAGATCATGACCTGAGCCAAAGGCAGACGCTGAACTGACTGAGCCCCCCAGGCGCCTCCCATCTTTACCTTTTAATGTTCACAGTCAGAATGAGGGGTCCACCTGCTTCTACTTCTCATAGACCTTCTCACAGAGCATATGATGGAAGTGCCAGACAGTGTGCATGCATGCGTGTGTGTGTCTGTGTGTTCGCGTGCAAAAATACCTCAGTTCCTGCCTCCCAGACGAAAGGAAGACACTAAGACTCCCGGTTCGCCCCGAGCCCCTCCTTCCCGCTCTAGCTCTCTGCCTTCCCAGGACCTGGTTCCCAGCCAACAAAGGCGGGGACCACAGATCTACTGTCTGTCCTCAGGAGCACCGGCCGCGTCCTGCTCCTGGATCAGACAGGCATGGAACGTGGGCGACAGGGGACCCCAAATGTCCTCCTCAGCTGGCTGCCCAGAGCGCAGGCAGGGACGCGGCTCTCCGGATAACCCACGCCGTGCCCAGCGTGTGGCACCTTTTCCAGAAAACCTCGGCTGGGAAAGCTTAAGCCCCTTGTCCAATTTCCCACTAATGGCGGCAGAGGGTCTGGGCCAGGACCGAACCCCAGCCAGGGGACAGAGGCCCCCACTGTCTGCACCTCACACTGCCTCTCCTCGGTGCTGCTGCTTATGGTACAGCAAGTGACCTGGGATGTGAGCCCCTGGGGGCAGGTTCGTATCTGGGTCACAGGTCTCTCTCCTGGCACCTGGAGCTGTGCCCGGCACACAGCGGGTGCGCCATAAAATAGGGGACAAACGTACTGTCACCCACTCTGTGTGTGGCACGGTGCCATGGTGGCCAGACTCAGGCCAGACCTAGATCTTCTTTAATTTAATTTAATTTAATTTAATTTAATTTTATTTTATTTATTTATTTGAGAGATTGCACACACACGATCGGGGGAGCAGCAGGCAGAGGGAGAGGGAGAAACAGACTCCCCGTTGAGCAGGGAGCCTGATGTGGGGCTTGATCCGAGGATCCCGGGTCGTGACCTGAGGCCGACGCTTAACCGACTGAGCCCCCCGGGCGCCCTGACCTTCTCTTCCTTAGATTCTACAGGGACCTGTCTTGTCTCTTGGCAGGGGGGATGGAGCACCAGTTTCCAATGGAGGGGAGGGGTGCTCCCCAACCTGACCCTTCTCTGGGGCGCCAGCGGGCTGTCTACACTGTGACACAACTCCAACACTTTGTTTCACTAAGGAAACTCCAAGGGTTTTAGGAACTCTGCCGGAAATGGGGACAAAGACCAAATATATATATTATTTATTTAAAAAAAATCTCAATATCACAGCATCTTACCTCTCTGGCTGTGCCCCGCGTCACGCCTGCCGGGCACAGAGGAGGGCTGAGTGTTTACACCGAATGAGCAAGCACTTAATCGAGTCCCCGGTGAGGATTCGGTCCAAAAGCCCTAACGCGGGAGTTACCGTGCGTGTCAGGCAGTGGGGACGACTCCACCGAGGCCATTCGTGTGCCCAGCCCCCTGCCCTGCCGAGGGATGGAGGGGCCCCTAGCCTGCCCCACACACGGGGCCGTGTCTCCGGGGCTGTGGCCACCGGGCCCGGACCATCCCCGAGGCCTTGCTTGCTTCCGCACTCGTGGCTTTTCTGAGACGAAAGCCAGCACCCCCCGAGCTCTGCTGTGAACCAGGAGAGATTTACAGCAGAGTTTTCCAGAGCAGAGCCCGGCGCAGGGCCTGGTGGGTGAAGTGGGTTCCACAGCCCAGCCCACAGGCCGTGCTGTTTCTGCCGCTCTGAGGGGCAACCTCACTCCAAAATGGGGATAGTTGCTTCATGCAGGGAGCACGTGGGAGGTGGAATCCCATGCGGGAGATGGTCGGGGAAGCCCTAGACCCCCGTCCCCTCTCTGCTACCAGTGGCCTTGAGCTTCGGGTCTGGCTGTGAAGTCATATTCTTCCCAGAGAACGTTCTGAAGCAGCATTCAGAATACAAGGTGAAGCCTCCTGCTACCCTCACTCCCCAAAGCCAGCATCCCCCGGAGAAACAGCCCCTCAGGGGTCTGGTGGGCCTAGGAGAGGGGCAGCCAGTGGGCCCTAGCTGTACCCATCATAGCCTGTTTACTATAAAAGCCCACTATCTTGTCCCCCGCTCCCAGTCTTGGCCCTGAAACCCATTTTTGGTGCAACAAAGTGATTTGTCAAAACTGCTGATTCAATAAGTTGTCACCTTGCTTAACCTCCTCCTTCCCCCCTCCTCCCACCACCAAAGGAGGCCTTTGAGGTGAGGTCCAAATTCCTTGTCATCCCTTTGAGGCCTCTAGGAATGAGGCAGTATGGCCTGGCCCTCTCCATTCCCTCTCTGCGCCACAGGCCAGCCAGTGGGATGCTCTGGGCTACGAGTGACCTGGAAACCTGAACCACACCGACTTAAACAATAAGGTTGTGCTTTAGGCTAAGGTCATGTGGTCTTCAGGCATGGCTTGATCCAGGGGCCTGGCTTCCTTTCCCTGCCTCCTCCAAGTGTGGGCCCTAGTCTCTGAGAGCAGGGTGGCTGCAGCAACAATATGTTCACCTCTAGAAGAGGCTGCCAGAATAAGGAAAACATTCCCAGAAGCTCCCAGCAGATACCCCCTTATCCTCTTTTCAGTGGCCTCAACTGGGTCCTACGCTCATTGTTGGATCCATTCTGGTGGTCACAGAAGGTCATTTGCTGAGGCCTGGGTTGCTGCAGCCCGCACTGGCACAGGAGAGGGCTTCTGTGATCCAGCTGGAGTATTCCGGGCCATATGCATGACATTCAGATAGCTCCATAGGCACCCAAAGGCACAGCTCGCCGCTGTGTCCAGCCCGGGGCCCACCGGGCCGTGGTGAAATGCCTCCGCAGCCTGCAGCTCTAGTTTGGTGACCTGTGGCCAGAGATAGGTCATCTACTGCCCACACAAACCTGAAGTACCCAGTATCGGAGAGAGAGCAGGCGATGGCGGGGAGAAGCTCTCGTTTGCGGTGGATGGGGGACAGTGGAGCTGTCACGGGCCTCAACGACCTTTCGTATCCCACTGATCAGGCAGAGCTTCTCAGGAGCCGGCCAGGTTCTACGCTTTGTGCTTGGGGGAAATATCCTCAGCCCACTGTCCCCCACCGCCCCCAGGCTGCCTCTGGGAGACTCTCCCGTGACTGTGGTTTCCAAGGCTGCAGGGGTCCCTCCTGGGCCTGCCCCCGGCCAGCGGCCACCTGCAGCCCGAGGTGGGGCCCGGGCTCAGTCTTCCGCGCCGAGTCGACCAGGCTGACATCAGCCGGACTTAGGGTCTCCTGGACACCCTCTCTCTTCCCAGCCTCGTGGGCTGCCAGTCCACTGAGTGGTCTCCAGTCAGATACAAAGACCTTGTTGAGCCTGCTGCGTGGGGAAACCCCTTTCCCCTGGCTCCGGGCTCTGTCTCTGCTCACCACCCCGACCCTTGGCTTTCCGCTGGCCCGTTATGTGGGCCACTAACATGATTACGTCAGGTGGCAAAGTACCAGCTCTTCCTAGCCCCCCCGGCCTCTTGGTCACGAATCCCAGGCTTCCTAGGACATGGTCAGGGGACTCTCGCTGTGGGGGTGTCAATTGAGTGGGGTGCTTCTTCTGATCTCTTTCAGCAACTTTCAGCTCTTCTCCGCTAGTAGGAATCTCAGCCTCGAATTCGTCCCTAACAAACACCACCATTGCCTCTTGCTGGCCAGAACTGGGTCATCCCTGTGGTTAGGGGACAGCTGTGCCCTGGCTGGCATGGGCCCGGGTTCCTGAAACAATCCCTGATGGAGGAGGGTTGCAGCAAGGAGGACGGCAGGATGTTGAGCAGAGATGGCCATGGTGTCCCTTACCCTGGAATAGTGGCCCACTGCCCAGGCCCACCCCCCACCTTTCCCCTCACCTCTGGGCAGTCTCTCATGATCCCACCCCTTCTGCGGGAACACAAGAAAACACACTGTCCCATCTCTGCCTGATTACCTCCTGCTTGTCTTCCATTCCTCTGGGTCACCTCCTCCAAGAAGCCCTCCCTGATAGCACAGTCTAGGTGTACTGTTCATCTCTGAGTTCCTTGGCCTCCCTCTATCCGAGCACCAGCCTTCTCTTGTCGCTGCTGCCACACCTCCCCTCCTGGCCGTGAGCTCCTTCAGATCAGGAGTTGTGTCTTAGCTCCCTGTTCATGGAATCGGCCGGAAGCCTACTAAGCATTTAAGGGAGCTGCGGTTCTGACAAACTCTGAGCTCAGAGCCGCCCAGCCCAGGCCCCAAGTGTCTGTGGAGTAAGGTAATGAGCAGGTGGGTGAGCAGAGGCTTTGTGGGGGGACCTGGCAGTTTGGGGGCAGGGAGGGAGGGGAGCTAGTGCCCCTCAGAGGGGGTCCCGTGAGGCACTCAGCTGCGCCCAACACCTCTGAGAGGCCGACGGCAAAGAAAAACAGGTTTTGTCAACAGCTGTGCATTGATGGGGATTCCGCAGCTCTGGGCACGGGGGCTGCTCTCGGCCCCCTGCGCCCAGAGCCAGGAAGAACTCGGGAAGCCCCGATCTGTGGCTCCAAGCCCCGCCTCGGCCCTGCGGGCGCCCAGTCTGAGGGCGTGCACACACTGCCTGATTGGAGTGTGGCAGGGAGAAGAGCACACGCCCGTCCTATCGGCAGGTCTCTGCTACCCCAGGTCGTGCCTTGAACAAAGGAGGTCTGATTCCTTGCCAGTTTGGTAGCATCAGAAGACGCTCCGTCCATTCTCCATTCCAAGGCCCAAACGATGCACCCGAAACACAGGGCAGAGGTCTCGCCCCTCTGCCTAACACCTTCTATGGCTCCCCGTTACTCTGGGAGAAGATCCAGGCTCTTCAGGGCAGCTCCCAGCCTCCGTGATCTGCACCACCCTCCTGTCCCGCCCTCAGCCGGCAGGGTCACAACCACCTGAAGCTCGAGATCAGGCTTTCTCAAGGACAGCACCCTCCGCACTCTGGACCAGATTATTCTCGATCGTGGGGAGCTGTCCTGTGCGTTGTGGGATGTTTAACAGCGACTCTAAGCTCCACCCCGGCGCACCCCCCCCCACTCTCACTCCCTATTTGTGACAACCAAACATGTCTCTGGACCTGTCAAATGTCCCCTGGGGGCACAGTCCCCCAGGCTGAGAACCACTCCTGTAAATGTCCTGTGCTCTTTCTTCCTGTTCTCTTAACTCTGGGGGCCTGGCTCGGGGGGCTCACCGCCCCTTGTCAGCTCATTTCCAGTTAGCTGCCCCCCCATTGGCGTGGACGTCCCCTTCCTTAGGCCAGTTTCCTGGCCGCTCCCCAGGCTGCCCTCCTCGCTGTCCTCCTGCCCTCGCAAGGTCACGGTGCCTTCACCCTCCAGCGGTGACCTGTCCCATGTCTCTCTGCTGGGGGCTCCTGGAGGGCAGGTGCCTGCTGCTGGGACGGGGCCAGCAGGACCTAGCATTTCCATTTTAGGATCTTCCTGTCATCCTGGGCTTGGACAGGCCTAAGGGATCAGGTATTCTTGCTTGTCCTCTGGGGAGACCAGATAGTGGGAATCCTTAGGGATTGACGTCAGCAAATACTTGCTCCGGATTTGGGGTGCCCTCCCCCCACAGGTTGCTGCCTCTGGCTTCTCCACCCACATTCAGATGCTACTGGGCGCGGCTCCGCTTCTTGTAAATCCGGATACGCCTGGCAGCCCACCGTCACCTCAGGCACCCCGACTCCAGGCTCCCTGGAGGGCCTGCGAGGCAGCCTGGGTCCCCGGTTGGAGCAGTCACCCCTTTCCACGATGGGGAAACTGACCCTCAGCGAGGTGAGCGACTTGTCCAACATAATTCGGAGCCTGAACTCGAACTCAAGCCCAGTCACGGCTCCCAGGCCCAGCTCCTCCTTCCAGAAAAGGAGGAAAACCATCCTCAATGGATGAACAAAATACGGGCTCTCCGCGCAGTGGAGTATTGCCTGGCCATCAAAAGGAACGAAGTACTGACACGTGATACGGCATGGAAAAATCTCGAAAACATGACGTGACGTGAGAGAAGCCGGGCACCCGAGGCCACGGAGCGTGTGAGTCCGTTGACACAACACGAGTCTGTAGAGACAGAAAGCGGCCTAACGGTCATCGAGGGCGGAGCTGGACGGCAGAAGAGAGCGTAGGCAGTGACCGCTGAAGGCTAAGGGTTTATTTGTGGAGGGAATGAAAATGTTCTAAAATCCACTGTGGTTTTGGTTGAAGGTAGCTGCGAATGTACTGAAACCACTGAACTATATGCTTCAAGTGGGTGAATTAGATTTTATGTGAATTGTACCCCAATAAAGCAGCTCAAACCCACTCACACCCCTAGCCTGGAGAATGCCCACAGATATCATGATGTCTGTGGTGTTGTAAAGAGAATCTTTTTTTCAGCCATGGATTTACAGGTGGTTCTGAAATGGGATTCTTTTCTTGGACTCCCGTGCCTTAAAGCGATGGTTCTCGAACGTCTGGCATCCTTCAGAATCACCCTGATGGTTTGTTAAAAGGCCTACTGCTCCCCTTCCCGGCCTGAGTTCTGACTCAGCAGATCCGGGGCTGGGCCCGAGCACCCACATTTCTAGCAAGTTCCCAGCACCGCGGATGCTGCTGGTCCAGGGCCCACACTTAGAGACCAATTGTCTGAACTCTCTCATTAGTTCTGAGGAATTTTCACTTGGTTTCTTTTGATTTATAAAGAAGTCTCAAAAACTATATTATCTGCCAGGAAGGACAGTTCCATTTCTTTTAAAGTTAAGCCCTATTTTGTCTTGTTTTTCTGTGTGGTGGGGGATCTGTGGCATGGGGTGGGCTCCGGCCTCCTGCCCTTGGCAGTGTTTACCGTCTGCCAGCTTGATGACCTTGATCAAGTTAAGAAAGTTTCATTCTTCTCCTCGCTTTTCAAGTGATGTTTAAAAGTTAGGAATAAACTTTTTGAATTTCACGGAATGCCTCTTCAGATCTACCGAAATGAGACGCTTTTGTGTATTTTATATTTCTTTAATGTATTAATGCAGAGATGGAATAATTAGATGATTTCCTAATGGTTACACACCCTGGCATTCTTGAAATAAAACCTATATGGTCATAAGGCATTTTTCTTTTAATTTACAGCCAGATTTCACCTGCTTAGGTTTAATTTAAGACCATTAACTCCATAGTGACAAATGAAGCTGGCCGTCAATTTTCTTGTTTTGTGACACCCTTTTCCCTGAGAAAGCTGGTATCAGGCTTACATCAGCCTCATAGAACGAGCTGGAAAACCTTCTGCCTTATTCAATTATTTGGAACAGAACATGGTAATGACTGCAGCATGTTTAGACCCAAACCCTTCCCCTGGTCCATGGGGCTGTGCATTCCTGACCTACCTATCTTCCAGCCTCCACCTCCACTGCCTGATCTTTCTTTTGCTATGTTTTACGTCCTCTAGGATCTTGATCTTCTTTCAGGCTTTCACTTCCTCCTGCCACAGGGCCTTTGCACATGCTGCTTGCTCCCTCTGCTTTCTCTCCTCTGCTTGCTTACTTAGTTTTTCAGCCTTCTCTGGTTGCAGCCCGGTTGTAGCCTCTTTCTAGATCACATGCCTCTGAGCTATACTCTTACTGCACCATGTGCCTCTCTTGGTATCCTCACCACATTTGCAATTTTACCTTTACTTGTGCGATTTTTATTTCTACAATTAACATCCGTCTTGCCACCTGTCTTGTCATCTTGCCAGCCCTTTGAGGACAGGGGCTAAGTGTTTGCTTACCTCCAAACTCCCAGAACACAGCACAGGGCCAAGCACAGGATAAGTGTTTAATAAACGTGCGGCAAATGAATGAAAGGGTTTGTCCCTCACAAGGAAATGAAACATGTTAGCTTATTTCTGCGACTATCACTTCCCAGCAACCCCAATCTCTGTCAGTCACATTTTAAATTTTTTACTTCTTCTGTGGTTACCCTTAGCACTTCACGTAATAAACGTCTCCTTCTCCACACAGCAGTTCCATTGGTATCTCCTGACTCCCCCTGATGTGGAAGTGAGATTAGGTTCTCATGTTTCCCTCTGCCTTCCCACCCTCTCTGGCCCCCCAGGCCTCTCACTTGTGCATTGCCAAGCTTTAAACCAGGAACTCTGTGCTGAATAATTAACTCCGTGCTTTGACCTTTAACTGGTTCTAAACAAATTGAAACCGATAGCCAGCATTTTCAATATCATGATTATGTGATAAATCTTCATCGCGGTTGTGGAGAGGAAAATAGGATCTGATGTCAACGCGTGAAGGGGGCAGTGCACAATTTTTTAAATCTCATGTTTTGATTTGCCTTCTTATTATCACTGGGATTGTCCAGTTCTTCCCTGCAGCACTTGCTAAAGTTGAATGTGATTTTCCCGTTGGAGGCGTTGTTTCTAGAGCCTCCCAGTTTCCTGACTGGGTTTGTGCCATTTGCTCTCGAGGTTTGTGACCCAGTCATCGTCCTGTGATCTTTTGTTCATGTTGCATCCCTGGGAGTAGAGTATAATTTTTAGTTTCTTGCCTGCTATGTCATCCTCTTTCTTGGGTCCCTTTCTTGTCTTGCTGGAGACATATCCTTGCGTGTATCTCTCAGGGTAGACATATGGATGGTAAACTCTCTAGTCCGTGTCTGTTTGGATTTCAATCAACAGACTGATGATTGGGCTGGACGACACCTGCCAGGTGGATTCACCCAAAGATAGATGGTTTTTCTTCTTTTACAGGTCATTTGATTTTTCACTATTGAGGCTTTTAGGACTTTTTTGTATTTTTGTAATTCTGAAGTTCTTTCAGGATATGAAATTTCACCTAGAAGGTGCGCATCTTTTTAAGCTTTTCCTATTCAATGCTTGGTAGACTTGTAGTTTGGAAACTTAAGATGTTCTTTAGCCCGGAGAAGTTCACTTCCATTATCGCTTTTGTTTTCTCCTGCGTTTCTGTTGTTGTTTTTTTTTTTCTTCAAAGACTCTTATTAGAAAGTGAGGGTCATGGGCACCTAGGTGGCTCAGTTGGTTAAGTATCTGCCTTCGGCTCAGGTCATGAAACCAGGGTCCTGTGTCAGGCTGCCTTCCCAGCTGCAAGGTAGCTTCGCCCTCTTCCTCTGCCTCTCTCCTCCACTCCTGCTCTCTCTGTCTCAAATAAATAAATAAAATCTTTAGGAAAAAAGTGAGGATGAATTCTACACATGTATTAATATTGTGACTTTGTTTTATATGTGTGGCGCAGGTAGTTCTGTTTTCTTTTGCCTTTCTGCCCCGTTTGAAGTTTTTCTTGGCTTTCTCATCTGCATTATTGATTTGGTGCTCAGCTATCATTCTTCTAATTGTCTGAATTTTTTTTAGAATTATGACTCTTTATTTCTAGGAATTCTTTCTTTTCCGATTGCTCCTGTTCAGTATTGGCTGTGGTCCTGTCTCACATTGTTCTCGTGTGCAGACATTCAGGAAGTACAAGTTGAAATCGCTCTTGTGGAGCCCGAACTTGGAGGAGTGTGGTGGGAGGAAGTGGGGTCTTTCGGTGCCTGAGCCGGGTCGGCGTGGAAAAGGCAGGGCTCTGGGCACAGAAGATCACAGCTCAAATTCCTCCCTGGGCACGGACCAGCAATGTGACCTTAAATTCCTCAGCCTCAGCTTCCCCGTCCGTAAATAGGAAAACACTTCCTACCCGGATGAAAGGGCCGATGTGGGCAAAGCTCCCAGTGGGCCCCTGGATTTGCACGTCGGTTGTGAATGAGTCTTCATCAATTAATCCAGCACAAGGCCCTACATGCCTCCCACACCCTTTCACCAGAGTGGAAAACTGCCTTTTGTTTGTCTTCACCCTAGACCTGTCTGGCTTTTTGACTATATATGTGTATGTACGTATTTTAGTCATTTCTGGGCAGCTTCTCATGCATATTCAAATCCATGCAGTTAGGATTGAGAATGATTCAAATGTTTGTTGCCCCATGTAATTGATCTTAATATAGGCTCGATCAGCGAAGGCTGTGGTTCTCTGCCAGCCTTCTCCAGGCCCCCACAAGCTGTCTGGGCCAAAGAAGATCAACAAACCGGATACACTTCTGCCCTCAGGCCCGATGAAGACTAATTGGCAGGACCAGAGCAGCCCTTTTCATCCCCCCGGATTTTCGTTTTTCTTTTAACCCAGCTTGATTCTTTATCCATCATCCTTTCCGTAGACAACCCAAAGAGGAGAGGAAGGTCAGGGACCTCGAGCTCGGCCCTCAGCTCCGGGCTGAGCCGGCCCCTCCCTCAGAGCCCCGGCTCGTGTAGCAGGAGTGTGGCTGCCCTGCGGGGGACACGGGAAGGGGGCGCTGTAGGTCATGTGATGGAAAGGGAGCGGCCCCTCTTCCCAGGGCGAGGGTTGGGACAAGTCATCCAAGGTCTCCGGTCTCCGGCAGCCCCCTGGCCTGGGAGGGGGTTCAGTGTACGGGAAGTGCTGGGGTCACATCCTGGCCGACCAAGCTCTCTAGGTGTGTGAGCTGGGGTGAATGTCCCCCCCCCCATGGAATGGAGTTGGTAGCAAGAGTACTGAGCCTCATAAAATAAAGCACCTACAGTCTGGCTGCGGACACAGGGCCCTCGGTGGCCTCGGACCTGGAGCGGGAGCTCAGCAATATCCGCAGAATGAGCGAGGCTGGATCCAAGGCCGGGGAACAGATACCAAAATGTCATCACAATGAAATCATATCCAACGGGGACCCAGTGGCTGATGCGCAGGGCGTCCTGCGGGGCTGGGCGGGGCTTGATGGAAGCTCCCACCCCCTTCCACTCCTCACCCCTTCACCCTTCCCCTCATCCCTCCCACCTTCTCTTACAGGAGAGCCCTCCCCGCCTTGACCATCACTTCCTGGACAGGGTGGCCCCCCTGCACTCGGCTCTGCCGCTCTTGGCTCCGAGGCCCGCGGGTTTGGGTTTAGACCGAGATACCGAAGCCCAGGAGAGAAAAGTCCTTGGGGAAGGAGCCCTTGCACGCAGAGACCAAAGCTCCATCTCCAAAGGCTCCGGGAGAACAGACAACTGATAGTCGCTGGGCTCGAAGCGCCTGGGCAAGTCTTGTCCCGGAAGGAGCTGAAGGGCACTGTCGGGCCCGGAGGAGCACCTGTGTCCTGTTTCCCACAGGGAGAAGCCCGGATGTCCTCCCAGCGCTCCAGGCCCCCGATGCTCTGTCCCCTGCCCCCGTGCCCCGTTGCCTCCCTACCACCTACAGGCTTCCTCATTCCATCCCCCAGGAATCGGCCCAAATCCCATCTTCAAATCTGGTCCCATTCCTCTGGGCTCCTGGCCCACTGGTTTACACGGCCCCCTGGCCCCTGCTGCCGGCCTGGATGGTCATCCGCTCCAGGAATGGAGACCGTGCTCTGGTCAGATGCATAAAGGGGCGGCTTAGGTCAGCGTTCTCACACTTGAACCTGTACTGGGATCCCCCAGGGTGTGTTAAAACACCAGAACTGGTGGGGCTGAGAATTTGCATTCTGAACAGGTTTTCAGGTGATCCTGATGCTGCTGAGAGAGCCCCACACTTGGAGAACCACAGGCTTAGGGCTGTGGGAGCCTGGACGGGGGCAGGAGAGCAGCTCTGGCTACCCCAGCTCCGGCACCCACCGATCTGCAGCCTTGACCTTCGGCAAACACTCACTTGTAGAACTGAGCCCAGAAACTAAAGAGCAGCCACTTAGCCTTCTGGCCTCCCCTTGAGAGGACAGTGACTCCAAGGATGATGAGGACTGTGACATCATAAGAAATATGTATTTGATCTCTGTCCCCAGTTCTTGACATAGGACTCATCAAAACACCCTGTAATTTCTTGAGTGAGGGGCTGATAGGAGTGTCTACACAGAGCTCCTAAATCTCTTAGGCTGCGAGGGGCCTGCAGGGCGCCATATTGGGTGTGGGACTTTGTGTGTCCCGGATGTTCCATCCGCGCAGCCCCTGCCCCGGGCTAGGAACTCAGGGGAGCTCAGGAGGGGTTTGTGGAATGAATAAACGTGAAGCAGTTCCATTTCTTCTAGAGACCCCCAAAAGGCACCCCCCAGGGGCTCTGGCTTAGGCTGTGAATAGACAGCTGGTGGGAAAACGAGGCCTGTGTCAAGGGAGAGTTGGCTGTTGGGGCTCCGATTGGGATGGGCCCCCGATTGGGATGGGCCCGGACTATCAAGGTCTGTAGTCATCTGAAGGGATGGAAACACTGGCGCTGAGGGACGGGAAGGACCATTCTGGAGACCCTACATCAGGCCTGCTTGCCAAGCCTCTTTGGGGCTCGAAGATTTAGGGTTATCCCTGGGTTGAGAATCCAGTCAGGTGGGAGGCCCCAACCTCATCAATCATCTTAGCTGACACGTGACATGGAACCCGGTAGGGGCCACCAAGTGGAAGTACAACACGACTTCTAGAAATTTACCTCCTGGCAGAAGGAGGTGGGCTGACAAGGGGTGCAGGATTCCTCAGCGCTGTTCCCGTCTTCCCCATGCCAGCAACCCAAGTTGTACGGGGAGACACTTGCCTTCTAACACAAGTGTAGCTTCAGCCCTCTTTTCTCTTGTGGGACAGAAGTGTGGGATTTCTTGTAGTCTGTAGCTCCCTTGGACGAACATGGGGAATTGCTTCTTGGATTCCGGCCTTAATCACCCACTCTCCACAGGATCACCTGCGGGTCATGGTCATCCACGAGATTCCCACACAGCCAACCCAATGCTGCCTGGGCCCAGGGCTTTGAGACGAATAAGGCCTGAGCCCTGGCCTCAGGAAGGAGGGAGAGAGACATCACATATGTAGGGCGCCCCTCCATTCCGAGGGAGGGTGTCAAGATGAGAACAAATCCCCAGATCCCCTAGGATCTCGGAGCCCTAAGCCAAAGTTCAGGGCCCTGGGTGGTGACAAACCTCGTGAATTCTGGGTGCAGGGGGTGCTCTGGACGTCATCTCAGTGTGTAGACTGGGGTTTCCAAGACATTTTCATGGATTATGAAGTGAACCTGACAGATCGTCTGAAATAAGGACTATCCCAGAAATCGCTGGCCTTGGCATCTGTGTGCACACAAAGTTTCCTGATTCTGAACAAAGGCAAGGGGCTGAGCACTTGATCCTCAGAACCGACTGTTTCTGAACCATTGGACGAAACACGGTCTGGTGGAAAGAACAAGGCCTTCGGGGTCAGCGGACCTTGGTTCACACTCTTATTTACTGATGCTGTTACATCGGAGGGAGTGCCGGATTTCTCTGTGCTTGGAAGTAAGAGATGTGAGTGAGAGGTCACAGGGCCTACTGTCTGAGCCAGTGGAGGTGGCCACCTCGCTCCTCCTTCTGGCCCCTTCCTCGGCCTCTCTGCCTCCTGGACTACACCACAGGCCCTCCAGAGACGTCTACGGACCCTGCTCACCACCTGACTGATGATCACGGAGGGCACTAAAGGCCCTGCTATGTGGAGGCGACCCCAGGACATTGGCTTTTCCTCGGGGCTGCCGGCACCAGCCTCAGGGACTCTGGGGCTGAGAGGGAAGCTGAAGAGGGAGCCCACTGGGGCCGGAAGCTGTGGGCGCTGCATGGGTCCAAGAACAGGTACCAATGGCGTGAAAGAACAAAGTGGTGCAGGGGCCTGGACTGGGGGCTCCCGGTCCCGACCAGGATGCGGGACCAGCTTCCCAGGATCCAGGATTGGGGTCTCTGGAGTCCCAAGTATCACTAAGGAGAAGCAGCCGAAGAGAGCTCCTGCCTTCTCCGCGTTTGGAAAGGTGAAGCACTGACATGACTGACACATCAAGGACACCGGAGGAAACAACAGGACGCGACGCAGGGGAGGAGACAGGCGGAGACGCTAAGCAGAGGTGGGCCTCTTGCCTCCTGTGCCCGGCCCTGGATTGTGGAGGCACGCTCCAGCTAACACGAGCTCTAAGCAGTCGTTGTAAGTGACATACGTCACCCGCCCGCGGAGTCAGGTCCTGACAACAACCTTCCTGAGGAAGTTGTTTTTTTTTTTTTAAGATTGATTAATTGATTGATTGATTTTAGAGAGGGGGAGGGAAAGAGAGCACAAGCGGGAAGGGCAGAGGGAGGAGGAGAGAGAGGATCTCAAGAAGACTCTGAACTGGGCGTGGGGCCTGACGTGGGGCTCGATCTCACAACCCTGAGATCACGACCTGAGCCGAAACGCAGAGTCACCCCTCAACTAATGGCGCCCCCCCAGGTGCCCCCAAGGCAGTATTGTTTTGACTACCCTTCTTTCGCAGGTGGGAACTCAGGTGCAAAGAGGAGTCCCACAGCTTACTGGGGGTGAACAGGACGCAAGCCCTCCAGGTCGGACCCCGGGCCCGCACGGGAACCACAATGCCTGCTGCCCTCCGGGATAAGGGTCTGTGGGCCTTCCCACCAGGGCTCATGGCTGGGCAGGGCCCACTGGCTCGGACACCGGGACCAGAGCTCAGTCCGCTCTCTGCTTTCCGTGCACCTAAGGACACCGAGGTTCCAAGGGCCAGGGGTCCCCCCCCCAGATCAGACAACAATCGAAGCAGAGTGTGTGTGGCCCCAGGGCCCGCGGTTCTCAAACCACATCAGACAGGAAAACAGTCGGCCCTTCATACGTCGGGGAACTTCAGCGACATGGAAACATTTCCAAGCTTTAAAAAAAAAATTCCTGAATCCATATTTACGATTTGTAATAGCAACGAGAAAAGAATATCTACACCAGCTGTGAGAAACAGATCAATAGGAAGTATGCACATATTATGAAAAACCAATCGTCCGCATTTGGCTTTGAACACTTGACAAGAAAAGCGTGTGGTTTCTATACTTCTTGCCTGCGACCCCCTCGGCCCCGGGTTCCACTCTAAACACACCCAAGAGCCCAGGAGAGCAGAGGCTGTTTGGATCAAGATGAGGCAGGCTGGCCGCCGGCGGCAACTGGAAACCACCACCTCCTGGAAGCCGGCCTGTGTGTCTCCTCCATTCACCTACGGAGCTGACGGGGGAGCGCGAGCCGGCCCCGGTGTCTCTCCAGCCCAAGGAAGTGGGGGCTCCGGGGGACGGCTCTGGGCAGCCCACGCAGAGAGAATTTACTAAGCTTTTCTCTTTATTGGAAATGTGGCACATGCTTATTATACGAAGCTAAAATAACTCATACAAGCCTGCATTAAAGTGTAAATCCCACCGCCCAGTGAGGCATGAAGCCCATTTGGCTGAATGTGCTACGGATCCCTCTCCAGGCACAAACACTCTTCCCCACAGGGAGCCTGGAGGGTGAGACGGGTCCCACGGGGCTGGGGGGGGGGAGGAGGGGGAGGGAGGGCATTTAAACAAGATGCCCCTTTTGCTACTGGGTGAAGGTTTCATGAAAAAAAAAAAATCCCAAAATGGCCCCAGAGGGAGGGAACTGCACTGTTAGGAGGCTGGGGGGCAGCTCTGGCCCCTCTCTTACCCCCCTCCCTGCTCTTCCCGCAGAGGCCTCCCTGGGGAGGGATGGATTGTGGAGGCCGCCTGGCACTGCATGGAGCTGGAGGGGCCCCGGAGATGCCCCGCATTGACCCTCCGCGTCCCAGAAGGGCTTTCTCAGAACACTGAGGCTGTGACACCAAGCATCCAATCAGGCAGAATAAGTCCTTAAGGAAAGGATAGTTTTCTCTAGCGATTATACTGGCTGTTGAGTAAACCTTATTAGTAATTAGTTTGCCAAAGATAGCAGTCCCTGGGAGATCAGAAGAAATGGTAATTGCTCCAGGCAGCCGGTCCAGCTCTTTGCTGCAAAAATCAACACCAACCCCCTGGAGATTTCTCTGGAGTGATTTACACCCTGGAGCCTCAGGCCCTGGGCTCTGTGACTCACCAAGTACATCGGCCTCTTTGAGACTCAGTTTCACCCCTGCACGGCACTTCACATCCAGCCTTGCAGACCCACGCCCTTGCTAACTAGCTGGGGCGCAGAGGGGGCCCTGGGGTGCGTCATGGATCTGGGGACAGACGGACGAGATGAGCAGCCAGGGGGCCCTGCCAGCAGGGGCCTGGGGAGTCTAGGGATCACAGACAAGGGCGGGGGAGGACCACGTTGTGAAGGACCTGGGACCTCACACCAGGGTGAGGACAGACAGAATCGGATCATTGGTGGAAAGGAAAACACTCAAGATAGGGCTGCAGTGGGCTGGAAGGTGGCAGGAATGCCGGCGGGGAGACGGGTGAGGGGCCTATGGCAGTGACTATGGGGAGGGGGGCGTCGGAGATCTGCCAGGGGGAGTGACAAGTGGCAGATCTCTGCAGACCTTCCCGTGGCATTCAGCAGAGGGCGGATAATGGGGAGTTGTTCGGAGTTTTGTGTTTTTTTTTTTTCCATGTGATTTGGGATACTCTGGGACCTCTCTGTCCCACCTCCATCACACCTTCCATGCCGGCTGATGGTAACGGGAGCCCCCAGCAGGTGGTCTTCCCAGAGACGGGGCAGACTGTCCTAGAAACATCTTCGTTTAGGGGCTGGAGTGGGGCACAGCTTGGGAGACCAGCAGGAGCGTCAGAGCTGGGCGAGCTGGACCAGGAGAGGGCAAGGTCACAGGCAGGTGTTGTTAGAGGCAGAAGGAGCATCAGAGACGTGAAGGTTTGAGAACTTGTTCGGGTGCCCATGGCGAGGGTGGTGGGGACCTTCACTGGAGCACGAGGCGGACATGGGGCACGGCTGAGGAGTGAGCAGAAGTGCAAAGGGGAAGGGGGAGTCCAGCCACCCCCCCAAGAGCAGGGAGAGCCCGGGGCATGAGTGCAGCAGGCAGGGAAGGGGCAGTCGTCCTGAGCACAGGAGAAGGGTGCGGGGGAGCCCGTCCTGGAAGTGATGAACCCGGACCAGAGGCACCGTGGAGGATGAGACACGGCCTGCTCTCAGGTCCAAGGTCCACCCCCTTTTGGACTCTGGGCAACTTCCCACTGCTCTCCGGGCTCCGGCTTCCAGAGCTGGCTTGGTGGCTCCACAGTCCATAACCCTCCTTCAGTGCGACGATTCCCAGGCACTGACGGCCTGGACCAGAGGGGTCTGCTGGGGAGGCTCTCTTTGTCCTTGTATGTCTCCTCTAGGGAGTTGCAACCGTCCACGCTGTGCAGGTGAGTCGGCCGGGACTGGGGTCAAGCACACCCCGGGCTACACGGTAGTGAGTGGCAATGCAAGGCTTCGACCCAGGCCCTCCTGGCCCTAGCCGATGCCCTTGGCCCTCCATGTGAGCCTCGCTGGGACAGGTGTGGCACAGGCAGAGGAGGCCCGTCGGTGGCTGGCTGGCTGGCTGGTTGGATGGATGGATGGATGGACAGATGGCTGGGTGGGTGGATGGAGAAAGAAACTAATTTGCCGATAAATGCATCTCGTCTCTTCCGGTCTGCTTTCTTCAGGGTGATTATTTTCTCTTTTGGGTAAAGGCTCAGATGTCCCGTTATCTTCCTCCTCCAGCCTGCTCCTCCTCTGAGATGTGGGTGCAACTGTGTAGAGGAAAGGATGTGCCTGAGAGTGCATGAGTGTGTGTGCCTGGGTGTGTAAGGACAAGAGGGCCAGTGTGTGAGTGTGCTCCTGTGTGTGTGTGTGCATGGGTGTGAGTGCAGTCTCCTGTGGTCTCACAGAGATGGGTTGGGTCCCCGACTCTCTCTGCTGGAGTCCCCAGATTGGTCTCACTCCGGCGCTGGCTTTGAGCTTGGCCATTTGACCTCCTGAGGTCTGTGATGGTGTACATTAGATTCTGGCCCCTGTCTTGCCCCAGGAGTGTCTCCATTCTGCCCGCAGGCCTTTCCAGGTTCACCAGCCTGCTTAGCATCTGGGCATCCCTTCCCCAGGAAGCCTGAGAACTTCCAGGCCCCCCACAGTGTGCAAGGTGTTTGTTTCAGGGTCGCACACCAGGATGCCTCCCTCCCTCATCAGTTCCTGCACACCAAGAGGAAGGTGGATCCTCTCCCAGACCAGGGATCTGCTCACACAGGTTCCCCACACCTTCCTGGGTGTCGGCGTATGCACCCCAGGCCTGGGCCATGCATAGGGTGGGGAGGATGGGGAACAACTCATGGCCCCTTTCCCTCCTCTGTGGTCCACCCCACAGTGCCCAGGTCAGAGGGGTAGATGTCCATTCCCAGGACCCCGTCATGGTAAATCTGGAGTTACCACTCTTCTCCCCCATCCATGGGCCAGGTTTAGTTCTTGATGTGTCAGGGAGAGGTTAGGATTCAGGAAGGATTTCTTTCTGGACAAGTCTTAGTTTTCAGGGAGGCTGTCTTGCTTGCTACAGACTCAAAATTCTACTCTGGATGTCAAAACTGGATGTTTCCTTCCTCTCTTTCCGAGTTTCTGTCTCAATAACCCAAAGGGTCCCCAAGGAAAACCAGGGATCCCACTGCCAAACATGAAGAAGTGTAAAGACAAAACCCATTGCTTTGGGAAGTCCTTCTCATAGATACACTAGCTCAGGGATCTGTGGGCTGAAATGCCTGGTTCAGACCTCAAAGTTTAGAAGGGAAATGGTGGAGGCAATCGACACTCAATAAACAGTCCCGTGGCCAAGTACGTTTCCTCCACCTCCCTAAATCTCCCCTGTCCCTCTGCAGCCTGGGATCTACAGGCAGGGAACAAGGCTCAGAGACAGAAGGCAGCCGTCTCTGGAGTGAGTGGAAGAGACGAGACTCCAACCCAGAACTCCTGATCCCAAGACTGGACTCTTTCCAGCTGCCATGCCGATGTCCTTGCTCCACCAGCACAGCTGCCTGGGGCTTGCAGCCCGGCCCCAGGAATATCCGGGACAGCGCTGGGCACCAATGCCACACCCTCATCGGCCCAACTTCCAACCTGTTTGGAAGGGAGATAAGGACAGTCTCTGGTCCCCACCCTCTGAAGAGAAGCCTCTGGTTCAGAGAAGCGAGTGACACCAGCACAAGGGCAAGAACCAGGAGGTGAGAGAAAGGAGGAAGGGGGGACACCCACAGAAGTGGGGTAGGAGGTGCTTAGGTAAGGGGAGGCCTGGAGGGGAGAGAGTGGTCACCCCTTCCAGGAGCTGCCAGTCCCCGAGGATGGTCACCGCAAGGGCGCTGGAAGCTGGCTGCCAGTGGGAGCACCTCCCAGCCCCGGGGTGGAGGACCAGCTGAGAAATAAGAGGAAAGAGGAGGAGCCTGGCCAGGTGCTGGCCTTTTCTCTCTGCACAGCGGCACCGATGGCAGAAAAGGGTTTACACGGCAGACCAGTCTGTATTTTCGTGGGCGGTCGGAGAACGTTCCTTTGGTGCATGTGATTGCGCGGGGTCATGGGTATAAATCCAGATGGCCACTGACTGTTATTTAGTGTCGCAGAAATGCTCCTCAAGGCCTGCCACAGACCGGATGGACCATGTTGCCAGAGGCTCTCAGGGACCCTCTCATCCACCCCTCCTTTCCTGGGGCCTAGACGAGGGAAGTCACCGCAGCACCTGAGACGCGGGCTTCTGTCCCCAGCCTGACCCTCTCCCCTCTTCCCTGGGTGGCCCCTGGATGCCCTCTGACAAACTACCCAGAATATTTTTAAAGATATACTTTTCTGATTAGAAAAATCATTTACATTTAATAAAAATGCAAAAAAGCATAAGGAAGAAAGTAGAACCAGCTAGATAAGTGCTATTCACATACCTGCAACCTTGGGCATCGCTTTGTAATATTCTTATGTGCATTTCACATAAATGCTCGACACACGTATCATATAGTCACATGCATAAAATAAATTCATAACTGATTACATAGCATAACATCGTTTTGGAGTCTGTATTTTTGGGGGTCAAAAATTCTTCAGAAACATAACTTCAGTGACTGCCTGATAATAGCCCACTGTATAAAAGCATGCCCCTGCGCCTCGGGGTGGGACCATGTTTCTCCTCCAGAAATACTGCGGTGTGCAAGGAATACACAGAGCTGTTCCCTCCGGGGGCTGAGGGCCTGACCTGCCTTTGAGGTCAGATATTTGGAGAATGTGCCAGAAGCAGGACTGGTGGTAGGGGTAGGATCCCAGAAAGCTCGGGCACCCGGGTGAACCCTCCCCCTCCCCGACCTGAAAGGGAGCGCCTGTTTTCCACAGCTTGGCCCATCTTCTGAAACACACTGCTCATGCAAAAGGCAAACATGGCATCTCTTTGTATTGCCTAAAAGCTTTTTAAATGCTAAAATCCACCAAGCCACGGAAAGCCATCATCTCCCACTTCTAAGCCCTTAACCAGTTTCCCGTTACTAAGTAATCCGGCAGCTGGGCTTCCAGAAACAGCCTCTCACAGCTGGCCTGTGGGTACCAGGCCTGGCGGGAGGGACCATGGCAATGACACTGTGGCAATGACACCCGCCCTGGGCCTGCCTCCTACAGGCTGCAGTTAAAACGCCCGGAGGCAGGAAGTTATTCCCACGGAGGAGTTCCGTTCAGGCACATTCCTGGGGAGCCCAGGGCTAAGAGCTCAGGGCAGCTGGTGTGACTACATTTGTTTGCATCAGGAACCACCAGTTGCATTTTACTCAGCCCAGAGGGTTAGGACCTATTATGAAACAAACCCCCGAACCACAGGGTGTCAGAGTTGGAGGACTCTGACATGGAGGCCCAGAGAGGGGAAGTGACTTTTTGGAGGTCACACAGCAGGGTGTTAGCCCAGATCTTTGCCTTTTATCTAGCTCCTTGACAGCTCTGTGGATCTTTTCAGAATGCTCTGTGCTCATTATTCGATTTTATTCTCAAAAGAATCCTATGAAGTAGGCAGAGCTGAGAGTATGGGTGTGAAATCCTCTGCCGATGATACCGTCTGGTGACGGTAAGAATATCAGTGACTAGAGCTAACGTTTCCTTGCTCCGTGCCTGGGTCTCTACCTGGGTGCTTTATAAGAATTTTCTCGTTTAATTCTTATAACAACCCTAAAGACATTTGCTCTTTCATCAATTACCGGAGAGGAAGCAGGTTCAGAAGTTACTCTGACACTCGCCGCCACCACTTACGGGATGATCTCAGACCGCCCAGGAGATGCTCGCTGGGGCCTGCCACCACACGGAAGGTTCTAGAAACGAAGCCAGCAGTCCTTCCGATGCCCACCGTGGATAGCCATTCGGCCCTGGTCAGGACAGCCCAGCCTCCAGAAATGGGGTGAAGAGGAGGCGGCGAGGGTGTGGCAGGGACATCGGGGACGTGTGGTCAAGACGAGGAGCACAGGCAGGAGGACGCGCATCCCGTCTCTGTCATCTTGGATTCGAAATATTGGTGGCACATCCAGGTTGTGAGGCCCCAAGCCCTGAAAGGAGGGGCTGGAGCACAGGAGAAAAGGAGAAGCTGGAGCATGGGCGGCATTTGCCAAATGTTCACGAAATTCCTGCCTTGTGCCCGGCACTGCGCTGTCCTAGGCTGCCAGCGGAGCGGGAGGGCGAGGGGGCCGCGTGGCCGTCCCCGTCCCGCAGGAGCCCGCTGTGGAGGAAAACCAGCTGTGTGTGTGTGTGTGTGGCCTGTGCCGCGTGCTGCTTGGGACGCCATGCACACCGCCTGTGTCCTCACAACAGCCCTGCACACGGGGAACATTGCTCCCATCTCAGAGATCAGGAAACCGATCGTCTAAGCGAACGGGTAACTTGCCTGAGACCAAAAAGGGGTGGCGCCAGGATTCGTCATGCACCTGCAAGCCCGGACTCGCCCTCCTCCTTGATGTCTCTCTTTTAACTAAATAACAAGACCCCCCAAATGCTGAAAGCACTATGGAAGTTCCAGGGCAGGAGGGATCACAGCGGGTTTCCTGGGGGCGGGGCGGCTGGACTTGGTTGGAGGGGGGGCGGGGGGGGGGCGCTCCGGCTCTCAGGGGCGGGCCCCGAGGTCTGGCTGCTCCAGCCGCACTGACAGACCGGGGAGCATCGCCCCAGGGCTCGCAGGCTGTGGGCTTCCGTTGCTGCCCCCCACACCCACCCCTGCAGCCTTCTGCCCCGGCCACCCCCCACCCCTCTTTGCCTCTGGAACCCTCCGCCCCCTGGGGTGCATTGGCTCATTGGCTGCCCACAGGGAGGGCTCCGCTGGCGGGGCTGGGCCCCGTGTGGGAGCCGCCCTCAGCCTGGGCTGTGCATGCCTCTGGTGCCTTCACCCTGGGACGGACAGACAGACATCTCTGCCCCCCGCAGGGCCTCTCCAGTGTTCTCTTTCCCCCTGGTGTTCCCCTCACCTCCCAAATACGCTCCTTGCATTTTAGTCCTGTTTGGGGGTCCTCTGCATGGAGACCCGGATTAACACAGAAGGCCTTGGATACCTAACGAGTCCTATTTGAGGTCAAACCGGGGAGTCGCTGAAGGTTTTTGAGTGATAGGAGTGACTTGTGCAGCCCTGTGCCTTCTGAGCTGTAGCAGCAAGGCTCGGTGCTCTGCAGGGGACCCCCGGCCCCGGGTGTCTCTGGGGTCACGGAGCCAGCGGTGGCAGGGGAAGGCCTGGGTGAATGGGACCTGTGGCCTCACTCCGGTGGCAGGAAGGCTGGGGAATGGGCAGCGGTGGGGGGGCAGAAAATGGGGCAATGGGAGGGCGGCCCCCCCTTCCTGCTCCCCGCCCTGCCTCCTGTCCCTGCTCTCCCACGTGCCTACCGGAGCTCTGTTTGTCGCCTGGCCCCGGGGAGGAGCCACCCACGGGCAGACCGACCCCAGAGCCTCCGGGAAGACATGGCCAGCTGTGCTCTGCCTTCCTCTTTCCTGCCACCTGTCATTTCCAAAACGATTCCTGCTGCAGGATGCATTCTTCCCTCAGCTCCAGCTACAAGACTCCTTGTCTTCTCCCATCTGCGCTCAGGGTCTCACCGGAGAATCTGTTTGGAAGAAAGTTCCAGTCCTGTCCACAGCCCCCCACACCTCCAACTTCAGCATCTCTGTCCAAATTCACCAGGGGAGAAAAGGTACCCTGGGTCCGGACCTCTGGCTCAGTGGGGGCCTTCGTGCAGCTCCCACGGCCCTCACCAGCCCCCCAGCTATTAACCATGAACATCTGACTTTCTGGGCCTCAGTTTCCCTAGACCGAATCCCCATCTGTCACTTGGACCTTGCAGCCATGGCCCACGGAATGGCAAATAGGCTCCCGGGACCTACCAGCCCCTGGCCAGCTGGCTGGCTGCCCTCACGCCCGGGTCCTGGGCTCCCCTCTCTTGCACCGGGGCTTCTCGTTCACCACGTAACCCCTCTGTGGAACGTCATCCTTGTGGTTCATTCTCAGCAAATGACTCAGGTGCCAGCTCTGATCAGTCACTCTCTCTGCTGTCCCCGATGTGCTTCATATGTTCCTCCAGGGCAGCTCGGACATGCCTCTGGCCCCTTGTTCAGGCCAGGAGCTTCTCAAGACCCCAGTCCGAGTCTGCTTAGATTCCTGGTGGATGCTCGTGTGGACGGTGGGCCGACAGTGGCTGAATAGGGGACCTGGGGAACATGGGGGGATCTGGGAGGTGCTTCTCTGTCTGTCTCTCTGTGTACATATGATCTTTCTAAATGGATAAGAAGAAGAACTTTGAAAGCCTGCTTGGCCCCCTTGTATGATCAGAGTCGCCCTTCCTCCTCTTTCTGGGCTGTTTCTCAGCTGGGCCTCATGCACATTTGTTGCGGGGCTACTACAGGCCACCTCTGAGAAAGCCTTCCCTGGTGGCGTCATCTCCCCAAGCTGATGCGGGTGCCCTCAGGCATTCACCCCTAGCCCCTGCTTAGCTGTCTGGGCGGCCCGTGAGCTCCTTGTCTCTGGCCATGGTTGGGTCCAGGACCCAGGTTTCATAGGTGCTTGTTGACCGAATGAAGGGCTGAGAGAGAAGGGCTGGATTCTCGCAGGTTGAAATCCACAAGCCCCATGTCGTGAGAGGCCATGTGCCCCAAGAGAGGGCTTCTCTGCCTTCGTCAGTCATGCCGGGCTTGGACAACATGTGACGAGCCGCCGCAGCTCTCACGCTGCTGACCTTTCCGGGCCACGCGGGTTCTGGCCGCAGCTCGCCTGCGATGAGCCCCTCTGCTCCCCTCCCCCATCCAAGGTGACCCTTTGTGGGGTCTCACCCCACCTCCGGGATGGGCAAAGGCCACCCTTGCCCTTCGGCCTCGCCATGAAATCAGAGCCAGTGAAAGCAGCTAATTGGCAGTTTCCCCAGGGACCTCGGACATTTCACGTCGGGAATGTGTCCTTGGCTCCGTTTGCCAAGAAGATTGCAAAGTGGGTTTGAAACTTTCCGACTCAGGGGAGGAACAGATACAAAATCACCAAACAGATGGCCTCCCCGATCCTTTCTCACTTCCCCGCCGGAATCCCATTTCTGTCACCTTGCAACGACACAGAATTTATAGACATCTTCCTCTCCTGTAAAGGAAAATCAAGTCTGAGAAACACACTGAGTCCTTAATGTGACACTTCTCTCTCCCAAGGGTCCCCTCTGTGTCCTGTGGAGCACTTAGTCCACGTCGGCTGCTGGGGCCAGAAGGGCCCCTTCCTCCAGGCAGGGGTCTGCACAAGAGGTGGAGAATTTTCCTCCCCCCCGCCCCCCGAGGGCATCGCGCGGGCTGTGAGGTCACCGGTCTTGGGGGTTCCAGAGTGAGAACGGGAGATGAATTTCAGTGGTGAGTTATGAGCTCTTGCTTACTCTAGTGTCTCCTCTTCATAAAATGAAATAGTAATACTTTCAGAGTTGTTTGAGGATTAAACCCCCAATTACCCAAAGTAGGGGTCTAATGCATAGATAATATGTAATAAACTCTGCTTCTCCTTCCCTCTCATGCCACACCTGGGTGTATATCCTAACAGGTGCGTGGCTCACATCGGGGCTGGGACCAGGGGCCAGGGCGAGGGGATATTTGAGACTCGGAAGCATCCGTTGCATATACCAAAGTTGTTTTTCAAACAGCAGCAGAAAACCAGGTGTGCGACCAGAGCAGAGAATGCCTGACAGCTGAGGGCGGAGGGGGAAGGAAAAACATAGAACCCCAATGTGCTATTTTCATTTCAAATAAGTGGTAAAACAAAATTAATAAAAGAAACTCATACCATAGAACTAAATACATTTGAATTGGACTAAACATTATGTATTAAAAAATCTTTTTAATACTAGGGGAAAATATTATTTAATATCTACGTATCCTAGGGGGCACCTGGGTGGCTGCTGTCAGGTAAGGGGCTGCCTTCAGCTCAGGTCATGATCCCGGGGTCCTGGGATCGAGCCCCTGCCTCGGGCTCCCTGCTCAGCAGGGAGCCTGCCTCTCCCCCTTTTCTCTCCCCCTGCTTGTGCTCTCTGTCTGTCAAATAAATAAATAAAATCTTATTTTAAAAAATTATACTCTTAAAAAAAATATCTACTTATCCTAGAGGTAAGAAAAGACTTTCCAAACATGATGCCAAAGGTAGAAGCCCTCAAAGAGAAAATCGGTAGATCTGATCATAGAAAGAGACTAGCTCTACTTCTCAAACCAGCCATAAATACAACCAAAGGCAGCCCACAGCCCTGGAAAATATATTTATAATGTACCAGGGTAGAAAGAGGTCCAACAACCAGAATATATAAGTAGCTGGTGAAAATCAGTAGAAAAGAAATACTCCAGTAAGAAATGTGGAAAGAGCATGGAGAGATAATTGGTCAATATATGAATAAATGTTCAATGATGTGTTAATCAAAGAAGGGCTAAATTATTATTGTTTTGCCCCGTTCTTTGGTTGGCAGTATTCGGTGAGTGAAGGTGCAGATAAATTGGCATTCTCATACCCTACTCTTGAGTATATAAATGGATAAAGCTTTTATAGAGGCATTTTGGTGATATAGTTTTAAAATCTTAATTTTTTCATACCCTTTGACCCAATACTTGTATCTCCAGGAGTTTATCCCCAGGAAATAATCACGATTATGTAGAAAGGCTTAGCTACAAGTACAATTGTGGCAGCCTTGATCACCCCGGCAAAAATGTACATAAAATAGACGGCTGACATAACACTATCTTTAATATTATGTAACCGTTAAAATAATGTAGCTGAGAGATAATATGTAGGAGAATATATGTGTATATATATTATTCATATATATATATACTTTGCCATCTACATGTGCATATGTATATGTATTTAAATAATATATAGGTGAATAGTCAGTGACGGAGAGAAGAGTTATTATATATTGTTAGCTGAGGAAAGAGAGCAGGTTACAAACCAGTAAGGTGTTCATTATAAACTCTAGGTCATGTTTTTGAGTACATACATGCATAGAGAGTGATACTGTATAAACGTGGGCAAGCATACGTTGATCTCAAGAGAATAATTTTCCCGTTGTACTATTCGGTTCTCAGCATCTTCTGCTTTTCTCTGTGATGAATATTTATTACTTTGCATCAAGACAAAATTTTTATTTTAAGAAATTTTTTATTTAAAGAAAAGAATGCTCCACTTTGACTACGGCTGGTTATATCGTCCTAAGCTTATTGCCGAAATGTAAATTTGTGAGGGTAATCGATGCAAAGCGAATGCCGGCTTATGGATGAAAACACCTCCTCCAGAAGGGAGTTAAATAGAACATCTGGCGACAAAAATCTCCACTCTGGAAAAAAAAAAAATGAGTGAAGCAGGGACATATGTTAAAATAAAGGGCATATTCAAGTCATTTAAAGATAGAGCCAAGATTAAACAATTTGGGGAACATCATGATGTGAGTATTATAATTTAAAAATAAATCGTATGTTACAAGATACAAAAATAATGAAACTACACATCGAGTGTAAGAAAGTAAAAGAATACAAACTCATCTTCTTCCATATCAGTCAGATGAGATGCTGATTTTAAATTTAAAATTTAAATACGCCATTATAATTATTTGTCCAACTTAAAAATTTTCATGACCTTAGTGCAGGTTTTGCTCAATCTTGACACTATTGATATTTTGAGCCAAATGATTCCTGGTTGAGAAGACCGTCCTGTGCATTGCAGGGTGTAGCGACAGCCCCGTCCCCTGCCCCATAGAAACCAGCCGTATCTCCTCCTATCCCCGTGTCGTGACAATCAGAAAGTCTCCGGATAATACCAAATGTCTCTAGAGAGACGGCCCTCTTAAGAACCACTGCCTCGGAGGAATCTTTAAGGAATCTTTTCTTGTAGTTGGAAAAATAAAAGATCTAAAATCTTAAAAAAATAATAAAGGACCAAAGATGGTCCCGAAAGTCCCATCTGGATAAAAAATTGGTTTTCTGCATTCTCTCACCGGTCGTGGCTTCGCGGGCTGCGGTCACCGTGCAGATGGGCCATCACGGAGAGAGTGTCCGGCAACCACAGGCAGGGTCGTCGGGTGGGTGGGGGGGGAGCTGCAGGAGGGCTGCGATGCTGGAAAATCGGTACCATCGACCCGGGAAGCCAGTGCCAGGAAGGCGAGCCATGGGCTCAAGAGGAAGGGTGAGGGTCACAGTGAGAGCTTGGGTTGTACTCACGGCATCTTGCTGCCTCCCCAGAGGGACGGGTTGGTTTCCTTCCCACGGCCTCGTTGCTCCCCCAGTCCTAGGAGACCCCTCTTCCAAGAGGCAATGGCCTCAGCCCAGGGTCACACTGAAGCAATCCACATGTGAGCGATGGTTTGCATCTGGAGATGGAAAATGGGGTGGGCGATTGGTCAGTGCCCCCCCCCCGGGTCCAGGGAGGTAGCCGTGATAGGGATCTCCCGCCCACCTGCGGGGGATCACACTGAATTTCCAGACTCGACCACAGTGCAGAGTTGCCTGGCATCCAAGAGACAGGGCACATCTTTTCTTCTATAGACAGATCTCAACATGCGAGCAAGACGTTGGGTAGAGCAGACATTTCACGTGGAGTCCTGATCCCAAGCATGGGTTACGGTCCCACCCCAAGCCGTGCGGAAGGAGCCTCGGGCTTTGGACCCCAGGGTCCCTGTCCCTGCTAGAGATGAGGGAAGCTGCTGGGGAGGGTACCGCAGGCCGCCAGCCGCCCAGTGAGCTGGCCCATCAGATCCCTTTCCGAGGAATGTGTGCGTGGGAGCCTAGAGAGAATCCGAAGTAGGTAGTTAGAGAGGACCCAAAGAGAGACACGCTGGCAGAAGCCCCAAGAGCAGCAGCGTGGGGGGCCCGAGAAGGGCAGACACGAGCTGCCGTGGAGCTGGGGCATCCCGGCCCCGGGCCCGAGGCTCTGTGCTCCCAGGGTCGGCTCCCGCGCCTGCCTGTGTAGGTGAGACCTGTGCCCGTGCCCCGGGCCCGTGTTCCCGCAACTCTCCGCCGCGACACCTTGAAATTCTTAATAACTTCTGAACAAGAGTCCTCGTTTTTTCACTTGCCCTGGGCCAGTGGTGAATTATGCCCATTGTGAATTAGGGACACGACCCCCGTTTTCTTAATTGTTACTAGGGTAACATTCAGATAATATGAGAGTCACCCTTTCAACCATTTTTAAAATCACAGTTCAAGGGCTTTTAGGATAACCCCAGTATTATGCCACCATTATGGCGGCCTATTTCCGGAACATTTGCATCCCCCACAAAAGAACCCCCCCACTAGGCTTTCAGCTCCCCCTTTCTCCCCTTCCGCAGCTCTTGATAAGCACGAATCTCTTGTCCATCTCTGTGGGATCTGCCTATTTGGGACATTTCCGATAAATGGGAACCTAGGACCTGCGGCCTTTTGGGTCTGGCTTCCTTCCCTTGTGGTTTCCAGGTCCTTCCGTGTTGTACCCCGTGTCAGTGCTGCCTTCTTACAGCTAATAAGGTTCATTGCTACCTCATGTAGCAGCTCCGTTTCGCCACCGCGTCTGTTGATGCACATTCGGGCGGTTTTGACCTGTTGGCTGCTCTAGGCCACAGTGCCAGGAGGAGCGTTTGTGGCCCAGTTTTGGTGTGGCATGTGTTTCCATTTCCACCTCGGAGTGGATCACTCCGGCTTCACTTTCTGAGGAGGCGCCAGACCGTTTTCCAGCAGCAGGCCCATTTACCTTCCCGCCGGCGTGAATGAAGGTCCCGCTTCCTCCCTGTCCTCATCACCACTTACTTCTCGTGGATTTGACCATGGCCTTCCTGGCAGGTATGACGCGGTAACACCTGGTGGCTTTGACGTTCGTCTCCCTAACTGATGATGCTAAGCATCTTCCACGCGCTCACCGGCCGTTGGTAGATCTCCTCTGGACAAGTGTCTATCAGACCCTTTCCCCGTTCGTCACTTGGCTGTTCGTCTTTTCTCAGCTGAGTTGATCCCTGTATTTGGATTTCCTAGAGGTTCCATCTCCCTTACTCTGTCCCCGCCCCCAAATCCTCATCATGGTGTTTCTTGCCTCAGGAACAAGTTTTCCTTTCTTTTACCCAAAAAAGAACACAGATACGAAACTTTTTACGGTTTCCTCCCCTTTCCTCAAACCCCGTCTAAGGGAGCGAGTCTCTCTTTTATTTGGTTGTCATTCCCTCAACCGAAGCCCCCCACTGCCTGATACTTGGGGCAGAGTCATCCTGGCTCACTTTATATCTGGGACTATTTTTAAATTCACCCTTGAAACCTTAGATGATTAGCCTAATTCTGAGACTTCCTGCCCATTTGGGAGGAAAGCAAGTCCATCCGCAGGGGGGCGGTTAGCGGGGCACTTCCCATTGGAGGCCATCACTGGACAGGAGGTAACGCTTCCCTTCCTAAGTCTGACACGACCGAGGTTGTACTTTGCCGGTTTTGAAAGGACTGAAATGTTCCGATTGCCGTCCGGGCTATGTTATGTTTCTGACAAGCCTGGAGAAGAGTGATTTCTCCTGACACAGTCTTACAGGAAGGGGTTTTTTTGTTTTTGTTTTTGTTTTTGTTTTTGTTTTTGTTTTTGTTTTTGGCATGACTACCCAAGATCCCCAAGGCGCTGGGGTAAAGACCCCCAACCCTCTCCCTCTCAGGGGTCCTTCGGCAACTTCATTCAACGGAACCCACCGCACTGGGCAGTCACTCGTTCTTTCTGCCTTTTTACTGGTATAAAAAATTGAGTGTATCTTGCAGCGGGGTAGATTTTGGAAAAGACAAAATAAAATCAAGAAACTCATATTGCAGTTCAGACGAGGACTAAGCACCAAAGTCCCGAAGTGGTGGGAATGGCCACGTGACTGCTCGGCTCCCCAGCAGCCTGGGCCTTGGAAGCCCCTCGAGCCGCCCCCTTTGGGGAATGGGTTCGCGCCGTGGTCCTCGGGAGTCCAGGCCCTCCTCCCCTCTTCCCTCTCCTGAGACCTCACACTTGTGCCAAAACACAAGAGGGCACAACCCGGTGAGCCCAGCCCAGGGTCCTGAGAAGCCTTGGTCTTGATACTGAATTTGGATGACCTTTAGAAGAAGATAAAGAGAAAAAAGCCATCATCTCTCCGCTGGTTTATTGAGAGAGGAAGGGAAGAAGGGAATGCGGTATGGCTCTTACCGGGCGGGGCCGGGTTCTGCGACGAGTGGTCGCCTGGGCCCCAGGGTCACCTGACACTTCTCCATGCGTCCTGTGCCCGCTGCTGGTTCTCGGCAGCCCAGGGGGCTACAAGGGGGCAGCTACGGGGGCAGACCTCTCCTCCCCTTTCAGCCCCGCGCATTCCTGCGTATTCCCACCCTCCCGCCGGCCTGCAGGAGGCCGCCTCCTCGGCACCGGGGCTGGGGGTGAAGAAGCCTCGGTCCCATATCCCAGCAGCTCCACCGGAGGAGACAGATGCCTCCGGAAACAACCGTGGGCCAGGCAGATGGCCACGAGGGCTAAAATAGAGGCTCATAGACTGTGGGAGAGAGAGACGGACCGCGATGGGGAGCTGGGGGAGGGCCTCTATGAAGATGCTTCGGAGGAGGCAGGAGCGGGGCTGGCCCTTGAGGAAGGACAATGGAAACTAACAATTGTCCAGACTAATAACCATAGCCACCGTTTGTGCCCAGAGCTATTCTGAGCACTTAACACGGCTTCCTTCGGAGGAGGCTGTTGGTATTCGCGATCGTTTCACAGAGGAGGAAACTTGGGCGGCGACGGGCCATCATTTGACAACGGCCGCGTGACTCGAACGTGGCAGGGCTGAGTTTTGACGCTGGCAGCCTGACTCCAGGGTGAGGCCGGGCAGAAGGCCTTCTGGACTCCACGGACAGGGAAGCGCGAGGCGTGCAGAAGACACTGGAATGGGGGTGGAGGGCAGTGGGGTGTGTGCTGAGAGCTGACCGCCGGACGGAGGAGGGTCTGGAGTACTGAAGCGGGAAGTTCAGACGCTGTCAGGCGCGGGGGACATGGGCAGAGTTGTGGTTTCTAAAAATCATCCTCGGATATGGGGAGACGTGGCTCGGAGGGAGGACAAGAGAGGGGGAAAGTCCGGCCCGCTCAGTCACGCATTTCGGGGGTCTTGTCTGAGTTGCATCTAGACATGGAAATCACAGAGGCTTACGTGTCCCCCGGTGCCTTTACTAGTATCTTTGACGGGATGCCCCGGAGTCCGTCCCCGGGGGGAACGTAGCTCAGCCGCCCCGGCACGCTCTTGGGCACCCCCGGGCGGGCGGGAGCTGTGTCGCCTGTCTCTGGGGCCTGGATACCCCTGAGCCCATTCTTCCTAAATGACAGCTCCCAAGACCCTTAAGTTTTCCTCTGCTCTTCCCAAGCAATCTGGAGGAAAGTCCCGTGGTCACAACAGGGTATGACCGTCCCCGTCTGTCTCCCAGTGCAGTGCCCACTGCCTCAGAGTGGGGGTTAAGCCCTCAGTGGGCTCCCCTCTTTGCCCGTGTCACTCTGCTCCCTTTTTCAAAAAGAGAAAAATCTAGAACACCGGATTTTGACCACAGGTCAGATCTCTCTAGGCAGGTTCTGACTTCATCCCTGGGCCACAATCTCCTTCCGTCCGTCAATGGCCAACTCATACCTGAGATGACAAATGAAGAAAACAGGCCTGAGGGGTTCTTCCCAGGACAGATGCACGCACAGGAGAGCCTAGAACACAGGATCCCCTTGAGTTTCCAGCCTCCCTCCCTGGGGATGGGCTGGATGCCCTGGGAGGGGCTCTCGCCCAGGGCATCCCGACCAAGGCAGGGGGACGTCTCCGGAGGGCCCCGCTTCAGTTCCGCAGGAGCCGAACACACGCGCCGGGCCCCACCTGATCTGATCGGCCTCGGGGTCCAGAGAGGCCCGAAGAGCTGTGTGCTGCCACCGTCAGGGAGGGCCTCGGCCACCACCTCGGCCACCCTCGGTCGCCACTATGCCGCTTACAGTGGGGCGGGGGGGAGAGTCACGGAGGGAAAGAAGCCGTGCCCTCCTCCCTGGCGGGCTCCTCCTGGAAGTCACGGCCCCAGCACCACGTGTACCCGTGATGCCACAGAAGCGGGAGCTACGAGTTCCCGGGGGAGGCTCGGGCGGAAGCCAGAAGGTTCTCTCGCCCTCCATCCCCGACCGACTGGCAGTGGGAGGCACGAGCCCCGGCTGCCTCCACGGGCTGCCGGCTGCCCTTCAGTCGTTTCCCAGCCGTTCGCTCGGCAACCGCTGCTGGGCCTGGTATGTGACTGCTGCTTTGGCGGAGAGACAGGGAAAGAAAGAAGGAAAGAGAGAGAAAGGAGCGAGGGAGGGAGGGAAGATACGGAGACGCATTGGCCAAGCGCACAGGTAAGGCGCTCACCTGTGTGAGCCTGGATCTGCCTGGCAGGGGACAGACAGGTGGGGACACGCGGGGCCTCTGCACCAGGGCCACGGAAGCAGAACGTGGCAGCCCTTGGTGGCAGGGAAGGCCCCCCAGGGCAGGTCTTCTGCACGCACCCTGTGGGGTACGTGTTTCTCCCTTCACCCACCAGAGGGGGGCGCCAGTGGGAGAGAACGGGACACCCAGGGATGGGTCACCGCCCTGCGGACCCTGTTTTGCAACGCTGTCACTCTTCAGGCGCCGCAGTGTACAAGCAGATAAATGTCGTGTCTCTGACTGATGACGAGCCTCGAGTCTTTGGGGAGGCGGGGGAAGGGGACACGTCGTTTTCAAGTTGACTCTCTGAGCGGGTACTGGCCCGGCTCAGCCCGCTTTCGGAGGGGTTCGGACCCGCACGGCCTGGCTCCCCGTGCTGGGCCCAGAGGCGCTGTGGCCGCCGGACCGGGGAGGGGTCTGTGAAGCATGTGGCCTGGGCTCTGC
>CM052811.1:6396225-6476350 GCA_028533885.1 Nasua narica
CCCCCCCCCCCCCCCCCCCCCCCCCCCCCCCCCCCCCCCCCCCCCCCCCCCCCCCCCCCCCCCCGCCACGGGCGTGGTATCCTTGCTCTGGCTTAGTCGGCTGAGACTCGCCCTCAGCCTGGGGCTGGTGAGGCGGGGAGGCCGGCCTTCCACTCCCTGCGTGTCCAGCTCTTGAGCCGACATTTCTGGAATGAATCCATCCTGAGCTGTGACCCACTCATACAGCTTCAGGGGTGCCCCTCGTCCCTGACCGGTGGGGGGTGGGGGGTGGGCACCGAGCGGGCTTAGAACAAAGGATGAAGCATCGATGGGGGAATTTCTGGAAGCAGGGGCTTTTTGACGGGTGGGGGCTGGGGCCGCCTTCCCGAGGCGCCTCTGAAGTCACCTCACACGGGCTGTTTCCTGCTTCACGGCTGCGTGGGACCAGCCCTCGGAATAGATTTCCAGCTGGTCCTGTTCTAGACTGAAGTCAATTTAAACCGAGTTAAAATATCAGAAAGGATATGCCTGAAGGATTACGTGCCTCCTTCCGCCTCCCAGGATGGGAAGTTTGGAGGGAGAGGCGATACCGAGAAAAGGCTGAGTAGGGGACCCACGTGTGCTCACAGAGGCCACTTCCTGCACGATCCTCCCCGGGGGCACCCCGTGCTTTGTCCCCCCGTAAGCCTCAGCACTGCGTTTCTGAGGCTCAGGGAGATTAAAGGCCTCAGCCAGGGCCTCTTAGCTAATTGAGGGCAGAGCCGGGCTTCAAACCCGAGCTGGGGGTGTCCTGGCCTCCCACCCACCAGCCCCAGGCCGCATTAGGCAACAGCATCTCCAAGCACAATAAAAAGTGTTTTAAAAGTAACTTGAGAACGTTTGGCTACTGTTTCCTCACACCGTTAATCACTTGGTGTGTTTACAAGGGGATAAAATGCACTTTTTAAAAAATATATATTTTGTTTATTTGACAGAGAGAGATCACAAGTAGGCAGAGAGACAGAGAGAGAGAGAGAGAGAGAGAGGGAAGCAGGCTCCCTGCTGAGCAGAGAGCCCGATGTGGGGCTCGATCCCAGGACCCTGAGATCATGATCTGGGCCGAAGGCAGAGGCTTTAACCCACTGAGCCACCCAGGCGGTCCTAAAATGCACTTTCTTAAAGATTCATGGTCAGTCTAGGAATAAGTAGGTTTGTAAATGCCCGGGCAATGTTCCTCTTGGTTTTCTGATGGTGGTTCATTCATCGTTTACTATAGATCTAAGCTCTGGGTACAAAGGATAAGTCGTCAGCAAAGCCCCGATAGGCACCCACTCATTTGTGCAGCGCGGGGTAGCTATGCGGGCTGTGCTGGGAATTCCAGGTCATTTTGTCCCCAGGCAAAGGGTCTGTCCTTGGAGCGCGTCAGGCACAGATAGAAAGTGGCCTTCACTGCCACTTAGCCGGGAATGGCTGCCATATGTTTCCAAGATCTTGGCGCTCAGGATGTCAGCATCTTGCCCTTGGCTTTGTGCGTTCTCCTCAAACTTCCTGGTGACCAGGTCATGAATTCCTCAGACCCTGGGTGATTTCCACCCCTTCGCTGGTTCAGGATTAATTTCTTTAAAAATATATTTCTATGAAAGCATGACTTTCACAGAAATATAAAATGAAAAGAGAGAGCAAAAAATGTTTAGCTAATGAGAGATCCAGTAAGACGAAAAAACCAAGTTTAAAGGAAAATCCCAAGAGGAGACACCTATGCATTTGTATATGTGTGTATATCCGGATGTATGTCCACATACACATACTCAGGGATGCAGAGATAAATTTGCAATCAGAAGCAAGACTGTCTTTTTCCAGAGGGGGTGGTAATCAATTACGATTTGACAGGACAAAATTATTTACATTTCCACAAACAGAAATAATTTGCATCGCCATCTGCTCTCCACGGTTAGCTTTAATCTTTAAAACTGAATAATAATCAAAGAAAATTAAAGACACAGTAAATTGGATAACCCGGGAGTATCCCCTCCACGATGTCTAGCAACCCACTAAAAGGGGCATCCAGTCATTTTTGGCCCATTTCGGAGTTTCATATTTTTTTCTTGCCAGGTCCCATGCCTCAAGACCAAGGGACTGTGGCCAGAGTGGCAGAGGGCTATGACAGGTGACGGCCCTGCCCCCACTGCTCTGTCCAGGAGGCAGGACGTATAGCCCGAGCACAGCTACGCGGAGCCCGTCTGAGGGTCCTGGGGTCTTTCGCAGAGATGGCGAAATGTCTTATTTGGAATCTCACCGCCATTCTGTCCCCACGTTGTCCACTGTGACAGCTCACAGTGTGAAGCCTGCATCGAATTGTCCTCTCTGAACCTTCTATTGCCTACACTTCCCGAGCGCAAAACCCTGTTTTTAAGCCGTTCACATGTACGCCTAAGTTTCTAGTGATTTCTTCCCGTCCAGTTTTCTGTTTACCTAGCGATTTCTGAAGGCTCCAGAGTACTGACTGTGTGTCATCCGTTCATGTGCTCAGCTCGCAGGGACAAGCCCGGCTCCGTGAGCACAAGCCGTGCCCAGGGCCAAGCACGGCTGGGTTCCAGGGAAGGCGCTCTGTGGAGGGGTTCACGCCGTCGACAGCCAGGCACGGACGGTATTAAATTCTGACATCTGAATTCGTGTTTTACCAAATGTCAGGCTTAGAAGCTGGGTCTCTACACACGTTTTATTCATTTTGTGCTTCTAAGGTTGTATCGGTCAGGGTAGGAGAACGAGATGTATTTTATTGAGCAATCTGTTGGGTTGGCGTATAACCTTTAAATGTTTAGACACATGGTCTGAGGGCCTTCACTGGTCCCTGGCCCCCAACCTAGGAGCGCGGTTGGGGCTACTGCATAGGGTCCGCCCCCCGCTGTCCGCCGGCTGTCCCCCTGCGGGTCCTCCACGGCCTTGGATGTAGGATGTGAGGGTCAGTGTGAGAGCAGAATGAGGGCCAGGCTCCCCGCACCCGGGGTGGCCCCGCCGGTCATTTCCAACACGAGCAGCACGAGCTCTTCTCATCTCCGGGTGAGCTCCGCTGGCCCACAAGTGGCTTTGCCTCTCTTCTAGCCCTTAGTCCCAGAAAAGCCGACCTTGACCCCCAAATGTATTCCTGCTATTGTTAAAAGCTCTGTGTTTTCCTTCATGGGGAACAGAGGGGGAAGCCCCCATTCCAGTGTATTAGGTTCAAAAAGCCAAGACAAAATGTATGTGGCTCGGACCCCACCAAGACAGCTCTGGTGACCGGCAGGAAGCGCGGGGCCCGACCTTGGCCTCCCTGGGCCTCAGACTCTAGGGCGAGAATTTCCAGGATGCGGGCTGAGACTGGCTACTGAGGTTGCAGGGACAACCTTGGTGACCGAGCAGAGGAACTTGCATGGGGACTCCGAAGAGTGGTTGAAGGACGCCGCGAGAGCCCCTCGCCTCTGCGGGAGGACCTCAGTTATGACACACGCCCGGCTCCTTCACACGAGCGTGTGACTGGATACAACAGCAACGCCCCGGACGATGAGCTATCCAGCAGTACTCAGGTGATCTAACCTGATTCATTTAGTGCTCTTTCCCCGTATCCCGTGTATCTAATTAGCACCTTCTGCAGGAGGCAGCGGGGAGGAGTCCTTGACTGCTGGGGTCCCACAGTGTCTGCTTCAGACAGGAGCCACTGTCCCCTGTGCCCGGCGGAGGGCCGCATGCCCCCGAGAGCACGGAGGGGTCCGATACGCCACAAGGCAATGACCGTACCAGACCCAGGGGTCAGGTGGGCGACACTGGAGCTCAGGAAGGGAGGGGTGGCCTCCAGCTGGGGCACTGAGGGGACCTCACGGAAGAGGGGTTGGGGTGTTCTGGGTGGAAGGACCACCGGCACTCTCCCAGTGCACCCCCTTCTCCCTGTAAAGTCTTTGGGTTCCGTGAGGCTGACAACACAGAGCATTTGAGAACTGGCCCCTGCATGGAGTGGATTCTGGTTTCCCAACCCCCAGGACGGTCCAGGAGCCCGGGCTTGAACAGATGTGGCCACGGGTCTCCAGGCTCCCAGGATGCCGAGGCGGGACAGAGCTTCCTGGAATCCCACAGGAGGTGCTCTGCTGGCTCTCTGGGCGGCTTTAGCTGTCAGGAGGGGGCCGACGGCACAAGGGCGACCTAGGGCTCACAGCACAGAATTCAGACTTGTGCACACAGGACAAAGTTCCCCTTTCTGCCACAGCCTCCAGCGCAGCTCTTTTTAAAAAAGACCTAGGACGCCTGGGTGGCTTAGTCGGTTAAACATCTGCCTTTGGCTCAGGTCATGATCCGAGGGTCCTGGGATGGAGCCCCACATCGGGGAGTCTGCTTCTCCCCCTCCCTCTGCTGGCCACTCCCCCTGCTTGTGCTCTCTCGTTCTCTCTCTCTCTCTCTCTCTCACTCTCTGTCAAATGAATAAATTAAAAAAATCTTTAAAAAAACCCCACCTCATTACATTCTGTTTAAATCGTTTTGGAATATCCAGTTCTGCTAGACCGTGCATTCCTACACAGTAAGTGACACTGCTCCCAAGAGAGCAAAAATGGGTTCTCAGGGTGAAAAATTATTACTCTTTTTATGTGTAAGACACAGAGAGCCACACAGAGCGTGAACCGAGATGCTGTAGGTCTTCACTATTAAAGATTCGGGGGGAAGAGTGAACAGGAAATCCAAGTCTCGAAAGGCCACTACGGACAATAATGAAGATGATCCTGAGCGATGCCAGGCTCGATGGAAAGGTGCCTGGTGACCCCATCGCCCCCCCTTTTTAAGAAGTAGCTTTGGAGGTAAGTGTGGGTGCTGTGCAGATCAGTAAGGACCCATAGTTTACTGGGTATTCAATTGTTCAGCGAATAGTAATGAGCCCCTCTTACCCGTCAGGTGCTGTTCTAGGTACTGGGAATAAAGCACGACCCAGGTGCTTGTGCTCGGTGGTGGGGAGGGGTTTATCCAGGGGGAGGCCGCAGACAAGCAACAGTAAGGGGACATGCAGGGAGCTCCGCGCTAAGAAGCACTCTGGGGAAAAGCAAAGCAAGAGGGAAGCATGTGGGTTGACGGGTGCAGTTTAGAGCAGGGAAGTCAGGCAAGGTCTCGGGGCACAGGGAAGGCTGGGGTAAAGGTCTGCGGGCAAGGAAGCTGCCGCAGGAGCGCGGGGGCCACAGTTGTGGTCAGGGACAGCATTCCGGGCCGAGGGGACCGCAAGTAAAGGCCCCGAGCAGGGGCGGGGGTGCCTGGTGTTTTGGAGGGGCAGCGAGGTGATGGGGGAGGGGAGAAGAGCCGGTGACGAGGGCAGAGGGATGGGTGGCTTGCCGATCACACTGTCCCTGTGGCCACAGCGAGGTCGTGGGTTGTTACCCTGAGTGAGGGAAATGGAAGCCAGCGGCGGTTTGAGCAGGGGGAGGGAGACAAGCTCTAACACATTTTAAAAGTTTCTTCCCAGCGGCAGCGCTGAGAACCTACTGCAGGTGACAAAGGGGGAAGCAGGAGGGGAAGGGTGGCGGTGCCCAGGGTGGCCTGAGTCCGGACGGACATTCGAAGGTGCGTCTGGCTGGATCTGTTCCCAGGCTGGGGGTGGGCTCTGGAGAAACAAGGAGACCTAGAGACTGGAACTCTCAGTAATGATCTGACCAATTCAGGAATTGGAAGAGAAGGTGTTGGGGAGAAAAACATTCTCCACCCTTCTGGGAAAAGATGATCATGTTGGGGTACACATGGGCAAGCAGCTCCCGGGGCTCTGGTTCAAGATGGCCGACGGCGCATCTGTAAAAATCCTCACAGCCCCCAAAACCTTTGCCCCCTCCCCCAGAAACCCTTTGAAGTGGCAGCAAGGAGGTTTACAAGGGAGTAAGCTAGTAAACTGTTGAGAAATGACAGGGGCACGGCAGCACCCCCAAACCACGGTGCCGCTCTGGAAATTAGAAGGGCGTGTGCTCAAACTGATGGACATGTCAGTGAAGAGAGCCCAGCTCAGAGCTGGTGAGAGAGAGAGAGATTAGGGGAGGGAGCTGGTTTCAGGGCAGAAACACCAACGATCTGAGGAAAGGAACAGGATGGGAAAAAAGGTGGAAAATAAGAAGATTCAGTGCCCCACCCCCACAGATTGAGCATGGACACACAGACACCCCCATCCATAAAAGTCATGGCTTCCTTGTCATGGTATCTCCTGGGGGTGAGTAAAGCGTGCGAGACAGAACCACCCTCCGATGGACAAAGAATGAGCACATTCTCGTTCAGAGAGAAGCTGAGGGGGCAGAGGAACCCACTGCAGCTGCTCCTGTTATCAATCTCCTTGGACCATCATTGGAAAGATGAATTAAGACAACTTTGGCCAGACACCTGTGGGAGATAGCACGGAGGAGAAGGGGCCAAGATGAGCAAAAGGCCCCTGAGAAAGTAATTTAGGGAATGAAAAGAAACCTTTAAAAATAACTATAATTAGTATCCTCAGGGAAAAAAAAAGAAAGTATTGCCTTAATAAAACACTATGCTACAAAGAGAGAACTCAGAGAGTGGAAGGAGTTCGTTGAAATAAAAAAGATGTTACTGCCAAAGGTATAAAACAACAACAAAGGAAGGGCAGCAAGAGAAAGTCAAGAAACAGCTCCCCGAACAGAGAGCAAAGAAGGAGAGGAACGAAGTATAAGAACCAAGAGACACACAAGGGTCTCAGATGGCATAAAGGAAGTGGAGGGGGACCCCCGAACTCGGAGGGCATGATGAATACAGATGAACACAGGACTCAAACCCAGATCTACCCTGATGAAAACTGAGAGCACCAAATGTAAAGAGAGGATCCTAAAAGCTGACAGAGAAAACAATTAGTACTTTTTGATCAATTTATTGTTATTGGTATTATTATTTTGATAACTGTTTGGCGGTAGGCAGCTCATCAGCAACATTGAACATGAGAAGACAATGGAATGGAGCCTTTGAAGTTCAGGCAGAAAATTATTTCCATCCTGGAATTCCATACACAGCCAGTCAGACAATCAGGTGGAAGAGAAGAGTAGAAGCTTTTTTAGAAATACAAGGGCTTATACAACTTACCTACTGTTCACCTTTCCAAAGAAATCACTCAGGTATGCACCGTAAAAAGATGAAAAAGGCACCCAGCTGATTTGGGTTCTAGTCACACATAATTAGGACCATGCACACGATGTCCATATGAAGATTCTGGGATAAAGTTGGGTCAGTAGGAAATGGGATGCAAAGGTCGTCCGCCCAGAAGTCACAATGTTCAGATCTGGCATTGATATCTGAGAGAAATTATTATAATTCCTGACTGCCCCCCTCAACCTGGCTGGGAACCCTGCACTTTGGTCGGCAGTTCCTCATACGGTTGCAGGCAAGATGTTGGCCTATGTGCAGTCAACTGAAGTTTAGCCTCAGGCTGGGGGATTCACCTCCAAGGTGGCTCACTCACGTGGCTGGAAAAATGATGGTGGCTACTGGTGGAAGGCATCAGTTCCTCTTCACCTGGGTCTCTCCATATGGCTGCTTAAGTGCCTTCATGATATTCCAGAGCAAGTGATCCAAGAGAAGCCTGGGAAGTCACACACTGTCGCTTCTGCAGTATTCTGCAGTATTCTACGGGTCACCCAGGCCAGTGTGATTCACCGTGGGAGAAGACTACACAAGGGCATGGCATCAGGAAGTGGAGATTGTTGGTGGCCGCCATCTTGTAGGTGAACTACCAGTCTGCCCTTTGGCCCCTGGTGATTCAGGTTCTACATACAAAATATATTCATCCCTCTCAAAGACCCCTCAGGTCTCATCTCATTACCTTTAGTTTTTTTGTGATGTCAATACTCTTTTTCCAAGTATTAAAGTCTACATTAGTTAAAGTCATTAGTAACAATAAATTACCACAAAACTAAGAAGCTTAAAACAACCATAAGCATTTATTTTCTCTCATGGTTTCTGTGTGTCAGGAGATCAGAAGCAGCGAGGCTAGGTGGTTCTGCTTCCGGGTCTCTCAGGAGGTGCATTTCGGTGTCAGCCTGGGATGCCGTCATCTGAAGGCTCGTCTGAGCTGGAGGAGCTGCTTCTGAGTGGCTCTCTCATTTGGCAAGTTGATGCTGGCTGCCAGCGGAAGGCCTCAGTCCTCTTCCATGTGGGCTTCTCCACGGGACCACTTGGGTGTCCTCACAACATGGCAGCCTGCTTCTCTTGGGACAAGTGATCCAAGAGACATCAAGGAAGAAACAGCAATGTCTTTTATAAGTTAGTCTTGGAAATAACCACTGTCACTTCCACGGTATTTTCTTGGCCCCATGGGTCCACTACGATTCAGCGAGAGAGGGGACTGACATGGGCATGAATACCAGGGATGGAGGATCATCTCGAGCCATCTGGCCATGCCAAAGCAATAATTAAACGAGACGCAATTTTAAACAAACGACAGAATGTAAGAAAAGGGAATTCGTTTAGACTCTTTCCTTTCCAACATCACAGCTCTTGTGACAGAGGTTTTATTTCCTTCTCTATTAACTGGTGGTACACTGAATATCATTTACATAGTCATTATATTACACACATTGTCTGTTTGACTTTAATGTTCAAATGTAGGAAAATCATGGAAGACTTGAAAAATTTGAAATACAAGACAGACTATCAGTGTTTGAACAAAAATGTTATGAAAGCAATGGTACAGCAGAAAGCAGGGGTGTGTGTGCAGTGAGCAGAGGTGGAAAGCAGTACAGGGACGTGAATTTTCCATCACACACGGTGGCAGGGTTTGGGGGGGAAGAAGACACTTCCTACCGTTGATGGATCCACAAATAAAGGTTTACGCGTAGGATGTATACTTATGTAGGGAGCCGTTAGGTTCTTAGGTAACCTCAGGAAAACTACAGACACCACTTTTTAAAAATATATTTTTAATTTATTTGACAGACAGAGAAAGCACAAGTGAAAGCACATTACTCTCCACTGAGCAAGGAGCCCGACGTGGGGCTCGATCCCAGGACCCTGGGATCATCACCTGAGCCAAAGGCAGATGTTCAACTGACTGAGCCACCCGGTGTCCCTATAGATACTACTTATAAAATTGCAAGGAGATGGGGCACCTGGCTGGTTCAGTAGAATGTGTGACCCTTGATCTCAGGGTTGTGAGTTCGAACCCTACACTGGGTATAGAGATTACTTAAAATCTTTTAAAAAATAAAATAATAAAAATAGAATTGCATGGAGAAGCTGCAGAAAGAAGTAAAGGCTAGTGAAAGTGATCTCAAGGTTTTAGTCTTTGTGGATGGGAGTTAGTATCTATTGCTTCAAATTAATAAAGCAAAAGGATAGGACTTAACATTTTATTAAGGCCACACAAAGCAAAACCAGACAAATGGGTTTTTCACCTTTGAAACGCATACTATATACTCTACATACACTGCTTGAAATTATAGTGTCATGTACATTTATTGCTTTGTAAAATAATAGGCATTTTATGATCTCACTCTGGCTTTAGACAGTCAACATTTGAAGAATCTGAGCTAAAGTTAAAAGACACAAAGAGAGGAAAAAGTCCAGTTTTCCCAGTGCATAGAGGGACTGAAAATTTAGAGAACAAAAGATGTTATAAACTGATGGGGAATATGGACCAGAAAACTATCGTGTGTATTAAATATTTCATGTAAAGCATTAAACTCAGTATCTGACATGGCCCAACTGTTGTTATAAATGTCACGCTATTAATACCAAAAATATAATATGTGGATTAAAAAGGGAAAGAGCTTTTTGATGTTAAGTCGTAGGGAAGTAATAAATTCAGATAAATTCGTTGATCAGTTCAAGAAAAACGCAGCTGCAAGGGCGGCGGGAATGCCTGCACTGGGGGAAGGCTATGAGCCATTGCAAATGATTTTGAAAGAGATCATTTTACTCTTATGGAAAGATATTAAGTGAAAACACTGTTTATGCCATATGATGCTAGTTTTCACAGACTAAGCATTTGATAAATGAGTGCTAATAAATATTCACTCAATGGGCAGATGACCCTAATGGCTCTATACATTTTCACACACACACACACACACACACACACACACGTGTATACACACGCACGCACACACCATCCACCAAAATATGAATCCTGCTTATCACCAAAGTAAAAAAATTTGGACTGGTTTCTACTTCCTTTTTAAATTTGCATCCTCTAAATAATCCTTAAAATGTTGAATAACCTTTGCAGAATGAAGCAAACAAAGGAAAATAGAGAAAGGAACGGCAGGAAGTTGTTTAAGGATGTACCAGAGACTCGGAAAAACTGTTCCCATTGTGACTTTTCTTTTTATTACAAAGAGCACTTTGGCGGAAAATGCGTAATTGTCCCAGGAAGGTGCTATGTGACCCATCTTCTCTCCTCATTCCCAAGCGACAAGCACAAGACTTGGTGTCTCAATGTCTGAAAGGAAATAACCAAACTTTCAAGGGTTGGCCTCACAACCCCAAATCAATGGTGAAGCCCCCCGCGCTGGGCGTTTTGCCGGGGGGTGGGGATGAGGGGGGCTCGGTGCTGCCTTCCATGTCCACCCAGGAAGGCCCAGAGCCTGCCGTCCCGTATCACACAGATCCACCCTGCTCGCTGGCACGCCTTCTCTTTTCTGGACCTAATATATCCATTCATGCAAGTTTGATCCCCACTCAGAGTTGAAGGAAATTCTTTAAAATATTAAATGCGGGCTCAAGTTTTTCTTTCCTGTGATTCGCTGAAAAGCTTCGAATTGCTTTGTGATCGTGTTCCCAAATGCCAGCTGTTCCCAAACTGACTGTTTGCTGAAGACAGTCAACCCCTTTGTAATCGACTAGTAACATTTATCTTTCGAAAATTTGGAGGGTTCAGTTTTTGTCTTTTCCACGGCATTGAAATGTTGGTCATTTGGGGACAGAATCTGCCATGTCAATGGCTTTAGAACTTTTCTGCAAAGGAAGAGCACTATTTGAAAATTATGAGAAAGATGAGGTGAAATAGACGTGCTTCTAGGCCTTTCTCTGCCCTTCAAATTCTTCTGCCTGCCCTCCCCCCACACCTGTTCCAGCCACATAGGAAATCTATATTTTGAATGTGAATCAGAGCTGAGCTCCATTACCTGCCAATTTTCCATAACTTTCAAGTAATATTTCTTCTTTAAAAATTTTTCTTGAAACAGCATGGCTGCCAACGCAGCTTGGACTCCTATGAAATTCTTTCGAAGAAGAGATTCAGTTGCAAGAACAAGAAATAAAGGTGTGTGTGTGTGTTAATTAAACTGAATTGGAAGCAAAATGGAAGTGGCTTCCCCCAGGAGAAAGGCCAGAGGCTTTCTCAGACTCGGGGAGACGGGAAAGTTCCCGGGGTGGGAAGGATAGTGAGGTAATCACCTGTGCGGGGCGCTCGCTGTCCAGCTGGTGTGCCCCAAACAGTTTTCACACGCTGCCTCATTCAGAGGTCTCTAGGAGGTCAGAGGGCAGGCCCGGGAGGAGTGAGGGAGAGAGGGATCTAGAAGGGAGGAGACTGTGGTCGGAGTGGACCCTGGGGTTCAGGATTTTCAAGGTGGCCCGTGGGTGGTGGTAAGTTCTAGCACTGCCCAGACTCTGTAACTAGTGGCCTGTCCCCGCGGGGCCTCCATACAGGGGAGGGTGATGTAGCAGGGCTGTATCTGCTTGTGAGTCAGTCCGAGATCTCATTATTCATCTCTGCATTTTTTTTCCTGACTCCACTGATTTCCTTCCAAGGCCTCCTTCAAAGGTTCTTTAAGTAACCTGTTTGGATTTTCTCCTTCGCTCAGCCTTTGGAATACCTTAAGGATGTTCATTCCTTTTTTGGGCAAAACAATTACTGCGCAAACAGACTCATTTTCTCTTGCCAGTTACCTTGAAGTTATCACTTCCACTTAAATAGACTCTGAACTAAAAATAGGTGTACCGAAGTGGGTTTCCACCTGTCTCTTCTTGCTTCCTGACACCTGTGGGCCCCTCCTTTTCAAAGCAAAATAAAGCTGTGTATACACACACACACACACACACACCAGCCAATGCAGGCTCGTTTGGGAAACGGACGGGAAATAACGGAGGCTTTGATCTCTTAGCCTCCTGTCTCTCCATATTTTTCATAAAGCTAGAGAGCAGAGCAGCAAAAATGCCAGACTCCTTTTTTGGCTGAGGCTCTGAAGAAAGAAGGATCTGAAAAGTGGTCGGCCTGGAGGATAAAGATGTGGGCTGGTTATGCTGCCTGTTTAAATGTCAAGGGTTTTGTTGAAGAGGCATTGAGTAGCACGGAAAGGGCAAATCCGACAGACTAAACTCATACTCAGAAAAGCTGCTCGAAGTTCCTTTTTCTCCCACCACCTCCCCTCCCAGATGGAAGGTTGCTCACGTCACCCCAGCCCCAGCATGGCAGTTAATGGCTCCTGAGCCCAAGCCAAAAAATAAAAAATAAACCAGATTAAGGTGCTTCTCGGTAAAATGTAATAGCGGCTTATAGTCCTCCTCAAGCCTCAAACGATTCGTGACAACCAGAACTCTTTTTTTTCCCTTAAATTAGAGAAAGTCTTCATTCAGGCAAATAATCAGAGAGGGTATCGGGTCCTGCGAGGCCCCAGGCTCCTTCTCTTTGCATAACGCAATTGCTTGATTCCCGGTCCAGGCTCAGTTTGAGCCCGGGCGCTAGGACCAACTCAGCCTCTGGCTGGGGGGAATCGAGAAGCATCCGATAAGCCTCAGAGAAGTTATCCAGGACCGGTTCTGCCTCCATGCGCTGCACACCGTCTGGGGGTTAGGCATGACGCTTGCTGCTGGGGAGGCGTAGGGTCAGTAATGAATGGCAGGGCCTCTGCCTTCCGGAATCCCCCTGCAGCCTGGGTTGGGGGCAGGGGACCAGACGGCCACAGCACGGGGTGGGGGGGCGCTCTGACCAGGTGGCACAAGGGGCTTGGGGAGCCCAGAGGATGAGGGTCTTCATGAAGGGATTTGGACCAAATCCCAGGAAATGGGGCTCCTGCCAGTCTTCTTTGGCTGGGGTTTTGTATTCCAGCCCAGAGGCAGGTCTTATTTTATCCTTCGCACATATGAGTGTCCTCAAAGGTGAGTGCCCAACAGGGGCTGCAAACCTGCCCCCCTTCTTATCTCCAGGGGCCCTGCTCTCTGCATCACTGGTGTCACCCTGGGGCGGGACCCAGGCGGTAAGAACTTACAAAGCCTTCCAGGTGGTTCCGGTGTGTGGCCAAGGATTGAGAACCTCTGCTCGTGCTTCATCCCCTGACCAACCCACTGATCTACCCCCCAGCCTCCGGCCTGGGGTCCACCTGCTGGCTTCTGTCCCACCTGGGAGGTCACATCCCTCGGGGGGAGGGGTCCCAGGTTTTCCGGGTGGGGACCATCCCAGGCCGTGGCTCCGGCATCCACTCTGACATCTGGAGGCATTCGGAAAACGATCGTGCTTGTCAGAGGTGGTAGACGGATGCTTCTATTACTTCTATTACTGGTGCCTTCCAGGGGCTTGGGGAGTCTGTCAGGTCTATTTGCTTGGAATGTCTGCACAGATTAGGCACAGGGAAGAAACCCAGAGGACGAGCAGACCTGTTACACTGACGGCATCCACCATACATTCCCAAGTGGGCACAAAAGAAAGTTCCAGCATCCTCTCGGTGATGTGGAAGTCAGCTGCAGGAGCTTAGAGCATGAGCGACATTTCCTTCATGAGTGCCCGCAAGGTGCCCCTTCTCTAGGCCTTTCCATGCATATTCCAGTTCTCGCTCATATTAACTGAGGCACAAAGAGAATAACTAGATGTTTAAGTCCATCTGGCCGGCAAATGGAGACACCAAGATTTGAATCCAGACATGATACCAAGATCTGAGTTCTCCACAGTATCTAGTTGAAGCCGGCAGTCGTCATGGCAGCTCAGAGAAGGACGTGGTCCAGGAGGCAGAGGTCCGCCCCTGCACATTCGCCATTCCAACAGGTCCCGAGCACCTCCTGGGGGTCGGGGGCCGGCCAGGTGCCTCAGCCAGGCCCGGGCTGGGAGGAAGGGCTGGGTTTTCACACAGACAATGGCGCCGGAGCATCTGGGTGCTGGCATTGGGACACCATTCAATCCCGAAGGTACCCAGGGGGTTGGGTTTTCCAACCTGCCTCCTGGGAGTCTGGTGTACGGGCTTGGTGGCCTGCACAGGGGCCCCGGGCCCCTTGGGAGACCACGTTCAGGCAGGCAGCTTGGTATCCACAGAACACGGGATCTTTCCAGCAAGAACGTGAGGCGAGCCTCCCTCCTGGCCTCTTGGATCAGGAAGCCTCGGTTTCCACATTGGAGGTTTATTTTCTCCCATCCGCTTTTCCACCTGATGATAGACCTTATTGCTTTGTCATTGGAATGACGTGTTTTCTAAGCCAGGACCCACTTGCGGCTAAACAATCTGAAAAACAAATGTGGAGGCTTATTGTCATCGCTCTATAGCTGCGGAGTGAGGGGACAGCTCAGCACGGAAACTTATGAGTGATTTCACAATTACTGGCCTGATGAGATTTTTCAGCCATTTGATCAACAAGGGCTGAATCCCAGAACATCGCTATTATCTCTGCGGGGTAGCGCCTTCTGACTGAGAGGAGAACCCCAGACGACACTGGGGCTTTCGATAAGCTCCGCCTAAAGGAATGTATGGCTCAGGGGTACGCGTATCTCAGAGATTCGGCCTGACTTCGAGTCCCACGATCTTCCTACAGTAGGGCTTCTCATACAGGATGCTTCTTAAAAATAGACCAGCGTAAACTAGCACCGGGCCAGGGCTCCCGCTCCCTGCACGTCCCAGCTGGGGGCTCAGCCAGGAGCAGGTGTGCTGAATGCCGGCTCCCCTTCCTTCCCACCACCGCCACCGAGCCGAGCGCTGTGTTCTCACCTCCCCGGGCTCTTTCCCCCGGCTTCCCACTTGGCTGATGCTCCACACCAGCTGGTGGCTTAGATGTTTTCTCTTTCGAGACAAGGAGCCAGACAGAAGGTTCTGCGGGGGGCCCTCCCAGCGCTGGAAGACCAGGAATCCGAGGAATAAGAGCGGCCCTCCCCCCTCGGAGAGGACTCCAGCTGGAGCCACCCAATTCCACCCCGGGGTCGCCTGCGGAGGACCCCGTGCTCAGGCCGGGAGTCTTTCCCTTCGGCTGCCTTTCCTAGCTGGGCTCTGGGGCCAAAACGTTGTGCGCTTTTAGTTCCCGAAACAGAGAATTTCACTTTGAAAGGCAGAGCGAGCGAGCCAGGCCCGGGTGCGGTTGTCTGCCCGGCCTGTGGGCATGAATCCACGTCCCCAAGGCCATGCTGTTCGGACAGCTGACACGGGACAGGAACAGCAACCACGCAGGGACCAAGAAAGGGCAGGCCACCAGGCATCCAGGGACTGCTTCCAGAAGGTTGAGCATTTGCAGGCTCTGCTCACCTTGCCGGGCTAACCCCAGAAGGAGAGTTCTGGTGGGGGTGCTCGTGTCTAGGCACCCCTGCTGGGGAGCCCCGGAAACCCTCAAAGGCCAGATGGGGACTCGTACTCATGATTGTCCTGTCATGGTATTTATCAGCTTGTAAGGACCCAGGATGACAGCCCAGGGCTCCCTGTAGGGAGGGATTTCCGCATTACCCGGCCACGGGACAGTGACCTCCCTACCTGCCCAAGTTTAGTCAAAGACTTACAGTCCCTGTCACTGGCCCCCAAATCTTCCATGGCTCCTTTGGACAACAGAATGAACGTGGAGGCTTCGAGGTCTATGGGAGGCTCTCCAGTATTGGTCCGAGCCTGGCACTCTTTGTGTATGTGTGTTGCTTCTCCTTTTCTTAGGAGGACCGGTCATATTGGATTCAATCCTATTCTCCTCTGGTATGATTTCTTACCTTAACTCATTACGTCTACAAAGACTCTATTTCCAAGTAAGCTTGTATTCTGAGCTTCCAGGAAGGACATAAATCTGGGGGGAGTATTTTTCAACCTACCACATTCATACTTTATTTTTATCTCATTCATTTTTACTTTATATTTTATATATAATATATTACTGACGTAGTACTACTATATATATATGTATTTTAATATGTAACTATACATATATTGGCAGAAGATTTTCCCTAACACTTGGAGACCATTTGTCCCTGTCACAATTGTCCATGTGAAGAAACTCAGGTGGCTTGAGGACAAGACAGGTTGTCCAAAGCGAGGGGGTGAACCAGACGTTCCTGGGTAGCCGTTGGTAAAGAGGAGGATAAATTCTGATTCCTCCCATGGCTCAGGGAGCTGCCTCCTTCCAGAACACCTGCAAAAACAAGGAATCTGCTGCATATCCACAGCTGCTTGGTATTTGGCTAATTGCTGGGAAGGCGTCATCTGCCCAATGCATCTGTTGATTGGTTCTGTTATTTGAAAGCAAACACGAAAAGGACAACAAAACCCAGAAAGCCTTCTTGTTGATGGGCAGCCTTCAGAATGGTCTCTGAGCCCCATGCTGTATCTGTACACGCCTGCCTCTCTCCCAATGCCCTGTTGAAGGAGGGGGTGATTGTAACAAAATTGGAGAACTGAGTGGGCCCAGCTCCCCAGCTTCCCCCTTCTGGAACCCGTGTCCCCTCACCCTATCTCCCCCAGCACTTGCACGTTCTCAGACTGGTCCCCTCGGGCACAGCGGTCGCTGTGGTGGCAGCGGGGGTCAGTCAGGGCACAGCATGGTCCTGGGCTGCAGTAAGAGGGACAGCTGAACCAGACTAAGAGCTTCATCTCAGGGGTCGTTTCCAGAACATCTTGCCCAGAGAGAAAGTGGAGCTTTTGCCAGCTCAGCTCTTACCCTCTCTCCCTCAAGAAAGGGAGCTTGCTTTGTCCTCATAGCTTTCCCACTGAAGGTCCAGCCCCGGGGAGGGGCAGCTGATTCAGGCTTCTCACTCCCTCCCATTGCCCTTCGAAGATCAGGTCTCCAGTTGTCCGATGCAACCTCTCTCGCCGTCTCTCCCTAACGCACAATGCCTGGGTTCCTTCTTTCCTTTTGGTTCCCAAGAGCCATAGAGTCAAATTTTTTTCTTTTTCCAGAAAGTCCTACAAGCTCCTTCTTGCTCTACTTTACCAGTCAGCTTGGCAGCACACTCTATTTTATGACTGTAGCGGGAAGATAAAAATATGAGGAGTAGGGGCCCCTGGCTGGCTCGGCCAGTGGAGCATGTGACTTGGTCTCAGGGTTGTGGGTTCAAGCCCCACTTGGGCGTGGAGTCTACTTAAAATCAAGAAATATAAAAACAAACAAATAAATAATGCAAATAATAACGACAAGCAAGTGGGGACTGCTACACTTCCGTGCTCGGGGGGAGAGGTCCCGTTCCCCTCAGAGGTGGACCAGGTTCTGCTGGAGAAAACTCTGAAGGGCATTTGGACTGTGAGAGGTGGGACATCCCAGCCCAGAGCAGGGGGTGGGCATGAGGCAGAGAGTGGGCTAAACTGTTCCATGTAACAAAGTAAGAGGAATTTGGGGATCGTTCCCTGTCAGTCTCTTAGTGACCAGAGACTAGGGATCTGAAGGAGAAATTGCGGGGAAGAGAGCCTGGAAACATGGAGGAAGTCACGGTCTAATTGTGGACCCAAGCCAGTGAGAAGTTCCCATCTCGAGATGAGGACTCATCAATTTGTAGAAACCAAGACATCTGACGTCCTATGTGAAGCTCCATATTCCTCTCCTCCCCCAACTCTTGAGTGACACCTGCTACGGACAGCCACAGTGTGGGACCACAGTGCTCCGAGGCAGGGAAGGGGGAAGCATGACTTTCCTTACCCAAGTGGCGAAGGGCCGAGAGAGGCCAGGCACCCCAGAAGACAAGCGAGCAAGTGAAGACTGGAATTCAGTGGGGGCAGGAATGACATGAGCAGTGACCCCAAGAATGGACATCGGGAGAGGGCACTGGGCTTGGATGAGGGCTCGGACAGTCTTATCTGAATGTAAAACAGAGGGAGACCCTGTAGGATGGAGGCCTTCAGGACGTCTGAGTTCCAAAAGCCCAGTTATTTCCCCAGACTGCAACCCCATCCCACCCATGGACCATTGGCCGCTACTGGGACTGCCGGCAGCCCTGCAGGTAAGCTCAGGTGTTAACGCCATGAGGGCATGTGGGGGATGGGCGGGTGAATCCCAGGAACTGACTGTCCCAGGCCAGACAGGCAGGAGCACATCCTGGCCCACTCACTCCCATCCCACCACGGCCACTGCGTCCTCCCCCAAACAGAAGGGAAGGTGCTCGTGACGGCATCAAGGGGCGGGGGGAGTCTGGTGCCTCGGATGGCCCGTGCTGCATGGGTAGCATTGGGGCCACGGTGTCTTCTGTGTGTCCGCCTACAGGGGAATGACTCTTGTCCAACATTTTCAGTCCGGCGAGGCTTCCCCTTTCCTTGCCCTTTGGCTCAAGAGAGCAGAGTTTCGTTGGGACTTTCATCATCTGTTCCCTCTGGTGTTTCTGGTCTCTTCTGCCCCATGTCTGGGCACATGAGACAGTAAAGAAACCCAGCAACTCTTGGCTGTGTTCCTCGAGTCTCAACCCCTAACGGGTCTGCCTTCTCGCCACTTTTCAGATCTTTCTTGTGTTCGTATCTAATGTTCAGGGTTTTAAACCAGACCTCACTTGTTATTTTTATGGCCATAGTTTTGGAGAAAGGTTTATTTCTCACCACTCATTTGATCTACAGCCGGAAAATTTTTCACTTCAAAGATCGGTGTCGTTAACAAGAATCACTGGTCTGGACAGTCCTGGGTGTCCTGATTTTATGTATTATAATTTGCTTTAAAAAAAAATTCCCCTACATTACAATATTGGAGTCTGAACTTGAATAATGAACTTCGGTCAGCAGAGCGTACATTGTTAGACTTCAAATGTCCGGCAACCACGAGCGAGTTTCTGTTGAGGAAGAGCAAGGCATGGGAGAGAGTTTCAGAAGAAAAGCCTCTGCAGTGAACACATCAAGGTCTCAAGGTCTCAAGTTGCATCCCAAGGGAACTTGCCCTCCAGGGAATTGACGCAGGGAACATTCTGCCCAGGACAGTGGGGACTGCGTGGGGTTGAAGCCAAATGATGCTCCCAAATTCAGTATAGATGCCCTCACTCTTGGTGGTGGGATTTCAGACTTGCATTTTCTTTCTGCCTTATGCTTTGATGTGTTGTTTGAACATTTCATACTCTATTCTAATCTATCCTATTCTTTCTATTCCACAAATGACCCCATTCTCTACCCTTGCCCCCCCGTCCCGGACAGGGGGGCCCAACCTCCTGGGTGATGTGCCATCTTGATGGGGACCGTTGCCCCCAGCCCATGTAGAGCACCCCCTTAGGAGTAAAACGCTTTCCAGTAGACCATTTTTAAAAGGTAAACTGAGGCATATTAAAAATTATCAGTGTCTATTTCAGTAAAAATCAACTTCAGCTTCACAGTGTCAAGTAGTGTGTTCCAGCAAAAGGAACTGGGGAGAAGAGGGTGGGAGAGAAGGGGGAGAAGCCAAGCAAGGAAATCATCTGATTGGCTGGAGCCCGAGTGGTTGTCTTAGGTGGAAAGCCTTGTTGGCTGTTTGTGATTGGTTGTCCTTAAGTTCCCATTTCCTGACCTTGAGGGAATCCAGGCTTAGGTGTTGGTTTGCTTCCCAGGCTACTAAGGCACGCAAGGTGAGGTCCTGCTGGTGAAGAGGGCCAGCACGATGGCAGGATGGCCCCGGGGTGCTGGACAGCTTCGTCACCTCCCACACCTCCAGCTCATTCTCCAGGTCTGCACGGCCAGTCCTGATGACTCATGAGATCAGAGTTGTCCCCAACCCCAGCATCGGCCCCGCCCTACTGACTTCAGTCTAATGGCCTCTTTGCTTAATTAACTTAACACCACAATCTCCCATTAACAGGGCTTTGGCATCAGTCACAAGCCCAGGAGTCTGTTTCTGGTTAAACCTCAACCCTCCTCTTCTACAAAGCCCCAGAAAAATTCTAACTGGTCTCTGCATCAGTCAGAGCCATGCTTTTCCTTGGCAACGGGTTTATTTTTACCTTACAGACACTGAGAGTCAAGGGAACAATCATGCTATCATGTTTCCTATTCCCATTGGCTGTTGGAAAGCTCAGAGCCAGAATGTGGCTTATCCCCAGCGGGTACTGGGTAGAGGCATGTATTTTGTGTGGCAATCTCACTCCTAGCTTCATCTTACTTTCCTATACTTATTTTACCTTTCCTGTATCTTTCACATTAAAATCCTTCCTATTGATTTCACATATCTAGCTTGAAGTATTATTTGTATATTTGCAAGATTTCTCCTCTTTTCTGGAAGGAGGTAGATGAAGGATAGATGGATGGATAGATAGAAGGAGGGAGGGAGGGAGAGAGGAAGGAAGGTAGAACAGGTGGATGGATGGATAGATGGATAGATGGATGGATGGATGGATGGATGGATGGGGAGGGTGAACAGGTGGGAGGTGAATGAGTAGAGAGAAAGAGGGAGGGAGATTCCTCTCCTCTGAAGGGGTCTTGATCAACCATTATTTCTCCAACTGTCCTATAAGATCTGATGTACTTTCCCAGAAGATGGAGCCCCAGCATCCTTCTCATCATCCTTCACTGCTGTGAGCCTACGCACATGACCTGGAACTTAGAGACCCTCTCTGGAGGCAATCTCAAGGTCCAGCTGGTCCTCCAACCCCAAGGTTCTCCCTTCTCTGTGGTGTGCTACACTTCTCTTTATATCAATCCTGGACTCCTCTATTTCATTTTTAGTGAGCGGGCCATTGCTTTCCCTATGGAGAAAGGAAGAAGAGGGGGAGATCTATGAAGGACACATAATATCTCAGAGGGTTGCCAAAGTCCTGGGGTTCTCGGAACCTAAAAGAGATTCCAGTGATCTCGACTCTCAGGAATAGCAACACAAAGCCAAAAATAAGCAAAGAAGGTGTTGGAGAACTGGAGTATCACCATGACCATGACATACACACCACCCAGAGGAGAGACCCTCACAATAAATTCTTGCTTTCTACATCATTCTGACCAGCTCAGGTTCATGGTTTCCATGTCTACAGCTGATTAGCAGCTTCCCCTTATTTTCTTCCTTGCACTGATTAAGTACGTTTCCTTCCCGACCCCCAACCTGTTTCCGTTCTGCATTTGCAGTAATGAAGTACCAACTCTCTCTTTTCCGAAACTACTCAGTACAATTTCTTATGTATTATTCAGGTCTTGCCAAATAGTCTATAAACAAAATAATAAGAGTGCTGTTCCCCCTCTTTGTAATTTTCCTATTTCTTTTGATCTTGTTGATATTCCTTATTCTTCCTTTTGTAGTTTTATCTAAAAGTGACACAAAAATTAACATTGCAAATGTCTCTTTTCATTTCATCAGGAAGAGTTGCGGCAGACACTTCAAAGGCTTGAAGCCAAAAGAAAGAAGCTGAATCTATAATTTATTTTTGGAATAATCAGTTCCTAGCTAATTTGCTCATTAATTTCATGACTACATGCGAGTGGGGAGCACCAGAACTTGTCAGACCCGAGCGTCCCCACCTTCGGCATCACCCCTCCCCCACGGAGCTCATCCGGAAGCAAGTGTGGTGCCTTAAGCAAGAGCGGATGCACGTGGTGGGGTGGGGAAGGGGGAGGGAAGACCCGCACTGGGAACAAAGTCAGGGGGCAGCAGAGGGAGAGGAAGGAAGGGGCTAGCACCCACGGGACTGAAGAGGGGACAGACAGGGTCTGATGATTGTGTGAAAATCACTTCACAGCTGTGTGGAGAACAGGTCAGGGAGACTAGTGAAGAGAGTCTTGCAGGGACCTGGGGAGAGATTAGGTGGTCCTTAATGAATGAGTCGCCTTAATTAAGGAAGCCCTGAATTAATTAAGGGTAGGCTCATGGTAATAGAGATGGAAAACGTCATCTTTTAGAGATTGAACAGCCTCTCAATGGGGCTTGCTAATGGGTTGGGTAGACAAGGAGAGGGAGAGAGAAATGAAGACTTTGACCTTGATGTTTGCCTTGAGCTCTGGGTGGCTACTGATATCACAAAGGCAGGAGAGAGACGGACATGGGAGCTGGCGGAGAATCGAGCAGAGATGTCCAGCGGCTGTTGGGAACATAATACCCAAATCTCACAGGATGGGCAATTACAGCCCCATTGCATCAACGCAGAAAGGAACCCAGGGGAAGTTTAAGTTGTTTGCCACACACATCCCAACAGGCTATGCAGTGGAGCTTGTGTTCAAACCCGGTTCTCTCTCTCTCTCTCTCTCTTTTTTCTTAGAGCATGGAGGGGAGAGGGGCAAAGGGAGAGGGAGACTCTTAAGCAGACTCCACGCTCGGCGTGGAGCCAGATGGGGGACTCATCTCACAACCCCGAGATCATGACCTGAGCAGAAATCAAGAGTCAGATGCTTAACCAACTGAGCCAGCCAGGTGCCCTGAACCAGGTTCTACCTCCAAGCAACTGAGAAAATGAGCTATTTTGCATAATTAAGCTTTTCAAGATACTAGCTTATCCTTTCAGAAAGGGAAACATTTGACTTTAAAATGTCGATGGGATTTTGCAAAGACCAAATCAGAGGCCTGTACCAGTTCCTGGTGCCCCCCCAGGGGCCCACCCCGGCAGCTGGTAATGAACACAGCACGGACACAGATGGGGTGAGGGCCCCTCCCGGGTTCTCCAGCGGGCGGGCTGTACCCCGTGCTCCGTGGCCCACACTGCCTGGCTTTTCCTGGGCCACTTAGAAAAACAACTTCAAGTACATAGTCTCCGTTTTTATTCTTCCCTGCCCTCCACAGGAAAAAACAAGCTGTTTTTGCTGTTATCACTAATATCTGGGATTTGTTGGCTGCCAATGCGGATTGCAACCTCAGAAATCAAGAAACCAAGCCCGTCGGAGAAAAATATGAAAACTAAGGTAGTCTCGGCGTGCCTGGGTGGCTCAGGTGGTTGGGCGGCTCACTTGATTTGGGCTCAGATCATGATCTCGGGTTCCCGGGATCCAGCCCCGTATCAGGCTCTGCCCCCAGTGGGGAGTGCTTGAGCTTCTCCCTCTCCCTCTGCCCCTCCCCCTCCTCTCTGTCTTTCCCAAATAAATGAATACATCTTTAAAAAGAAAAAGAAGGTAGTCCTGGAGTGAGCTTCAGAGACGTTCTCTTCTCCAATGAATGGTGTACCTGGGCGTTGAGCTTTTAGCTGAGCAGAGATCTTCTGGGTTCACATCCAGAGTCAGAAGTTGCAGAGGACCAGAGAAATCTGATTTCTGGATAAACAAGAAGTTGCAGGACTGAGCTCTTGGCTTCCTGGGGGAGGCTAGAGCTTCTACTTAGACCACTGTCACAGACACTGGAAGTTACCGGTTGGAAACACATTCCCCTTGTTTTACTTGCTAAAGGAATCCCAGTGGGGAATAGATGACAGTGCGTTTAGCTATAGAGCTGATTTCCAACCTTCCGGGCTCCCTTGCAGCTTGGGGTGGCCCTGTGCCATTGCACTTGTTGTGGCTTTAATCATGCCCCCCAAAACATATGTTGAAATCCTAACCCCAGGTACCTGTGAACATGACCTTATTTGGCAATAGTATCTTTGCAGCCGTATTTAGTTAAGATGAGGTCATTCCAGACTTGGGTGGCCCTAACCCAATACGACTCCTGTCCTCATAGAAAGAAAAGAGACAAAGAGATCAAAACACACAGGGGGGAGCTCATATGACACAGAGGCAGAGACCTGAGCGATGCATCCGGAAGCTGAGGATTACCGACATCAGAGTTCGGAAGAAGCCAGGAATCATCCCCCCCTGGAGTCTTCAGAGGGAACACGGCCCTGTAAACAGCTCGATTTCAAACTTCCGACCTCTAGAACTGTGAGAGAAGAGATTTCTGCTATTGTCAGCCACTCAGATTGTGGAACTCTCTTGCAGCAGCCCTAAGCAACGCGGCACTGAACAACATGAGCAAAACTCCCTGACTGTGTCCCCTCTCTCACGGAACGGGAAAGCTGCTGGCTCCCTCGCCCTTCCTGCCTGGTGAGGGACATGTGGTCCGAGGGACAAGTGCAGCCCCCACACCCCAGGCCAAGGACAGCAGGGCAGGAAGACAGGATGGCTGCAAGTCAAGTCCCCACCTGCAAACACAACAGCAAGATGTCCCGAGCGGCACACCTCCGTGTCCCTTGGACACGATGGGGAGAGTGTAACGAGCTGCTGGCCTCGGTTCTAAACGCAGTGAAAAAGCGCACCAAGAATAAGAATAAAAATAAATAAGAATAAACCAGATGTGGGGCGCCTGGGTGGCTCAGTGGGTTAAAGCCTCTGCCTTCAGCTCAGGTCACAATCTCAGGGTCCTGGGATCGAGCCCCGCATCGGGCTCTCTGCTCGGCGGGGAGTCTGCTTCCCCCTCTCTCCCTGCCTACTTGTGATCTCTCTCTGTCAAATAAATAAAATCTTTAAAGCCAGAACTGTTCTCCTTTTAAAGAAAGCCATAAGAAACCACAACAAAGCCCTGGAAGTCCCTTTAGAAAGCAGAATAATCAACATGAGGAAATAAAATCGAGGTTCTACGAGGGGACTGATATTGGGAAAACAAAAATCGAGGCTGAGAACGGAGAGCTTCATGGAGGCACATGAAATTTACAACCAGACACAGCGACCGAGATAGTGTCTCTTAAGAGTTTTAAACCACAGGAAAAAGATAGAATTCGACAGTCACCCAAGCAAAACAGGCAGGTGAAAGGATACGAGTCCCAGCTGCCTTTGATTTCTCCAATAATCCAACTTCCCGGAGACAAAAGAAACAGATGTATAGGTCCCAGCTCGGCAGAAAACAAGTGCCCTGAGAATTAGTTATGCAAACAAGTTGTTATTCGTACCGGATGCCCTAGACCTGCAGAGTGTCCTTCCATAAGCCCACACAGAGCAGAGCCCCTAGCAAGACCCCATTAGGTCTGAGAAGCTAACGCGCACTAAAATAAGCAACAGCAAGCACTGAGGAAATAAAGGGCTATCTATTAAATGAAGTTAAGCTAATTGCATGGGGATGTGGAAATTAATTTAGACCTACACCATGCCCCCAAAATAGACGCCAGATGCTTCAAGAAGTTAAATAATTTCAAACATGGGAAATTAGGGGGAAACTTGCTAAAAATAGATTTGAGTATTTATCTCAACTCCACAGAGAGGCTGGCTTCTTCAAAGTGGAATCAATAGAAGAAATTTCAGTGGAAAAGAGCATTTGACCGTGCCGTGCTGAAGATTTAAACCCTTGGTATAGCCAAAGCCAACACACCTCACATCTAAAATCCTACCTAACCACTACGTTTCAACCAGGCGCTAAGTGTCAGCTATGACACTAGGCACGGACACGCCACCGCCTTCCGTGTTCATGGCAGCCCTGGGGGGGGGGGCATTGCTACCCCACTTCACTGTGAGGGAGGAGATGGTTCCCAGCCTTGCAAGAGGAGCTTGTGAAAAGGACATCTGAGAGCACTCAGGGGGAGGGGTGCAACCTGAGATCAGGAAGCTGCTACATTTCGAGGCTGGAGGTGCAGCAGGGGCAGGGGGTCCTACAGATATGAGAGAGCCATCAGCACCTTGGACTGCAGGTTACAGCCGAGCTCACCCAGAAGCTGCTGGAAGCTGGAACCGCAGCCACTGCCCCAGTGTTGCTACCAGGAGCACAAGGACTTACACCTTTGCCCACCTTCTCATCTGGTGCCGGGGGCCTCCCATCGGCCACCTCTAGTCAGACCCCGGGTCGCAAGGGAGACTGGGACTTGTAGTTCACTGGCCCAGCAGCATGTGGCTGGGGGAATGCTGTCCTCCAGAGATTTCTGCATCTTCATCGCCAGGACCTGTGAATGTGCTGGGTTTGAGGGCCATGGGGGAATGAGGCTGAAGAGGGAACAAAGGTTTATCATCAACTGACTTTAAAATAGGGAGAGTACCATGGATAATCCAGGTGAATCCAATGGCCTTAAAAATGGAAGCGGGAATGAGAAGAGAGGCCAGAGAGAGGGCCGCAGGAGGATCCGTCTAGCACTGTTGGCTCTGAAGATGGAGGAAGGGGACAGCGGGCCGGTCAGGCAGCCTCTAGAAGCAAGGAGCAGGGAATCAGCTTCTCCCTCAGGGCCTCCACGAAGGAAAAATGCTTTCCCTTGAGCCCTGTGAGACCTGGGTGGGCTAATCTACCAAAGTCTAAGTAGTAAGTGTGTGTAGTTTTAAGCCACTAAGTTTGTGGCAATTTGTCACAACAGCCGTTGAAAGCAGATGCACTTTCCCATCTCAGAGGAACATTTGGAGTCACCCAAAGGATTGCTGCTTGAAATGAAAAAGCAAACAGGCCCAGATCTCTGAGTTAGCAGGGCCAAGCCTCCCCATTTTAGGGACCTAGAGCATCCAAGAAAGGTGCTATTATTAGCTCTACTTTCTAAATCAAGAAAATGAGGCACGGAGGTTAAGCAACCTACCTAAAGTCACACAGCTATTTCGTGGCCATTCTGGGGTTCCAGCCCGGCAGTCTGATTGCCGGCTGTATTCTCATCCGCTACATGATACCATCTTCTGCAAGATCAGCTGGTCACCCTGTAATTTTTAGTAGCGAAATACTGGAAAAACCATCTTGTCTAATGACGGTATTAAGTCCGTCATTCCGATGCCTCAACTCAATGGGATTCATGGAGGTTTTCAAAATGGTAAGTATGAGCAGCATGGGGAAATATTGACAACGTGTAATGAAAACAGCAGAATGCAGAATTATACTTGCCCCCCAAGCACAATATGCTAAAGCCTTGGCAAGGGGGAGCGGAAATAGAGAACAGACTCGGGGTGCAGGAATGGGGGCCCACCGTGGCCTTTTGGGTCTCCAGAACAGAAAAGAGACGCCAGAGGTCTCAGCACGGGATGCCGAGAAAAACGGGAATCTGTAGTCAGACGGACAGACTGGGGCCCCCAGATGCCACCCTGTGACTTCCGTAAAACAGGAAGGACGCCCCCCGCCCCGGGTCCGTGTGCTGTTCTGAGAGTCCCATCAGGCCATGTTTGCCAAACCCTGGTTGCTATTTGGGAATGTCAGCCCCCGCCCTCTCCCTGACCTTGACTTTCATGTCCGTTTTTAACAATATAATGTTTTTAAGACCCTAGAACTCTCGAGGCTTATTTTGGGGTCATAAGATGTTCAAATGTCCCTTGTGGTGGGGTAGGAGCCAACAGGCCTGGCGACGGGCAGGGCTGTCTCTAACCCCAGGAGGGGTCGTTGGTGGCCCAGAAGCTGCACATGTTCCCGGCCCCACCCTGATATGTCAGGCATGTGCCTGGGCTCCTGAGACCATCACCATCAGGGTGACCAGCATCCATGACCCAGGAGCCTCCCAGCCCCACTGTCCTTCCTCCTGCCTTGTCCCCAGGCGACCATCTATCCGCTCTCTATCAAACGGGTGGTTTTTAACCAGCAATTCTGATTTGCTGCCAGTGGGGGCTGCCGTCAGCATCTAGACCCTTTTTTTGTAATGAGATATGAATGAAATTATTTCATTAAGCTCTGATGGGACAATGCAATGGCAGCCACCATTTGATTGCATCTTTACGGCTGAGTCCTAATTCAACGACTGTCAGGAGAACAACTCCTTTTCAAATCTCTCTTAGGGCATGACGTGTCCTCAAGTCCATCAGCAGACAGGTGAAAGGTTCAGAATGTCCCAACTGTCCCTTGGCAGATATAAGACATCCCACAGGGGCTCATTTGGGTTTATGCCAATGTCACCAACACTGGCTTAGATGACTGACATCCCAGCTGGCTGGGGCTGGAGCCCTGGTTTCTGATTTCTTCCTGTCTCCTTCCTCCAGCCTTCCCGCCACGCGTGACCCCTCAGCGGCAGAATCTCTGCCCCTTCCTTCCCAGCACGTCTTCCTCTATATAAGTGCTGGGTGGTTCTCTCTTGTGCCTGTTCTGTGACTTGGAGCCCTCTGGGGTCACAGCCCCTTTCCAATTCCAGCATGCATGAGGCTGAAATGACTCACAGAGAGGCTGTTTTAGTTCCCTTCCTGGCTTACTTGAGGCGGGGGGTGTGGGGGGGGGTCTAGAGCAGGCGGGAACAGACAGGAGCCATCAGACTGGGACATCAGATCTATAACTGTGCCTTAATACCAGGCAATTTCACTCCTTAAAACTAATGGAGAAAAATAGCTATAATCACAGGCCTTGGCCTTGGCCGATCCTGCTGATAAGTTACAAACCAATCCGAGCCTGTGGACAGGAACCAAGAGGATCTGGAGAAGTAGCAGACACCAGAGAATGGTTGGTGGGTAGAAAGCACATGGTCTGAAACCCCCGCTCCGTGACTTGCAGGATCGACCGGGAAAGGTTATGGAAGCCCTCAGTCTTGGTTTCCTCGCAAGATGATCCAGCTTCTTCCGTGGGTCCCAAGGAGAGCATGAACTACCGTCAGTAAATCCTGTCAGCATCCAGGAACGAACCACCACATGGCCAACAATGCTCCCTCCTCTCCTCAGATAGATCGGACAATTCTATTTACGCTTCCAAATGGGAGACTTTTTAAAAAATTCATGACATTCGTTATTTAAAAATTCATAATAGAGGCACTCTAGAATGATTCTCAGATGGTAGACGGCTCCCAGATACGAGTGAAAGTTACCAACCGTGCCAACGACAGTTGATGGCCTGCGCCTGGCCTATTCCACACCTCTGGAAAGTCGTGACAACCTGACCGTGACTGTGGCTGTGGGGCACCAGGCGCCCATCTGGAAGGAGGCCTGCAGGCCAGGCGTGGAAGCACACAGTACAGTACAACACGGGGTGTGTGCGTGAACCTTCCGCCAGTGCCAGGACTGAGAGACAAGAGAGAATTAGCCTGAGTCTGGTTTGTTTCCCCAGACCTCAGAATAAACTAATCTCCATGGGACAAACATCTCATAAATTAATCATCTAGAATTCTACTCCTCTTCAGTTCAGAGACTTAGTGAATGTCTTATTAGCTAAGATGCCCTAAATAATTTCCAAGATAATAAAATAGAAGTCTAAATTATTGTTTTACATTATTTTTACAAGTGTTGGGGAATACCAGATGGCTTGTAGGAACAACGGATTCTGCAACTACCCTTTTATTCTTGTAAAAGAGTAAATTACGAGTATCCATGGATATTCTGGCTCAGAACTTTAAGCCTTCCAACAGCAATTAAAACATGTGACACTGGCATGGGGATAGAAAAATCCATGCAACAAAATCGTGAATCCAGAAACAGACCTATATATTACCTACTGAGTGTGTGAAGAAGGCGATACTTCAGATCAGTAGGAAAAAGACAGACTAATCAGCATATGGTCTTGTTACCATAGGCCATCTATTTAGGAAAAAAATTAAGATTGTGCCCTAACTCACGTCTCATGCATAAATTCTGGGTGCATTATAATATCTAAACATATGTCTTCAAATCTGGAAGGAAATTTAATAACCTTTAAAAAGGAAAAAAAAAAAGAAAGAAAGAAAAAAAGAAAAAGCCAAAGCATCCAGTAAGGGTTTAATATGAGGGCTCTCCGATTTCAGAGCCCCTGTCTCCCTGACCCCATGAAAGAGGACTTTCCCCCACAGCCCTCCCCATTTGCCAGGGACAGTTTAGGTCCTTCCATTCGTACACTCATGCCCCTCCTACCGCCACCACCCACCGTAAGCCAAATGCCAACATGGGAGAGAGGACATGGAAATTACTAAGACCTTTGGCAAGAAAGCAACCTCCAGCCCACCTTCTCCTTTGCAGTCAATTTCAGTTCCTTCTTTGGAACATTTCAATATATTCTGGATGAAAGGAAGTAGGAGGGAGGAAAAACACGGTTGTACCAAAATGAGAAAACATCTCAGATGTGCCTGTTAGACTGAGGCTAATGATAAATGCTGGTTACAGAGCAAAAATGGAAGCCCTGTAAATCCCAAGGGCTTCTAGGAGGGGTCACTATTGCTCAGGAAGACGAGTGAGAAATCAATCAACAACAGGAGCGCAGATGAAAAGGAAATTAACACAAAGACAGAAGGTGGAGGGGTTTCTTTCCATCTGAGAGACAAAAAATAATCAGCACCCAAAAGCATACCCGACAGATAACAAAGACTCGGAATAGAACAAGGAAGATAAGCCTCAGAAGAAAATGCAAAGGAATTCAGTCTGTATGAATGAACAAGCGTTAAATGGGCTCCAAGTGCCTCAGATTCAATGACTAAGGTTTTGACCCTCACCATGACCCTCCAAAGTCATCTTTACTCTCTCCAGAGGGAGAGGACAAGCCTCTGAAAAGTCAGCTGACTTGCCCAAGGCCACACAGTCGGTGAATGTTGAGCTGGGACACAGACCCTGGACTGTGACTTCGCCTATGGGACAATTCTATTGCTTCCTAGAGGCTTTGTTCAAAATTAAGGGCAGGGGAAAGTGAAGTCTGGAATCAAAGGGCAGAACTTCAGAGGTCCCAGAAGGACTTGAAGAATCTCCAGACCTTTAACCAAAACACAACTAAAGACTAATTCTGGGGATTCAGTGCATTGAAGCCCATATTATATATTTGCTGGCACGCTTCCTATTTTTAAAAGCAAAATGTTACACGAGAAGGCTTGGAATTAAAGCCCACAGGAGCCATGTCCCTGCCTGCAATCCACCCTATACAGGGAAGGCGCCCCCTCCCCCACCCTGGAGGGGGCAGTGGCCACGCCCCACAGCAATGGACCCGATTTCAATAGGAGCACTCACAAAAGCAAAGAGCCTCAGCATTTATTTTTAACAGACTTTAAAATGGCATCCTCGGGACTGAGTGTTTCTTCTTTGTAGCCATGCTGCCCCCCCATCCATCTTCAGAAGGCAGGCAGGAAGGTCCTGCAGAAACAGCTCTCTCCAGGGCATGGGGGTGGTGGGGGCAGGGGTTGTCTGAATGGGCCTAGCTTCTTTGTCTACTCTCCAGACGCCCTGTGGTTTCAGACCAAAGAGCAAGGGCTCCAGTCGAGAGCAATTTCCAAAAGCAAAGAAGAGCTCTCAGAGGACAGCATTTTAACTGAGCCCAAAGGTCAAAGAAATCACGGGTTGTCGGGATTCGGCTGGACGGCCGAAGCCTGGCACTGCTAAGGAATCTTGCAGGACTCTGGGAAGTCTGGGGAGAAAACTGGAACTTGTTGTTAGACTACCTCCAGGCTCAGAATGGCCAGCACCATGCTCTGGAAGTGATTGTCTGCCTAAGACTTGGTAGACCATAATTTCCGGGTCAAATTATGCAATAATGCCAGCCTCCCAGTCAGAAGAGAGAGAACCCAGGAAAAGCAAAAGACGCAGAAAAGATGCTCGGTTAGCATTGATCCTTGTGCAGTGGGCTTTCGCGTCAGACAGCTCTGCATTTAATTCTCTGTGGCTCCTGGCGTGCTGTGGCTCTCTGCAGCTCTGGCCAAGGTTCTGACCTCTCTGGACCGCAGTCCGTGCCCCTGGAAGAACAGGGCCACTGACTTCCAGGCCAGGGCACTGCTGGGAGGTCAGAGCATGAGTGAGCCCCGGCCGTGGTCGGGGTGCGCCTCTGTGTTCTGATGAGTCGCTTATAAAGAAAGAAATCAACATGGAACGGTTTTGCTTTTCTCCATCATTTCCCACAAACTCTGCCGGGTCCCATCGTCCTTTCTCACTGGGCAGCAGCTTCCAAATGACCAGATCCCCCGACCTTTCTAGCCCTCTGCCGATGAGACAAGTCCATTGATAGGGCCGGACTCTGTCGTTTTAAACTCGTTCTCTGGTCTGCTGCTCGCCCCATCCCGCTGTGGCCCTCGGGTCCCTGGCAGAGAGCAGAGGTGGGGGCAGGTCCCACAGGCTTCCCCCACCGCGGACCCCCAGTGGGGATCGATGGAGTCCCCTGCGTGAGGGCCGTGGCCTCCCCCGGGGTTCTCTGACCCACCTCCAACAATTCTCTCTGTCCCCCTGGTGTCCGGATGGAAACAAGACTAGTTAAGAGGCTGTTCAACAGGCTGAATGGAAAGGGTCACAGCGTGGAATGCTTCCAAAAGGACCCAATGACAATTTGGGATGAGATAAATGCAGAAGGAGCCTGCGCCCCCCCCCCCCCAAACACCTTGAGGGTAAGCAACGGCGATAAAGGAAGGACAGCTTAGTGAGGGCGCAGGGAGCTTTGCCAACCCGTGGCTCACCCAGTCCCCAGGGTGACGTGGGCAGGAGGGTAAGCAGGTGTGACTGTCCCCAGTGAACAGAGGACGGGCTGCGAGTCAGCAGCCGTGGAGCCCGGGCGGAGGGCTCGGCTCTCTGATTCTCCGTCCACTGCTCTTCTCACAGCCACCCCATCCCTGCCCCGGGCCGCTCTCTGCTAGAGAGTTCTAGAAGGCGGGCGCGACCTGCACCCCCCGCAGGGAACGGAAGGTCTCAGAGACTCAATGAAGACATCCCTTCCCTCATGGAAATGGTATCCATACATTTAAATTGGTATCTTTATAATCAGCTTAAGGGCTTTTTATTTTAATATAGCAGCTGAGAGGCAAAATCAGGTCCCACTTCAAGTGCTACTAAAATCTGCTGTGTGGGTAGCTCTCCGATGTGGAAATGAGGCACCCTTCACAGCCACCCACACAGCAGCCTAATTTTCACTCAAGAGTCGCTATTGAAAAAAAGAAGAAAAGGTGACTCAAAACCACTAGCAACTTTGAATTCAACTTCAGAAACTCTCCAGTTGACGGAGCCGGGAACTCAGCCAGGCGGTCGGAGTGAAGACCCCGGGGAGGGGGGCAGGGCTGGACCCCCGCTTCGGGCCTGGTCAAGGGCTTGTGCCCAGCGCCGTCCTGGGGTCCGCGCGACACCTGGGTCACCGTTCTCGGGGACAACGGCTGTGCATGGCCGGACTCGGACCCACGTTTATACCGGACCCCAGAACACAGCTGGAAAAGGCCTCATTCTCGAGGCAGTCAAGGGGAGTCCTGGAGGGGGAGAAGTAGACTCTCACAGATTCAGGGAAACACCGATTCCTTCTGGGCCTCCCAAAGCTTCGCTCAGCCGGCCTCATCATCTCCCGCAGGTCGCATGTCATGGGGACGGCTGGTAAGCTGGTCTTCCTGCCTCCAGTTGGCCCGGCCAGTGACCATTCCTCTGGGACGCTGTGCTCTCTCTCAGGTCCCTGCAAGGACATCCCAGGGTCCTAGGAGCCGGCCCTTCCTTTCCCTGACATCCCCCAGCCACCTTGGTCTCACACCCACCCTCCCAGGGACCCCTCACCTGGCAGAGACCTAGCAACGCACTTTGTAAATACCACGGGCTGTGCAAATGTGATCTGCGGTGAAAAGGAACAAAGTAAACAATGAGGACAGACCCAAGAGAGCCTTTCCCCAAAGTCACGCTAACAGACAACGGATGATTCTCCACCAACCCCGACCACGGAGCTCGCCGCAGAGAAGTTTCCAGAACAGGCTAGAAGGAGGTGGGGGAGAAGCCAGCTCACACCCAGACGAGCCCCTCAGACAGCAGGAGCGGGGAATATTCCTGGCCTAGGCTTTCTAACACAGTCATCAGTAGGAGACATCCTGACACCGCCTTGGGGACCACACCCCGCCAGAGGATCTTGTGCTTGTCGGTGTTCCTGCGCTCTCCCGGGGCGGCTCCATTCACACACCTGCACAAACCAAGAAGCCGAGCTTTGAGAGAGAACAACAGCTTCCTGTTTGTGTGAAATCCACAAAGTGTTTGCGTGAGAGAAGGAGAAAGGGACAGAGAGGCAGGGGAGAGGGGGCGTGAAATATGTATTCGCACTTGGTTAAAACAAGTAATCAAGAGTGATAAAAAAGTGTCACATCCCGTGTCTCCCCATCCCCTAGCCGCGGTTCCGCAACACTCCGTGAATGCTCCCCACTCCCCTCCCCATACACTTTGGTGTATGGTGCAGAGGAAGAGGGGGAAGCAGGCTCCCCGCTGAGCAGGGAGCCCAACATGGGGCTCGATCCCAGGACCCTGAGATCATGACCTGAGCTAGCAATGATTTAAGGAAAAATCCCATCGGAGTTTTAAAATTAGAATTACATTTAATCTATGGATCAGTTTTAAGAATTTACAACTTTATGATGGGGACTCTTTCTCTTTTTTTAAATATTTTATTTATTTATTTATTTATTTATTTAACAGAGAGCAGAGGCAGGCAGAGAGAAAAGGGGAAGCAGGCTCCCTGCTGAGCAGAGAGCTCCATGTGGGGCTGGATCCCAGGATCCTGAGATCATAACCTGAGCCGAAGGCAGAGGCTTAACCCACTGAGCCATCCAGGCGCCCCTGGACTCTTTCTGTCCAGAAACATGATGTAGCTGTATGTTTCCTTGACACCCCTCAGTAAATTTTACCATTTGCTTCACAAAAATTGTGCATATCTTTGTTAGATTTATTTCCAGGTAGCCAGATTTATTTTTGTTTGTTTTGTTTTACAGTGCTTATAAATGGTATTTTATTTTAGATGACCTTGTATAACTGATGTGTGGCATATGGAAATACAATTTTTAATTTAAAAACTAATCTAGTATCTTGTTGAACTCTCATTAATTCTAATTGTCTAATCTCTTGGGTTTCCTACATAATAGTCATATCATCTGCAAAAAAAAAAAAAAAAATGGAAGTCTAGTTTCTTCTTTTCCAATCTTTAAAACTTTTATTTCCTGTTCTTACTCCTCTGGCTGGAACTTCTTGTACCACATAAAATTATGTTGTGGGGGTGGGTATCGCTGGCTTTTTTTTTTTTCCTGGGTTTTACCAGGAATTACATTAATGCTTCACCATTAAGTAAGCTGGTATCTGTGGGGTTTTTTTTAGATCTCCTTTATTGGGTTAAAGATGTTTTCTTCTGAATCTTACGTCCTCAGCTTTCCTTCATTTTAAAAAAGGTCATAAGTGGATGTTGAATTTTATCAAATGATCTTAATGCATTTGTTGAAATCACCAAATTCTTTTACTCTGTAAATGTGCTAAATTGCATTAACAGAATTTCTTTGAGGGGCAAGAGAAATTAAGGTTTTTAGGAACCAAACCTCAGCCTTCACTGACTGATTGGATCGCATTTCAGCTGGGGAGACACATAGACCAAAGTGCGATAGTCACAGGATATGGACAAAAATTGTAGGATGCTGATAACATCACTTCTTGACAAAGAAGTAAATAAAGGCTGTTGCTCAGAATGTGTGCATCTGAGAGGGAACTCAGTCCCTGTCCCCTGTCCCATGTTGCTGGGAGGAAGATACCTCAGGCTCTTACATTTTTGTCATATTAATTAATTATTTAAATAATAAACATTGACCTCTTTGTTCTCTTGAATCACTAACAAAGAACACTTCTACCCTTGGGCCATGCAGCCTACGGTGGTCAAGAACCTGAGATCTCAGAGGACTTCTGCTCTGAGGGCGGAAGCTGCCCTTCCTTGGCAGTCCCTCTTGGGCGCATTCCCACAGCGGCCTTCACTCCACTCCACCACCTGTGTCCTCCCGTCCGCTACCCATTTTCCTGAAACACACGAGGCGGTGTGGCCTCTGATAGCCATCCCTACCCCGCTCCCCTTTTATGATTAATTTTATACCTCTTTGATATCATTTCAGTGGCTATTTTGGAGGCTGGAGAGGTAAATATACATGCTCAGTTTCCCATTTTGTTTTAAAGATTTTACACATTTATGTGAGAGAGAGAGAGCACAAGCAGGCAGAGGGAGAGGGAAAAGCAGGCTCCCCAGGGAGCAGGGAGCCTGATGCGGGACTCCATCCCAGGATGCCGGGATCATGACCTGAACCGAAGGCAGATGCTTAACTGACTGAGCCACCCAGGTGCCCCTCAGTCTGCCATTTTGAATCATCAGCCAATCATCCCATTAATGTCCGGTGAGTCACCCAAGGGCCTCAGAGACAGAATTATGGGTCCCCCTAGTTTCATGCTCCACCCTCTTTCCCCTTCTCTCTGTCCTCAGACCTCCATTCACATTTATCCACTGGGGTCATCAGCCTGTGAAGGCAGGACAACTGGGTTCTTTCTCCAGCACCTACCAGCCACCGTGCAGAACATAGACACAGCTTTCTGAAAATAAATTATTTGTCGTGACCTAATGAACGACGATAATGACCTAAAGAACGAATGAATACTAACGGTACAGTCAGATTTTAACAACCTATCTGTAAATATATTGGACAAAAGACTTCCTTTTTCTTCTGCATTTGAAAAGCCAAGTAGGAAAGATTTTTAATTATGAAAAATTCATTGTTTTCTTATCTCGGTTCCACAGCGCCGTCTACACAAGCTCCAGCCAATCCTGCTGAGAAATAATTCACAGTCCCTTCCAGAAGTTATGCTATAGCCCAAGCATGAACAATGTCAGGAAGATTTCATCCCTTTTCAGGACTGGAAGCTGTTTCTCAGGCCCAGGAAAAGTCCTTCCGTATCAAAGTTGCTACCAGATTTGTGAAAACAAAAGCAATGATTTGAGGGAACTTGGCTATAAGGAGAAATTTTAAAAATGGCACTAGACAATTTCTAGGGCATAAGCCAACCAAATGTATGCATAATGAGCCTCTACACAGCTTTCATTGTTGTGCAGATTAAATATACAGCAAACCAAATTTACGCTACCCAAATTCACCAAGTCCTGGAACAGAACCTTCGTCCTTTGCCGCTGACGTAAGTGGGCACCTCTGTAAGTTTTACATTGTGATGCACTGGGGATAGTGTGGGCTCCAGATTCTCTCGTCAAAGAAGAGGCAGCTCCTCAGAGAGGAAACTGGAGCCCCCCACCCGGAGATCTGGCACCTCAGCTTCCTCAGGGCTCTGCCCATGGGCTGGGCTCCACCATCTCCCACGGCACCGCCTGCCTCACTCAGCCAACACCCGGCAGAAAGCAGAGAGGAGACAGACAGCACACGGGCTCCATCCCAGGCACCGCTGGGCACTGGCTCTTCTCTGGCACTCTGGCCTCCTGGCACCGGCCTGGATGGCCTGGATCTTCGGAGATGATCCCAGTTCCCTGGCCCATTGTCCCACAAGGACATTTACTGAAGGCTCATTGTATAGAATGTGAGTTTGGTCATTTCTCCTTCCGGCTTGTCTACCTTTCTGGACTCAATCCTGTACTCCACCCTACTGCTGGAATACCAACCATCCTGGCTCCAAACCTGACGTGTTCCAGAAAGTTCAACCTTCCCGTCGCCCACATCTCAGATTGGCATAACTGCGGGTATGCTCACACCCTACCTGGATGTGCTGAAACAACTCGGCTTAACTCTTTACAACATGGGCTCTAGCATCTTTGCCCTCATCCTGTGCCCTGCCCCACAGTGGACAGCTTTGAGAAGTGGGGCTTTGAGGTTTCTAGCCCCCAAAATGAGACGGGTCTTGCACCAACCACCTATTGTTTTAGATAATAAGGGTTTAGGTCATTGCTCATCATGGCTGATGTCCATGTGCCACCACCACAGGCTGTATCTGTTGGCGATGAAAGCAGCCAATAAAGGTCAACTAACCCTCCTTCAAAAGTCAAGTGTCTCATACCCAGAGCCAAGAGCTCATTTTCTAAATACGATTCTCCAAGGAAAGGAACCAGGGTTCCTGGGACAAATGCCTGATTCTAGGGATGGAGCAGGGAAAATCCAAGATAAACCCGAGGTGTTCTGTACTTATCAGAAGGTAAACCAGTGCTCAGAAGACAAAAGGATAGGCCTGTTGAAGGAACACAGGAGGCCGCTTGACAGAGCCAAAAACTGGAACAATTTGAGTGACAAAATAAATAATGTAGCACTGAACTATAACTCAAAGTATAAAATCAAGGGTCACAGGTCTATACTGATAAAAATAAATACCTGAATAAGTACAGAAATGGGAAAAGAGACAAGTCTTTCATGCAGAAAAATTCCAAGAGTATGTGTACATATTAGGGGGAGATACAGCTTACCCTCCTCTTCTGAAGGGAGCTAGACTTAGTGACTCATTTCCAAAGACCAGCCTAGGGGAAGTGGAGAGGGCTGGCAGGGATCACCTTACCTCATTAAGAAGGTTCCTATCACCAGCACTGTCAGGGGAGCTCATGCGCCCTCAGACATGATATGGTGAGAAGGGTCTTTCCCCTCTTCCATATTCTTTCCAAGAACACAAAACACCAGGTTAATCCTGATAACAACATCAGACAAAACCAGCCTGGGGATGGGATATTCCACGGAATAACCTCGCCGATTCCTCATGATGATCAAGATCACAGAAAAGAAAAGTGTGGAAAACAATATGGCGGCTCCTTGAGGGTTAGACTTAGAGCTAGCAGGTGACCCGGCAATTCCACTTCCAGGGACCTGTGCTAAAGAACTGTAAGCAGCCACTCAGACACTTGTAACACCAATGTCTGTACCAGCGTTACTCACCATCAACCGAGGGTGGAAATAATCTAGGTGTCCGTCAACAGAAGAGTGGAGAGAAGAAAATGTGTTATGTACATACAAAGGAATATTCAGATGTAAGAATGAGGGAGGTTCTAATATATGCTACACCATAGACAAACCTTGAGAACGCTATGCTAAGTAAGCCAGATACAGAAAGAGAACTCTTGTATCATTCTACGATAGAGATTCTGGAGTAGTCACAGTCCCAGAGATGGAAAATAGAATAGAGGTTTCCAGGAGCTGGGCGGAGGGAAAAAAGGAGTTATTATTTAATGGGTGCAGAGTTTCTATTCAGGATGATGAGAAAGTTCTGGAAATAGATGATGGTGAGAGCGGCCCAACACTGTGAATGGACTTCATGTCACTGAATCATATAGTTACACATAGTTAAAATGATACCTGTTATGCCATCCATATTTTACCAAAATAAAAAAAAAAAAAAAAAAGGAAAGCAGGGGAGAGGGGATTGGGGCAAAGAAAGACCGAGAAATTGTCACAGAGCAGAGACCGGGAAGATGTGACAACTGGCTGCCATGTGGTGTCCTGGACTGGGTCCTGGAATAGAAAGAGGACAGAAGAGAAAGAGGACGCGAATAGAAAAACTGGGCGATCCACAGAAAGCCTGGGCTTTAGTTAACGGTAGGCACTGATGTCAATTTCTTAGCTTTTTTTTTTTTTTTAAGATTTATTTATTTATTTGAGGGAGAGAGAGAGAGAATGATCAGGGGAGGGAGAGGGAGAAGCAGACACCCCACTGAGTAGGAGGATGCAGGACTCCAGACCCTGGGATCACGACCTAAGCCAAAGGCAAACGCTTAACCCACTAAGCCACCCAGGCGCCCCTCAATTTCTTAGTGCCGACAAAGGGATCACCGTTATGTAAGATATTCACGGGGGAAATTGAGAGAAACTCTCTGTACTATATCTCTGCAACTTTTCTGTGAGCCTCCTAATTATTCCAAAATAAATTTATTTTAAAAACTGTAGAAACAGGTGTCCCTAAATCCTCATCCCAGCACAAACGAATATGCCCTTCCAGGGAAAGTCTCCAGGATGGGAACCCCAGTATTGCTTCCGATGACAAGGGCACCAGAAAACCCGGCATTCTCCCTTGGCCTCCGTTACCAGCACCGGAGTAGGGCCAGCAGCGGGCCAGGCCCAGGGGTCTGAGTCTTATCTGCCGGACTAGGAAACGCAGAGCGACCCAGAAGCTGGGAGACGAGGTGTGACATTAACAGCAGCCCTGAGGGGCACCAGGCTGGATTCCATCTCTCTCTTGATGGATCTACTCCAGCGCCTCCCAGAATGCTCCCAGACCATGCAAACAGTGAGGGTGCGGGGAGGAGGCCAGGAGACGGTGGGGTCAGCTTCTTGCTCACCGGAGCCTGGAATGCAAGTCCTGCAGGAAACAGGCATTCTCGGGGACCTGACCAAAGGTGCCAAACCCAAAACACGGCCCCCCAGGCAGGTAGATCTGCTCTCTCCGGCGGCCCCAGAAGGTCAACACAGCCTCAGCTCAAGGAAGGTCCCAGACACATGGGGAAGTGGTAATCTAGCACTTACCTAGTCCAGAGCACTCACCTAGTCTGAACCCCCCCCCCCACCAACCCTGGGAGGTGGGGTTATCCTCCTCCCAAAGTCAGCGCGTGCCCAGCGCAGCCGGCTGGCTGGGGCGGGGCGGGGCCTGGCCGCCCAAGAAGGCCTGGGGCGGGGGGCGGGGGGGGGCGGGGGGGCGGGGGGGGCGGGCTCGAGCTCGCTTTACTAATCAAGATGCTAAATTGTAAGACCCACCCCCTCCCCTCACCAGACCTTGAAGTTCACCTGCGGGGACGGGGGTGGGGGAGGACAGGGCTGGGTCCAGCGGTCTGCGGGGAGAAGGGGCTTTATTGCCCGCAGCCAGTGGGAGGAATTCCTGCCTGAGATGGTAGGAGGCTCCGGCTGGAGGGCTGAGCCACCCCAGGGGCCGCCCCAGCGAGGCTGGCGTGGGATGTGGCTGGAAGGTGAGAGCAAACTCTTGGCCGCTGGGCTTGGCCGCCAGCCTGGCTAACGGGAAAGGCCTGTCAGTCCCCAAAGCAGACAAGACTCGAGGGCAATGGCTGTAGAGTGAGTCGTATCCCTCCAAACTCAGAGGTGGAAGCCCTGACTTTGTTCAGTGACTGGGTTTCGGAGACAGGGCTTTCAGAAGGTCATTAAGGTGAAAGGGTGAGCAGGTCAGAAGGGTGGGGTCCTGATCCAAGAGGATTGGTGGCTTTGGAAGACTGCGCCTGCACCAAAGAGAGGAGACACAGGGAGACAGTAGCCATCTGCCAGCCCGGTAGAGACTGCTCAGAAACGGAATCGACCAGCACCTTAATTTTGGACTTGGGGCCTCCAGAACTATCTGTTGCATAAGCCCCCCCGGTCTGCGGTGTTTTGTGAGAGCCCCGCAAGCCGACCAAGACGGCGGTGCAGATGGGGTGCTGCACAAAGCCACACACACGAGACCCCCTCCAATCGTTGGGCAACCAGAGAAAGCTTCCTGGGGGAGGAGGGCCCTGGCTGAGAAGTGCAGGTGAAGCACTTCTCTGGGAGCTCCCCAGGAAAATGCTGATTGAAGAGGCAAAGCCACCTTCTCAAAATATGTTCTGGGAAGATGCTGTGCTCTTTTCTGTGGTTAAAATTCCACGTTGTGTCAAGAAGATTTATATTTCCATCTTAAAAAAGGAATCATCCCAGGCATTTTAAAAACCTCTTAAATATAGAAAATGAGGAGAAACGAGTGGTTGGGGAAGGAAAAATGTGAAGCTGGTGTGTTTACTGCTATAGCCCAGAGGGAGAGTTGCAGGGAGTTCTTGGGTCTCCCCTTCTTCCCTCCCCGAACCCACACACCGGAGAGACACCGTGCGCATACCTGCTCCACAGAAGGTCCGCCTGGAGCCCGATGAGTAGCCAGTCAGCCCATTTTCTCAGGTTGGGACTGTACCTATTGCTGGGGAACCGGCCGCGAAAAGAAGGGGGTCTGAAGAGAATGCTTTGTTTCCTACAGTTTGCCCCGAAGTGATTGTCAAGGCTGGCTTTACAGAGAGGTGTAGACAAGTCTGGTTTTGTTCCAAGTTAGGAGATGTCCGGAGTTGCAACCAAGTACAATCCAAGAGGCCAGGGGGTAAGCCAAACCCCAGAGAGATGTATGGGATCCCTGGGCAAAGGAGGCCGAAGGCAGGACGACCCAAAGCGGGGCGGCTGGCCCTGTATTCAAGGGTGACACGGTCATAGACAGCCCCAAAGGGTGGCACGTCCCTGCAGGGAGGCAGGACTCAAAGGCGAGCCGACCCCCAGGGCCCTCCCACATGGCAGGGCAGACACAGCAACAGAGGATGGAGCAGCGGTAAAGAGCCAGGGGGACGGTGGGCAGAAAGCAGCATCCACGCGGACACGGAGTCGGACAGAGAGCAGCATCCGCGCAGACACGGAGTGCCGAGACTTAGCACCCCGACCTGACCTCAGTGCCCTGGACACACACGCTTCCCAGGGAGGAGGAGGAGACCCCAGATTGACCGAAGTTAATTTCCCGCCACCTCTGGCGAACGGCAACTCTCAACACAAACAATGACTAATAATAAAAAGGAAGCCTTTATTTCTTGCCTGCCGTCATCACTACACCCCACTTCACACAACAAAATTGCATTTTCAGTTCCTATTGCGAGAGAAGAAGCACAGTTGGAAAGAAGAAGGAGACCCGCTCCTGAGTCTCTTTCCTGCCCCAGAGCTGAGTGTTGAGGCCAATGAGAGGATTTGTTTCCGGAAAGAGAGTAACAGAAGGTGAGGGCAGAAGTGGGCACCACGGGAGCTGCCGGACTGTCTCCTCGCTGCCGTCCGAGTGCCCAGGGCGGCCAGAGGAGTCGGGACCTCAACCTCACCGGCCACGAAGGGCCCCCTGTCACCCCCCTACCTCCCCTGCCCCACAGACCCTCGTGGTTGGAGGCCGTCGACATCAGACCTCACTACCCGAGTGTTGACTGCGTTTGGGGAAAGGGAAGGAATGGAACAAAACAGCAGAAAACAGCATCGCGATTGCTTAAGAGGAGAAAGAAAAACGAAGCCGGTGTCTCTTGAACACCTCGTGCCACAAGTTCACCGCCGCAGGTCTTTAAATATATCCGTTCTTCAAATACACCATCACCCTAAGGTAGATACACTGAGTGCGTTTTGTAGATGAGGAAACACACCCCAGGGAGGTGAAGCGGCTTTCCCACAGTCACTCAGCTGGCAAAGGGCAGAGAAATTATTTGAACCCAGATATGTCTTACTCTAAAATCTATGCTCTCCCCCACGAAATCGGCTACCAGTGAGACGTAAAGGAATGTTTGTGGGGCGAAGGATCGCTAATCTTCAAAAATCAGACCCTGTTGTACAAGTTTCGCTCCTGAAATGTGCACCCACTGGGCTTCTCGCTGGGGTGAGGGGCCGGTCACAGGTGCTGCGGGGGGACGGCGGTGTGAGGCACAGCCCTCTGCTGCCTGTCTGGGGCGCCCCGGAGAGGGGGGCCGGGCTGCGGGAGCAGCCCCCTGACTCAATCGCAAGCCACAGAGTTTCGCATGAAAACTGTCAAGTAGGATCCAGTTCAGTTAGCAGGAAAGCGAATTAGCAATTACCAAGCTGTCAAGTCACAGCAGAGTCTCAGGAATTTCAACAACTATCAAGACATCATTTAAAAATATTTAATTCCACTTACTTCATTCCAGCTGGGGGATCAGATTGCTTCTGCTTGGTTAGAGGTGTTCTTTGGGGAAAAGCATTAAAAGTGCCAAAAGACTTTTCTCCCCCCGCATAATGAGCAAACACGCGGAGAGCTATGAGGACGTGGGAGAGCGTATCCTTATGCAAATGGATTTTGTAATATTTGCTTAGTTAACTGGAGAAGTAATATTGGTTTGCAACCTGTGAGTTGGAAGTTTTAAAGTACACGTTCGGGAGTGAGACGCAATAAAAAGCATTTTTACCTAGCTAGCCAAAGACAATATAAACTTTAAATAAGACTAAAAATCCATCATACCTACATTTCTCAGATAATTACTAACATTTGCTGTCTATAGTGTCTAAGGCTGTAACATCTCACGATCTTCTCTTTTCACATTGAAACTTCTGAATCAGGCCCCTTGTCCCTAAATCAGGGACACTTGATAACTGGTCCTGGTTCCCTGAGGGGGAGCAGTTCTAAGGGTGTTCCCAGCATCCCTCTCTCTGGACGTCTGTTCCCAGCATCCCTTTCTCTGAGGGTGTTCCCAGCATCCCTCTCTCTGGGGGTGTGTTCCCAGCATCCCTCTCTCTGGACGTCTGTTCCCAGCATCCCTTTCTCTGAGGGTGTTCCCAGCATCCCTCTCTCTGGGGGTGTGTTCCCAGCATCCCTCTCTCTGGGAGTGTGTTCCCAGCATCCCTCTCTCTGAGGGTGTGTTCCCAGCATCCCTCTCTCTGAGGGTGTGTTCCCAGCATCCCTCTCTCTGGGAGTGTGTTCCCAGCATCCCTCTCTCTGGGAGTGTGTTCCCAGCATCCCTCTCTCTGGGAGTGTGTTCCCAGCATCCCTCTCTCTGGGGGTGTGTTCCCAGCATCCCTCTCTCTGGGAGTATGTTCCCAGCATCCCTCCCCCTAAAGGCATATTCCCAGCATCCCTCTCTCTGATGGCATTTTTCCACCTTCTCTTCCTTTGCGAGTGTTCCCCAGATCCTTTTCTCTGAGGGTGAGTTCCCAGCATCTCTCTTTGATGGATGTTCCCAGGATCCCCCTCTCTGAAGGCATGTTCCCAGCATCACTCTCACTGAAAAGTGTCCCCAGGACCTCTCTTCCTGATAGCAGGTTCCTAGCATGACAAGTCCAACCCCACAGAGGCACCATCTTCTTCTAGTGCCTTCTTCTAAATGGCAATCGACTTCTAAGTTCAAAGGGTCTTTTCCAGTCTAAACCAGCCCCTGGCATTTCCAAAAAGACCATGAAGACAACAATAGCCAGGGACTTCAGCTGTAGCCAAAGGCTGCAAGAGGCTCACCATCTGATGTGACAAATGAGTCAAGTGAACAGTACCGATGGCAGAACCATCTTGCCTCGTGACAGACGACACTCCAAGCTGCGGGTAGACATTATTCTCCCCATTTCACAGGTGAGGAAACAAGAGGCAGAGAATATTTAAGAAACTTGACCAAGTGATAGAAGAAATATTCACACATAATGACTACAGATCTAGAAAGTGCTCAGATGAAAAAGCCAATCTCAAAGGTTCTATACCTTCAGGATCCATCATATAACATTCTTGAAATGACAAAATTATAGAAAGAAAAACAGATCAGCTGTTGCCAGGGGCCGGGGTGGGGGGTACAGGGAGGAGGGGCAGAGGGGAGGGACCATGTTGTACCTTGATGGTGGTGTTGGAGATGTGAGCCTTCCCATAAGTTTGCACAGAACTAAACAGACATACACACAAGTAAATACAAGTAAAACCGAGGTATCTGAATCAGTTCCATAGATGTATGTCAATATCCTGGTTGTGCTCCTGGATCACAGTTCTGCGACACGTGGCCACTGGAGGAAATGGGTAAAGGGAACACAGGATCTCCCTGTGTTGTTTCCCAGAATAACTTATACATGTACGATCATCTCAAAATAAAAACTTCAATTTTAAAAAAGAATAAGCCTATTAAATTTAGTATTTCTCTAAGAGGCTGTGAGGTCATGTGTGGAATTTGTACTTGTTTCACTCTAACAACTTCCATAAATTCTATTTTAAGGTGTTATCCATGCTGTGAACCTCAACTGAAAAGTAAATAATAGTAAAAGTAAATGCGTTTTAGCTTTCAAAAAAAAGCACTCAGAAATTTAGAAGGACAGTTCCCTTCCTGCTGAACGAACGATGAGGATGTTTGAGTTTGGTCTTGAAGGATAAGGTGTGCGGGCGCCTGGGTGGCTCAGTGGGTTAAAGCCTCTGCCTTCGGCTCAGGTCACGATCTCAGGGTCCTGGGATCGAGCCCCGCATCGGGCTCTCTGCTCAGCAGGGAGCCTGCTTCCCCCTCTCTCTGCCTACTTGTGATCTTTCTCTCTGTCAAATAAATAAATAAAATCTTTTGAGGGGGAAAAAAATAGTTCTTCCTATCATTTGAAAAAAAAAAAAAGGATAAGGTGTGTCTTGACAGATGAGGGGAAACGGAAGCGTGTCCCGTGTTGGAAGGACCGAAGCAGAGTTCGGACAATATAGGACAAATACGGTTTGTCTGTGTCTTCGAGAACTCTTCCAGTCCTGTTTAGACAGGAAGTGCCGTCCTGATCCACACACTTAATCTTCAACGAGCTTGCTTTTTTTTTTTTTTTAACTCTTGGAGTAAAGGTGCATTCAGATTTTGTTTTCTTTCTTAAAGTTTTTTTCTACTTACCTAAAAACTGTGTGCGTGTGTGCATGTGTGTGTGTGTGTGTGTGCGCGCATTCCCCTGTCCTTGTCCTCCCGATGCCTGGCTCTCAGCTAGGTGTCAAGGACACTCTGCTTATAGTGATGGAAAGACGATGGGCTTGACAACTGAAAGACTGGAGTTCAAATCACCATTCCATCACTCACTTGCTAGATATCATCGAACAACCATCTGGACTTCAATTTCCTCTTTTCCAAATTGGAGATTGTATTACCTGCTTTGTAGGGCTATGACGAGCACCAAGCAGCCTGGCAAACATTAAAGTGCTTTGCAAATTGCAAAGTGCTAAAGTGATGTGAATTGCTGATACCGATGAACTCAGGCACGCCAAGGTATACGTTACCGATAATAACTTCCTGTCCTGCTCTTTGAGGACAAGGACTATGGGAAACAGTGCAGTGCGATAGTTAAGAGCAGAGGCTTGGAGAAAGGCAGCCCTGATCCAGATTCCTCCTCAGCCACTACAGGAAGAGAACCTTATCACCTTGTGCAAATGCTTTCACCCTTTCAGATTTCAATGTCCCGATCTGTGAATGGGAATAAGAGAACCTCGCAGGCTGGTTGTAAGAATGTAAACGAAGTGAGCCAATTAAGCAATACATTGGATTTAATAAGATAATTTCTATGAAGTACCCACAATATATGTCATTCGCTATTATTAATATTTAAAAGGAGCCTGCAGATGAAAAGCTGCCCTTTCCAGGCTGGAGTGGTGGAGGAGGCTCTAGGAAGAAGGAATCGGGAAGCACTTCACCACGCGGGATAGAGGTATCCCTTTTATCAAACCACCCGGGATGCCTGTTGAGATTGCAATCCTGGGGTCCATCCTGGGGGAGGCAATGGAGGACCAAGGCCAGCAGCGGCAGCCAGGGCAGCCTCACTGCTCCCAGCTGTCCCACCTCTGCCAGCACTCTACCCAACTCCATGGTTCCTCTGGGACTCCAGACTCCTTCTGAGCTAAGGTGAGAACACGAAGCTTCTTTTCAAGGGAGAGGAAGGTAACCCCTGGGCTAGGTTTGAATGCACGCCACTTGCAAAGTCGCACTCTTCCCGCCTTGTCCTTGCCTCCGTTCGGCCACAGAGCTTCGTCGGTGTGTCTTAAAAATCTCACCTAGATCATTTGGTGGACATTTTCTCAGTCATTTCTTACTTAATGAAGCTCATTCTCTAGTAGATTCTGCCCCAAGTCCTAAGTCCTTGTACGTTGAAAACTGTTCTTCTTGTAGCCTTGATGTTGAAGAACAGCCTGGCTACAAAGAAAACCCTTAGTTTACTTTTTTCTTTCATTTTTAAAATTGCTGCTTCACCATTGGCTTGGCTTTGCACGTTGCTCTTGAAAAGTCTAATCCCAGTCTAATCTGTTCGCCTTTGTGTTTTCGCCTGGAGGCCTTGATATATTTTGCTTGTCTTTGAATCTAACAGTTTCACTACATGTGTCTTGGCGTTGATTGTCCTGGGTTAATTTTTTTCAGGTACATGGTGGACCATTTCTATTTGCCCATAGAAATAGAATGGGGGCTTTTATAGAAAATTTTGTAGAAATAGTGGTGGTTTCTGTAGAAAATTTTCTTGGATTCTAATTTTAAATATTAGCTCTGTCTTGTTTTACTTCTTTACTTTTGGGACTCCAGTAACACAGATATAATTCCCTCTTCGTCCTTCCCACGACTTACCCTCTGATCCTATTTGCTTCCATTTTATCTCATTGTCTTTCTTTTGGTGTTTTTCTGCCTTTTTTCTTGCGTGCCTCTTAATAAACTTTCATTTGAGGATATTCTCCCTTGAGAATCTTGTAACTTTTTCTGCATTTCTGAAATATTTTTAACTTTTTCTATCTTTTTTTTTCTTTTCCTGAACTCAATCATCCCTTTCTTGATTTCTTCCTGGGTTGTTTTTTGAATATCTCTCTCTCTCTCTCTTAGTTTTTGAACTTCTGATTCGAAGTGGTTTTATCCTTAAATGCATATTTGAGTATATTTAATTTTGTTTGAACTGTTGTTTTATAATTTTTCTGAGCAAAGCTTTTCTCAGTGGCTGCATATGAAGAATTATCTTCGATCTGGGGCATTGCTAACTCTTCACGGACCCTTTGATGTTTTTCATAGCCGTGGTTGTGGTGTCGGTGTTTTCCTGAATTCCTGGCTAAACAGCACTCTGTTCCGTCAGGATAGGAAAGTCCAGATACTCGAGTGAATCTTTTTCACTCGAGTTTATTTAGTTTGGCAGTGAAAGGAGTGTTTGCATGTCCTCCAATGTTTGGTTCTCTTTTGTCTCGCAGGATCCTAAACTCTCTCCTTTGATTTCTTCTTCCCCCTCCATCACTCAGTTTTATAAGATGACTTCCTTTTCTCCCTCCCTCCTCCTCCCTGGCTTCCTCTCTCCCTCCCTCTCTTCCTTCCTTCCTTTCTTCCTTCCTTCCTTCTTATTTGCCTTTCTACACCCAGAAGCTGGTGTTTTAAGACAGCTCCTTCTAACTAGATGTCATTTTAAGTCCCTTCCTACAGTCCGTGTTCTAATCTACCCAAATAGGCTCTTTGTGTTTTCATATTGAGGGTGCTTTTTGTCTTTCTGATGGTAGCTATCGACCAGCCTCAGGGCCCCTCACCACACCCTTCTTCTCTCTTGCTTCAGTTTTTCTTGGTTTGATTTCACTTGCGGTAAGGCCTGAGGTCAGGTAAAGATAGGGCCATAACGTGAGATAATTGTGTTCTTGGATTTGGTGAGTTTTTTCTCTCTTAACTTAAGGCTGTTTTGAAGACTGGGCGCTCTCTGCCTTCAAATTCTTCTGAGAGTGAGCCTATATACAGATTTTTTTCTCATAGCATTAGAAATGAGGAAAAACTCCCTAATTCCATCTATGAAGCAAGTATAACATTGATACTGCGCCTGATAAGAACAGGAGGAATATAAGAAAGCCGCAAACCAATATCATGAGTATCGACGCAAACATGCTAAATAAAATATTAGCCAACGGAAAAAAAAATATTAGCCAACGGAATCGAACACCGCATTACGGAAACACTTAAGAAATGAACAAGCCGACTTCGTTCCAACAATGCAATATTTACAACATGTGGGTCTACACACATTAACTACAGGGCTCAGTCGTATAGTTTGCCAAGCCATCACGAACATACAGAGAATCAGCTTGCCAAATGAAGGGAGGGATATGAATTATACATCCAAAACCCACCCAGATAGGATGCAAAGCTCTTAGGAGATGACATTCGCTAAAATTGAATTAGTGGAAACATAAAAGCACATTTAAGACACGGTCTTGACTCTTGCTGGGTGAGTTTTAAACACTTTCATGTCTGTAGTAATTCTGCCTCCTTCTCCGAACTGTGTTCTGATATAGATGTTGTCCTTTTCCCCCAAGGGCAGGGTCCCACCATCTTAAGATACCCCAACCCCCAGCAGCTGCTCTCCGCAGGCTCTGGTCTCCTGGGGTCTGTACCAAGCCCCACGACTGCAGACTGAGCTATCCTGCTGGCTTTGATCCATCCCTTATCCCTCCGACTGTCCCGTCTCATCGAGCTCACCTGGTTGCAGATGAAAATGGCACTGCCAGGCAGGAGAAAGGCTCATCTTGCATTCTAGGCCCTGCTATACTTAGTAGATGCAAGATTTTAAACAAATCACATAATGTCCCTCTACCTCTGTCTCCTCGTCCATAGACTAGGTCTTCATCCTTCACGAGGCTGTCATAAGGATGGAATGCTCTCGTCCTTTAAAAGGAAGAAAGAACTACATGAAGAAATGTGCAGCCTTTATTGAGCAAGGAAACACAGGAAGGCTGTCAGTATAAGATTTTGACCAGGAAGTCTGTCAATTATTACAATTTAATCAAGAATACATCCTGATTCTTCCCCCAAATCTAAATTTACAGGAAGTTCTAGCTGCTTTCATTCAATCAAATAAAATGAATATCTCATTTCACTCCTCCTTTCCAAACAGAAGATTCCTGTGAGCAATTATAGGAAGAAACCACATGACAGAGAGCGTTCTCCTGTGACTAATCTTGTGGAATACCTGTCTGTCTCCTCCTCAGGTTCCAGAATAATCTACCCACTGAGAACAAAGCCAACTGACATGCTCCTCCCCACGCAGAGAATACACAGGCTCATTCCCAAGGCTCAGACACCCACCATTTCTCCAACAAACAGAAGCCTGACGTTTGTGCGGGCGCTTTTTCCCCTTGAGGTCAAAATACCGAGGAAAGACTGAAGACGTCTGAATTTGAAATATATAAATCCCTGATATTTTAGAGCAGGATCTCTGCCTGGGACCACAGAAAGAACATTCAAGGCTTCAGACATACAATTGAAGCATGGAGTCGGCTCCCTTCACCTTCAAAAACCCTGTCAGAGCAGGGATAATTCAAGCCCAGTCGCGTCCTGTTGGTTGACTAGATGACAACAAAGTCTCTTCGACAGTTTCTTCATTCACTAAAACAAGAAAGTTTGTTGAGTTCCCGTTATGTGGCAGGCACTGAGCCGTGTGTCGGCAGCTCTCAGCACACAGCCCCGATGGTCCCACAGAAACCCCCAACTGCTGTCCGACAGACTCAGACGTTAATCAAATAACCGCGCAAGCAGGCTATTGCTCTATCCCGAGGTCAGAGTGTCCAGGGAGGCTTCCGGGTCCAGCTCCGGGTCTTGCACATAGTACGTGCTCAAGAAAAGCAATGAAATTCGTATGTTGAAATCCTAAACCCCAATGTGATGGTATTAAGAAGTAGGGAGGGCCCACCATCATGAATGGGATTAGTCTTTTGCTTTATTTTGTTTTTTAAACATTCTATTTATTTCCGAGAGAGAGAGAATGGAGGGGGGAGCAGAGGGAGAGGGACAAGCAGACTCCATGCTGAGTGTGGGGCCTGACGTGGGGCTTGATCTCAGGTCCCTGAGATCATGACCTGAGCCAAAACTAAGAGTGGGATGCTTAACCAACTGAGCCACCTCAGCGCCCTGGGATTACTGATGTTATAAAAGGACCCCAGAGAACTCCTTCACCCTCTTTTTCTACCATGTGAGGACACAGTAAGAAGATTGCCATCTGTGAACCAAAAGGCAGGTTCTAAATCAACACCAAATCTGACCCCTTGATCTGAAACTTCTCAGCTTCTAGAACTGTATGGAACACATGTTTGTTGTTTAAGGCACCCTGCATACAGAACATTGTTGTAGCAGCCCAAACTGACCAAGATAACAAATATTGAATGGATGGATGTTCAACCTGAGCCCCGAAAGATGAGTAGAGTTAACCAGGCTGGGACAGGGAGAAGAGAGGTCCAGTAAGAAGCAAAGGCTTGTGCAAATGTCCTGAAGCAGGAGGGAGAATGACCGTTTGGCTTTAAGGAAAAAAGGCATGGCTGGTAGGCAGAGATCAGGGTGGACAGTGGTGGGAGCTGAGGGAAGAAGTCATCAGAGGCCACCAGACTCTTTTCTCATTCCCAGAACCGTGAACTGATTGTGAACCCTGTCAGTTCCCCTCGTTTTGATCACTCTCACTAACACATATTTAATTCTTAAGTTACTGGTATTAGATACTAACAGAGATTAATGAGACTCAGGCCTGCCCTTGAGAGTTCTGCTGCCTTCTGAAACACAGCTTTCTTCAAAATACACAGCAAGTAGAAAATTGCTGTGGAAAGGTCCCAAGCATAACATTTGTGCAGATAAACAGCACCTGTAGGAATAAGGCCTGGCAGCTTATGCACCATTCTATACACACCTGCCATTATTTATGTGCTCACCTTTTTTTTTTTGGAGAGAGAGAGAGAGAAAGAGAGAGAGAGGGAGAGAGGATATATGCGTGCATGTGCATGAGCAGGGAGGGAAGGGTGGAGGGAGAGAGAAAGAACCTCAAGCTGGCTCCACCCAAGCATGGAGCCCAATGCAGGGCTTGATCTCATTACCCTGAGATCATGACCTGAGCTGAAATCAAGAGTCAGACGCCTAACTGACTGAGCCACCCAGGTACCCCTGTATGCTAACATTCTTCACCAAATGACACAGTCCTACAGTGATTCTCAGCCTTGCTGAGTTTCTCAGGTAGGCATTACCCCAGATCCCCAAAAAGACAGATTTAAATTTCAAGGGAAGAATCTCATTAGGACTTACTCGAGGTTCAACTATTCTGTGCCTCATATCTCCATTAGCACAGAAATTCGAGAAGGAGAGAGATCTTCTCCCATGCTGGAGAGGGGAGCAAGGTAATGCTGTCATACTCAACACAAGTAAAGGGTTCTAGAATCACCAACTGTGAGAGCTGGGAGGGACCCCAAAGATAGTGTTATTCACACTTTTCTTTCTACAAATGAAAAGAGTGAGGTCCAGAGAAGGCAAATGCCCTTCACTAGCACACTCACAGAGGTAATGGAAGGCAGACTCTAGAACTTAGTCTTTGGACTCACAGCCCAGTGAGCTTCTATACCACCACACTAGCTCCTGGTATGAATCTAGACCATACTGGTTAGAGAATAAGATATCCAACCTCTATTGTCATTAATGATGGATTTCCTTTTATCCTTTCTAAGTCAAGATCTCCAACAGTCTCCAGAACATCTACACACATAAAGATCCAGGAAGAAGAAGGATGTGGAGGGATTAGAAAAAGTTTATTTCCCTCTCTATTGGTGAGGATACTGTCAGTAACAAGTAAAAAAATGTTTTATCTTACCTAATAAAACTTTCCAAGGTTAAGATAGATCCATAGTTGGTTAATTCAGTGACTCAGTAACATCTTCAAAGACCCAAGTTCTTTCCACCTGCCCCCTTTGACACACTCAGCAGGCTGACCTGTCTTTAGGCTAACTCTCTTCATGGTTGCAAGATGGCTGCAGCTGTCTGGGCGTCACATCCAAATCTCACAACGGCTAGCAGAGGTTCTTATCAGCCAGAGCTGTTTCTCATACCTAGGTCAAAACCAGAAAAGGAGAAATGAGACCTCAGGGACTGGACTGATCTTCCTCTAATCCCATGGTAGCCGAGGGGACATCTAGACAAAATCAGGCAAGATGAGGGACAGATGGGTTTTGAATGCCGAGCCAGCTGCCCACTTTCCCCTACTGAGTTCCAAGCACCCTTTTTTTCCCCTTGTACCATTTCATTTTTAGTCACTCTAAGCAAGGACTTTGAATGCCAAGAGCACAATCCTTACAAAGGAGTTTTGCTGCACCAAGACAATAGGCGATGCCCTGCGGAGTTTATTACAATGGATTTCAATTCCATTTCATTTTGTTTAGTAGAAAAGTCATATTCAAAACTCACATTTTCCTCCCCTCTGGGGTCCTCCACTGTTCAGATTCATACCACCAATAAGCAGTCCTAAAAGCCTGTCGGATAATATAAATGAAAATGAGAACAAGAAAGATTTCGGTGCTATTTGTCCTTAATATCCTAGGGCAAGACTTGAATTTGTTTATCTGGAACATTCTTGCAGCTGACAAAGCCTATGAAAACTCTTGGTGCTATAAAAACATCTAATAAGAGCAGCTCTTAAAAACAAAATGCGTATAGGAACTGAGTTTGTTATTCTGTAGCTTTAAAAAAGCTAACAAATAAAGTTAATGTGATCTCTCCAAAGCATCAGATGATTTTATTATCTGTGCTAGAGCCTAAGATGCCGTTTCACAGAATATGCAAATGCGGTGACTACTGTCCATTTTCCCAGAGTGCTTTGCGTATGTGAAAATACATCCCCAAGGATGCTCTCACACCTCTTCCTATTCAAAAAGGGTTGCCTTTAATTTCCTGAAAAACACCCTTCAATGGGGTGAGACACCAAGGGACCTTGCTCCCGCCCTCTCCCCTGAATCCCCACCCCAGCCACACGCTCGTCCACATGCTTGTCCACAAGACTCACTTGTCACTTCTCTAGACTTTGTATCTTTTCTCCCACCTCTGTTCCTTGGCATTCGATCTCCCCCTTGGTCTAAAGTACCCTCCCCATCGCCGCTCCCTTCCTGGCTTGGATAATTCACTCATCCTGCCTCTGAGCCTCCAGAAACACATCCTGAATGCCCACCCCAACGGCCATCAACAGTGTGCTGGGACACTCCTCTTTGCCCTTGATGACCTCCCATTGCACCGACTACTTTGGTAAGGTCAGCTTTGCCATGAACCCCGCCCTGGGCCCCGCACTTTTGGGGGGCTGATCTGATCTTCCCCAGCTACTCCCCTCTCCGTGGGTCAAGGCTGAGGCGACGTGCCCACCTGAACTCATGGCCTTCCCAATCCAGACTGTGCCCCAGGTGCCCAGGCTTCCAGAATCTTCCAGAGTTTCCACTCAAATGACCCCAAGTCGGCTCCAGGAACCCCCCTCCCAAAGGGGACACACTCTGGCGGGCGCAGCTCTGAGGCAGAGGAAGAGCCAAGCTGTGGCTGTTAGAGAGGCTGGGGGCAACTGAGGCTCCTTGCTCCCAGACACGGGGAGAGAAGGGATGGGCGCCCCTTGGAGCTGGGGTCAGTCCTGGGGCTGGAGGTCATCACACGGCCCCCCTTTCCACATGAAACCCCCAAGAATTCTAGAAGCAATCTTTGCCTTCCAGGGACTCCTGTCAAGGTAGGAGAAGGGGATATGCTTTATCTCACAACTCCTAGTACGCGGACGGACCGCGGGCCTCCATCTGTTCCCCAGCCCGGCCCTGGGAGCATTGGGGGCAGGTGTGGGAATGGGCCTCCCAAGGGATGCTTGGTATGATGGGCTCTGGGCGCCTTGTTAGCACGGGTGGCCCTCCAGGCTGTGGGGGATTGGCTGAGGTAAGCTTTACCTCATGGAGCAGCCAGGGAGCCTTCCCCTGCCGGGGGGGGGGGGGGTGGGGGGGCAACAACACTCCCCACCCAGCCTTTCCTTGAGAACTTCTTACAGTGTTTACCAAGCACCGCCAAAACAAAGCGTGAGTTCCCACCAGGTGGGTAATTAATATAAATCATTTCTGTTTGAAATTCATCTCCTGGTAATACTTAGGCTTCAGGTTTTGAGATGATATTTCATTTTGAGGAAAGTCATTCCGCCATGAGAAAGTCTAAGGAAGATTTCTGGCAGGGCTATGGTGGCGTAAGGGTTCGCTGTCTGCTGAATCTTGGCATCCCGGGCCGCACCCGCTTAGACATGGGTCTGGGGGCCACATTTCTGTCACTTCACACGCTCCGGACTGGGGGGCTCCCAAATACAGAGAACACATGGAACCAAGACAATCCGTCTGGGGCAGGCACGGAGATCCGCGTTGGTCAGGATTTTGTGAGTTTGGGTTTGGTTTTGTTTTATTTTAGCTCCACAGGTGATTCCAGGGCACTCTGTCCGGGGGCCCATTGCCCTGAACTAGAAACGGGCACAGGTTTCCACTCAGCAGACCCTCATCACGTGCTGGGCACCGCACCACGGATCACAGGTGTCATGGCGGTTTCCATCTTCCCAGCAAGCCTGTGAGATAGGAAGACTTAGTCTCCTTCTCCGACCGAGGAGAAAACAGAGGCAGGAGAAGTTGGAGTGGTTGTCGAGATCGCAGAGCAGGTTAGTGGTGAATCTAGGGCTAAATTAGAGCCTTCTGGCTCTCAGCCCAGCAGCCTTCCATGGAAGCCCCAGCAAATGGCGGGCTCGAGAAATTGCTAGGCCCTCACCGTGCTGGCAGAAAGGCTCGTAGCTGGCTTTCTCTTCAGAGACGCCGGTTTGTCAGGATAACTCCAAGCGGCTATGCATTCTCTAAGAAAAAGCCTGGCAATCACTTAGAAATTCACATGGCTCCATCAGTGATGAAATGAGGGCCGGCAGAGGCAAACCATGGCGCTTCTGAAGATGTCGGATTCTGAAGCAATAATAGGCCATTATTGAAGGGAAAGGCTCTCATTCCATTAACAACACTGTTTAATGCAAGAACATGAAAAAGCTTTCAAAGCTTTAAGAGCAAACACATGAATTTTTCCTTTTCCAAAAGAAGTTCCCCAACAAGAGCTCTGTCCTTGGGATGGGCCCCAAAGGATATTTCTTGCCATTAATCTTGCAGTCCTAATTTCGGCCGCTTGTTTTCCATAGTTCCGTCAGAAAAACTGGTGCATGCACATGGTTTGTTCAAAGATGACTTGAGAGAGGAAATCTGCTTTTAGGGATGGCTGTCATCGCCTCCGAAATGGCCTCTTCTCCGAAATGGCCCCGGGACTCACCGATCTTCCTTCTTGTCTCCTTATCACCTTCTCTAGGTGAGAAGCCCAGGCTCTCCTCCCTCCCCGAAAGGCCCAGGGCTCTGCATTCTAAGCACATGGCCCCTCTCTTTCCATTCATTTTTCTTTCATGTGAATGTTTTCTTGGACCTCTTTTCTTCTAGATGCGTTGGTTTCCTGGCCACTCTGATTTTTCCGTGGAGCCAAGGAAGGGTCGCCATCCTAAATTTTAGCGCTAAGCCTAAAGATGCCTTTGGGTCTTCCACTTCTCTCCAGGGGCACCCCTTCTTGGCTGTTCCTCCAGAGACAATCTTTGCATGGATAAGCATCTCTGGGTAGGTATGTGGTTTTATACACAAATGTTTATGGACTGCATAACTTGTCCTGCACTATGCTTCTAAGTATATATACATACGTTATATAATTACATATCATATGTATATAATTATATTGTGTTATATTCATAATTACTATAGAATAGAATATATAATACATACCTATATTTGAAGGGCATTGATTTGTATATACTTTTTTATACAACCACATTTCTCAATTATCTAATATTTATATAGATTTTTTTTATTGGTTCTTTGGGATTTTTCAGCTAAGCATTGATACTATGTGACAATAATGATTGTCTTATTTTCCTTTATACTTTGTTTGCCTCATTTCTCCTCATCTAATTGGCATCAGCTATTTAACAATGTTAACTAACAGTGTGATACATAGAACATTCATAAAAGTTAACCATAGACCACAAAGAAAATCTTAATAAATTTCAAAGAATGGAAATTTTACAAACAACACCACTAATCATAATACAATAAGAGTAGTGATGTTAATAATGAAATAAAAAATCTCGGGGCACCTGGGTGGCTCAGTCAGTTAAGTGTCTGCCTTTGGCTCAGGTCATGATCCCGGGGTCCTGGGATTGAGCCCCACATCAGGCTCCCTGCTCAGTGGGGAGCCTGCTTCTCCTTCTCTCTGCAGCTCCCTCTGCTTATTCTCTCTCTCTCTCTCTCTGGCAAATAAATAAATAAAATCTTTTTAAAAATAAAAAATCTCTTCTCTCTGGAATTAAGATATATACTATTAAACAATTCTTAGGGCAAACAGAAACTACAAAATGAATTTACACAACTTCTTTAAAATGAAATGGACTGAAAAATGTATCAGAATTGACAGGATCTGCAAAAGCCAATTATCAGAGGAAAATATATCATAGTAATGTCATACATTAGTACAGCGTTACTCTGAATAACAGAGTAAGCTAAAAGAAGACAGAAGAAAAAAACTTAATAAAGATAAAACAATTTAAAGAGTTAGAAAAAAAAGGAAAGCAGTAGAAGTAAAAGTAACAAATCTGGTTCAGTCAGTGAAAACCCCCAACCAAAAAACCCACAAATCATCAGGCTAACCTAATTGGGAAAGAAAACACAAATGCGCAAAGTTAGAAATGACAAGTGGGAAGTGACCATCAAAACAGACATTTCCCAAAAAGTTGTGAGACTACTATGCAGAATGCTATGCAAATGAATTTGAAGACCTGGATAAAATGAAGAATACCCTACAAAAATGACAGTCTATCAAATTCAGTGAAGATGCTTCCCACCACCACCGCCATGCTCCAGGCCCACGTGCTTTCATGGGCTTTCACGGTCTCAAATATCGAGCCATCCCCCCTCATGAGTATACACCAAAAGAAAGGCAGAGACCCATCTCCCTCATGAACATCAATAGCATGAGGGCTATTACATATCTTCTTAATATATGTATATGTATTATACATTATATATATATTTATAATCCAGAATTGAATTAAATGGAAAACTGCAAGATTTTTACTAAAGTCAGGAACAAGGATGCCTTTTATTACCATTACTGCTTAGCACTGTATTGGAATATTAACCAACGCAATTAGGCAAGAGAAAACAAGAAGAGGCATAAGAATTAGAAAGGAAGAGGTAAAATTTTCACCATCTACAAATCGTGTGATTTTTATCTGTGGAAAACCCCGAAACAGCAACGGGAGAACCGCTACAAACAATGTAATTCAGGGAAGTGGCAAGTTACAAAATGAACATAGAAAAATCAATAGCTTTCATATATAAAAACGGAAACCACTTTAAAGCATACTCCATTCATATAGCAAAAAAGGAAAGAAACTATGAATACTTAAGTGTAAAGTTGACAGTGAATGTCTGTCACAGTTTGTGTTCTCTGGGGAGCAGATGCCAAGATGGAGTCGGGAGTGCAGACAGTGGAAGGCGGAGGAGACTGGGAGGTAATGGAGGAGCCCTCAGAGCCCTCCTGGGTGACAGTCCCTGCCAGCCCAGTGGCAGATCTGGAGTTAGAGTTGTCCTGTGTTGGACTCAAGTGTCCAGGCTCTTAGAGTGGCCTTGCTCGGTCAATGCCAGGGCTCCCCGGGGAATGACGTAACTGGCACAAAAGCTGAGGTAGACTCTGTAGTATTCTGTGATTTATGATAAGAAATATATATTTGGTCTCCTTCCCATTTCTGCCGGAGCTCCCGAATAAACCCTCGGAATTTCCTAAGAGATGAGAGCAATCGAGTGTCTTTTGTAATGTTAATGAGGTGACTTTTGGCCACGCTGAAGGTCAGGGCTGGTTGCCAGGCTGGTTCCAATCCATGGGAATGGAAGGCTGGAGGTTTCTGGTCCACTGCCTGACCTACTGGGAGGGGAGGGGGATATGGCAAAGGTAACCACCCGTGGAATGGATGGCCAGTGATTTAACCAATCATGACTATGAAATGAAGCCTCTATGAAAACCTAAAAGGATGGGGTTCAAAGAGCTTCCAGGTTGGGGAACACATGGAGATTTGGGGAGACTGGCACCCTAGAGAAGGCGTGGAGGCTCTGCACCCTTTACCCAAACCCTGGCCCTAGGCCTCTCCTCCCTCTGTCTGTTCCTGAGTTACAGCCTTTCATTTATTTCTTTTTCAAAAATTTGTTTATTAGAAAGAGAGTGTGCGGGGTAAGGGGGGTGGGGGCAGAGGGAGAGGGAGAGAGAGAATCTTCAGCAGACCCCATTCTCAGTGCAGAGCCTGACGTGGAGCTCGATTTCACAACCCTGAGATCACAACCTAAGCCAAAACCAAGAGTTGCACACTCAACAAACTGCACCCCACACGCAGACCTATATCCTTTTATAATAAACCAGGATTCCAATAAGTAAAATGTTTCTCTGAGTTCTGTTAATTAATCTAGCAAATTAATCTAACCCAAGAGAAGGTCATGGAAACCTCCCGCCTAAAGCAAGTTGGTCGGAAGCCATGACAACCTAGACTTGATCCCAGCATCTGAAGAGGGGCTGTGGGGGATACAGTCTAGTGGGATTGAGCCCTTAACCCGTGGGGCCTGCCACTCTCTCCAGGTAGGGAGTGTTAGAACTGAGTGGATTGTGGACACTCAGCTGGTGTCTGAGAATTGCTTGGTGGTAGCGGGAAACCCACACACGTGCTGGAATTGGGTGCAGAATCTAATAATCCTGACCAAAGTACCTGCTGGAGGCTATCAGCCGACCACCTGCCCCTAACTGAAGAGACATCTGAGCGGCGTGTTTCTGTCTTCTAGAACACCCAAAACCTGCCTGAGAAAAAAACTAGAAAACCCTCTTGAGACAGTAAAAGAATGTGCACAAATAGAAAGACATCTCATGTTCTTTGACAAGGAAACTCAACATCATAGAGATGTTACGTTACAGATGGAAATGCAATCCAGTAAAACTAAGTTCTAGACGGGGAAGTGCGATCCAACAAAAATATCACCAGAATTTTTGTTTGTTTGCTGGAGCTGCACAAGTTGATGATGAAGTTCCTTTGGGAGAACAAACAAGCAAGAAGAAAAGCAATTTTTAACATTTTAAAAATTGTTATCTCTAGGAGGAAAGAAGGAATAGGATAGAGAGAGCAGGTTTAGAGGTCAGTCTTCCTTGAATATACCTGTTTTATAGATTTGATGTAAATACTTTATGTATCTTAAAACAACATTAAACTTTAAAAAGCAATCTCTTAAAATAAGAGCAAAATGAGACAGATGACTTTCACTCGGTCTCTGGGATGTGACCTATCCCCATAGAGACCACTATTCCAAGTGACTTTAAAGCATCACATCTTGATTTTACCTCCCAAGTGGGATATAGCCTCTGAACAAAAGAACCCGAACCTCCCCCCCCACTAAACAAAGAGCTTAAACTGATTTTTGCTATTCATACTGTTGGTCATAGTTTTTATAGCATTATTCTGGAACTACTGTGTATGTATTCATGGGATAAAAAAATAAGCAATTATGTTCAAGTGAAACTGGGATTTTGGGAGTGGGAGAAGGAAGCATAGCGTAAAATCAACATGCTTAACAAAAACCATGTAGGTCTGTAATTTGCTAGTCCTGGCCACTGAGCAAACCTGGAAACAATGACTAATCCAGAAATAAGAGGCACCCCCCAGCTCCCAGTCATGGTCACTAATACTATATCCCACTAAAAGGACGCCAGGCATCCTGGTAGAAATAACTGATCCCAGGTCTGGGGCAGGTGATTTGAAGGAGAGCCTGGAACATCTGCCACACCAGGAGGCAAGGAAGTCATCAAAGATTACTAGAGTCATGGTGAATGAATTTAGGAGTAAAGAGAATCTCACGGCACAAAATTGGATAATTGGAACACCAGTAAGATTGACCATTTCAAAAGATAAAACACATCAAATATGTCTAAAATAGTAAGCTCGTAATGGTAGGGAAAACAAAACATAAAATTCCTCATTGGTCACCTCTGGGGAATACTAGGAAACCAACTCTGTTTGGAAAACTGGCAAATTAAGAGAAAGAATGAAGCATTTATCCAACCATTCCCTTATGAACTGTACCTTGGGTTAGCCAAATAGTTGATGAGGGGATTTTTCATTCTATTGAAGAATGACAGCTTAAGAAGAGATGGTAGAAGGAGATTACCATTTACAAACTCCAAGGAGTTAATAGATTGCAGGAATAACCATGGAAGGCTGCCAACATCACAAAAACAGACAACTACATATCATGTGCCTCCTGATGGAAATACTTAGCTCCCCTATGAAGTAGCCCCTTCCCAAATTAAATCTAAGTCGGATTAAGTCTTTGAATCTAACTACCAATTTACAAGAAAAACAGTGGACAGAGGAACATGTCAAATGACACCGTGGAGATGTAAGCAGCAAAATCCATACCATAGGATATTGGACTGAACAAACAACTGGGTTTCTTCACGAAAACAAAGAGTTGGGGTGGGGTGGGAGCAGGGCACAAGCCTAGATGACAAGAGTCCTAAGAAATCTTAGATGGAGATGCTGTCAGCCACTTTCCATGTAAAATTTTATTTTCTTATGTGTTGGAACAGTTTAAACAATATTTGTATTTTCTATTCTTTAATTTTTTTCTAGCACTATCCTGTGAAGCCATCTGGACCTGTATTATCTGTTTTAGAGGTAACTCTTTGACAATTTTTTCATTTTATCCCACATTAATTGATCGATTTTAGATTTTCTAGCTCCCCCGGGGTCAGTCTCAGTCATTTGTATTTTCACGCTCCCCTGTATTTGCAGAGAGTTGCACAGCTAGTAGGTTGAACCATGAGTTGCCATCAATAATTTCATACGGTTCTATCCAGTAACATTTTTTTTTTTTGAGAGAGAGAGAGAGAGCTCAAGGGGGAGGGAAGGACAGAGGGAGAGGGAAAGAAAAAATCTCCAGCAGACCCCACACCCAGCAGAAGCCCGATCAATGCAGGGGTGGTATAGAGGTAAAATTTTCACTATCTACAAATCGTGTGATTTTTATCTGTGGAAAACCCCGAAATCTATGCATGACCCTGAGATCATGACCTGAGTCAAAGCCAAGAGTTTTGACTGAGCCACCCAGGTGCCCCTCCATCCGATAATTTTAAGCAGAATTATTTTCTTTGTTCCATTATCATATCTTATATCATATCTTTGCATATTTGGGCTTTCCTTATTTTTAGAGCTTAGATTAGCTAATGGCTTGTGCTTTTTATTTCATTCTTTAACCCAAAAGATCAGTTTGGGATTTAACTACCATCGTTATGTGTTTTCTGGCTCATTTGATTTCTGCTTTTATCTTAATTAACTCCTTCCTTCTGTTTTCTTTAGGATTATTTTGTTTTTATCTTGTATTCATTTGGATTGGAAGTTGATTTTTTGATTCGTTCACTCCTGTTTATTAATATAATGTATTAAAATTTTGAATTGCTTTAGCTACATCTCATACATCTGATACAAGTGTTTTTGCTACTGGTATCTTTCATTCCAGAGAGTCTGCAATTTCAGTTTTTCTCTCTGATCCAAAGAGATTTTTAAGAGCTAGAAAATTTGTGGGTGCCTGGGTGGCTCAGTCTGTTAAGCATCCGACTCTTGATTTTTGGCTTGGACTGTGATCTCAGGGTCACAGAGCCTGCTTAAGATTGTGTCTCTCCCTCTCCCTCTGCCCCTCCCCTCCCCCCAAAAAAGCAAAAAGCCAAAAAAAAAAAAAAGGTAGAAAATTTAGAGAACCTACTATGTTAACTCTATCTATTTTTATTGCATTGTGATCAAGAATGCTGCTTGTACTCTTTTTCCTTTTTTAATTTTAATAAAGCCTTTTGTTCTAAAATCTTTTTTGTAAATGTCCATCATGCCCTTATATGTGATATATTCTTTTATATTTAAAATTTTATTTTTAATTTAAATGCTGCAAATTCACATTTTTTTAGCGTAGTAGATAGTTAAGTTTTGTTTGTGGTTTTTTTTATAGTCATATGACTTTTAAAAGCACAGAGTCATTTAACCACGACCACAATCTACATAGAGAACAAACAGTTCCATTACCCAAAAGATCTCCCTCAGCTACTCCTTTGTGTTGAGCACTCCGCCATCCCCAACCCCTCACAATGACTATCTGATACTCCCTCACGGTTTTGCCTTTTCCAGAACGTCACGTGAATGGTCATGCAGCCCGCCCACTTTGAAGACCAGCTTCGTCAGCGTTATGCATTTGAGGTTCTTCCGTATTTGGTGTGCATCCGTCGTTTAGGTGTTGGGAAACGTGGATAAATGATGTGACGTCATGTCTTCTCTCCGAGGCCCCCCGCCCCTGCTTCGACAGTCCGCTGGGGAGGCTGTGATCGCCGAGACCCCAAGGTGGGGCGCACATTTCCTCTGAGAGGAGTGCTGAAAAGGCACTGCTGGGAGAGACGTGCTTTCCAGAAAGCTTTCCAAGGCCATCAACCCCATCACCTCACAGAGACAGAAGCAGGACAAGGCATGTCCGGACTGCCTGTCTCAGAAGACAGAAGGATGCACCTCAACCAGGGGGTTGGCCAGGAGGCTCCAGTTTGCCTCAGCTGTGACGTTAACAGAAGGAAGAGCAAATTCGGGCTGCAGGCATGTGACTGAAGTGGAGAGAGAAAGCAGGGGCAACATCATTCTGGTCCTAGCAAGACAGGGCTCTGAGGAAGCCCGGCGATGTGTAAGCAGACCCTAAAAGTCAGTTAGCAAGGTTGCCACGAGAATGGCCCTTTCAGATTCGTCAGCAGGGAACACAGCTGACCCTTGGCCCCTACGCAGATGCCCTCTCAAATCATGAATGAGCATGCTAGGGACCCTGAGGCCAGCCCGTTCCCGGGAGATGGGTCTCCTCTGACAGGGGACATGGCTCAAGGACTCCCTGATGGCCTCGCCACTTCCCTCAAGGTCAGGCCTGCCCTGGGTCGCCCAGCTGGCCATGCCTCTCATGCTCCGCCCCATGTTCTCCCACAGGCTCTCCCCTGATAAACAAGTTCCCTTGGTTTTTAATCTTGTGGTAGTGTCTGTTTCCCAGAGTTCCCTCACTAACACAAGTGGTACAGCCCTTGTACAGGGGTCAGGTAAGGACTGGGGACTGGCTCACCACTGCTGGGAGGCTGAAGATGACGCCATCTTGGCTGAAGGTGGGACACCAGTAGTTTCACAGGTGGTGACCTGGGGAAATGTCCCAGCCATCATGGCTGATGTGAGAGCCATAGGGCCTCCCAGGCATGGGGCAAGTTCACTATGGGGGTGGCTCAGAGAAGCCAGGAAGAGGTGAAGGCCAGCTCTCAGCAAGTGGACATGCAGGGGCTTCCCTGGGAGATGGGGGAAAGGCTGAGGGAGGAGGCCTTCTGGAATGGGTATTCTATGTCAAGCTGGAAGATGGTGTCCCTACTAAGTGGCCAGTCCCCTAGGGGAAGGACCCTATGAGGTCATGACAAGTATGCACCATGACGGTCCTCTGAGTCCTTCCCCAGAGGGATCTGAGGCCATTCACTTGGGGAACTGTACACTGGGAAGGAGAGAGTAGCCAGACATTTTGAGGGCGACTGGACATGGAGCTCAAGTTGACACTGATCCCAAAAGACCCAGCATGGCCCCCTGTTAGCATGGGGGCCTGTGAGAGCCTAGCAACAAATAGGGTCCTGACACATCCTGACATAAGTACAGCTCACAGAGGCCCCCCAGTCCACACGCCCTCCCTGTAGTTGCGCCCACAGGCCCTGGTGTATCCTTGGAACTGATACACTTGGCAGCTGGAGCAGGTCTCCACCTGAATTCCTCTCAGGTGCCCCAGCCGACCATGACCCAAACTGACCATCTGCCCTCAACACCTGCTTCTCCTGGATTCCTATCTGGGGAGACCGCCGTCCAGCTGGTCACACAATGGCGCCTGGGCATCCGGGTCTCTCCTCCAACCCCAAGAGGGACACTGAGCCCACAGAGCCAACACATCCTGCAGAGTCTGTCCCAAACCAGGGATGGCCCTCAGGGTCAGGCCTGCTTTGCTTCCTGTTGATAAGCAGGGCAGAGACACGCGAAAGCGTGAGTCAACATACTCGTCCATCCTCTTTGAGACTCTGCACAGCCATGCATCTCAGAGAGCGGTGACCTTGCCAATGGCTGTTTCTCAACCCAAGGTGACACCAAATGACATTCAGACTGTGTCCACATGGCTTCAAATCCCTGCACTGGGATGACATTTCCTTTTCAAATGTCCGGCCTGTTGAGGAGTCACCTTCGTGGGGCAGACCGGGTGGGCAGTTTTCCCACAGAGACAGTCCCGGAGCACTTTCTGGATGCAGCTTCCTAAGCAGAACGTTATTCAAAGCAAGTTCCGTGGGTCACTCTCTCTCTATTCTTTAATAAGAACATTAACAAACACACAGACAAATTCTGGGCAGACTCTCTCAGAGGGATTTTGTAAGTAACACACGTTCTAGCTCTGGAAATGCAGAATCTATCTTCTAGAAAGGGGCGCACAAACCTTGCTGTCCCTTGATGACAGCTGAGAGCACTCTGTTTTGCTTCCCAGATGGAAAAAGAAATTAAGTCAAGAATGGAGAGTCACGTGCGGAGGTGCCCTGGTCCTACAAAGGGGGTTCCTCCCCGGCCCCACCCGGGACAGGCTCTCCAACATTCTGGACAACCGGCCTTTCAAAAGGAATCTTCTCCTGTTTTATCTTCTAATGGTTTCTGTTGGTTTATAAGAAAGCTAGGGATATGTGTGGTTTTTCTTTATATGGACATCCTGATGAAGTCCCTTACCAGGGCAGTAGGGTTTTTTTAGCTGATTCTCCGAGGATTTTGTGTGTCTCCATCCATCAGTAAATAATGATAGTGTTGTCTCCCCTTTGTCAGTGGTTATTTATCTTCATTGCGTTTTCAGCCTTCCAACAACAACTACGGCATAGATTCCTGGAGTTATTCTCCATGATGAGAACAGTGCTGAGCAGCTACAGGTCGATGGGGTTGGCAACACCAGGAACTAGGGCAGGAGCCATCACAGACGTTTGGATGGATACGATGCTAGCCTGGGATAGGACGGAAGCAGGAAATAGCTGAGAATGCTTTAGGCAAAGAAGTGCCAACCGCTGTTCCTCTCCTCTCCCCTTCCTGAACACTTCAGTCCAACGCCCATAGGTGGCGCTGCAAGACAGGTGTCCCTCCAGGGGCCAGAAGGAGCTGCTGGCCAAGGTAAGATGTCAGAGTCCAATCACAGAGAAAAGGGGGTCTTTGACGTTTGTGGGGAGCCGGCTGCATGGGTGTCAGAGCCCAAGAGGATGAAGAAGGCATTCAGGCAAGGAGCTGGCCTGACACAGAGCAGGGGCTGCCCACATAACAGGTGGCATGAGGTATCCGAACCCAAGTGAGGGCAGGAGGCATCCACATGGGGGGAGAACCAGGGGGCAGCCCAGCTCAATGGTTGGAGCCCAAGCAAGAGGGGGAGGACATCCACGTGGGGGACAGCCTGGGCAGGGTACCCACCAGGGTGAGAAGGTCTGACCTAGCATGGGGTCAGGGAGAGGAGCATCTGCTTAGGGCAGGAGGTAGCACCATTGAGGAGAGTTTGATTACATATGGGGACACTGATCTAATAAGTAAACATATAAGGATAATGGGAGGCAAGTTTCTCACTGTCACAGAAGTGAGTTACAAATTTGGAAAGAGGGACAGGGTTGAATCAGATTAGAAAGTATCTGTGTCAACTTGGGGTTTGGAGAGAGACAGATGATAGATAACTGGAGATGATAGATAGGATGGATAGTTGGATGGATAGATAATAGTTGGATGGATAGATGATAGATAGTTGGAAGGAGAGATAGATGATTGATAGAGATAGATAGAAGATAGATAGATAATAGACTGATGTATATTCCCTGCTTCTGCCCTCAGGGCAGAACTCTCAGGGCAATGAGCACACCCAGCACCCGGATTTCGGCCTTTTCATTTCATTCTCCATGGAAAGAAACCCACATTCCTTGGAGAAATAACTGACTCCGGCGGCAGCCCCCTCTCTGAAGGGATTCACGGTTCATGGTGACCGATGAGCGGAAGACAGTGCTGACCACTGACACGGCAGCATTACCAGGACCCTCGCCCTTGAAGTTTTAAAGTAACCCATTTAGTGGTATTGCATTACCGTAACATAGTAAATGACATAGAATAAAGACTAAGGTCTCCCTACCATTGGCACCACTGCCCCCGGCCCCTGCCGATGGCGTGAAGATGGGGCTGGGCTCGGCTTCCTGCCCTGCGTCCGACAAGCACGGAGGTTCTGAGGCTGTACGTTGTTCTTTTAAAAACTGGGTCACACCATGCAATCTTGTTGATGACTAGCTTTCTCCACTTCAGAAGACCGCCCATCCAGGTCAACACAAATCCATCTCGACTCTTCCCACGAGAGGCACAGCGTCTCACAGCCCGCGTGCAACACTGTTTGCTCAAACACCCTGCACTGAAGGGGTCCCCAGGAGTCCGAGTTTCTCACTATAAACAAAATCAACATCACTTGGCTTTGAGAAAAAAAGAGAGAGGGAGGGAGAGCTAAGGAGACCCAAAAGAACGGTTGGAAGATGGGCCCTGTGAGGTAGTATTTTCTCTCCTTCAGGAAGAACCACTTGAGGGTCTGAAACCCCTGAAAGTTTCTGTGGCAGGAATTAGCTGTGCCTGGAGCCCGAAGGACAAACTCGGGCCAAAACTCCCGCTATTTTCAGCTGCAGAACACAGCCCCCAGCTGGACCTGCTGGCCAGCCCTGGCGAGGGCACGCGGGCATTCAGCTGTGCTCAGCACCCCCCTCCCCAACACCAACAGCCCTTCTCAGTGGGGACAAATGCAGAAGAAACCCGGCCGGCCATGAGCAGCTCGGATGCACGGATGCAGGGATGCAGGTAGGTGTAATGACGTCCCCCACTGTGCCCTTCCCTGGTGGGGAGGGGGATATGCGCCCGCTGATGGTGTTATTCAAAGAAGCTTCTCTCTGTCATTGTCTGGGGCTGGCAGCTCTCTCTTCGAATAAAGAGCCCAGCTGTTTCCCTTCCCATTTGTCTCACTCTGACCCAGAGTCCAATTGCGGATGGCACGGATAATGGGCAATCATGCCCCCGGAAGGGTGGTTTTGGTGGCGGCAACAGAGAGCAGTGGAAAGACCTCCAGACATCACATCTAAGAGGAGAGGGCCCTGTCGGGTCACCTGCCCCCAGGGGGCCTCGGACTTCTCACCTGATCCGAACCCGACCCAGAGTGCCTGGCTGGGCTGCTCAGAGGGGGACTCAAGATCACGTCCTTGCGGGGCTCCATCTCCCTTCTCCACGGGCCTAAGCCGGAGGAAGCAGGACGGGTGGCATCACCAGGAGAGAGGACCTGAGGGGTGGTGAGAGATGGCGTCCCCGGAGGGCAGTGAGCAGCTGCAGGGGAAGAGAATGGGGCAGGCAAGTCTTGGGCCAAAATGGAAGACAGAGCAAGGGAGCAGGATTGCAGGTAAAGCTGGTACAGGGAGGCCCATGGAGAGCCAGAGGGGAGGCAACACTGTGGGCCGGTGTTGAGCTAGCTGCATGGGCCAGCTGGCCAAAGGCAAAAAACAAGGCCACAGGTCACCCCCTGCCAGCCCCCCTTTACCGGGCCAGCATACCACACCTCACAGCCTGAGCAAGTCTGCTCTGGGGCACAGTCTTGGCATCAGCAGACGTGCCCTTGGCCTGTGGGAGTCACCACGCCCCGAAATGCCTATGGGCTTCCCCTCCCTTCTCTCCCCACCCCAGACACCCCTTCACCAATGACTGACCTATACAGGGGTACAAAAGACTAGAGGGCTTCCTAAACAGTAGAGAGAGCCTTCTTCCTTTCTTTCTCTTTTCTGCTGCTTTGACTGTGAACATAATGGCTGGAGCTCCAGCAGCTATTTTAGACTATGAGGTTGCTTTGAGACTGGGAGTGATGCACAGCAAAACAGAAGACAGAAGGAACCTCGGTCCTTAGAGACTTCATGGAGTCACCACCCCAGCTCTGAGTTAACCTACTGTCTTAGCCTGTTTAAGCGGCCATAACGGACTACCCTAGACAAAGAGACTTAGAAACAACAGAAATTTCTCTCTCCTGGTTCTGAAGGCTGGGAAGTCTGGGATCAAGGTGCCCACAGATTTGGTGTCTGATGAGAGCCTGCTCTCAGCTTCATAGATGGCTGTCTTCTCCACATGTCCTCACAGAGCAGAAGGAGTGAGGGAGCTCTCTGGGTCCCTTTCATCAGCACCCATCCCATCGATTCATGAGCGCGCCTCCCTCAGGACCTCTGCACCTCGCAAAGGCCCCACCTCCCCACACTCTCACATTGGGGGTTCGGGTTCAACAAATGAATTTGGGGGGACACATTCAGTCTATAGAAGCTACTTCTGAACCTGTTATGTGAACTAAGAAGCCTTCGTGTGGCTAAGCCTCTGTGATCGGGCTGATTCCCTCGCAGTGAACGTAATCTAACGGGTACGGTCTGGGCCAGTCCCTGACCGCTCTGCTCACAAGTCCATTTGTGCCCGTCTGTCCTTGTTCTCACATTTCATGTGACTTCCTCAGCATGGAGTAATGACTTATGCGATGCTTTACTGGACTTGGTTATTTTTCTCCTTTAGAAGTGATAAAACACAAGGGATTCTTTAAGAGCATAACATCAGCCAGCACCGTCTTCCGAAAGTTAAGTATTTCAGGAGTAAAAAGGGTCTCTTGGACCCACATAGGGACGATGCTAAGGGTCAAGGAGTCGCATCTGGGACTGATCGCTCCCCCATCACGGACTGCACGGCCGCCCCCAGACCCACGGCCCACTCGTCAGTTTGGAAGTTACACCTGCCGTCCCATGGGGAGGGGACATCGGGGGAGTCAGGGGACCACGACCCGGTCGGAGCTGAGCGGCCTTGGCACCTCCCATTGCTCCCCGGGGCCCGAGTTTCCTCGGCCGTAGAGAGCATGCTCAGGGACTTCACGATCGCGTAACAGCCACACAAGGGCCAGGACACAGATCCCGTTCTCATGCAAGGTGAGTCTCCCCAGGAGTTGTGAGTGGAGAGACGTGCGTGCGCAGGCGAGGGGGTGCCCCGTGGAGCGACCCCACGTCTCACTAACGAACCCAGCGCTGACTAACCGGCGAAGCCAAGAGTTCTCAGCCCCGCAGGCCCTGAGCTGCACTGACAGTCACCTTCCTGCTGTCCCCATGGCAACAGACACAGAGCATCGCTCTGCGGGACCTGTTGTCGAAAAGCAAACAGTTTCTGCTCAGGGTTTGTTAGCACGTTAGCATTTCACGAAATCCAAGAAATAACTCGCTCTTGGCTCCTTGCATATTTTCCCCATGACCCCCTCAGCACACCTGTGGCTCATGAGCCCAGAGTCAAAGAGGAGGGATGGAGGAGGAGTCCCCCGCGTTCTCGGCGCCAAGGCTGCAGAGAGGCCTGGCCCCACCTGGGGCTGGGCAGAGCCCAGGTCTGGGAGGGACCGAAGCAGCCGAGCAGGAGCTACTTGGACCCTTCCCCAAACCCACCTGCTGGGATACACAGAACACAGTGGAACACCAGACAGCTGTCCACAGGAGTGGACTTTTGATGGAGGCTGCCGCGTGGATGGACCTTGGAAACGTGGGAAGTGAAATAAGCCAGACACAGAAAGACAGACCCTGCAGGATTCTCCTTCACCGAAGCACTTAGAGCGGGGAAATTCTGTCACGCAGAAGACAGAATAGGGGATCCCAGGGGCTGGGGGCAGAGGCTGGGGGAGCCATTGTTTGATGGGGACGGAGTCTGAGGCAATAAGAAAGTTTAGGGTACAGATGATGATGGTCACACAGCGATGGGAACGAATGGTCCAACTGATAAATATCATGTTATGTATATTTCACCATGAATCAAAAAAAAAACCTCCTGGGCTGGGACTGGACCCTGGGTGTCGGCATCAGAAATGGGGACGGGGGGGGGGGGAGAGCAGTGTGCTGGGCTTGGGGTGCCGGCGTGGGAAGGCCAAGTCTGGGCTCACCACACGGTAGGGTACAGAAACGTGGCGGGGCCGGGGTTCTGGGGGGACCTGGAGAAGCTGTACCTGGGGCTTTGCCGTTCACCAAACTGGGCCTCCAGGTGCCCCCAGCGCTGCTCAGGGGCGCACCTCTCAGCCGGACAGAGTCACCCTCGACAGACCAGGCAAGAGAGCAGCCCCAGTGTGATCCTCTGCCGCCAGCTGGTGACAAATGATCATCATTAAGGAGGAACGCATGACCCATTTGTCATTTTTGACATGAGAAGTCCAGAAGGTCTCATTGACCGTGGAGTTCCCTTCCGACAGGAAGTGACAGGCCATTTAGCAAGGCTGCTCCGGGATCTTTCATCGCCGTTCCATTTACATGAAGCAAGCACAGCTTGGGGACTGAAGCAATATAATTTTAACACTTAATTACTTCGCTTCCTCATTGACAAGACAGCTGCATCCGACGCAATTTGTCATTTCATTAGGCAATAAATATTGAAAACAGCAAATAAGCCACCGTGTGCAAGCACAGCTGGCGGCCGGGGGCCGACGCACAGCCAACGGGGTATCAGCACCCCTCACGCCCGACCTGCACTTCTTCCTCCGAGTCAGATGAAACCACAAGTTCCCGCCACATCAGCCCCCACCGTCCTCTCCAACCATGGGTACGTGCTTTGGGGGGCACTTTTGACCAATTTGCCAATCCCTTATTATAAAGTCAGGAAGCCCCCTGACTTGGGTCCCTGGCAGACAGCCCCTTGGGAAAGCACCATTGTTTCCCTGCCTCGCCCAGGGCAGGACTTTGTGGGACACAGTTTCTCCTGTGCCACGCGGAAGGCAGGGCCTGGAGGGAGGAGAGAATGGCGGGGGCGCAGGGCGGGGGGGCTGTCTGGACACCACGGAGGGAACCCAGGAGGCTGGGCTGGGAAGGATCAGGAGGGGCCGTGGAGCAGAAGGACATTCATTCCAGAACCAGGAGAACAATGAACATAGAGGAGGACCCGTAGCCTGGCCCGGGACAGCCAGGAGAGAACGGGGCTGCTGGGGACCAGATCACTGTGAGGACAGGGGCTGGTCCCATGGGGTCTCAGAGCTCTGCAGGGACAAGGCCTGCACGAGGACTCTCTCTCTCTCTCTCTCTCTCTCTCTCTCTCTCACACACACACACACACACCCCGATACTCAGCTCTACTCACGCTAGCATGGTTGTTTTGCATAATAGCCCCTGCTGGCTTCCTGTGGGCTGAGGAAAGTGGGCCGAGCAAAGGGGAAATTCTGACAGTGAAAAACGGGGGAAAAAACGCCTGCTTGACACTGATCAAACATTTACCTGGTGCTAGGTGTCCGTATGTTATCGCATTTCTCTCCGAGACAGCCATGTGAGGCGGGGGCCTTTATCTCCAGAGAGGTTAAGGCCCCTGCCTAAGGTGACAAAGTCAATAAGTGACACCTTATTGGCTTCACTTATTGGCACCTGAACTCAGATCTGTACTTTTTTTTTTTTTTAAGCCACCACAGCCAGCAGAACTTCTCGATAATTCTTCCTCTTAACCCTTTAACCCAGAGTGACAGACTCGGTGCTCCCTCCACTCCTACACCCAAAGTCAGGCCACAGATCTGGTAGTAGTCATTCACACTTTAGTGTGAACTTAAGTCCCTGCGCTATTTGTCCCAGAACTAATGTGCATGGCACAGCTCCACTGTAATAGGAATTGTCTTCGTCAGCTTGGTCTCCTGGAACAAAATACCATAGATGGGGCGGCATAAACGGATGCCAGTATGGTGAGGCTCTTCCTGGCTTGCAGATGACTGCCTTCTCGCTAAATCCTCACATGACTGAGAAGGAGGGCACTCCGGTCTCTTCTTCTTGTGAAAGCACTCATGCCATCCTGAGGCCTCACCCTCGTGATCTTACCTAAACCTAACCACCTCCCGAAGGCCTCGCCTCCAAAGAGCATCACTTTGGAAGCCAGGGGGATGCAAGCATGCCGTCCATCGCAGGAACGGAGTTTGCGAAAGAAAGCCAGGAGCGAGTGAGCAGACGCAGAAAGACCACCATAGCACCCTTGAACCTCTCCTATCAGAGAATCCGATGCTCCAGCTACACATCCTGTCAGTCGTCTCCAGCCTTCGGCAGACCGCCGCCCACCCGTCCAAGCCACGTCATCGATTAACTGCGAGATAAGATGAATGACTCCAACATCCCTTTTAAACCTACTTTTCTTTTTTTTAACTTTCTCTTTTATACATACACATACCAATTTTTACAAAAATGCTTAAGTGGGAACATGTCAGTCCTACCAACTATACTGTTTTTATTGGTTTTCTTTTTTCTTTCTTTTTCTTTCTTCCTTTCTTCCTCTCTTTTTCTCTTTCCTTCCTCTCTCTCTCTCCCTCCCTCCTCCTTCCCTCCCTCTTTCTTTCTTTCTCTTTCTTCCTTTCTTTCTTTCTCTCTTTTTCTCTCTCTCTTTCCTTCCTTCCTTCCTTCCTCTCTCTCCCTCCCTCCTCCTTCCCTCAATCTTTCTTTCTTTCTTTCTTCTTTTTCTTTCTTCCTTTCTTTCTCTCTTTTTCTCTCTTTTTCCTTCCTTCCTTCCTTCCTTCCTTCCTTCCTTCCTCTCTCTCTCTCCCTCCTCCTTCCCTCCCTCTTCTTTTTTCTCTTTCTTCCCTTCTTTCTTTCTTTTTCTTTCTCCTTCCTTCCTTCCTTTCTCTCTCTTTCTCTCTTCCACTTTCAGCTTGCCCCACCCCCCCCAGCTGCATCTGTCAGTTCTATTATTCTGGAAACCCCAGCCTAGAACAGACTTGAGAACCCAGACTGATATACCCGCAAATCCAAGTTGAGTATTTAGCATATATCCATCCACAGTTTCCTCCACACCCACACAATCCTTTCCAGAAAAACACACACCGTAGCCCCATGTTCACTGAAGGGAAATTATGGAATTTCCTAGAAAAAGGCTATAAAAATTCTATCAATTCCACTTCTTCTATCCCCCCTCCTTCCATCCCGTCCCATCCCAGGCAAAGCCCTGTCCTCACCCCCATCTGCAGCCTCTCTCCGACCTATCTCCTTGGAACCCCCTGCCCAGCCTCTCCCCCATCCCCACGGCTTCCGCCAAGCTCCCGGCATGCCATCTCTGTGCTCCCAAGGAAACTTCTGTCTCTTCTTCAGACACCAAGTTACCCTGAGGGGTGACTTCTTATGCAATGTTTTTTATAACAAGATGGAAGTTTCTGGAGAGCAGGAACTGTGTGCTTCCCTGGGTCACCATCTAAAGGAACACCTAGGACCCGGCCTGATCTTTGAGGAACTGAAACCCTCAGGGAAGAATATCAGTTTATCTCGAAGGCGGAGGAGAAAGAACAGGAGGGTCTGGATACTGGAGTCGAGGCTGTGAGGACGATTTCGATCCGGGAGCTCCGGCAAGATGATTCGGTCCTCGTTGCGGCCGATCCCTGCACTTGGGGGCTGCATGAAGGGGCCTCAAATCACCACAAGGGAGGTCTGCCAAGAAGCGAGGTCTGAATTTAAGCCCCTTTCAAGATATATGTGACTCATAACTTGTATTAGCTGCTGTGTGGGCATCAGGTTGGAAGGGGGGGGTTCTTTTATTTCTTGTGAAACGAAATCTATGATTCAGAATCAGAGCAAGCAAGAATTGGGAAGTTGCTGGCCTGGATAATTACTTGAAAATGCTAGAAATTGAAATGATTGATCTGTTACCCAAAAAAGTGCCCAAGAGAGAACACGAAGCCAAGCAGAAATCCATCTTTAATTCAAAAACGTCTTCCATCTCAAGGAGCAAGGAAGAACTGTCCCGTTGGGAACGATTTACAGTCCCTGCTCAGAAAACACGGGCTCAGTGCGAGGGAGGAACCGACAGCAGACCTGTTTCCTTGGAGCTGAGAGCTACCAGACGACACAAGTCAGCCTGGGAAGTGACCAACATCATCCTAGCTTCCTTTTTTTTTTTTTTTTTAAAGATTTTATTTATTCATTTAACAGAGAAACAGTGGGGGAGGGCACAAGCAGGGAGTGGGAGAGGGAGAAGCAGGCCTCGCACTGAGCGGAGAGCCCGATGCGGGGCTCGATCCCCGGACCCCGGGATCATGACCTGAGCCGAAGGCAGACGCCGAACCACTGAGCCCCACCCAGGCGCCCCTCATCCCGGCTTTCAGACTAAGAGAAAGATTGGAACCCATCTTCTAGATTCGACAGATAGGACTCTTAGGTGAAAACCTTTGAAAAAGACCAAAGTGATGGCAAGGTGTCTTTGAGGGAAAACTAGACATTGTCCAATCTTGGATTTTCTCATTCTATGGCATTTGTAGCTTTCATTGTATTTAAGCTATTCTACGATTTTCTACATTGTAACTTGGATTTACTTTTAATGTTTGCCTTGGGTTTCTTCTGCCTGGGGTTGACCCTTTTAAGCGGATTGTCTTAGCCCATTTGTGCTGTCATCACTCAAATAGTGTAGCCTAGGTGGCTCCCCAACGACAGAAATGTATTTGTTCCAGTTTGGATGCTGGGAAGTCCAAGATCAAGGCCTGCTTTCTGATGAGTAGACAATCTTTTCCTTCTATGAGGAGCTTGGTAGAAGGAGGAAGGGAGCTCTCTGGGACCTCTGTTGTAAGGGCATTAATCCCATTAATAAAGGCTGCCCTCCCCCACCCATGACCTAATCAAGACCCCACCCAAGACCCCAAGACCCCATCTCCTGATACCACCCCACTGGGGCTTACGATTTCAACATATGAATTTAGGGGTAGGAGGTACTGCAAACATTCAGTCTATAGCACTGACTAATGCCCCTGGGCTTTTGGATCATTTTTGCTAAGCGATTAATCCTAATGTCTAAGTCGGATCTTCTCTTAATCCCTAAAAAGTCCCCCAAGGTATCAGAGATCTTTCCTGACATGCCGAGACAAAGAGCATTGTTTATATTTAGCCCCTACAACTTCAATTCTCTTCCACAAGACCCTTTTCAAAACCCACTAAGGAAATTACAAAAATGGTAACATCAATTTCAGTTAGCCCACTTAAAATCCAGAACTTTGTGCAAGAAAGAGGGCTCCATGTTTATGAAAAAGGTAGCAAATATCAAACTGGATTATCTTCATCTGTGCAACTCTTTGAAATGTACAATGAATGGGCAGGCATTTTGCTGTTGACAGACCCAATGTTTCCTCTCTGGTTTCTTTCTCCCCCCCCCTCCCCCGCTGTTCTATAAAAATTTATGGATTCTACAATCTTAAAAATATACCTTGGTACACAATGGAGCCCCCAAATGGAGCAAATGTTCGCTATTAGACAGATGGTTCCACCATATTCATTTTACTTCTGCTTTGTCCCCTCTCCCATTTATGTCTGCGTCATAATAATTTACCTTAGTAAGTACATCTGACACATCTCTCCCCATTACCCTAGCAGTATTTTTTAAAATTGTCCAGGCACAGAAGAACCTCTCAGATGGGTAATTAAGGAAATTACAAGCTTGTATTTTTTTTTTCGGGAATGGTTTTTCAGCTCTCTAGAAGGGTAAGGCAGCCCCATAATGAATTCAACATTCCCAGGCATCGCTTCAACAATTACCAAAGAAATGAATCCAATTTACCACTGCATTCTTTGGAGCTGGATACATAGGAAAGAGACAGCTGCTGTTTCACGTGGCCCAGAATCCGATGCAAAGCCAACAGAATGCGGTGGCTTTCAGGGGCGCTAGACAGAATTTCAAAGGCTTAATAAGAATGAATTTTAAAGCACACCCCCCCCCATATAACTATGGTGTGAACTTCTCCCTTAGGAAAAGATTGCAAAATTGTGCTTGTAACTGATAAGCTCTACAGACACATTTTTATTTTCAGAGCAGGAATTACCCAGAAAACAAGATTTCGCCATGCTTCCCTGTCCACCTCCCCTGAAATATCCGTTGTCTGTAATTTGGCCAAAATAACACAAAATAAGCAGGACCACAAATTCCAGCAAGCTCAATATCATCATGCCTTTTCCCTGCTTGACTGATGGAAACTCTGCCAGCTTCCCCTCAACTTAGTTTTTAAGAAAATTTTTTATTGTGGTAAAATACACACAACATAAAATTTCCCACCTTAACCATTTTGGATGTACAGTTCAGTGATGAAATATGTTCATAAGGTACAACTATTACCTCCATCTCCGGGCTCTTTTCATCTCGTAGAGCTGAAACTCTGTCCCCACCAAACAAGTCCCCTCTCCCTACGCAGCCGCTGGAACCCATCGTTCCACTTTCTGTCTACGACTCTATTCTAAGTTCCTCCGTAAGTGCAATCACCCTGTATCTGTTTTTGTGTGGCTGCCTTATCTCAGCCCTTAGCACGCCGTCCTGAAGATCCACCCACATTGCCGTCGATGGCAGAATTTTCTTCCTTTTCGAGGCTGAATAACTTCCCATTGTAGGTACAGACCACATTTTGCTGGTCCATTCCTCTGTCAGTGGACCCATGGATTGCTTCTGTGTTGTGGCTATCGTGACGAACGGGGCCGAGAACGTGGGTGTACATCCACACGATGGGAAATTTTCACCCACAAAAAGGAACGAAGTACCCACGCGTGCTACCCTGTGGTTGAATCTTGAGAAGGTTCTAAGAGGGAAAAAGGCAGGAACAAAAAGCTACATGGTGTTATGATCCCGCTTCCGTGAAATGTTCACACGAGACAAACGAACAGAGGCAAGACGATTAGTGATCGCTGGAGATTTGGGGGCTGGGTGTGTGTGGAGAATGAGGCCTCAGAGGTACAGGGTGAAAAAAGTGTTTTGAAATTCAGTGGTGCGGACAGTTGCCCCAGCTTGGGGAACTTACCCAAAACCACTGATTTGGGGCGCCTGGGTGGCTCAGTTGGTTGGGCGACTGCCTTTGGCTCAGGTCATGATCCCGGAGTCACGGGATCGAGTCCCACATCGGGCTCCCAGCTCCATGGGGAGTCCGCTTCTCACTCTGACCTTCTCCCTTCTCATTCTCTCTCTCACTCACTCTCTTTCCTAATAAATAAATAAATAAAATCTTTAAAAAAAAAAAAAAAAAAAACCACTGACTTGGCCACCTGAAACAGGCGAGCCTTACGGCAGGTGTTTCAATTCAGTGGGGAAGGGCGGCTGCTGCTGTCCTTTCAGCTTGCTCCTGCTGGGACCAGCTCTCCTGGGGGAAGCTGAGCCCGGGAGAGGAGGATGGGGACTGTGGTGGGCTTCCAACCGCAGGTGGACAAGCACCCGAGGGTCTGGGAGAAAAGACCAAGACACGGGAGGGGTCCGAGCAGACCGGGGCGGCAGGGGCAGCCCAGGCAGCGAGGGAGAACGCGCCAGCCCCCCGGCCCCGGCTCTCACCCGGCACAGCTGCCAAGGGCAGCCCTGGAGAACACCGGGAGACCATCCCGAGCCTGTGGAAGCGCGTGCTGGGCAGGAAGTGGATTTCTACAATCTGAAAAATCAACTAAACCCTGCTCGGAATGTGTTTAGAAGAGCAGAGTACTTAAAGCGAATCCTCTAGTGGAGCCGCTGTCTTCTAAGTCAGTCACCCAGTGATCTTTCTGCTGGATAAATCTAAATTTTTATCATCCGGTTTCTGGTACACCAGCCCCTCTTGCTTTAGTCCTTTGAAGGCGTGAACAGTCATTAATTGCATACTGAGTGCCAGACACGGTGCCTGGTCATTCCCTCGCTCGATATCCATCCCCCTCGGGGCGCACAGTCTTCAGACGGGCCCCACCCTTCTGGAGCTCACCCCGGTACCCGAATGGCCACCACGTGGTGACGGCGCCCTCCAGTCACGCTCTAGCTATGCTGGTAGCCGGACATCTCCCCACCTCCGAGGATCGTCCCAGACCCGACCATCAGCATCGCTGGGAGTCTTGCTAGAAGTGCAGGATCTCAAGCCCCACCTGAGACCTGCTCAGTCAGAATGTGCTATTTAACAAGATCCCAGGGTGATTCCTATAGATGTGAACGCTCGAGAACACTCGAGAACACTACGGAGAAAAGGACTTCCGATGAACGATTCGTGAAGACCTAACACTTACTGAATACCTATTACATGCCAGGTTCTGGGCTCAGAGCTTCCACACGAGTGATCTTCCTTAATCCCCATATAAGGCCTCCAAGCAGGCTGCTATTATTCCAGATTTCCAGGTGGGCGCAAGTCCATGAACAAACAGTAGCACTTACTGGGTCTAGCGGCACCCTGACCAATGGAGGGGCTGGGAGAAAAGAAAATTCGGTTGAACCCCCAGATGATTGTCCTTTGCAATTGAACTCTCCCTTTTAAAATTCACCTAATTGGATTTATCAATTGCCCATCACAGTTGGACACACTGACAGCGCTTTTCTTCCCAAACCTATTTAGGACACACGTGTTTGCTTTCTCCGGTGAGACCAAAAAAGTGCATTGTCCTCACTGTCTTCGTGAATAAACCCCAGCCTCCTTTTCTGACCCACTCAGTTAACATTAACAAGGGTGAATCTTTCTGGTCCCCACACAATGCCTCCTCAATGCAAGAGCGGGGCGGAGCTTCTCAGAATAATCCAGAAATGGAAACCTTTTCTCTGCAGCCGTGTGGTAGCACGGCAGCCCGCAAGTCGATTGCAAACCTTGGTTATTGAGTTAGAGAGATCATCACCACTGAATGAGAACACCGACAGAGGCACGAGATCCAAATCCTGGAGCCAAGGGGGAGGGCGTGCACTCCCTTCCCATCCCCGTCCTCAGCCCCACAGAGGGAGGGAGGGAGGGAGGGCAATGATCTCAGGCAAGCGGATGCGGGCACGTTGGACCCCTCCAAGCATTCAAGCACCCGAGCCCACAGAGCCATCCAGGGGACACATTGCACCTGCTGTGTGTGCTCAGCCAAATCACTCCATCTGGGGGAGTAAAGACCCCCTGGCAGGAGCAGGTGCTCAGTGATCACAGCAACAGCTACCGAGGGCCAGCCCCTTGCTGGGCAATGAACAAAGGTAAACCTCCAGAACCACATCAGTGTTCTAAGTGCTTCCATCCGAATCCCCTGGAGGATCTCTCAGAACACAGGGCCCCACCCCGACACGGTGGCCTGACTTAGCAAATGAAGACACGAGACCCAGTTACATCTGAATTACAGATAAGCAACAAATATTTTTTAATGCAATAAATACCTTCAAATACCGGATGGGTAGTATTCGCCATCGGTCTGAAATGCAAATTTCCCTGGACGCCTTGTCATTTATCTGGCAACCTCACCCCCAGGATTTCTGGATCAGGGCGGGGAGTGGGGTGGTACGCTTGAGAATTTGCATTTTCAAGACATCCTCAGATGATGCTGATATTGCCGGCCTGAGGACAGCACT
>CM052811.1:6476450-6502830 GCA_028533885.1 Nasua narica
CCCCGTGAGAGCCCCTCGCTGGAGGAGGGGCGGCGGCCGCCCTGCGGGCTGCTTTCACATGCACTTGCGCCCTTAAATCCGTTCTGCACACAACACCAGGATCATTCTTTTATTTTTTTAATTTTATTTTTGTAAAGATTAATTTACTTATTAGAGAGAAAGGGGGAGAGAGAGCACATGAGTGGGAGGGGCAGAGGGAGAGGGAGAGAGAATCTCAAGCAGACTCCATGCTGAGCGTGGAGCCCGACGCAGCCTCAGTCCCACGACCCTGAGATCATGACCTGAGCCAAAACCAAGATCCGAATGCTTAACCGACTGCGCCACCCAGGCACTCCCCAGAATAATTCTTCTTAAAACTGAAGTTGAATCACATCACTTCTCTGCTCAAAACCCTGCAATGGCTCCCATCTGCCTCAGAGTAATATCCTCAGAGTAATATCCTGACTGTGGCCCTCAAGGCTATCCGATGTGACCCTGGCTTCCTGTCTGATCTTGTTTCCTCGCACTTGGCCTTATTGCTGATCTTCAGACACTTCAGGCAGACTCCTGCCTCAGGGCCTTTGCGCTTCCTGTTTCCTCTGCTTGGATGCTTTTTCTCAACATATGCCCATCAGGTCTGTGCCTCGATGTCCTTCATCAGAAACTTCCCCAGGGACCCCACCTAAGACAGCACCCTCCTTCATTCTCGGTCCCTTCATCCTGACATATTTCTTCACAGCACTTAGCATGTGTGTGAACTGGGTTCTTAGCTATATGCCCATTTATTAGTCTCTGTTTCTCTTCATTCACTAAAAAATAAGCTCCATGAAAGCAAGCCATCCGTGTCGTTCACTGCCTCGAACGGTGCCCAGCATAGGTTGGATCCTCGAGAAAAAGTGTTAAATGTGCGAAGAGATTATATGCATCGTGCATTTTATACAAAAAGACATTTTATACAAAATGATCATTCAAAGTAGCTGTCAGAAATGTCTGAAAAATACTAATCATCTTTGGCTTTGGGGAACACACACACAATTGAAATATCCGGTGCTACGCAGAGTACCTCCCAACCCCGCTCGCAAAAAAAACCTGTCTTCTTAGCCTGCGACGGCTTGCTCAGAACCTAATGTGTTAACGCACATGGATAGTTCCCTAGCAGCAACTCAGCCTTCGAGCGGAGGCCTGGAATTAAAATGTCTCTACTTTTCTTTAGCCAATGGTAGTTCTAATTATAGCGTTCAGACTGGCATGCATATTTATTTACTCATCTCTAGTCCGGGCTTGTAATTAAGAGTTCGCGCATTCTACCTTGGAAGACGGATGACACATTGCTACACAGTGTTCTGGGGCTGTATGCGATTAGAGCAGGGTGCTTAGGGAAGCTCGGGGTGTTATCTTTTCCTATAATTATGCCATCGTAGGAGATCTAATGTCTGTGGCCAGGACCCTGCACACGCGCGGGGAAGGAACCCGCGAGTCTGTCTCCCATGGGAAAAGCACGCAGGTTCGTCTGTGGGAGCCGGGTGCCCCCGGTTCTGGTCCTCCCCCCGCCCAAACTTCCTTGGGGGGGGGGCGCTCAGAGAAGCCCTCGGAAGGGCTCACCTCTCTGGCCTGCCCGGGATAGCCCATAGCAGGTGCTCAATAAATATGTTAAGGAAGGAATAAATATGAATGAAAATAAAATAAATATGAATAAAAGGAAGGAAATGCGCGGGCATGTGAAATAACTCATGACGAGCACTTGGCCCCGCTTTGGAGGTGCGACTCTGAGGGCGTGTGTCGTCCAACTCTGCCCCACAGTGACAGGGTCCCCGCGACGGAGGCACGAGATTCAGATCTGGCTGCATTCAGGATCGGCTGTGCGACCCCAGACACCCGCGGAATCTCTGGGAGCTCCAGTTTGCTGACCTGCCACGTGGGACGGAATCACGGTTCCCTCGCGCCTGCTGGGAGGAGGGAGTGAGGCGATGCACGTAAGGCACGTGGTGTCCTTCGATGCTCAACACACCCCAGTTCTCCCCCTTCGTGTGATGCCCTCCTGGGTCAGCTTTGCGATCGGCTGCAGAGTCCACTCAAAGCCACCAGAGGGCAACAACGAGCCAGGCCGGGTGGCTTCTGCTGGGGTCACAATGAGGGCCTGAGGTTCCCCTTTCAACTGTCCTTGTTTCTGCCTCACAGACGTCCCTGATCTCCCAGCCAGGCCTCAGCCAGAAACGCCCTGTGACTCACGGTCGCAGCCTCATATCCTGTCCCCTGCACCTCTTCCCTGCCCTACTCAGTGGCAACCTGCCCTGCCTGGCAGGGTTTTGACTAAGAATCCAGAAAGCTCTCACGGGTCTCCGGAGACCCTCTCCTGGCTCCAGGAAGGCCCAGTCCTGCTCAGAATCAGGATTTCTCGCAGCATCACTCCCAGTAGCCAAGACGCGGAAACAACCCAAGGGCTCACGGAAGGAGGAACAGGTAAAGAAGACGTGGTATAGGCACCCCACGGAGTATTATACACCAGGGAAAAAGGAGATCCTGCCACTTGCTACAAGGCGGACACCCTTGAGGACACTGTGCTACATGAAATAAGCCAGGGAAAGACAAACACTGCGTGGTCTCGCTTACAGGTGGGATCCCAACACCCCCCCCACCAGAAAACGGTCTGATACACAGAAACAGAGAATTGTGTTTGTCGGGGACGAGGGGAAAAGAGAGGATGTTCCCCAAAGGATACACGCTTTCCGTTTTAAGATGACTCAGATCTGGGGACCGAGTGTCCAGCATGGTGACCCCAGTCAGTAACACTGACCGTAATCACACTCGCTCTGAGGAGAGCTTTTATGTTCTCACACAGCGACAACATGGTAATTAGGGCAGGTGAGGGACGTGCTAACTCCCCTTATCGGGGCGAACAATTCGAATATGTGTGTGTTTATCAGATGGCCACATTCCAACTTACACTGTCGTGGGCCACCTATTTTTCAATACAGCTGAGGGACAGTTAGGCGCTTCTCCCTTTCCAGGGACAAAAGGTCACACTCTGTGACAGCTCTTAGCCTGTGGGTAGGACTTGTGGGTCTTCCTGAGGACCTCTTTCTGCTAGAGAATATTCACATTGCTCTGTTTTTAGGGTTTGACGCTATCCCGTAAGTTGAGCACCATTGGTCAGTGTTCCCTGGGCCACCGCACTGAGGGACCGAGGGACTGAGGGGCTGAGGGACCGAGGGGTTGAGGGACTGAGGGGTTGAGGGACCGAGGGACTGAGGGACCGAGGGGTTGAGGGACTGAGGGACCGAGGGACCGAGGGGCTGAGGGACTGAGGGACCGAGGGACTGAGGGGCTGAGGGACTGAGGGGCTGAGGGACCGAGGGGCTGAGGGATGAGCTCCCTCACAGCTGTGGGGCTGCTGCCCAGCCACAGTGTTCTGGAAACACAGGCGGGCGTGAGGACCAGAGTAGGTCAGCCACCCACACTCGCACCTCTCCTTTTCCACACCAACTCCAGACATGCACAGCATTCTCCCAGAGACGGCCTTGGATTGGTCCTGAACCCCAACAGGTTTTGAGGAAAACACCGCTTGCTGTATAAAGAGCATTTCTGGACTGATCCCCGAATTTGATCTCCATTTGAGCGCCAAGTTTCACAACCCAATCATCTGATTTATGACAATAATCCAAATCACAGCGTTGTGTGAAATTAATGTCGTTTGGGCCTTCACAGGAAGGTATCGAACTGTGTTTCTCAAATAGTGTTCCCCCCAGCTCCCATGGGGTCCGGAGATACCTCGCTGGGAGGCTGGAGCTCCCTAGGGGCACATTTCAGTTTCTGTTTTCGTCCGAGGCTCATCGGGACAACGGCGGGGTGTGGAGACCCCGGGTCACCCGGCGGACCCCGCTAGAACCTGCGGCGGCTGCTAGTTCCTGATGTCAGGTGCGCGGGGACAAGGGGAGCCCGCAGGCGGGGTGAGGGAGAAGGGTTCTCACCTCTTCCTCGCCTCAGATCCTGTTCCCTAGTGGCCACCTCGGTCTCAGGCAGGTGCCAGGGAAGCTCCCACTTCAGGTAACAGGAAGGTGTAAGACCTGCCACCTCAGGCTTTTCCCTCTCAAGGGGAGACCGAGGCGCCCTCACCCCCACCCTCCTCCTCTGCCTACACTCAGAGGATGTCTGCAGGCCGACCACGTACCCTTCAAGAGGCCGGATCCCCCAGAAGAGCCTAATCAAAGCAGGAGACACAGGAGATGGGGTTCTGTTCCTAGCCGGGTGCTCCGGGTAAGTCCGTAACTTCGGGGCGAGTAGAGGCCCCGCTGGGATTCAGGACTGACGTACTGAGCCCCATCCGCGCATCGCAGCACCCCTCGAGCTATCTGGAGTCTCTGCGCCCCAGGGGGAGAGTCCCCAAAAGGAAGAAAGGAAGGCCAGAGAACTTTCTCCCTAAGGCCCTTTGCAGAGAGGAGATCGGAGAGGCCCGGGTCACAGTGAGCCCGCCGGTCCTGCTCCCTGGGCCAGGCGCCCAGAGAGGGGACTGAGCAGAGCACTTTCGTCCCCCGCCCCGAGCGTGGAGTCTACTTGGGGAGTCTACCCCCCACCAGCAGCACGCCCTGCGGGGGAGGCGCCAGTGCCGAGGGGAGGCCAGGCCCTGGGAGGGGGGCTGAGCCCAGGGGCAGAGGGGGGCTATCAGCCCGTTCCCGACACGGCCAGCGGTGCCCTGACCCGCAGGTCCCGGTGTCCCCTGCACCGACCTAGCGTCCACGGTCCGCTCTCCAGCTCTAGCCCCTGCCCCTGATGGCCGGCGCCGGCGATCTCTGCGGCCCCGATTTAACCTCCAGCACTTAAGAGAACGGCAAAGAGTGCGGACACGCTCCCCTGGGTGTGAAGGCAGTATTCGGCCTCGGACAAGAAACGACAGATTGTGTGTGACCCCACAATCTGTCCTTCCAAATCACCGGGAAGGCCGCCGCTCTCGAAGGCAACGGTCGGCTCTGCAGAGACGAGAGCTAAAAGCTATTTGTTTGCAACAGATGCTTTCCTACCCGCACGGACAAGGTGCTGAGACTTCGGTGTATCTTCTTAGAGGGACATGAACCCATAACATGCCCCGTCCTTGGGGACAGCCTGCATCCTGGGACAGCCAACACGGGGGTATAAAGGCCTGGCCCCTTGCTCTGACTTGGGACAACTCTGAAGGGCTCTTCTGGCTGCAGAGGTCCCCTGGGACGCGCTGAGCCCACTGTTCCAGGAGCGCCCCCCTCCTCCTCCCCCCACCCGGCCCCGCTGCCTTCTGTCCTCCCACGGACGCCGGCCCTGGAGCACTGCCCCCACCGAATGTCCCAAACTCTATTCTCTGGCTTGGGGTGAGCTTCCTGGGGGACCCACCCTGTGTGGGGAACTGGGGCCCCAACACCACACACATGGCAGCCAAAGGAGGGCCTCTCCTCACCGATGTGTAATAAAAGGACAGACTTGTTCTAACGGTGATGCTCCCGCCCAGAACATTCCAGAAACTGCCCCTGGGTAGTCAGCCCCAGATTCCATTTATGAGCAGACGTGGGACCCCCTCCTGCTGACATAGTCCACCCTGGTTGGGTGACCTGGTGTGTCAGCCTCAGCCTGGGCGATTTCTAACAACGTTCAGCTCCTTAGTCATGTCTTCATCCGAGAGCCATCAGTGCGGCCTCTGCTCTACGCCAGGCTCCTGCCGTGGGACCGGGACACCGGAACCTTGGGTCACCGCTCCCTGCCCGCTGGAGGGAGAGAGACAAGCAAATGGCTGCAATACAGAATGACAACGTGACAGAGGAATTCCCAGACTGCAGTGGGGGGGGGGGGCCAGAAAGGAGGGGACCAGCCCCAGATGGGGTGAGGGGGTCAAGGACTCCTGGGTGACAGTGACGGGATGCGTCCTGAAGCACAGTGCTCATTGTGGGAGGACAGCTCTGCAGGCACACTGACCGTCCTGGGAGGGACGAGGGGCTTGGTGTGGCTGGAGGAAACGCGGGGCAGGCCCCGAGCCATGAAGGGGTGCGAGGGGCAAGGCAGGGAGCAGGCGGCCAGCGCGGGGGGACAGCGCCGCTGCTTGGGCAGCATGGAGAAGGCTCCGGGGTCCTGTGTGCGGGGTGGGTGAACGCCGGACAGTGATGAAGATACAGGGCAGAAGTCGTGCCCTCAGACCCGGCCCAGGCTCTGCAGGTGGGCCCATGAAGCAGCCTTGGTGTCCCTCCGGCGAAGGTGCCGTCAGAAACGCCCCAGGAGGTGAGCGCCTGGGGGGTCCATGCTGCTTCCCGGGGACCCGCCGACGCACGACACTGTTTCGGTCACCGCCACGCACCCTGAGCCAAAGCAACTCTCCTCTGGGAGCCACACGGGGGGATTCCACGTCAGACATGTGCCGCAGGTTGTCTGGGGTGCTCCGCCTTCTTTCTGGAATTCGGCGTCAGAGCCTCTAATGGCTGTCCGCAGTCCCCATTAAAATACCCAAAGAAATATTTTTTGTGTGACAGAATTGCTTGTTGTACATTTGGCACCATTTTCTGGGCTCCCTGGAAGGCGAGGGAAGATGCCCAGAAGGAGAGCCTCGGAAGGGACTAGAATAGCACGGCTGACCCGAACGCCCAGCACGCCACGCTTCGAGTCTGTGGCTGCCTCTTGTCCTCGCCCCTCTGTCCTTGTCAGATCGCCTTTCCAGGTGAAAAGAAAAAGTGCACGTGAGCCCAACACTGAACTAACGGCACCTGCCTGTCTCTGCTGAGAACCCCCGACACGAGCACAGGTGTCGGACCTCTCGCTGGCCGGGCCCCCTTCTGTCTGGTTCCAGTTTGTCCACGTCGCTATCGCTGGACGTGTGACTCGAGGTTACCACGGAGTTCAACCCCTCGCCTCGTTTACAGATGAGAAAACTCAACCAAAAGGGGCAGGGACTTTGTATACAGCAAGCTAGAAAAGCAAAATCAGACGAAATATTTCTGAAAGATCGACGAGGGCGTAGACGAATGTCAGATGAGTGCGTACTTCAATCCCACAGGTCGTAAAACCAGCGGGAGGCAGCCGTCCCAGGCCCGCTCAGGTCACACCACGGCGTCTGGTGCTTCCAGGGACTGTGGGATCGGTCAGCGTGTCTGCCATGTGGCCCGGGGAGGGAAGGAGTTAAGTCATTATGGGTCAACTTCGATCCACACATTTTCTTCCCAGACTTGTCACGTGACAGGAAGCGCCATTTCCAGACAAGAGAGAGGGTAAACGGGTTTCTGGTCGTGTGAACTAATTTTATGTTTCTGGAACTGAGCGGCTTGTGGCCCAGGGAAGTGAGAATCTATAGGGCCTCATCCCGGGCCAAAGGCAAGAGCATGCGAGAAACCGGGAGGGGAAGAAAGAGGCCAGTAGGCTGAAGGAAGAAGAAAGTGCCATCCAGTTTTCAAGGTGAATTCTAGAAACAGAGTGGCAAGACTGACCACTTGCGAGCCAAATTCCAGTTTGTAGGAATGTCTAAACAACTGGCCGGAAGCAGGTGGAGAGTCTGTAGGACAAATCTCATTGCAATTTGATAAGGTCCAAAAAAGCAGCCCTGGGATCGGCGTGAGGCCAAATCACCCTTGTTTTAGCAAGAAAATTGTCCACATCTGTCCACAATTCTCTGTAAAACAAACAAACAAAGGAAGGAAGGAAGCAGCAGCTGCATCTCAAGGTGAAAGACGAGAGAGAGGAACTACTGCCTCAGAGTGACCATAAGGGAGGTGGAGGGAGGCACAATATGAAAGAGAAGTTGAGACACAAAGAATAAGATGAAAAGAGTCAATATCCATACATCTGATAGGTTCTGGAAGAGAACACCCAGAGGAAATGAAGGCGAGCCAACAGGCAAAGGGATAATGAAAGGACCAGCAGCCACAGACACGTAGCCTAAAGCAGGATCTCACATCTGGACGACACAACAAAAGGCCACAGACAGAGAAGATCTGGAAAGCAAGGAGAAGGAAGGGGCAGATCCTGTCAGGGCACGGGGTGCTCGTGGACTGCATTCGTGGACAGCCAGCAGAAACCAGAATACGATGGGAGGTTATTCTCAAAGCGCTAAGAAAACATGTCATGGTCAAAATAGGACTGTACACCTCGTGAAGCCATCATCTAAGAGTGATGGAAAGAATTCAGATTTTTACAGACAAATAGAAACAAATGAACTTACCAATATATCTTCAGTAAAAGAAACACCCAAGGAACTATTTCAAAAAGAAGAAAATTGAACCCAGAAGAAGGACAGAAATGAGCAAAGAAGGTAATAAATATGCCAGAAAAGCGGAACCAGTACTGACTAAATGAAACAGTTATAATTAACTTGAGAGGTAATAAAAACAAGGTGGAACTCAAGTGCTATACAAAAATAACATGGAAAATTCAGTAATTGATTAGAATGAAAACATTCTAGAATTTGTGTATTTTATACCAAATGCTTGGATGATGGAAAAATAGCAGACCTTTATAAACTGAGTAAAATACAGATATTAAGCACAACCACTAAAAAAATAGGCCATTTTCCAAGAGCTAAAGAAGAGTCGAGTTTATCTCAAAATAATAGAAGTAACGGAAATTTTAAAGATCAGGGTGAACAGAACGTAGGAAATAAGATTGTAGGGAAAAAAGCAAAATATCAATAATTACAATAAAAAGGAATTAAACTTGGTTGTTAAAAGGCAGAATCTGTCAGACGGATTTTTTTTCTTTAGGACAGCCTTATGCTGTTTATAGGACACACCTAAAACATAAGTACTCACATTTAAAATAAGCGGATGGAGAAAGAAATTGCAAGCAAATATTTATCAAAGGAAAATGAGTATAGTTATATTAACAGGAGAGGAAAAAAAGGGAACATGTGCTTCCTAAGACAGCAAACTTACCATCTAATGATGAAAAGCACAGCAGAAAGTTCTAACGGTCTTGAGCGTGACATGGCTAACAACACAGTCTCAAAATAGATAAAAGCCTACCCTTGGGGGGCCCTCTTTCTTCACTCACAGGAACAGAGCGAGACATGCTGGAGAAACTAGGGGACTCCGGGAAGTGGCAAAAGGGAGTCATCAGAATGGAAAGGGCTGCCTAGAGTGGGTGGCCATTAGCAAGGAGAAACACACCCTCCGTGCTCGCGCTATAGAGGGACAAGGTGGATACAGCAGGGCTTCCGGAAGCTTCTGGACCACTCTGAGGTTGAGGGTCCTTTGAGAAGCTGTTGGAATATACAGATCTCCCTCTGTACCCCAAAACTGTGCAGCTATAGAAAACACCACACATACTATCGGGAACACTGAAGGACGCCCCTGAAATTTTTCGGGTCTTTGATATAAAGAGAGGAAAGTGAGGCACCTAGAAACCATGAAAGATGACAGAGAGGAGACCGAGGCCGACAGAGAGCGGGGCGGGAGCTCGTTCTGAGGAGGGCACGGAAGGGATGATTTTTGAGCCGCAGCTGAATGACAAGAGCGAGCCACGCACCGATGAGAGTGTTCCCGGGTAGAGCGGTGCGCAGACATCAGGTGTGGCCGGCCCGGGGGCGCGAGGGCATAGGTGGGCCCCAGGTGCCCTCCCGAGGTGGTGGGAGAGTCTTGTTTTGGTGTCGACTGGGGAAGGGCAATCACGTGTTGGCTTAAATGAAACCCAAGTCTTGGCGAGCTGCGATCCGCATGATCTCAGGAGCAGGTGAAAATAAGCCCTGCTGGCAGGCAGCCTGAGCTAAATAAGTTTTCCAACAGACACAGAGGAAGCCACCAGAACAAAGGAAACAAAGAAAGCCAGGCAAGTTCCCGGTGCAGCTGCAAGAATGACTAGCCCTTCTCCTAGAATCCCCTGCCCGAGGTTCCTTTCCAAGAGGGCCTGGAGTTCCTCGGTGGGCGCGCTCTCTTGCTACAGCGAACCTTAGAAACCCGGTGCAGGAACTCCGGGAATGTTCTGGGGGGGATAGCTCTCTCCCCATGGACTGCAACACAATCGGCACCATATTGGCCCGCGTTATTCTTTCCGGCGCCCAGGCAGTTTGCTAAGATCTTTACACGGAGTTTGTGGCATTTCGTGTTGCCATAACCCTCTGGGCTGACAGCTAGTATTACCACCTTCTTCCTAGTCCGTGGGACGAGGCTTAGCGAGGAAAGTATAAAGCAGCCAAAGGGGATTTAGACCCAGCCCGCCCCACGAAGGAGTTGTGTTCCTGCAGCTGCACACAAACAAAGCTCCTCTCAGCATCTGAGTGCCGGTGAGGGCAAGAGCCAGCACTCCGTTTCAGGTCTCAAGTGCTTGCTCTTAACCACCATATTTGCCACCTTTCTGCCCAGAAAGCCAGTTACGTGGGTTTCAACCCTGATGCAAAACACAAGCAGCATCCCCGGCCTAGGTCTGGTGCACTGGAGGCCAGGAAATTTACAAGATGCAAATGCAAATACATTCCTGTCCCCGGAGGCACTGAGCCCTCTAACAGAGAGGGGCTCGTAATTCAAACATGCCACTGGGTTCCGGGTACTGGGAACCCGGGGCTAACGTCTTTCTTCCACTACACAACTGTGGCCCTTTACGGGGTGTCCTGGCTGAGGTCCCGGCTGAGTTTGTGGTCTCCCGAGGACTCCTCTTGATTTAGAGATTCTGCACCCGTTTGTAGAACCAACGTGTCTGAGACAGCTGTTGGCCTTTACGGGAATCAAAACAAGGCTAATATTGGCAAAATCATAAGCAGGAAATCGTGAAAGTTCCATCAGTGGATAAAGTAGTCTTCTGCCCGATTGGGGTCTGCAGCACTAAAGCTAATTCCTGCATTCCCCACCAGATACCACTTCCTCTCCAAAGCCGCTGTGCGGTATTCCCCTTCGACAAGGCCTCCACGCCTCCCTTGTTTGGAAGAGAACAGAAGATTTCCCTCGCACTGGGGGTAAAGAACGGCAGGAAGAACTCGGGCCCTGGGACGATTTGATGTGGGATGGGTTCCGAGCTGCCCTGTCCCCGTCCTCTCACCCCCACTAGACCTGCGATACAGACCTCTGCGCCCCTATCTGCTTCCCTCCTGCTTTGAAAACGCAGAACGGGGCTACCTGTGAGTCCCGTCCTCTTGCCCAGCCCCCAGCCCTGGTCCTGGGAGGTGACAGCTCACTGTGGCCCCTGGGCACCTCCCGCTGGTGCTTCCAAGTCGCAGGGTTCAGGCCTTTCACCGGGAGGCCGCAGAGGCAGACTCAGAACCCGGCCAAGAGCCGAGGACAGCGGCCAACACACGGGGATATAACGGAGCCAAAAGAGCCCATTCACCCGATGTGCAGCCAACCCAAACCTGAGCCCGAGCTTCTGCGGTGAGCACAGAAGGGCTGCGGAAGGGCTGCAGACTGGTAAGGCCCTGCCCAGGAGAACTGGAGCTCATGCTCCAAGTCCTGAACTCCCGGATGGCTCGCAAGGGAGGGTTTTTAAGGACAAAGTGTGGGGCTGGGGTCTCCTGAGAAAGTGGGTGCCATCGACTGCAGGCCCAAGAAGTCATATAGGAGAAACTTCTGTTGCTGCTTCGCCTGGGTCCCCAGAGGTGATTCCATCTCAAGAGGCTTGCCATGGGGAAAGTGTCACTGTTCTTTTTAATTCTTTACTTAAATTCAATTTAGTTAACATAAACCGTATTATTAGTTTCAGGGGTCGAATTTAGTGACTCATAGTTGCATAAAGAGGGCTCAGTCCATCTCGTGCCTTCCTTAATGCCCATCCCCCAGGGACCCCATCCCCCCACCTCCCCTCCAGTCTGTTCCCTATAATTAACAGTCTCTTGTGGTTTGCCTCCCTCTCTGTTCTCATCTTATTTTATTTTTCCTTCCCTTCCCCTACTATGTTCATCTGTTTTGCCTCTTAAGTTCCACGGGAGGGAGATCATATGGTCTTTGTCTTTCTCGGATTGACTTATTTCACTTAGCGTGATACCCTCTGCTTCCACCCGTGTCGTTGCAAATGGCAAGACTTCATTCCTTTTGATGGCTGAGTAATGTTCCAGTGTGTGTGTGTGTGTGTGTGTGTGTGTGTGTGTGTGTGTGACATTTTCTTTATCCCTTCATCTGTCGATGGACAACTGGGCTCTTTCCATAGTTTGGCTATTGTGGACATTGCTGTTACACACATTGGGGTGCGTATCTTTATTCTTTATGTTAGGGATTTCATTAAGACACCTGGTGACTGTATCTTTGGGGTAGTGCTGACTCATAGTGCTGAGTCCTACAGGTTCCTGTGAACAAGAAGCAGGCATCCTTAGCTTTTGAGCCTAGGCCTGTGTGCTCCCTGCTGGCCCGGCTGTGCCCAGGGTTGATACGACCTGACAAGGCGGGTGCTGACTTCAGAGGATCAAGTCTGTGCTCTTTTGACTCTGAGTTCCCACCCCCTCTAAACTCTCTGGACTTGGTTTCCTCATTTGTGACACAGAGACAGTAAGACCCACCTGTACTGCTCGGGTTCCCTAAAGAAAAAGAACGTACAGATATAGATATGCAGAGTTGGACAGGTAGACAGATGGACAGACAGAGACCTGTTACGAGGAGTTGGCCCGCGGGATCACAGGGCTGGAAAGTCCCCGGAAGTGCAGCTGGCAAGCCCGAGACCCCCGAGAGCCGACGGTGTTAGTTCCAGTCTGGGAGGCTCAGACCCAAGAAATGCTGATCTCCCACCTTCAGACCAAAGACCGATGCACCAGCACGGCAGTGGGGCCGGAAGAATTCCTTGTGCTCGGACTTCTTGTTCTATGCAGGTCTTGCAGTAACTGGATGAGGCGCCCGGGAAGGGCGACCTGCTTTACTCAGTCTACAGATTCCAGTGAACTTGCTCTTGGGACACAAGTCGCTGGGGGTCACTGGACTGTGCTGGACTTGAATCCTTGGGCTCGCCCCCACTCCAGACCCGATTCTCCCTGGAAGAACCTAGCTGAGTGCGAGCACACTGAGCACAGACGTGCACTGAGCTGGAGGGCCGCTCACGTCCGCCTTCCCAGGCTGCTCTCACCAGCCGGGCCAGGTCCGGGGGTGGGGGGACAGGTGAAGTGGCTCGACCGCGGTCACCCAGGGGGTGGGGCTGGAGCTGGAACAGAGGTCCCCCGTCTGCACGGGGCCAGGTGCTCTGCTCCACACCCCCCAGCCTGCCGAGCTGCCCCCCCCCACTCCAGCCCGGCCCCCAGCCTCTCCCCGGGGAGACCACCGCCACACGAGCAGCTGGAGGAGCTCGGGGGGAGCCCGGAGCAGGAGTGAGGCCAGCCAGACCAGGCCCCCGGGAGGCACAGACGTGCGGGGGTTGGCAGGGCTGGGCAAATCTTGGGGGCTCAGAAAGCCAAGGGCCAGGCACCCTGGTCTGCTGTAAGAGTGGGGTACACCACCTTGGTTCACGAACAGCACGTGTCCTCGTAATTACCAACCCCATGAACCACTGGAACCCCGGTGCTTGGACTGATGGGATCACTACGGCTTCGGGCCCCCACAGAACTCATCCAGGCTAAGAAGCAGCCTGTAAGCATTGGTTTGGTTTTTCAAGACCCAGATTCCTTCATACCCCCTGGTAAATAGTTGCTCCCAATCCTTCCCCACGCCCCCAGTTCCCACCTCTCACTCGTGTACTCTTGTGTGGCGGCAGATGGCCTCCAGTCCCTCCTGGCTGGGCCCTACCTGCCGCTAACCATTTGGGGTACCACCCTGCCAGAGCCACTGCTGAGGGCTCTTTGTCAGGCCCCAGTTTCCCCCCAGGCCCACTGCTGAATTCCTTCATGGACACTTCTGGACATTACACTCATTTCCAGAGCGCCTCAAACCTTTAGGATCCCAGGCTTCTCTCTGCGCCCCGAGATGACAAAAGGGGAATCCCAGAGTTTAGAGCCCACAGAAGATGTACGGCTACAGGCTGCCCCCTGCCGTCCCACATGTGCATTGCAATCATCCCCAGTTCAACTACTTTATCCTAAAAGGCATTCAGCAGCCCAGTAGTCGTAGTAGTCTGAAGTTCCAGAATAAAGAAAATAAAGACCCTGCCCCCAGACTATTTTTTCCAGGGCTTAAAACTTAAAATGCCCCCAATTCCCAGGGATCCAGGGTCTTCAGAATATAAACCACTGAGTTTATATTTTGGAGAGCCAAGTTCCAACTGTTTATGTGGCATGCATTTCCTCTGCAAATAATAATTTAGGTAGAGACCAGACATGGTGGTCAGCAGGGGTTCTGGTCCTGGGACCCCACTTCCTGCCCACGGAACCAGTGGGAGGCGTGGTTCTCTGAGCTCCCAGCCTCCGCACCAAAGCCAGAGAAGATCAACCATCCCTCACGAGGCCGTCACACTTCAGTGAGAAACGCAAGCACACTCAACCCTGAAGAGCTATACAATTATTATTTTTAATGTAATTATCTATCAGGGAATATTTAAATGATCTCCCAGAGCCTAGATTGGTATCAAAAATGCAGAGTGCCTAATTGCTGAAAATTATCAAGGATGCTCATGGGGAAAACGGGGACTAGTAAAGTGTTAGCGAGCGCAATCACGCAAATGCAAACTAGCTAATAGAGCGCGCCTGAGACCACTAACCTCAGCGCGGCCGGCTCATAGGACTGGCCCTCCACCGGGCTCTGGGAACCTAGATTTCCAGAGGGTTCCCTCCATTCCCTGACAAGAATGACTCCCTCTGCCTAAACCGTGCTACAATATGGTTCACGCTGAGCAGGGGCTTTCCTTCTGGGACTTCGGGATTTGTGGATGTGCTACACAGAGGTGCCTACATGATGTGCCCCCTGGGAAAGCCCTGGGCACTGAGTCTCTAAAGAGCCTGCCCGGTCAGGGCACCTGGGTGGCTCAGCTGGTTCAGCATCTGATTCTCAGTTTCAGCTCAGGTCATGCTCTGGAGTCCTGGGATGAGCCCTGCATGGGGCTCTGTGCTCAGCAGGGAGTCGGCTTGAGATTCTCTCTCTCCCTCTGCCCTCCACGCTGCCCAAGGGCTTGCTCTCGCTCTCTCAAATAAATGAATAAATCTTAAAAAAAAATAAAAGAAAGAGCCTACCTGGTCGACAACTTTTCACACGTGTTGTCACAACTCACTGCTAGGGGAGCCCACGTGTCCTGTGTGAGTCCACGGAAGACAGGTTAGAAGCTTATGCCTGGTTTCCTCTGGGTTTCGTCTCATATGCCTTTTCTCTTTCGTGATTTTGCTTCATTTCCTTTAGCCAAAATAAATCAGAGCCATGAGCATTGCCATAGGCTGAGTCCTGGGGGTCCTCCTAGCCCATCCTCCCCCCGGGGGGCGGTCTCAGAGACCCCCGACACACAGCTTCCGGTTCTGAGGGGACCAGCCCAGCTGACACACTCGCGCCTGGCTGGGGAGGCACGCTCTGCATGCTGCGCAACGTGAAAATGTCTGCACCCCTTGACTCAGTCATCTCATCCTAGGACCACGGCCTGTTGAAAGTGCAACAGACAGAGGCACAAAGACGTCCGTCGGACCTAATGCCAAATCCGGGAACAAGGTTCCCAAGAACAGAGAAAAGGGCTAAGTATATTATGACACACCAATTCTAAGAAACTGATTACGGTGAGAAGTATAAAGATGATGAAGAAAGACATGAAAAGATGTTTCCGGTGTTAAATTTCTTAAGGCTGAGTACAAAATGGTGGGTAAATTGACAGCAAAGAACGAACAAACGGTAAGATCAAAAGTACTGTTAAAGTGAAAACGGCTGGGATGGGCAAGGGGGTGTGGGTTTCTCCACACCGGCCGTCATCATCGCAGAACTTTCTGGGGACTCGGTAGGAGCAGCTGGAAAGGAGTGAACAGTGGCCCTGAATCCTTGGCTTTCACCACCTTTTATGAAGCCTTCAGGGTGTGCGCCTGGGGGAAACGGAGTTAAGCCACAGTTTTCACCTGGGAAGGGGAGATCTAGGGAACACAAAGGAAGCCTAAACTAGGCAGGCAAACACTTCCCCCACCGCGGCCCCTGCCTTCCTGGAGCCACGCCTGTCCCTGCACCCCGTCCCGGCCTCTCATCTGCTGACCCCCTTTTCTGATTGCTCCCATTCCCATCCCTGCTCAGCAACATCACTCACTCCGGCTCCGGCGGCTCGCCACCGCCCTCGCCCCAAGCGGGAGCTCCAGCCAGGAACCCAACCACCACCCGCCAACTCGGGAAGGGGCGGGGGTGTCTACAGGAAGTGGGCGTGGCCCCTCGAGCAAGCCCCACCCACACGTGCTTCGCGGGGCGGAGCCTCACTCAGCTGGGCGAATTCTCCCGGGTTGCTGCCACCTGGCCCACTGGAGCCCCGCCTGCACACCAGGGCCCAAGCTGTAGAGTTCTACCTGAACCTGCCTTAAGGTCCTTTTTGAGGTTGAGAGAAATCCATTAAAATACAGCTCCAGCAGCCCCCAAATCCGGGGATTTTTGTCCTGTCCTGGAGGGTTGTATATAAAGTTACATCACAAGGTGTGGGGCGTGGACACCCTGCAAGTCACTAGCAGAACTGGGACTGGAACCCGGTGTCCTGATTCCCTTTGAGGGGGGGTCCCCCCAGGCTGGGCTTGGGGAGACCCACCCAGAGTGGATCTGGATACTTTTCTGGCTCCGTGACTGAGGAAAGAGAATGTGTTCAAGCTGGACTGGCAGGTAAAGTCTTTCTCCCCCTAACATTTTATTTTGAAAATTTTCAAACAGAAACGTTGAGAAAAGGGTACAGTGAACACCCATACACCCATGACCTAGATTCTACAACTAACATTTTGTTGTATTTGCTTTGTCACATTTCTATCTGTCCCTCTGCCATCTGCCAGTCTGAAATGGCTTCTAAATTAAGTTAAAGACCAACCCGCACAGGAATATTCAGCCTCTACATACATCAAGCCCTCTGTCATCCCGGATGCCCCTGCTGGCCTTTTTGGTCCTGTTCCTTGTCTCTGGAGCATGCAGCCAGGTATCTGAGCAAACCACATGGCTGTTCCAGGCTGTTCCATGCCTCGGCCTGCCGTTGACCTTACAAGAGGCGTCCCAAGCAGCCGGCACTGTCCTCTGGGCACACACTCATGGGACCTCTCCCAGAGGCTCGAGGAGGTCAGAGCTGCCACCCCTCGGCAAGGTAGGGACCTACCCTGGCTGTGTTGGGGGCATAGCCACCGAAGAGAGAATAACCACCAGGGCAGCCGACTTCTGGGCCCCTGGGCGTTCACCCGGTCCATCTTTACTGGGCAAACATCAAGGTCACGGAATGCCAGCCTGTCTGTCCCAGCTCTGGAGGAACAACATAGGAGAGAGGGGAGACAGCCCCCACCAGCCCCACAGCCACTGCTTTGAACTGATGTCCCAGCAGGTCCCATCACTTGGTCCCTCCTCAGGCTAGGGGCGGCGGCTGTGACCCTGTCTGTGCTCCAGCCCTCTGAAGCCGGCGGGGCTTCCCCAATGCTCACCTGGGCCGCGGCACTAGTATTCCCTGCCTCTTGTTCTTTCCTGAGGCTTCTCGTTCTTTCCCTTGTGCACCAGCTGCAGGCGCAGCTCCGGCCAGCCCTGTGGCCCAGGGCCCTGTTCGCCAGCCTCAGACCTCACCTCTCCCTCCACATCCCCCCAATACCTGTGCTCCCTCCCGCAGCCACACTTTTCGTACTTGCTCCAATTTTTCCACCTGGCAAATCCTCTTCCCCTGTTCACTCGTCGGCGCCTCTTGCGTGAAACCAGATCCAGTGCGAGCTCGGGTGCGTTGGCTGAATTCATCCCCACACCCTGGGGCACCGGGCGTACCTCTGGGGAGTGTGGCTTTGTCTGTGCAGTGCTGTGGGGGGGGGGGGTGTCTATTTCCCAGCTGTGCCGAGAAGGGAGCACCACCCCCAGCTGCATGGACCCGGCCCGCCCGCAGAAAAGGTCCAGGGCAAGAGCCATGCATCCGCCCCCCCATACGGACCGTCAGGACCGTCAGGAGCCGGGAGAGCAGAAGCGCGAGTGCTGGGGGCAGAAGCCATCGTGAAGGGGTGACTGAGGACGGCAGCTGAGCCCAGCCCGAGCGGCCTGGAGGGGCCTGGAGCCCCGGAGCCACTTGGGCCCCCTGGGTCAGAGCAAAATCACAGCCAAAGGCTCAGAACACAAATCCCCACCCTCCGGTTCTTGTTTCCTTTAGAGGATCTGAAGTCAAGACCAAGCCTCAGCAAGTAACCACGCGACCTTGGACAGGCACTTAATCTCCCTGGCAAGGGCCTCTGTCCCCTCCTGGGTAGAACAGGGTTGGAAATACCTGTCTTGGAGGACCCGGAGGGCTCAGCAAGAGGAAGAGGGGTGCTTTGTAAACCCCCCAGGTTGGTGCAGCTAGATCAGGTATCAACCGCTGTGTCGCCAGTTGCCCGTTGCCCGGCCCCTGCCCGGAACCCCTCCAAGCAGGGAAGCCAAGCATCGCCCCCGGCATCCCGGCATCGGCATCGGGATCTGCTCTGGAGCTCACATTGCGCCTCCATCTGCCTGCTCGCAGGAGCCCCATATCCACGTATCCACGGGGAGCTGGAAGGATGACGACTGTCACTTCACAGGCCCCAGGAGGGGCAGGGGGTCGGGCCCCAAACCTCGCATCCGGTCTGCCGAGGGGCCAGGAGCCAGGGGCTTTTCTTACTGCCCCAGAAGTCAGGCTTTGATCCCTCCCCCCTCCCCTATGCTGTTTTGAGGTCTCTGGCCAGGGGCAGGGGTCAGAGTTGAGGGGCGGCTGAGCGGGGCCTGGCACAGGCGCAGAAACTCTCTCCAACACCCGCCCCCAGGGTTCAGATGTCACACACACTTGGGAGCTGCCCTCGTCCGTCCCCCGGGCAACAGTCAACACAGGCAGAAGCTGGAAACACAGCTGAGCTCAGGCGCTCTCCGCCCGCACCAGCCACTCTGAGCTTGGGGGCTAGAGGGCCAGGGAGGGGGGCCCCTGCACAGACTCTCCTGGGGCTAGGGTGGAGGTGGGGGTCCCAAGAGAGGTCCGAGCTCAGACCGGAGCCAATCTCTCTCTCTCTCCCTCTGAATCTCTCAGTCTCTCTAGTTCTCTATATCTCTATCTCTGTGTTACACACACGCACACGCACACACACACACACACACACACACCCATGGGGAGCCGCCCCACCCCTGGGTTCCGGAGAACCACATCAGCTGGGTACCGGCTGCCCTCAACCAGGCTGTCAGCCTTAGACTCCTCGGCGGCCCGGAGTGGCCCGGCGGGGGGCAGGGGTCTCGCTGGCTGTCGCCAAGCCCCCCAGGCCCCAGAAGCAGAGCGGTTGGCCCCGGGAACTAATGATGTGCAGCAGGATCAGCTGTGGAGGGAGCTCCTGGAGGCTGAGAGGAGGGGCCAACAGCGCTGGTGAGTGCCCTGCCTGACCCCCAGAGTAACTCAGGGTCTAGGAAGCTTCTGGAAGAAGGGAGATCCATGAGAAGGAGTAAGCTAGCAAATGGGTGTTGAGGGAAAAGTGCCCCAGGAGAGGTGGGCAAGGGCCGGGGTCCCATCTGCCTTGGGAATAACCCCTCCAGCTCGTGGGCAGCACTGGGGGGCGCCCTGGCCCTCTGACCCAGGCAAGAGACATCCCTTCACGCATTCATTCAATCTAGATGTTTCTAGGACAGTCACCCCATCGGGCTGCAATGGGAGACAAGACAGCCCCAGACCTGGTTCCTTGGAGCCTCCCTCGGGACAGGGCGGCCAAAAGGCGAGCAGAGAGAAGTACGAGGGTCAGGGAGCGAGCGGAGGGTGGGCGCCGGGTAGCATCGAGGCGGAGACCTGACATCTGAGAAGTGGCCAAGGAGAGTTCGGTGCGTTTAAACCAGAGCAAGAGAGAGACTGTCCGCGCGGCCCCCAGCGAGCGGCCGGGAGCTCGAGCTAAGACGCGGGGGAACATCTCAAACCCTGTGAAAGATCACGGTTTTAAATGTAATGAGACACCATCACGGGCTTTAAGGAAGAACGTGACGTGATCTAGCCAAAGATCTGTGGAAAGATTGAAGGCATGTTTTTGTGGTAGAATTCCGACAACTGTGGAGGGATCGGAGCGAGAGTGTGCGGTGTGTGTGTGGTGTGTCGGCGTATCGGGTGTGTGCGTGTACGTGTGCGGTGTGCGTGTGGGGTAGGGGTGGGAGGGATGGGTGTGTATGTGTGGTTCGTGTGTGGTGTGTGTGTGTGTACATGTGCGGTGTGTGTGGAGGGTTGGTGTGAAGGGTGGGGGGGTGTGGGTCTGTGTGGTGGGTGTAGGGTCGTGAGTGTGTGTGTGCTGGGTGGGGGGGTGTGGTGTGCGTGGGTGTGTGTGGGTCTGTGTGGTGGGTGTAGGGTCGTGAGTGTGTGTGTGTGCTGGGTGGGGGGAGTGTGTATGTTTGCGGGCGGCCTGAGGAGACCGGGGGTCGGTGAGGCGCCCGAGAACCGGGCGTGGAGTGGCTGTGGGTGCGGGGGGACGAGGCTTCGGGGACCCTGCCTCCAGCCTGGGTCATCAGCAGGCACGTGGCTCCGGGGTGAAGGTGCGAGAGCTGGGTGGGGTGTGAAACGCCGAACCACATCCGGGTGGCCTCCCCGGAGGCGGCGGAGTGGCACCAGTCAGGAGCTGGGCACCGGCCCCACGGGGACGGAAAGCGGAGAGGCGGCCAGGTGTTGAGGGGGGTGGAGAATGGAAGTGAGCGCCAAGGGACAGGGGGTTTCTCTTTGGGGTGACAAAAAGAGCAGTGACAGTGCGCGACTCTGAGTGTACTGGGAACCGCTGGACCAGACCCTCTGCGGGGGTGACCCTTAGGACACGTGGATCTGCTCCCGATGGAGAAAGAACTCGCAGAACGCTGGCCGACGTGACAAACTCCCCCAGGAAGGGCGACATGTCCCGAGGGATGAGGTCGCAGCACACAGCCGTCAACAGTCACTTGCTGGACAACAAGTAGCCAGGAGACTGAGAGAAGCTGCCAGAAAAGAAGGGGTCATAGACCCCAAGAAGAAAGAGTTTAGGGAAATCCAGAGCCGTGCTCCCAACAGAAATACGGTGCGAGCCTTGTCCAGGATTTTCCATATTCTAGTTGCAGCCTTAAAAAAGGTAACAAGAAAAAAAAAAGTAACAAGAAACTAGTGAAATCCATATTAAGGATGTATCGTATCCAAAATATTATCTTTTTGGCATGTGGTCAATATTTTTAAAAGTATTAAGGAGATCATTTGACATTCTTTTTGTACCAAGCTTTGAAATCAGGTCTGCATCTGAAGTCTTTGTGCTCCACAAACTGACCTCGTGGGGTTTTTCTAGATAGAGAAACTGAGGCCCCAAGAGCACAGTGACCTCGCTCAGGGCCACACAGCCGGCAAAGCAGGCAGCAAGCTGAGAGAGGACAGGGACCCAGCGCCTCCTACTTCCCTGGCTCTTACTACGTCTTAGCGTGCACGGCTCCGAGCTCAAGGTCCCAGCTTTCTGGGACTTGGGTGAACCAAAGCTGCCGTGTGCAAATTTACACATGCAAGACAGGGGTGATGGTGGGTGGGAGGGGCAGGACACCTGGGGAGGATGGGAGGAGATGAAAGAGGGGGGAAGCGAGGGTCATCTGCAGGGGGGAAGCGATGAGGGAACAGGAACCTCAGGAAGGGTCAGGTGGGGAGGTTCCCCACATCTCAGGAGTGTAGGGTGAAGACAGGGAACTCGGTTCAAAGCCTGAGCATGGAACAGTGAGGCAACTTGGAGAAGAACCAAAAATCACCTGTAGGAAAAAAAAATCTGTAACTTGAAATACAAAACACAACTGAAGTGAACATTCATAAACCCAGATTCATCACAATTACTCGGAAAGACAAGGAGGGCGAACCCATGAAAGAAGAATCAGAACCCTACCTTTCATAGAGCTCAGACCTTTCAACAGAGCTCCCCACGGGGAGGCTGGGAGAGATGAAGTATTGGAGGGGAAAGCATCTGAGAATTTTCTAGAACCGAAGAAATACATGCATGCACGGGCACTGGAAGATGTTCTCCACAACAGGAGAGGAAACAAGAAAGGAAGGCCCAGGACCCCGAAAGCGGGGGACCCCTAAGGGGAGGTCAGGGATGCAGGAGGGGGTCCCCGGGCAGCAGCCCCCATGGGAGCAGGGTGACCCGCACTCCCAGACGGCGGCCTCTAGACAACAAACTTGACCGAGACGGTGAATTACCTGTCGTATTTGACTGGTGGGAGATCATACAGGAAGGGGCTTTACGGTTTTGTGGGAGCCTTTGGAATCAGTGGTCTGTACACAGAAAGCCAAGAACGCCCGGAAAAAATGGGATCATAAACTCTAGAAAAAAAACCCCAAGTTGTCCAAGGAAGGAACAGAGATCCCATGACCCTAGATCGCGGCTCCGTGAACAGTGGTATTTAGAGAATCCTAAGGGCATACACAATACACAGCAGTCCAGCCCAAATCTATAATACAATCATTCTGGGAAAATGAGGGCAGGGCAAAGGGGCAAGAAAGCTAACTCAGAATCTAACTCAGTCCACAGATATGCTTACGGTTTCGAAAACTCAAGAAATGGCAACCTAGATTTATTATTCCAGAATAGGACCGTGACGGGCGCAAAGAAACAGAGAAAGGGCTGGAAACGTGACCGGAGGCTGCGGGGTTCGGGGGCTGTGAGGATTGGGGCAGAGAAGTCTGTTTTTATTATAAGTCTTACAGAATTGTTGAGCTTCTTAAAAACAGATTAAAATAACAATTAAATTAGCAGCCCTGTCCCAGTCTCCGGCCCCGGTCCCCACCTTCCTCTGCGGCGCACACCGGAAGGCTACCAAAAAAGCGAGGCTTTTCTTCGCCATGTACTTAAGGGCTGCCGCATGGCTCTGAAAACGCAGAGGGCTCGCACCCCAGCCTTCCCCATCACGGGCCACCACCTCTGGCGCCACACCTCCCACTCCGGGAAACGTCACCGATCGCTGAAATGTTGGCTCGGTGGAGAGGCCGCGCCATAAATACTTGGTTGGCTTGGGGTGTCTCTTTCACCTGTTCCCCCATGACGTAATAAATGCATCCGCTCATTCACCTGGCACAGCGAAAGCCATTTGTAAAAAAAACGTCGCAGGAAGATATGACTCTGCCCCGTGTTTTCCTTTCCAGGGCTCAGCACTGGCATTTCCTGAAAGACTACGACCCGCTGGTAAGGCCAAGGGCGTTCCTGTCACGCACACGTGCACCGGGGATGCGAGCACAATCATCTACCATTTACAGGGGACCTACTGTGTGCCGGGTGCCGGATCGGATGGAGACAGCAAAACACACTGTCCTGTTTCAAGAAAGTCAGGGTCTGGGGGAAAGAAAATGCTTAGAGCACTTAGGTATTAGTTTTCCCCAGTGTTTCTAGATCGTATTCCGATGAGCCCACTGGCAATGACGGGGGTCTGCATCCCCGTCTGAGGATGTCACCGATGCAGAGCGAGTGCTGTGTTTGTGGTGTGCACCGTGTGGAGAGGAACTTGGGTGAACATACATTGTAAACGAATTCCCTGCTTCTCATGTCACCACTGCCACTCCGTCCTCCACATTGCTACCAGCGTAATCTTCCTAAACCACAAAACTGACCATATCTCTCCCCTGCTTAAAATCCTTCAATATATCTGCATTTTTCTGGGTGGCCCCCAATGCTTCCCATGATCTCCCTTGCCTGCCTCCCCACGCTGATCTCCACACTATTTCAGCCGTGCCTTTGTGCGTGCTGTTCCCCAGCCCGAAATGCCCTTCCCACCTTGTCAGTCTAGCAGACTCTCGTATTCATTACTCCAGTGCCTCCCTCCTTCTAGAAGTCTCTCCTTCCTGAGCAGGTTCGATCAGATCCTTCTGTTCTTTACTCGCCAGCATATCCAATCCACTCCTTTGAAAGAGCCCGTCATGTTTCAGTGATCGATTTCCCCAGGCTATGGGCTCCCTAAAAGAAAGGACAAAGCCAGCTTCTTCGCAGTCCCCCACCCACCAGCCGTGCCCTGCCTCCCAGCACCTAATAAATAGTCAGCACCCAATGTTGGATAAACGACCAGACGTTGGATGAATCTGGCTGTAAGGATGGTCAAAGAACCAACCTGGAAAATGAGCAGCGAGGCAGTGGCCACGCCTTGCCAGCCTTAGGGGAAGGTTTAACGTCTGCCTTCCCAGCCTGCAGGCTCGCTGTCTGCCCCGGGATCGAAGCAGTCATTCCTGAGACCTGAAAACCTACACTGAGTCCCTGAGCTAGGCTTCCAGCCTCCAGAGTCTCCCTGCCAAGCGCTGGGGATTAGCAACCTGACCTTGACACCTGCATCACGCCCAAAGCTGTGCAGTCACCTTGGCCCGGAATTTCCCAGGGGAGAGCCAGGATCCTGTCACTTCGCTGGTCCTGGAACCGCTATTGGATCCGGGGTAGCCCCGAGTGACCCCGACACGAGGGCTCAGCAGTTCAGGCACTGACTCACTCAGTCCCCTTCCAGTCACCCGCGCAAATGTTCAGACCCCCAGACGGGGGACAACCCCAATGCCACCCGTGGCGGGATGGGTAAATAACGTGGAACGTTCACGCAAGCCACAGGAGGGCGAGCCCGGGATCAAGGACAACAAAGGAGCTGCGGCCGCGCACAGAAACGTGCACAACCCTCACGTTCCACGGCGTGGAGGCTCGTGGGGCCGGACGGTTGTGCTCTGGGACCGGTTCTGGGGGTGTGTGACTTCAAGGACTTCTGGGTTCCCTGGGGCCGAACAGGGATGGAGGCAGCGGAGGAGGAGGCTGCCTCCAGAGGCCACCCGCTGCCTGCTCCCTCTCCCTTCCCTTCCCTGCTAAGGGCTGGCCCCCCTCGGTGCACGCCCCTCCCCTGTTCCGGGCGGCGCGTGATGGGACCTGTCCCCTCCCCTCAGGGCAACAGGAAGGAACCCGTGCAGTTGCCGGAGTCCGTGCCTCTCTTTTCCGACACAGTCCCCAACTCCACCAACCAGGTGGTGGGCAGCAGGGTGAACACGCCCCTGGGGCAAACCCTCACCCGCATGGACTTCTACTTTGTGGGCGGAGTCCGGAAGAAGAAGCTGGAAGCCGAGCTGCAGCCCGTGTAGGGGGAGGAGGTGGGTGTCGAGGCGGGGCGGCTGATCGATGCCCTCGCCCGTCAGCCAGCCTTTCCTTCTCTCCGCGCCCCGCACAAGCTCTCTAAGGGCTCCACTGGCCCGTTTTCACTCCTGAGATCAGGACTCCAGGAGCGTGCCAGTGGCCTGGGACCCGGCAGGGCTGGGGTCTCCCTCGCCGGGCCCCTGAGAGGCAGCCCCGTGTTTGCGGTCATGAGCTAACTGCTGGGTTCAAATCCTGCCCCGAACTCTGAGCCCAGGTGTGATGTTCGGCAGGCTGTTGGGACCCTCTGTGCCTCCATCCCCCTCTCCCCATAACACGGTGTATTTGCCTCCTGTCGCTGCCCTCACAGATGGCCACACACGCACACATGTCCTATCTTACAGCGCTGGAGCTCGGAAATCCAGACCGGGTCTCGCCGGACTGAAATCGAGGTGTGCGAGGGCTGTGTTTCTTTCTGGAGGCTAGAGGCATCGGATTCCTCACCTTTTCCAGCTTCTAGAGGGAGGTTGCCCACATTCCTCGGCCCATGGTTCCTCATTCCCAAAAGCAGAATTGTAGCATCTCTAATCTCCCAACCTCTCTCTCTCTCTCTCTCTCTGCCTCCCTCTCTCCATCTTTTCAGACATCCAGGATAATCTCCCCATCTCACAGCTCTTAATTTAATCATGTTGGCAAAATCCCTTTTGTGTGTAAAGGAACGTATTCACAAGCCCCGGGGGTTAGGACACAGATGACTTTGGGGGGCCCCTTTTCTGCCCACCGCATACAGAACTAATAAAAGTACTGATTCTAGAAGGCTGTGTGGAGATGAAGCGGGTTAGCGTGTGGGGGTCACAGGAATGAGGACGTGCTTGCAGAGGACGCCCCTCTCTCAGGAGGGAGAGTAGCCCCCTGGGGGGGTGAGGCCTCACACAGGGGCTGCTGGGAGGTCAGCCCTCGAGTAGCGGGGCGCCTGGGATCCAGATGGGCTCTTACTTCCATTGGAGACAGAGGGTGGAAGCAAGAGATATTCTGGGAACTCCCAGGAGGGAGGAAAAGTCAAGGTTAAATGCAGATGTGGGTGGCGTAGACCCTAGACCGGAGAGAATCATCCAGAACTTCTCTGCCTATGCCTGGAGGGAGGGCAGGAGGCCCGGGGACAGGTGTGGGTTCAGCCAGCCCCCAGGAGCAGAGGCACCTACAGACAACGGGACTACTGAGCGCAGACTGGACGCGGCACACTCCCTGGATGGTCTCTTGGAGGGGTTATTGTCAGGATTCCAGAGATTCGGAAACTAAGCCGAAGACTTCTTTCAGTCCGGCCGCGGTCCCACGGCCAGCGAAGAGCCGGACTCGCGCCTGACTTTACCAAACTGAATTCTCCTCTCCGGGCCTCAGTCTTCCCGGCTGTAAAATGGGGGC
>CM052811.1:6503330-6536108 GCA_028533885.1 Nasua narica
AGGTGTTCAGAGAATGCGGAGCTCTTTGGAGGGAGAGGAGGGGAGGGACTTGAATCCGGCCACAGCCAGCCAGAGAGGAGCCAGGGCCGCTCCGATCAGGAGCGCTGATCCGTCAGAAATCCGGAGTGGATGCCCGGACTCCGCATTTAAAGATGTAAACGCGAAAAGCAGAGTTGTAAAACTCAGTTGGGAAGATTGGAATTGGTGGGAAAGCAGGCACATGAAACCCGGCAGTCTAGCCGCGCGCCCCTGGCAAGGCCCGGCCCTCCGCACCTCGCTCCTCGCCGGCCCAGGACGCCGTTATCACCCCGCGGCCATGCGGGCCGGTCCTCGGCGGAAGCAAGCCCTGCACGGGCAACCGGCTGGTTCACCCCGGTGTTCGGGGGCTGGATAGAAGCCAGGTGCAGGGGAGGGAGAAAGAGACGGGGGGGGGGCTGTCGAGGGGGGTTCCTGCCCCGGACTCGCCCATCTGGGGAGAGGCTTCGTTCAGAAAGAATCGGGCACTGGCGGGTGTGCGAACTTCCCCACAACACTGGGGCCCCCGGCTAGGTAGCCGGGATTGGAGAGGCCCGCACCGCAGCCTCCGTTCGGGTGGGGGCGTGGACGGCCCAGAAGAGCGCGTCGTGTGTGTCTGCTAGGTCCCCGAGCCGGCGAAGGTGAGGCCGGCCCGGTGCGGGGTGAGCTGAAGACCCCCGCGATGCCTCTCGAGTGGGGTCGGGGGCGTGCCCTCACCCTGCAACTGGCAGGCGGCCCGCAGCGGTTGGCCATCGCTTTGTCCAACGGCGCACGTGGGCAAAACCGGTCCCCTTGCTGTGTGGCGCGGTTCGCGTGGGCGGGGTGGGAGGAGGCGGGTGTGCGCGGCCTGCGGGGATCGCGGCGCAGGTGCAGGCGCGCGCGGTGGGCTTCGTGGAGGCCGCGGCCTGGCACACGGATGCTGTAAATGGCCGTGGCTGTGACCAGGCCCAGCCTGCCGTCAGGCTCCCCTCCCAGCCCAGCTGGAAGTGATCCGGGGCTCCCTCCGCTGGATTCCAGGGCTTTGTCTCCACCTCAGGCCACACTTCCCCTTTGAGGTGCCCTCCTTCCGGAGCCGGGTCTGTGTGAGGACACTGTGCCTTAAAGGCTTTATCGTATTCAATCCTCAGGACGCCCCGGGGAGCAAGCGCTGTTTTCTCCCTTAGACAGTAGGAACCCGAGGCGGAGAAGGTGAAGCACCAGGCCCAAGTTCAGGGGCAGCAGCAGGGCCCTAGAGTTCACCCGGTCCTGGCTCCCCCGCTCTCTCTACACTCACTGGGTTTTGCTGCTTTGTGGACTCATCGCCGTATTGGGGTGGGGGGAGGAAAGAGTTGGCAGCACCCCGCCCTCTTCCTTTCCTTCCCCAGCCTTCGCTGGTGGGGGCCGCTAGGTCTGGGCGCGGGGAGGGGGGGGTGGGGGGGGCAGTGCCTGCCGGCCTACTAGGGGAGGGGGAGCCACCAGAATTCCAGCAGAAGGAACCCCGCAGGCATCACCATCAGCAGGCCCCTCTATCTCCTGGGAAGTGGAAGGCATAACAGCCTCTTGGGGGACATGTACCTCCTTGGATCCTGATCTCAGCAAATTAACTCTGAAAACCCATTTCTGAAAGAATTGGGCCAATGGGGACTGAAGCCATATCTTAATGTTACCAAGCCTGCTCGTGGCCTGGTCATCCATCCCCAACGGTCGGCGCCTGGCTGGCTGCAGTTCGGCTCTGCAGAGGTGGGTGGGGTGCAGCCCCCCCAGTTTCCCCCTCAGAAAGGGCTGACAGGAGGGCAAGCCAAGCAGCACGGTGGGGCCGGGGAGAGCACCCGCTTTTCCCCTGAGGCCCAGCTGTGACCAACTGCTAGGCCAGAGCTGCAGGCGGCCGGGCTGCGGGGTCCCTTGAAAGGGCTGCGGGCCGCGAAGGGGACAGCTACGGAGACCCACGCGCCAGGGTGACGCTGGCGGCCCACCTCCCATCCTGGGACCCTGCCCCCTGCCCCAGCCCAGCCAAGAACGGTTCGCCAGGTTGGAAGCAGGATTGGGGTGGGAGGCCCAGGCTCCCAGCCCCCTTCCCAGCATTCGGATGAGGGAGGGAGGCTCTGCTTCAGCCGGAGACACAGCCTGGGCGATGGGGCAGGAGAATCTGAGGGGACAGCGGGGGGGATTTCGGGTCTTAGGGAACTGACTGGCGTGTGCACTGTGGGGAACCCGAGGTTCAGGCCTTTTCTCCTAAGAGGGGTCGGGCCTGGGCTCTTTACCTGCCCCCCACCAAGTCCTCCGCTGTCCGCTCAGGGCTGCGCCCAAACGCCCAGCCCCTCATGAGCTCCGCCCCCCCATGTCTGTCTTGTGCAGCCTTCTGGGGGGCTGCCCGGTGCCGCGGAGCTTGGGAGACAGGCCAGCGGGGGGCCAGGGGCCCCGGCTCTGCTCATCATGGTGCACGGCGCGCCCCCCATGAAAGGGACAGAGACCGCCCCAATCATGCCCGGCGCCCCGGTGGCCTTGGGCACCCCATCCTTTGTGTTCAAAATCCCCCCCTTGACATTTATAGGCTCCAGTCTCCAGTTCCAGGGTTTTGCGAGTGAACCTGGGCTCCCCTGGAGGAGGGGGGCTGGCTGGGCCTCCCCGTGGGGCGCTGGGTCAGCCCGAGCTCAGGCGCACCCACTCTCTCCCCAGATTCCTGGTGTTTCTCCGGTACCAATGTTTCTACGAGTACCCGCTGCTCACCTACCTGGAGTACCCCATTCTCATCGCACAAGGTAACAGAGTCTGGGACCCTCCGTCGTCCCCTGTCCCCTCCGTGCCCTGGGACCCCCTCCTGCCTCACTCTGGGCTTTTGTCTTTCAGATGTCCTCCTCCTGCTGTGTGTCTTCCATTTCAATGGGAACGTGAGAGGGGCAGCGCCCTACCTCGCAGCGTATCCTTCCTTCTGCCTCCAGGAATGGGGGTGGCACGAAGGGGGGTTGTTACCTGCTCGCAGTGTGTGTCGTTAAGCCGAGTCCTTTCCCAGATCCATGTTCTTTTGGTTAAACTAAAAAAGATCCCAAATGCAAGACTCCATATGAGTGAATATACCTCCCCAACCCAGAGATATTCCAGGGTGTACCCCGCCCCTTGGCCTCCCTTGGCTTGTGGACTCCCTCCCTCCAACGGGAATGGCTGTCATCCACAAGATACTAACACACCTGGTCAGCGGGCTCGCTCCTGCCTGTCTGTGTGGAGTGGGGTTCTGGAACGTTCCAAGTGCAAATGATGCCCAAGACGTGAGAAGGGTCGAGGCGGGATCACTCACGTGGCCTCATCTGTGACCCAGGGCCCAGCTTTCATTTCAACGCTCTGTAGAAATTGTGCATCCCATCTGTGAGATGAGTCGTGCCTCCCTTTTGTCGCAAGAGTCACAGTCGTAGGAGCCCAGGACAGCCTGCCGTGTGTGACCTCCTCCTGCCAGCCGTGATGAGCAGGAGGGAGGGTGGCCATATTAACAGTGAACCCTTTCTTAACAGAAGTGTGTCCTCAATATTGCACAGGTCGTGCTTCCTTGCAAAGACTATTTTTGTTGATCTGAAATTCACATTTAACTGATGTGAATTTAACCCTGTACGTTTATTTGCGAGGTCAGGTAACCCGACCAAAAGGTCATCTTGAGGAACTGAGGAGTTGCTCTTGCTGCCGCTACTGGTCAGGTTTTGTAAGATATTTGCAAAGCTGGGCAAAATTCGTGTAAGAAATTGAGTTAGAACAGGTTTTAAACACAAGGTTTCATCTGCCTGGATTCCAGAGCCCCTCCCGGTGTTGACCAGGTTGCCAGGAATTAGTTCTCACCCAGGGCAAGGTCGAGCCCTTCATTTAAGTGATGTCATTAATTATAATCATAGCAACCTGGCTGGGTCCCTGTGATGTGCCAACAGGCATTGAGGAGGTAGATGGGACAAGGAGTGTTAGGTCCATTTTGCAGATAAGCTCACTGAGGTCAAAAGGACAGTGACTCGCCCAAGGTCACAGCTGAGGCTCCGGGCCATCATCTCTTGTTTGCTTCAGCTTTGTCTGGCTCCTGCTTGCAGCCTCGCCGAGCTTGACGGAAATGTGCTGTCATTTCTCCTGTCTCCCAGCATTGCTGACGCCACCTGGACGGGCACTGGCATTAGCCGGGAAGGGGGAAGTCAGTGAGGAGAGCTTCACGTGACACCTGCAGACGTCGCTGCCCTGTCATGTTGAACTTCTTTAAATGCTTAACTTTGACATTGCATTGGAGAGGTCTGATGCTCAGGGATTAAGTGGGTGCCTAGAATCGTTTGGACCCCTAGCAGCACCCCATAAACCCAGGGCCCTTGGCCATTCTCTCCCATAATCTGCTTCTGTTCTTTTGAGCCATTTTTGTTTTTTCCAAATCAGACAGGTTCTAGCAGTGCAGTTCCCAGTCGGCTTATGTGCAGACCCTCCGTGGTCTGGGCATGAAGGCAGGGGCACAGGGGGTGCGGGGGGCGCGGGGCGCCGGCCAAGCCACTGCTGTCTTCCTTAGCGCTGGGTAGGCTTGTGGCCTCGTGGTTCATCCTTCCCCTGCAGAAGTGGACCATAGATCTGGCCATGGTAAGTGCGCCTTGAGGACAGAGTGGTGACATCATCTGTCCCTCTAGGCCACCAGCCCCGCAAAGAACCGTGTAGGTAGAATGTTTAACCTGCTAATTTTTCAGCTGTACCAAAGGATAACGGAACAAAAGCACAGCCCTGTCCAAATGTTAAAAGACCTTATTCTCAGATGTTCGGCAACATTTTTTACTTCCTCTGGGGGGGGCGGTCCATAGAGAACCCGGCTGGGCAGGTAGTTAACAGCGGTAGATGAAGGACTGGACATAAGTTAAAGCGCTTCTGATCAGGTTGATGATTGCATATCGGCCACAAACTCGTTATTTTTCTAACCTTGCCCCCCAAGCTCAGGCAACATTTTTGTCCTCCTTAGAAAAGGGTTAGCTCTGTACTTTTTTCCTTCCTTCGTTAAGGACCCAAAATTCCCACTGTGTGAGAGTAGGATTCTGACGGTGGGTTAGGAACCATGTGCCCCCAGAATTTCTCTCCAGAGTGACTGGAGTGTGCTTCTCCACCCAAGGGGGAAGGGAGACCTGGTGGTCACCAGTCTGCCGGCCGCACCCGGATTCGTGAACTTCACCCCCTCCCCCGCACCTTGTCTGTGACCCTTGCCCTGAAAACACCCTTGACTCCATGTTACATTTCAACCTGGTGACACATGGGGCGGCAAATAGGTAGGGTTGCCGTATTAACAACAAAGAATTTTTTAGCATAAATATGTCCCGAATATTGCACAGGACATACTCATGCTAAAAATTACTTGCTGTTGATTGGAAATTCAAATTTACCTGGATGTCCTGTATTTTTATCTAGGCTCCGCAAGAGAACTACTTCATGATTATAGCGATTCCTCCGAGCCGCCCCCCTCGCCCCCCACCCTCCCCATCGCCTTTGCCCGACGGCTTTGCCGTTGAGGATTTGGTCACTGGGCAAGAGCTCGTGGCGTGCCCGCACCTTGTCGGGTGCGGGGGCCCATCAGAAGCCGCACGTGGGCCCCGCCAGGGACGCCAGTCCCTGTCATTCGTGCGGAACGCCCGTGGCAGCTCTCATTCCTCCTCCTGGCATCTCTGGGGCATATGCTGCCTCGGCTTCACTTTGAATCACTTTGTTCACTTGGCTTCAGGGCGACCCCTCTCCCTGCCCCTTCCACCCATTTCTGCCTGTCTCTCCTGTCTGTCAGTGTCCCACAGCCCATCCGCAAATCCCATCAGCCCCACGGTCACCGTGGATCCAGTCGGATGGCTCCTGCCCCCGCTCCTGCCCCCGCTCCTGTCCCCTCTCCTGTCCCCACTCCTGCCCCGGTTCCTGTCCCTGCTCCTGTCCCCGCTCCTGCCCCTGCTCCTGCCCCCGCTCCTGCCCCCGCTCCTGCCCCGGTTCCTGTCCCCTATCCTGCCCCCGCTCCTGTCCCCTCTCCTGCCCCTGGTCCTGTCCCCGCACCTGTCCCCGCTCCTGCCCCCTCTCCTGCCCCCGCACCTGTCCCCGCTCCTGTCCCCTCTCCTGCCCCTGCTCCTGTCCCCGCACCTGTCCCCTCTCCTGCCCCCGCTCCTGTCCCCTCTCCTGCCCCCGCTCCTGTCCCCTCTCCTGTCCCCACTCCTGTCCCCACTCCTGCTCCCGGTCCTGCCCCGGTTCCTGCCTCCCTGGCGCAGAACGTGGCCTGCGGGCCCCATCCCAGCCTCGGCCTGGGGGCTGCAGCGCATCACTGGGCTGAGCTGGAGGAGGGCAGACCACAGGGATGGGCCCCGCTCTCCGCGGAGGGCGCCCTCTGACCTCACGGGGCAACAGAGGGTCCCCAGAACCGCGGGGACATCAGAGCGGAGGTGCTCGGCCCGCTGTTTCGAGTTCATGAGTCAGTTCAGAGTAGCGTGGTTCCCCCCGGGCTCTAAGACCCCGTATCAGTCTGCCTGTCATCCATCTAATTTCATTGGCAGGTGGCAGGAGACGCCACTGTGGCCGCGCAGAGATCCTGCCCCCACCTCCACGCCGGCCGCGGCTGGTCCGTTGCCCACCCGGTCCGTTGCCCACCGAGCTGTGGGCCGGGCGCGTTGTAAACAAGCATCTCGCTGGCCTCCTCTTCCCCTTACCCCGGGTTTTGTCCTTGTGCAGATTGCTTATCGCTTGCCCTGACCATGTGCCTTCAAAAGCACTTTCAGTATCTGGTGCTTTTGCTTTTTTAACCGAGGACGCCTGCCTTTCTCTGTTTCACCTGCAAACAGAATCTAAGTACTTTCATCAGCGCGGCCAGCAAGTTTGCTCAGCTGCAGTACCTGTGGAAGACCAGGGACTCGGGAGCCGTGAGCGCCCTCACCTGGAGCCTCGCCGCCTACACCTGCGCCAGTAAGAGCGGGACGCGGGGGGAGGGGCGGCATCGGGCGGCTCCCCGAAGTTTATCACCTGGGCGGCCACCTGTCACCGTCTCATAAGCTTTAATCCTTTGCACGTAGCTGTTCACAAAGAACCCCCAAGTGGACAGTTAACGACCCTGATATCATGCAGACCACTTTTCCGTTCTCTGCAAGCTCCATAATTCCACTTGCTAAAAAAAAAGAAAAAGTAAAAGCACACTTTTCTCCAAAAATCTGGTCTAATATTAGCAATCTTCTCTTATTCTTTGGAAAGCATCAAGAGGTTGATTAGGTTGAATCCAGTGACTCGTTCTAAAAATACGAATCTTTATGATGTAACAGATTCCTGAGATGAAAGTCACACGTTGAGTTTTGAGAATGAGTGTAATTTGCCGCAGTGAGTTTTCCTGGGGCCGTATTGCTGGGTCTCAGGTTCAGAATTTCCACTGTTCCTGCAGATTCTTGCAGGAACTACATAAAACTATTTTAGGTAGAAAAATGTTTTAAATTCAGAGCTATCACATGAACTAGGCTTACTACTTTAAATCTTCGAATTCTACTTCATAATTCTTCTGTGTCTTCAAGGACCGATTTCTTCATTAAGGGTTGATGGAAAGGGTCTTTGTGTCCCGAGTTATTTAAAATGAAGGCTTCTTGGTTTTTATTTTCTACTTTAAAATGTTCAAGTGTTACAAAATGTGGACGTATATGTATGGTTTCTGGAATTGCTAATTAGGTATATTACTTATTAGCTCCCTAATTTTACCTTGAGGAATTATCTTGAAATGCTGCTTATTCGGTTTTCTTGTAGGAAATCTTCGGAGACCATGCAGTACATTTCCATCTGTTTTGCATGGCCGTCTATGCTCAATACGCATTGAATAGATGACACATAACCTGGGGATTATAACTGTGTGGGAAGAAACGAACTGGGTTTAAATCTAATATCCTAAATGCATGACGTGGGAGGCAGAGGGAGAGCTTTGCGTGGGTTGGTTCGGGTTGGGAAAGGCAGGCCTGGGGTTCCAGGTGGCGTTCCCCGCCTCCCGGCTCACGTCTCCCCCATGTGTCCACTCACCCCCATACTCCAGTTTCCTGTGTTCTCGAAGCCAAGTTCTGTGCCGGAGAAATGAATTGAACTCAACAGTTCTAGCTAGACCCTGAGGAAAATCATGCCCTTTGCCGGGCTTCAGTCTCCTTTACCTAGAACATTATCTAGAAGACAAGGGAGTAGAGTTCAGTCATTTAAAACCATTGTTTTTTGCTAGTGGGAGCCTTTTTTAAATGAAATCTTACCAGAAGCGCCCTGTGTAAATGAGGTTTTCAAAACTTACTTTTTGGGATGGGGGAGCTGTGAGTTGGCACACAGGATGGGCTCCGCTTCTCCCTGGCTTCCCTGGGGAGCACTGAATTACATTCTAGACACTGTTTCTGCTCTTACGAGCAGCTTCAAAACCACCAGGCGAGGACGCAGGCTGGATTCGAGGGGTTTGATAAAATGCAGTACTGATTTAGTATTCTGCACCACCCAAATCTTGTTTAACCAAGATCGGTTAGCATATGGTCCCCTATGTAAAAATGGAAAGACATTAGCTAAATACCAAAAAGGCTTGAGAAGCAAGTTGACATTGCTGAATGTTTTCTTTTACAGCAAGAATAGTAACAACTTTAATGGCCACCAGTGACCTTACAAGTAAGTTCCCACTTTTTTGAATTGTGTGTCCTTTGCGCCTGCTTCATTTGTAAATTGTCTTACGGTTTCACGGGTCAACTTACTCCCTTCAGTGAGAGGCCAGCAAGTTCACTCCTGGGCGTCGGCTCCCACTTAGGGGACTGAGCATCTGCGTCTTAAAGGGCCTGGGATAGAACATGCAGCACAAGGGGGTAGAGTCCTGTCTTCTCGGAGAGGGACGGTGGATGGAGAGGGACGGTGATATCACCATACAACTAACGACTGAAGGATGCTGGGAAATGTGTTTTAGAAGAGTAGGACGGGTTGAGCACCTAATGGGGGAATCTGACCAAGTTGGAGGGGCCTGGAATAGTGACTTTGGAAGAGTGAGATCGGGAGAAGAGGAAGAGACAGTGACAGGGAGCGGCCTGCGTGAAGGTGGTGAGCAGGGGACACATAGCTTAGCCACGGAGAGCAAATGGGAGCTCTGAGATGCGTGTGAAGATGGGGTCTACTGAGCTGACAATCATTTGACCCCCACATCCTTGTTGTTTTAAAAGGGGGAAAATACTTGAATTCAAAGAATTTAGTAATTCCTTAGTCTGTTTTCCACTCCCAAGTTGAGCATATGTGTTTTTGGAAAATGATCAAAACAAATGGTGTCACTTATTGTATGAAGACTATAACTGTGTCCTTGGCACATAGACCCTTGAAATAAACATTATAATTATTATTTGAGAAATATCGCTACAGAGCAGGGGGGGCATGTGTTCGTCCCTTTGCAGAGGCTGTATCTACGGCTCAGACACCTTCTGCCAGCTCTGAGACAAACATTAAAAGTATTCTGGTCAAAGCATAAACTTGGGTCAGATGGGAAAAGGGCAAGACAGGTCTCAGTCTTCTCCACAGGACCTGAAGGATTCTCTGTATGGGAAGAAGCATCAAACTGTAATTAACCAACAAAACAAACCCACATATTTAAAGTCTGAAAGATTGAGAATGTTCTAATTGTAGTTTGCTTTGCATTTAAAGCGGCGGCTGTTCCCGAAAGTCATCAGTATATCTGGGGATAATCTTTTAAAGACAGTTTAGTGGACATCTTACAAATGTTTTGCAACCACAGAGATACATTAAATCTGATAAATTTTATTTATCAGGAGAGTGTTCATCAAGTCACTTATGTATGGTAAAGGTTTTTCCTCCCAGAAATATTTAGAACCAGAGTTGCTCAAAACCTCTCATGATGCAGTTTCAAGTTTCGCTGGGTGGGCCAAGGGCAGCTAACAAGTTTCCACTTAGAGCAGGAAGTGATTTTGTTTTAGGACATGAAAACAGTACTTGTTAATACGTATTTTTTCTTCTTGACGAATTTCAGTTCTCGTGCGGTTCGTGATCATGCTTGCTTTGAATCTGTGGGTGACGGCCACAGTATTTCGCTACAGGACGGCAGCTGTAAAGGCTGAATGATGGATGCGTTGCTCCTACACAAAGCGGATTCCTAACAACTGAACCAAAACGGAAGACCGGCTCACCGCTAAATCAATGCCTTCTAGAAGTTTAGTCAATTGTGTCAGAAACTCTGAAGCCAAAGGTGTTTTAGACATGAGCCATTTGGACCCTTGTTTAGAAATGTTGATTCCCTCCTTCTCCTCGGCGTCAGGAGGTGGAGGGAGGCAGGGCTCAGACACCGGCAAGTTGAGCATCATGATTCCATTCTCCCCGAAGAGCTAACTACATCTGGTTTTCAGCTTTCAGAATCTTATAAGGAATAAATCCTCTCCACAGCACAAATGATTATGAATGGAGTTGGATTTTTCCTCACAGTCAGAAGTGTGGTAAATTACTAAGGTTCACTTTCTGGGACTGTTTAATTATCATATAGATTTAATAGGCTGGCCTTACTGTTTCAGAATACAATACAGTACCTCCTTAGGCTATGGTAAGGGTATCAGGGCAAGCAAAAATTGGCTTGAGTTCATATACCAAAGTTAGTCCTTTAATTTCATATTGTGCCTTTAAGTAATTCCCTAAGGAAAGGTACTATTAGCTGCCATCTCTACTTAGGATGAGGCAGTCCTGATGAACTTTCTGATGCAAGCATAATGTGGCCATTTTTAAAAGGGTCACACCTTTAAAAAAAAAACACCACCACATCTTGTCCATTAATACCTACAGTAAAGGGTATTGCTGGGTTCTGCCAAGTTCTTATAGACTTCATTCTCATTATATCATATTCTAAACATGGTGTTAAGATTACTGGACACTACATTTTACTGTAAAAGTTTATAAACCCTAAAATTTAAAAACTCTCCTTTTATAACGAATAGCCTTATTCTGTTATATGTAAGTCAGTGATGTTTATTAGAAAAGGTTTCGTATGTAAAATAAACTTTTATATTCTGAACTCTGCTGAGGCTTAAAACTGTCAGTTTTTTAATGTGACTAGTTTCAAGTTATGTAAAATGCTATTTTAAAAATACAAATTGTGGTTAATGTTTTGTAACTATTGCTTGGAACCGGCAGGAAGAGAAACGTGGTATATAAAGATAAATAATAAATCACTCATTCTGTAGTTTTTACAATCATAGTTGTCATTTCATCTTTTTTTTAAGATTTACTTGAGAGAGAGCAGGTGGAGGGGGAGAGGGAGAGGGAGAGAAATCTCCAGCAGATTCCCTGCTAAGCGTGGAGTCTGACTCAGGGCTTGACTTCATGACTCAGGTCATGACCTGAGCCAAAATCAAGAGTAAGAGGCTCAACCCACTGAGGCACCCCGGCACCCCTACTCTAAAGTAAGTTGTGTGCCCGACATGGGGCTTGAACTCATGATCCTGAGATTGAGTCACATGCTCTAGTAGCTGAGCCAGCCAGGTGCTCCTCATAGTTGTCATTTAAAAAAAAATCCAAGTGAATCTTTTTTCATACGCCATTATAATCTAACTAGTATAAGTACAAATTATGTGATTTTTGAGTCTAACAAATATTTAATTTAAATGTACTTTTTAATTAGAACATTATCATTGCTTAAAGCTTCTCCCTTAAGAATATAATACCTTAGGGTGAAGAGTTCCCATTTTTCCTTTTCAGAAGAAAAGGGAACAAATATTTGAACTATTCCAGATACCCTACACACATTATCATATTTAATCCTACAAGAATCCTGTAATAAAAGTCTCAATTTTACAAAAGATGAAAACACTGAAGCTCAGAGGGAATAACCTGTCCCAGATCTAATAGCCAGTAAGTATTCTAAATAAGGACCCGCTGATTACCAAAGAAATGCCTTCTTGATAACCACCTCTTAGCACACTGTTTCTGAGAAAACAGGCACCCTGTGACTTCTCCTTATCCTGGACACTCAAATGAGATGGTTAGATTTGCATGTCCCTTAAAATACCTAACTCGAAGCAGCAACAGACTCCTTGTTGAAATTCTATTTTCTATTTCTCCATGGACGACATGACAGGGTGGAGCATTCACAAGTCTGTGACCTTGGTTATGATTTGTTTTGCTGTACCCACCGAGTGAGGAAGGCGAAAGTTTAGGGGATAAGTTTTAGGAGGTTGCAGCATTCCAGGACTATTCACAGGAAAAGTATGAAAATGCTTATGTCTTAATTTCTTTTATTTAATTTTTAATATAAAAAGCAGGCATAAAATACAATTACATTACTACAAAGATGCAACAAAAATTTTTAAAAAATCAGGGGGTACGATGTTTGTTCAACGGGGACAGCTGATCAAATAGTTATGATTATCTAAACCATGCAGTTCATAACTTATTACAATTCCAAACAGAACTCATTATTATGGGGAAGGGAATCGAGGACAGGCCCCCAAGCATAAGATCCAGCACTGTCACACAGTGCCTATTTTCAAAGTGCTTTATGAATCAATTATGGTCATCTTCACGCCAGAGGGAAACTGCAGGCGAAACTTCTTCCAGGGGAGGAGACATGAGTCAGTAGCAGTGTCGACACAGACTGAGAAACTCAGAAGTGACTTGCTCTCAAAGAGTATGAAACATGTTATTTAAAGCATGTTTCAATAAGGTAATAGAGTGTCTAAGTTTCTCTATTTTACCACGAGAATCCTGTAAGAATAGATTAACAGCAGCAGCAAAACTTCTTAAATTGTGGTTTGGCAACCTAGAGTACTTCTTTTTGAGGATCTACAGATAAACGGATACAAAAGACATCCTTCAGAGCCAGATTTGTGACTCTAGCCTAGGTTAGTTTTAGAAACACTAACCTTAGTTTAGATTTCTTGGTATCCTTTAGTTAGCTAAAGGCATTTAAAAATTTCAGATAGATTTTTTTTTTTTTAAATCTTGCTTCTAGATAGCATATTTTCTTTAAAACTTTTCAAAAATTCACTATACATTAATTTTTAACAGTAACACCGGCACGAGTTTTCCTTCTACTTCTGTCTTGCTATCCCCTCTAAACAAAAGTAAAAAAAATCCAACTAAGAAAATCCCAGTATTCACTATTTCTTAGTTCTCAATAGGAGGTATTTATGGCTCTAGGAGAAATCAGGTGTGAAGAAATAAGCAACTTTTGGTCTTTCATTTATCTGGGAACCTTTGGAACCTCAAGAAAAAGAGAAGGTGGCACAAAATCAGGTTGTTAAACCAAGTCAATGTTATATTTAATGAGTGTTGGGAAGAGAACATCTGGATGGGTGTATGCATTCATGTATGTACATGAAACCAGCAACAGGGTAAAAAGCAAATTCTTACCCAAGGTCAGAATTTTTATTAGGCGCATTTCCATTAGCTGGAGAAACAACCTTATAAACCCTTATGTTAAACCATATAATGTGAAGAATCTCCATGGGAGAGATTTTTTTCACCCCCGAGAATACCTTTTTTTCCCCCCCAAAACTTCACATTAATTTTCCTTGTAGAGTTGCATCACACCATGATTCTCCATATTTTCTAATATATACAGCATTCAAAATTTAACTTTTGCCATTTTTACTCAAATATTTCAATTACTCATGTGTAAACTTCAAATTATTTCACCTTAATAAAGTTTATTAAAAATATATATATATATATACTCTCCAATTCAGAATAATATGATAGAACCTCCCATAGTGTAACAAAATCTTTATATAAAATATTAATTCAGTCTCCTTTTAACAAGTCTAATGAATGGAAATACTTATTCTATATAAATTTTATATATTTTTCATTTTAAAATCTTACTTAAAAAAAAAAAAAAAAGCTGTGCCCCCAAACCAGAACCACAGAACATCCCTGGGAGGGAAACGGCATGTGTCTCTGGTCCCAGCACGGACAGCACGGAAGAGTGCGGGCGGGATGACGACACAGTAACAAGATTCAGTTTTAGCACATCAGTAGGCCAAAGGCCACTCTTCTGTTTCCACAACAGTATCTATATTTTGGGGGTCTAACTTTTTAAACATTTCTACACTGACCCCAGAGGGAATCAATGAAAAGTGTCTACTTCCTTCACTGAAATATTAGATGACGTATTTCAATATCGCACCAAACCCTGTGTGTGTGTGTAGAGAGACTGACAAAAGACTACATAATGTTTCTAAACTTGATGTTTAACATTGACGCATACTGTAGCAGTATAAAACACATTTTTCTGGTATGAGAAATCTAGCAGAAATGGTCCTGCATAACCTATAACTTTAACATCATTTAAAAAATAAAAATCAGGAGCCTCTGAGGCTATTTCCTCCCAGTCACCAGTTATCTTAGCCCAATCCTGAAATATTGCCATACACAGTTGTGTGTTTGAGGGATCACATTTAAATATTTAAAATATATCTACAGTATGTCTTAGTTTTCTTCATATTTGAGATAATCTTAGAATCTTGAGTGTGAAAATGTAAAAATAGTCACAAATGTCTCTACTGGAAATAAAAACACATCTAGGGTAGCCAGCAAATTCAAAGCAAACATTTCATAGCCACACGCTAATACTGAGGTCTGTAAGAAGAGTGGGATGAATAATAGATATACATAAAAGATATATTAGTTCCAATAGTATCCATTATTGTTTCTATCACCAATACTTAAACAAAAAATTGTTATACAATCAAAATAGGCTGACACTGATAATTATTACATGTAAAAATAGTGCACTATTTTTCTTTTGCAATGCGAATTTGCATCCTAAGAGCTGGTAAACACTTTTTGTCAAAATACAGAAAAGGGTGAAACTTTAAAAAAAATTAAATTAAGGCATTCAAAATGGGAAAAGTTGCCTATCATAAAGCATTAGGAAATTGATACAATTAACACCAAACTGCCTGTTACAGTAACTGCTTAAACATGAACATGCAGCTTCCATGGGGTATACACAAATGAGTGATATAAACTCCAACATTATGGCTTTATACAAGTGCATAGTTGCAACTGTAGTAAGTTATGATATCTGATTTATGTGTATAAAAAAATAAAATGGGGCATCTGAAGAACCCTCTTGCAGTATTACAGTACTATATGTGTGTGTGTGTGTGCATATATATAAAGACACACACATATATATGCACACACACAGTCTAATGGTCACTTCTTAAAAGATGCAGTCTCTATCACTGTAGTGGAATCCATTCCCAGACTCTTCTGGTAAATGTGCTGGTGAAATCTCTGTTGTTGCTGAAAAGATGCTTTCTTTAAACTTAACTCTTCTCAATCCTTTTGTGCAATGTAGTGTGAGTGACTGCCAAGAGAGCTTTATGGAACAAGTTTGGAAGAGTTGCATATGATATTCTTATTCTATTAACCAATCATTGTTGGTTCAACTTGCTGCTCCAAAGGAGCCCAGAAAATCTCCAAGATTTATAATTTATATTGCAGGAATAAAGGGAAATATATATATATATATGTATGCATGTATGTATGTGTTTGAGTATCAGTCTCTCAGGAAAATAATAGCTTTTTAAGAAATTTTGGGCCATCATATTTCAGTCTTGTTTTAACTGGAAGAATATGATCTCCTTGAATAATGACTGCATTCATAGAAGGCAGCTAGCTAGAAAAAAAAAAGGAAAAACAAAGTTAGTTGACATAGTAAAATAATTTAAGAGATTGTTCAATTCTTTGAAAAAGCATTCCATTTATATAATTAAACTATGTGGTCTTCCAACTCCTACACTTTTAACACCTAAATCATGCATAAAACATAGTTATAATACCTATAACGTTCTAATTTTTAGGTACATGCAATTATATTCTTATATTTTCCTATATTTTTACAAACATGACACACACGTTTTAATAAGGTTAACTGGCCATTAGGGTTAGATAGCACATCACTGAGTAACTCAAGGGCCTGTAAGTCTGACTTGGAGATTACCCACTAGCTGCCTCATGGACCTGAAAGAGCAGTGGGCTTATGCACCCACCGTCTACTTGACTGTTTGACTCTTAGTCACATTTTTAAAATCTATAAAATGGAAACAAACACATTGTTGTAGTAAAAATATGTAAAAATACTCTGTAAATCTCGGTTATAAATACCTCCTAATAATATATGATTTAAGTATATTTTTGCAATATGCTTACTTAGGTTAAGACAGACATTACTTCTTCTAAATCTGTTTTGTGTAAAAGGTTTGACCGTGAGGCTCCATTTTCACTCAGATCTCCTTTAGTCATGGTTAACCAAACTATTTATGTGTTCTACAAGCCAAGAACTTTCACGGCACATCAGTAGCATTCTTCAGCAAGAATAACATCAACTTTTAGAAAGCAAACATTTCACAGCATCACAAAGAAAAGCCAAATCAGAAACAGTAATTCTCAGCACTTATTAGACTTACGAAGTGTTTACGGTCTCAATTCTTGGACGTTAGAGAGAAGGAAGGAGGAGGGAAGGAGAGAGAGATAGAGGGAGGAAGGAATCCCATGCTATGTTCACAAACTAATACAGTTGTAGGAACTTGAAAACATTGTAAATTTTACTTCTCTGAATATGGCTTCTTTGGAATGAACAAAAAGTACCAGAATTAGCCTCTTTTGTTATTTGTACATGTTTCGTTCCTAAGATAAAAAATTGTAATTCCAACCGTATTGAAATATACAGCCAATAAAGATTCTGAACATAGCACTTCACTTCTATAACTTAACATGGAAATTTCAGTTAGAAACTTTTCTGAAAACTACTTTTCAAATTCATACTATTAAAAACAACAAAATTTCAAAACTAGTCAAAAACAATGAAAAACCGAGTGCAAATCACATGCGCTACTTGGAAATACTAAAATAACTCATTTTTCATTTTTTGATTTACCCCATTTATTTCTTCAGAAATCAAAAACATCGTCATCATCATCACCACCATCATCAACATCATCAAATGACCAATCCCAGTCTTTAAATGCCAGATCAAGCAATCTGCAATAGGAGGTTTGCAAATTCACATTCTAGCACTCTTTAGAAACGGCAGCTTAATATGATAATTATTTAGAAATCACACTTTTGTGCTGCGAAGACTTTAACTCTCCCTCATCAAAAACAACACAGTCAGATGGCAGCACAGAGGGAGATCTTCTTTCTCTTTCTATGTAAGTGCATATAATACTAGCCAGGTCTGATTTCTAGAACACCAGAGACCCGAAGACACGTAATATTTGGGGATAATATATGAGCTTCTCCCCACTGGACCCAGATGAAGATATAACCATCTTGATGCCTAATTTGATTTATATGAAAGCTCAACATTTGTCAACACTCCCTTCACAAAAGGACCCAGATTGCCAGCCCACATTTTTCTAGAATAGTACTACAAGTCCCAGTTTAAAGAGGGACTAATACTAAGAATGCAGTTTTCTCACTTTTAGCTGGACACAATATGCTCAATGGGTCACTAACAGTGATGCTCTCCATGAAAAATCACGATTTAAGAGAAAAATCACAGGTATATAAGCATTATTAGCAACTTGTCTTGGCTCAATAAAGTGGACTTAGAGCAGGGGTATATGTGTTTTTTTTCTTTTCAATCCATTGCCATCATCTTTATTTTTAAAAATAGGTTAACTTTTTAACTGTTTTAACTGTGAGGTTCATGAATCAACTTATGCCAAGGAACTCATTTGGTCCCCAAAATCTCATTTGTGACCTCAACTTTAAGTTGGTTCTTGGGGTGCCTGGGTGGCTCAGTCAGTTAAGCATCTGCCTTCAGCTCAGGTCACAATCCTGGAGTTCTGGGACTGAATCCTGCATGGGGCTCCCTGGTCAGCAGGAAGTCTGCTGCTTCTTCTCCCTCTGCCTCTCTTCCTCCTCCTTCTCGCTCTCATAAATAAATAAAATCTTAAAAAAAAATAAAGTTGCTTCTTAAACTTGAATTGATATGGTTTACTCAATGCTACTTATAATGGATATCTGCAGGTGTTATCCCAAGAGACTCCGATATAACCGGACTGAAGGGGGAGTGGGAGGCAAGTATCTGCATTTTTTTTTAAATTCTTATTTATTTATTTATTTATTTATTTATTTATTTGAGAGAGAGAGAGAGAGAGAGAGAGAGAGAGAGAGAGAGAGAACAATCAGGGGAAGAGGGAGAGGGAGAAGCAGGCACCTGGCAGGTGATGTGGGACTCGATCCCAAGACCCTGGGATCATGACCTGAGTCAAAGGCAGATGCGTAACTGTAACTTACGTGTAGATACTTAACACGTATCTACATTTTTAAATAAAAAATCTGAAGTAAATTCTAATCCATCTGGTTGACTTTGGTAATCACTGACAGAGTATGTTGACAGATGGTTACCCTAATTGAAAGGAAATAAACCAAATTACTCTCTTTTGAAATGTGCTGAATGTGGAATATTTGAGAACATGTACAAAGACAGATATAAATTACTCACTTAAACACATTTCACATTTTTCTAGGCTTATATAGACAGTAACTTGTAGCTAAGGTACTGCTTGGGAGATTGAGATCAGTCGGTCATCCTGGGTGTTTAAGCCCCAATTTTGAAAAATCTGCATTTTCTACCCTTCCAAAACCTTCGAAGTGTTTGTGAAGTCCACACCTGTGTCACAGTCTTCAAATTTTGAAAGTCTGGTCACTAGGCTGTTAGCACAATGCCTGGCGAGTCTTCCCTTAAAGTTCCCTCAGCCCCCGCCAGTCAGCCATCTAATTCTTGTCGTTTCAACATGAGAAAGCTTTCTCTCACTTGGCTTCTTCCATTGTCACTGTCAGTACGTTAGTGAAGGAGCGTGTTAAGTCAACACACACCAATCTCCTGCTCAAAGATTTCTATCTGAAGAGCAAAATAAAAACTCCCACAGCATAGCGCACTGGGTCCTTTTCAATCTGGTTCAATGCTTTTCTTCCAGTGACATCTTCTGCCATTCCCTGTCATTACCCTCTCCCCACTCTAACCCAGTACGATGCTACAAACACAACACAGAAGTAATTCTGACAACTCGGGACCTCTGCACATAACATTTTGCCTACCAGGTCTTTTCCCATATTTCTTTGCCTGGAAAATTACTGAACTTCCCTTTCTGATGAGTTTTCTTGATGCCCTCAGACAGAATTCTCCATGTTTTCCTTTGTTCCTCTGTAACACTCACTCATGCTTCTATTATAAATAACATTTTAAAAAGCACCATAACTGTATGTTTGATTTTCTGTCTCCTCCATTTAACTGATCAGTGGGCACACACTGCAGGCCTGTGAAACTTACTGCCAAAGACTGCTTTGGAAAGGAGCATTAGAACTTTGAGTTCTGCTAGAAGTACACGACACTGCCTGTTTCTTTCCATGTGTCATACCACATTTCTTAATCCTCACCAGTTTGGCAGGTTTTACATTTTACTTTTAACTTCTTTGCTTAATAATCAAGTTGATCACTTTTCCATATTTATAGTAATGCCAGCATGTTCCTCACCGATTTTTATATTGGGAAGAGGCAATCATATAAATGATTTATATAAGAACTCTATATACAGAGATATAACCCATCCTTCTCATATACATTGCAAATATATATATAATGTTTTTAAAATTTACAAGGCTTTAATTTTTGGTTACTCAATCACTGACTTTCTTTCTTTGCTTTTAGGAAGCTCTCCAATCCAAGATCAGATCCATATGCACCTGTTCTATGACACTTAATGGATTTATTTTCGGCACTTCCAGTTGTATACGGCTTTTTCATTTTTATCCAAATACTCTGATAACTTTCTAATATTTATAAATGGAAAAGAACAAAATCAAAATAATGATAACATGGGGCACCTGGGTGGCTCAGTTGGTTGAGCATCCTACTCTTTTTTTTGGGGGGGGGGGATTTTTATTTGTTTATTTTACAGAGAGAGACACAGTGATAGAGGGAACACAAGCAGGGAGAGCAGCAGAAGGAGAGGGAGAAGCAGGCTTCCCGAAGAGCAGGGAGCCTGATGTGGGACTTGATCCCAGGACCCCGGGACCATGACCTAAGTCAAAGGCAGACGCTTAACGACTGAGCCACTCAGGCGCCCAGCATCCTACTCTTGATTTCAGCTCAGGTCATGATCCCAGGGTCATGAGATCAAGCCTTGTGTCAGGCTCCTCACTGGGTGTGAGACCTGCTGAAGATTCTCTTTCCCTCTGCCCCTCCCCCATAAATAAATAAAATAATGATAACATAAGAGCTCCTCTCACCCTTAAATTTTAACTGTGTTGGCAATGCTTTATTTCTTAAAACTGGGCAAATGAGCATTTGTTACATTTTTGCTTTATACTTTTCTGTGTGGCTTAAGTATTGCATTTTTATTTTTATTTTATTTTTTAAGATTATTTATTTATTTATTTGACAGAGAGAGAGGGGGAAGCAGGCACACCACCAAGCAGAGAGCCCGATGCAGGGCTCAATCCCAGGACCCTGAGATCATGACCTGAGCCGAAGGCAGAGGCTTAACCCACTGAGCCACCCAGACACCCCAAGTATTGCATTTTTAAAGAAGACCTTTAAAAGAAAAATAATTAAAGAGAAATGCCCTCCGCAGAGACCAGCATTCTGTTTCCTACTTTGGAACAGACCAAGGATCTCTCCAAACCATCTTTATCACAAATCAACATTATATTCACAAATTTTCTGCTTTTCCAGCATTTTTTTTTTTTTTTAATTCAAAATTATCAAGAAAACATACCTCTGGAATAGCATTTCTACACATTTTGTTTTATAAGCTGTCAATTCCTTTTTACTCCCATCACTGAGAGGCAGTGCAGTGGTATGGCTGAGGTTGCAGGATATGGAACGAGACGATCTAGATCTGGACTCATGGCTTTGCTGCTTATTGGGTGCGTGATCTCAGATACACATTGCTTCTATGTCTTAGTCTCCATGTTTGTTAAATGGAGACATTAGCTAAATGTGATTAGCAAAATCACAGGGTGGTTATGAGGATAAATAATTTAGTACCCTTAAAGCTCACAGAAGAGTGCCTGCAAACATAGTAGCTAACACTTATTTAACTATCACTTCCCTACAGAAAAAGGGAAGTGCTGCAAAAAGTTAAAAGGAGAATCAGGACCAGGAATGTCACAAAAGCGAAAAGAAAAAAAATGTAATGTTGTAGTCATTAACAGACAAACACTGAGGAAAACTTAAAAAAAAAATCAGATGATTATTTATAGGTATTATGTTTTAGAGCATGTATAAATTCATATAAATACATTTGATGATTTTGATAATGTCTAACGAAGCCCAACATTTGCCCTAAGAAAGACACCGTGCTAGTTAGTTCAACTGAAGCTAAATTATACAAAGAGCTAGATATTCAATTACTGCTGATATCGACCAGAAATGCTGTTTCCTAGGTGTTCCTGGATGATCCTTTCTCAGCTCTACCCATCTGTCTATTATTGGAACGTTATAAATTAGTGGAACATTACAGGCCATCAAGTCCAATGCTTGACTCCCCTCCGGAGCCATGCTGTTCACTGTCAGACTACATACACATGACAAATTGAGGCGGGTGCACTTTTCCAGTGACACCAAGCAGTCATCTGAATCAGGTACTAACACTGTTGGTGACAGGGAATTTACTATTCCAGGGCAAACCAAGTCTTCCAATTTTGGAAATCTGACTGCCTGATACTTTTCCCCTGCTGAGTTAAAATGTAACTCTCTTGCTTGGTTCTTGTTCTAATACATCATCTACAGAAAAGTCCCCTAAATCTTTTTCTGTTTACCATCTCCCATCTTTCCAAATAATTTCTTCAGAAGGCTAAATATCCTTAGTTCCTTCACTTACTACAAGTGTAACACTTTCAAATGATCCATTACTCCCTCTATTATTCTCCTCTGTATACCCTCCAATTTGTGTACACTACTCTCAAAATGTGACACCCAAAATGAAATGCAAACTTTAGGGTGATTCATGTAAGACAGACACAGATACAAATTAATGAAGCAATGGAGTCACAGATATTAAAGACATTGGAAGTAATGCTGCAGACACATAATAAAATACAAAATTGGATCTTAAATGTGCCCATCTTTACGCTTAAAATTTCAAAGAGTATATTAGACAAAAAATGTTCACAAAAATACCCTATACATTTTATAGTCAATTTTGATATTAGTTTTCTCTACATGCAAAGTTGTGAAAGAAAAACCTATTACTTACTGTTGCTATGCAAAATGTATTAAAAAATCAATGAAGAATGATTCGAAGGGTAGGGCCAGAACTAAAACAAAACAAAAAGCAATAAAAATAAAAAGTAAATGTGCCTCCAAATAGACCAAAATGCCAAAGTGGGGGAGGAAGGGATAACAAAGTATAAGTCAGCGAACATGAAAAATGTTATGTAACTGAAAACATGCCTCACTTAGTCTGAAATCTGCTTCATAAATGAATTCTATGTGTTATCACAGGTAGTGACATCATTAACTTATCAAATAGTAACAAAGAGTAAAATGTATTAAAGGAGTGGAGTTACTACAGTCCTGAATCTGAAATTATTTGCCCTTCTAGAGTCTCAATCAAAAAGAAAGAGAATAATACCTATCTATTCTACTCCACAGGAATATTTTAAAGAACAAATGACAGAATATGCAGAAAGCTGAATGAGAGGACAGATTATGGAGGCACTCTGGACGTGGTAAAGCACTAGACAGGGTAAGCTATTTCAATAGCATAGCACCTATGCATTAATAGTTCTACAATATTAATAACAAAAACTTAATTTTTAGATGCTTTTTGCGCACGACACATGGAATGACCTGCAGTGTCTTTGAATTGAGTTTCTTCAGCTTAATTACTATCATATAATCACTAATTTTATAGTATTTAGTTTTCTCATACCTCACAGAAAAATTCAACATTTTCACTGCTGAAACTGCAATTCTACCTTTGTCATTCTAAATTATTTCCTTGAGATAATAGTTTCAAGAAAAGTTTCATGTAAGATGTTTGTGGTTAGAATGAAAAGATTTCTGATAATACAGCCAATGCACATCATTATTCATATACCGAAGGTCCTGTGTTAGGGAACAAAAAGGATACCTGAAATTAGATACCTGATCGTATATACTTTACCCTTTAGCTGACTAACCAAATCTTCATGGTCATTTCAATGAATAGCAATATTTACAAATGCCATAGTAGTTAGTAAGCCAAGAAATGGTAATTCTGAATCAAGAATGAAAGGACTATAATGTAGCCCCATGAAAATAGTTCTACCAAAACATTTTGTGCATTCATCATTATCTCGGAATTTACTTCCTAGTCGCAACTCTGCCTCAAATACAAGGAATGCCCACTTTACCTATTAGTTAATCAGAATCAAGTTATTATTTTCAACTTATACATGTGAATTAAGACTTTAAGATTTAGATCCTGCTTCCCAAGTCATCTAACATAAAGGAGGTTTAAGAGGTTTGCAACACTAAACACAATGTGTGCACCTGACACTTACAGTCTGTGTGTACATTGTCTAATCAATCATTAAATTAGTCAGTGTGCTTATAAAATCTTAAAAGATTATGATTATATACATAAACATGACAAAAAAGAACGCTTTATATATTTTTGGTTGAATTTAATATATGTGTGTGATTTTGTAGACAAATCTGCACTACATTCAACTAAATCAATGAATGAGACATACACACTAAAACAGTTTCAAACATTTGGTATTCCATGGTTCATTGGCATACCAAGCGAAGGAACACTACATTTAGGAAAGTTTGTAGCTGAACACAAAATAGCAAAATATTAAAAAAGACAAATTTTTAATCACATTTTGATGTATTACCTTGGTTTGTTTGGGGCAAGCTGTCGACTCGGCCGTCTAATAGACTGGTTTTGTTGTATCTTCATGGAAGTTCTAGGAGATGACCGTGCAAAAGGGTCTGGAGCTGGAGGCTTTTTCGGGATCTTTTTCACCAACCGACTAACCCACTTCTGCTGCTCTTCTGTAGAATTTGCTAGCAACAATAGATTCTTTGCCGTTGAGATATCGTAATAAACTATAAAGAAATATTTGAAAAAAAATCAGTATGTCTAAATTCATCTGAACATAAATGATGAAGCAAGTACTTTACTATTTACCTTTGCAAGGCGCTATAATCTCCTCCTTTTTGTCCATGTGATCTTTATGACATTTAATATGGCAGCGCCGGCACTCTAAAGCAGGAGGAGGTTTAAACATATGCCACAATGGCTTCATGCAAGCCTCACAGTTGGTTGGGAAATGATAGAGAGTAGGAATAAATTCATGTCCCTTATGGCAAATATAGTTTGATTTTTCTCCCACTGGTTCCACTGGAAATTCTTGTTCCTTCTTACTTTCTCCTTCATTGGCATACAGAATCTATAAATAGCAAAAAGAATGCGTGATTGCCCACAGAAATTATTTTTTATATAGTAACAATTCTTACAGTGTCAATAAGATAATATTAGCCTAAATCATTCAATGAGAAGAAAATGCATTTGATGTTCAAAGATTAGTAAGTTCTGCCTAATCAAGAGCTTCTATGAGAAAAGTCACTTGGCTCACATTTCAGAAAAAACCTATCTTGTTCAAAGATGCCTATTTTCTCTAAGATATATTATTATGTTTCAGCAATTTTATCAGAATAGGCCAAAAGGTAAATTTTCACTTGATGGGTGTTGGGACGTTTTCTTGGGAGGGAGCATACAGAACAATCCCCCGAAGAGGTGTGGCAATGATACAGATTAATGCTCTACGATTCTCAAAAACAGACAGGTGGGTGATAACGACAAACACAGCTTTCATGGAAAGATTTGTATTCGGAGAGCTGAGGAAGAAAAGAGGAAAGGATGTATAATACATGCCAAAAAAACATCATAAGCCCACAGAAAATAAATGGCCAACTCTCCCACAGTAGGCCAAGCCCAATGGCTTTTATAAAAAAAAAAAAAAGAACTCAATAACTATTGGTTTGACTAATTTTGAAATGGAAGGAGAAGAGGTAAGAATTTGGCTTCGCTTTAAATTGGAAGCAAAACGGTTATAGGGTGCAGAATTCAGCTTCATAAGCAACTTTTTTTTAACTTTCTAGAGAGCTGAGCATAAAACTGAAACAGAAGAGAAAAAAACATTCCAAGAGGGGTGCCTGGCTGGCTCAGTCAGTAAAGTGTGTGACTCTTAATCTAGGGGTTGTGGGTTTGAGCCCCATGTTGGGTGTAGAGATTACTTAAAAACAAAAAAAAATCTTAAAAAAAAATAAAAATGTTATAACACACCTTGAATACAAGCACAGCAAAGGCCAGAAACATGATATAAACACATTAGACTTTAACAAGTAAAATGGAGAGAGGAATGAAGATGTACCCAAACAGAATAAGCATAAAAGACAAAGACTTTTGCATAAAAGACAAAATGCATAAAAGACAAAAAGCATAAAAGACAAAATGACTTTTAATGGGACTAAAATTGAAAGGTAACCTAAAGAAGGCCCAAGAATAAAGAAATTTTATATGTCCTGGGGTGCCTGGGTGGCTCAGTGGGTTAAAGCCTCTGCCTTCGGCTCAGGTCATGATCTCAGGGTCCTGGGATCAAGCAGAGGCATCGGGCTCTCTGCTCAGCGGGGAGCCTGCTTCCCACTCTCTCTGCCTGCCTCTCTGCCTACTTGTGATCTCTCTCCTCTCTGTCAAATAAATAAATAAAATCTTAAAAAAAAAAGTAATTTGATATGTCTTATATTAAGAACCTTAGTCTAAAGGTATAAAAAAACAAAAGAAATTAATTCAACTAACCAAAAACAAAATAAAGCTATTTACCTGAAATATCCTTGGAATTTCTTTAGCATCTGCTCTATATACATCTGTCTGTGTAACTGGCCGGACATGAAATAATTTGCTATAAAAGATTTTTAATAAAGGAATAAAATATTACCAAAGAATCAAAAATATTATCAAAAATATTACCATTAGTTATCCTATACTTATGTCAGAAGTTAAAAGTAACTACTTCAACCCATGTTAGCAGGTCAGAGGATACCTTGGTTCTTTTAATTCAATTACTCCTTGAGATTTTGAGTATTTCGAGGAAATCAGAAATTTTCTAGTTAGTTTCAGAGAAGAACATATTAAAGACCCATAAAAGAAAGATGCTTTATCTAACTCTATAACCCAGACTTTCATCTCTATGAAGCAAATACAAGAAAATATAACAGTACAGTACGAGCTTTCTCTATGAGCGTATACATACTACGGTGAGTAATAAATAGCACCAATTTCACAAAAAAAGTCACATTACTCTCATACTTCAAAAGAGAAAGGTTCTAAATATTCTAATAAAAACACTTACTCTATATCTAAAACCATGTAAGGATTAGATTGTTCTTTATCTTGTTCACTGTCATAGAAAAGAATCTTCTTACTGCTTACAATCACATACTGTTAAAGAGAGGGAAGGAAGGAATTAATGACTAAAGTTAATATATATCTTATTTATTTTCTTTGAAAATAAATTCTACAGCAATAAAAATCACATAAAATACTTAAATAACTAAGAAGTTCTCAATATATCCTTAGAAAAGTCTTCCTTAAAATAACAAAAAATTTAGTTTGCATACATTTTAAATAAGCAAATTGGAAAAGAAATTAATTCGAATATTTTTTGGACTGACTTAGCTTAAAATCCAAGAACACAGGTAACCTTATTGCTATGGGTTGAATGTTTGTGTCCCCCCACATTTTTATGTAAAACCCTAATACCTAATGAGATGGTGTTAGCGGGAGTGGCCTTTGGAAGGTGAATGAATAGGCCATGAAAGGAGAGACCTCCTGAATGGGACTGGTGCCCTTATAAAAGGGGCTCCACAGAGATCCCTAGCCCCATCCCCCATGTGAGAACGCAGCAAGAAGTCTGCAACGTGAAAGAGGGCTTTCACCAGAATCCTACCATTTGGCATCCTGATATTAATTTCCAGGCTTCAGAACTATGAGAAATAAATTTCTATTGTTCATATACTACCCAGTCTGTTTTCTTACAGCACCTGAATAGACTAAGACATTTACCAAAATGAACATCATAATATCAATAAATCATAGTTAACAGAGGAAAAGAAATTATTAGGTCTTTCTGTCATACCCAGAATTGTTTTCCCACTGAAACAGCAAAACACCAAGGCCAACAGACTTTTGTTTTTCTACCACCAAAACCTGTTTTACTATGATGATGATGAAAGGTTGTTTTTTTTTCCTTCACAAAGATACATAAAATCACATCATTCTAAATCAGGAAGTACAAAGTTTTATGTGTCTAAAAGATCTAGTTACATATATCTTACAACTACAAATGTAAAATGGCTATAGCCAAACCAAAAGCAAAATAAAAGAACTATATTCAAAAGTACCAATTACCTTTTTAACCCATCCAAATTTCTTAGTGTTGTTTCGTACAGGCAATGAAAGCCATCCTTCTAGTCTTGATTCTATAAAGAAGCAGAACATATGAGGATAAATTTACCAATTCTCCTAAGAAAATGAGGAATTCAACAAAATTTTAATATAAAAATCACAGAACAAATCAAATATGCCCTTAAGAATTCATCACTATACATTATCAAGGCTGTAATAATAATGCAGGATCAGTATAAGCAAGTTATGGAATGCCAAACAAAATCCAGGTTACAGCACACTGAAAATATATGTTCTCTAGCTTATAAAGTCAAATGCTCCCTGCTGATTAAATCCATGCATCTGCAAAGTTTAGCAGAAAAGGTACAAGAAAGAGAAGCAATTCTCTATTCTGACTAGTGCATCTGTATTAGAATTCTTTATTTTCCTTTGGAAGAGGCCTATTTATTGATATAGTGCATATCTTCTTTAAAGAGAAAACATTTTAAATGAGTAATTACGTCTTCAGAGAAAGTGGATTTTTAAATGGCTAAAATAAAATATTACCAATCAAATTTGGTTAATGAATAGCAATATAACTAAAAACATTTCTACATTCAAAAATAGCAAAATAAGTAAAATTCTAGTTCAACAAAGGAAACTGCCTGAATCCTCAGAACTTTTTCCAATGGCATTTCATCAGTACCATTTAATGAAATAGTTAGAGGCAACAAGTATTTCCGGAGGTGATTCTGATGGTCACTTATTTAACTGTGCTAGATGCTTAACATCAATTTTTTTTAATCCTTACAACCCCACAGAAAGGTCACACAGGGATGCACCTGACTCTAGAACCTATACTCTCTCACATCAACAACCTTCCAGACTCTAGGAACAGAAACGCTGTCATTAAAAACAGTCTATACAACATAACTATCTGGACATGGTCCTATACCAACTTAAGGGACCAAATCAGATGATCTATAACAATGAGCCCATATGCCTGGGCAATGTGACAACAACATAAACAACTGGAGCTATCTCACTTTGCATTCAATTACTAAGAGACTACATTTTACCTTATATTCAACCGCTCATATTCTCCTGTGGCATTTACATTAAACGAGGTTTGTACTTATACAAACTTGGTGTTAGAGATTTTATATGTTTTCCATCTAGTTTCTTCATTTAAAACTCTAAGTCCTTTTAGGGCAAAGACTGGGCCAAATCGTCTTGAACTCTCTTTTAAGGCTTAACACAATGTAGCTAAAACAATGAAAATCTATGCATATCCTCTCAGTCTACGTGGTGTTTTTTGTGCTGTCACTCTTAACATGAAACTTCAGAAAGAATTTCTCGTTGGCTGAAAATGGATGACACGGGCAATAAAACTATATGCTCTTAAATGATATAAAGTTGATGAAATAAGTCTATCAAATGTAACAGCAACGCCATATGATGATACCTTTAAAAATTCTTTGTTCATGCATTTTCTTTTTAACTGAGATCAGAACAATTTGTTAGAGTTAGTGAATATTAGTTAATGTTACAAAAATTTTGTAAAAGGACTGAAATTAAGGGTAGCGGGGAAAACCTCAAAGGCGAAAGATTTGCAGGATATCACCTGTACCATTAGGTTCCGAAGAAATAGGTAAGTAAGGCAAAGATTCTTCTTCTGAGTCAGAATCAGAGTCAAGAAGCATATGAGAACTGGAAGGCTTAGTGGCAATATTGAGAGAAGTAGAGGAACGTTGGTAGGTGAATGACATGGATTCCATAGTGCGTGACTGAGTGATATGAACTAAACGCCCAACATAAAAGGAAAGGAAGTAAGAATGCAGAAAGAAGGTAAGAGAAAATAAAATGAAAATTTGAAGAAAGAGCTGCCTATAATATATAAAGAGCTAATTTAAGTAACTAAATATATGGAATTTTCTTTTGCATTTTTTTCACAAGAATTTTTATCAAAAATCAATAAATAATGAAAGTTTAAACAGTTGTTTGAAGCCCCACTCCAAGGAGTATGTTTTTTTCTTAAAGAAATGACAAACATTTTTCTTAGGAGCAGTCACTCTCAGGGCTTAACATAATCAACTAATCAAATGTTTATATTTAAGATAAAGTTTTTCAACAAAAAATAACATAAGAGGTAAAAATAAACCTGTACCTGGAAATCCATCATCTGCCTCAGCATCCCCTGGTCCACTGCCTATACTGGAACTATCCAGACCAATATGCAATGCCTGGAGCTGTGACCGCAGCTGCTCAATGTCACTATCTTTACTGTCCAGTGTCATCTGCAGTTCAATTCGAATCTGGCTCTCTTCAGCTATTTGCTACAAGAGATTACATTACATTACATTAAATGGATACCATATACCTCATAATTTTGTTTAATTCAATAATTATGAAGTAATAGAAATGTTCTATAACCAATACAATATATACAGACATAAAAATACTTCTACTTCTTAAAAAAAACAAGTCTTCAACCTAGAGTTCAAAAAGTATTCTTACAGCCTGCATTTCGTTCAGTTCTTTCTGATACTTGATCATCTGCTGGGTCAGTTTTTCACGTTCAGATTTAAGTTCCATATGTAGCTTTCTATTCTCTTTCTCTTTTCTCCGCACATCAGTGTCACTACCACGCTTGACGGGTTCTTTTCGATTCATGATCTCAGCCAACTTATTCACAGCCTTAAAAACATAAAAATAAAAAATAAATATGTAATAAATCGTATTGATGCTTCTTGGTAATTCACCAATAGCAAGTTATATGACCACTAATAATCTCCTTCCCTATATACACAGGGCAACAAACACTGTCTATATTAAATAACATGCTCCCTTCATTATTCTTTATCTTCTTCCAACTTATATTAGTTTTTCACTCTCAAGTTTTCTGAGAAATGTAATTTAAAATGTTAACAAGTTGGATCTGATGTCGCTTTCTATAATTTTTGAGTTTTTAGTTTCAAGAGAGACTTCTGCTACACAGATACACTTTATTCTGAAGGAAGAAAATTTTGCATTGGCATCATATTAGTAAAATACAGTATGTCCAACCAGAAAACTGAGCATTTGGGACCCACAAAGATTCATGCTATACACACAACCACAGAGTTGGCAGAAGGATGGTTTAAGAGCCAAAGGTGCCTTTTCAGACTAAGCTTTTCCCAGGTTATCGGCAAATGTTCACTCTCAGTTGTTTCTTAAAAGCAAAAATATTGGGGTGCGTGGGTGGCTCAGTGGGTTAAAGCCTCTGCCTTCAGCTCAGGTCATGATCTCAGGGTCCTGGGGTCTGCTCAGAGGTCCTGAGTGGGCTCTCTGCTCAGCGGGGAGCCTGCTTTCCCCTCTCTCTCTGCCTTCCTCTCCGCCTACCTGTGATCTCTCTCCTGTCAAATAAATAAATGGGGTCTTAAAGAAAAAAAAAATGAATTTAAAAAAAAAAAAGCAAAAATATTTACCAGATAACAATACAAAATTAGGAGGGAATGTGATTTCATATGGAAAAATTAAGGACACTTGAAGTAAACACTGAACTAGACAAGGTTAGCCAAATCTAGCAGCTTGCAACTAGGAAAAAATACTAATACACTCAGCGACCGCTACAGTCAATCTGCAGAGGGAGGCTAACTAAATTTCAAAATCCTCTTTCCAGTTTGTCACACCTACTTGAGTTTTGAGTGTTCTCTCTGTGAGCAGCTGCTTCTCGAACTGTGCTTTAATAGCGGCTGCGCTGATCTCTTCATCTTTCAGCCGCGACAGCTCTGAAACATGTGGAAATGTCAAGATTATATTAATAACTACAGCAATGATAAAACATTGGGCATATTTAAAAAAACTTTATTCTTTGTTAATACATACGTTCTTGGGCATCTTTCAATTTGTTATTTAATTCTTCTTTCTCATTTGCAAGATTGGCAACATCACTAGTTAGTGTCCTGTTTGTTTCTTCAAGCTAAAAAATGAAAGTGGAAAAAAAATCGTATCCCAATTTACAAAATCTAAATTATAAAGCAATCATTCAAACTAAAAACAGACTAGAATGCTGCTAAGACTCTTACTTTTCTAAGTACATCTACTTCTACACTTTGTGGCTTTATGGAACCTTATGGAACTTCACTGATAAGAATTTTGCTAACCATCACAGACTTCGTGTGCACCCCACGAAGCCAAAACCTGCCCCTTCTCTCAAAAAGCCTTAGCAGCATTTTTAATGAAAAAACAAAACAAAACAAAACAAAACAAACTACTTAATAAACTAAAAGCAAACATTATAACAGAGCTCTGCATTTCATCATGCAGAATAAACAAATTTTAAAATGGTAGTATTTCTTTCAGAATATTTTAAAACAAAGTGAAATTTTACTAAAGAAGCTAACATCCTTGTTTATTATTCTCACAAATCCTACTCCTGCTCTTCCTTCCCACCCGAAAGAAATTGTATTATGAATTATGTGTCATCCCACTCATGAGTATATAGTTTTGTTACAAATACATGAAATAGTAAATAGTGTGGTTTTATGTGATTTTAAATTGTCCATCATCACACTGTATCTTTCTGTAATTGCTTTTATTGGACAAACTGCTGACAAATAAAGATCTTAACTTATTTTAACTGATACCAGTAGTTCCATCTTCTACCTCATTTCATTTATCATGCATTCGTCTATTGATAAGACATTTGAGTTTTGGGGGCGCCTGGGTGGCACAGCCAGCTAGGCACCTACCTTCAGCTCAGTTCCTGATCTCAGAGTCCTGGGATTAAGCCCCATATCCTGCTCCTTGCTCGGCAGGAGCCTGCTTCTCCCTCTTCCTCGGCTGCTCCCTGTTTGTGCTCTCTCGCTCTCTCCTTCTCTCACATAAATAAAATCTTTTCTTTTAAAGATTTTATTTATGTTTTTGACAGAGAGAGACACCGTAAGAGGGAACACAAGCAGGGGGAGTGGGAGAGGGAGAATAGGCTTTCTGTGGAGCAGAGAGCCCCATGTAGGGCTCAATCTCAGGACCCTGGGATCATGACCTGAGCCAAAGGCAGACGCTTAACGACTGAGCCACCCAGGCGCCCCAATAAATAAAATCTTTTAAAAAAATGAAATAAAAAATAAACTTCCACATATCCTTAAGGGCAACCCTCTCAGGTCCCCTCGCTCTTTGGGAGCTTTGTACTATCACTTTGCTATCGTTCAATAACCTTTGCTTTGGGGCACCTGGGTGGCTCAGATGGTTAAGGGTCTGCCCTTGGCTCAGGTTGTGATCCCAGGGTCCTGGAATCGAGCCCCACACTGGGGTCCCTGCTCACAGTGGGGAGCCTGCTTCTCCTTCTCTCTCTCCCTCTGCCGCTGCCCCTGCTCTCTCTCTGTCAAATAAATAAATAAAACCTTAAAAAAAA
>CM052811.1:6536608-6572419 GCA_028533885.1 Nasua narica
ACAGAAAAAAATTACAATGAAAAGTAGCAGTCTCCTTATCCATACCTCTTGACAGCCTAATCCTACTCCCCTAGAGGAATTTACTTTGTTTCATTACTGTGTTTTCTTCTTTTGACAGTTACCTCCACATCTCAGCTTATTTCTGGACTCAAATTTAAAATATGACTTACCAATTCTCTGCTGCCAGAGGACGAAGTGAGCTCTTACCATCCCTAACCTCTCCCCAACCCCTATAATACAGTCACATCACTGGCCTCAGCCACACAACCACACTTCATGCCGCATCAACCATAAACCACAACATCCCCTGCCCCCAGTTTGTGGTGAGAACTGCAACACTCCCATCCTTTTCTTCTGTTTTTGAAATTCCATGAGAACATGTCTAAATGTGGGTCTTTTCTCATTTATTTTCTGCTGAGTCCTTTCAATCTAAAGACTTCTTTCAGCTATGGGAAACTGTTTTCTATTATTTCTTCTTTTTAAAATATTTTATTTATTTGAGAGAGAGAGAGAGCACATGAGCAGGGGGAGGGAATGAGGGAGAAGGAGAGGCGACCCCCCTGCTGAGCAGGAAGCCCGCCCTGGGGCTTAATCCCAGGACCCTGAGATCATGACCTGAGCTAAAGGCAGACACTTACCCAACTGAGCCACCCAGGCACCCCTATTATTTCTTTAATAACTTCCTGCACTCGGTTTCTCTAGCCTTCTTTGTCTGGTGCTGGAACTCCTGGGACAGTCTCTGTGTCTTACCCATTCCTCTTAGATCTTCCATGTCATTCCCTTTTGTTCTGTTTGATGAAGTTTCTTTGAATTTTTCTTTGAACCACCCTAATAAATGTATATGAGTCATTTTTAATCTTTGACAGCTTTTCCTATTCTGACTTCCCTTTTTGCATTAGGTCAGGTTCTTGTTTAATGGAAGCAGTATCTCCTAGAAGTTTTGACCAATACTAATTATTACCAATAGGCTTTTTTTGGTTTGTGCTTTTGTTAATTTCTCTCCTTTCCTTGATGTATTTTTCATCTGGGGATAGGTTTCCTTTTTCTTGATCATAGTCTTTATCTTTAGTACTGTACGCTATCCTCAAATGCCTAGTGATACTTGGTTATTCACTTACAAAGGAGGTGACAGAAATTTTAATCTCTATACATGTGGAAGGGGTTTTCTAACTGGCAAACTTCAGTTTAAGATGAGAGGCAGAAAAAGCTGCATAAGCAGGGGGATCCCTAAAAGTCAAAATGAGAACTTACTCCATACTAGTAATTATCTGCAGAGGATATGCCCAATTTCTATAGAGGACTGCTCTGTAGGAATCCAAGTGGTGGTAGTGCCTGGCTACAGACATTTCTGCAAGGGTTAGTAGGAAGAGTATGGTCAGCAGACTGTTCCATTTATAGCATCGCATCTTCAAGGTACTTGATTTGAATAACGAAACATTTTCTTCTTCACTAATATTCTACTTCATATATACTCCTGCCTGTTGTTTCCTTTGCCCTATACATCATTAGTGAGGTTTCCACTTGCCACTACCTCATTTACTGAAGAAACTTCTAATCTTCCAATTCATCGTTAATTCTTGATATGGATTTATGCATTTAAAAAAATTCCTTTACTAAAGGTTTTATTGGCATCTTGGAAGGAAGAAAAGATATACATGTTACCCATTTTAAAATGCAAGCCTGCACAGCACTTCATAGGCAAATTCCCATTGCATGTGTATATCATTTTATCCTGGTACTCCAATTACTTATGTCCCCATCTTACCTCTCCCTAAGGAGTAACTTCTGATAAAATGCTACTAAGATTCCTAAAGGTAGGAAATGTACCTATTTCATCTTTGAATCTCCCATAGTGACTATGAGTACCTCACACATTCGTGCACCATTGGAGTATGTACTATGTGTAAGACCTTAATCAGGGGTTGGAGAGAACAAAACATAAAAAGAGACAGTTGCCATTCAGTGAACTTATAGTGTACTCGGTGGTTAAGAAAACAAATATGAGTTCTCTGGGGATAACAGGTTAGGAACTGAGGGATTAAGAAACAACAGATCCATGTGTACTTGGCATATATACTAAATACTATAAATTCGGTATAAACAAATTAGAACAAGAGAGGAAACACAATCTAGATGTTTAATCAGCTCTTACATTCATATAACCACCATGGTTAGAATAGATACAATGGGTACTACAGATACTACAGAGAATATCTATTCAGTCAAGTTGTTTTAAGGGTCCGCAGCTTGTACTCTTGACGAAAACTGAGCCAATGAATTCCATCCCAGAACTTAGGGTACTCTCTGAAATTGGGGTCCAGAAAAGTCAAATCAGAGTCTCTCCAAATAAATGAAGCTATAAGACTTATCTCTAGAGCTTGTCCTTCTTGAAAGATCAAGTTTTCTGTTAAATGGAAAACGCTAGTTCTAAATGAGAGAAGAATAAAGCTAATATATAGGGGAAACAAACAAAGATGAAGATATCTAAATATTGTTCAAGTTTCTAGTTGTAATTTTCAAAAGTTGAAATCTCATCAAGTTTAAGAGTCTAGGTTTACCCAGGCACCAGACAAGCAAAAAGAACAAATTCTTTTTAATCATCCTTTCCTAGATTGTGTCAATATTTGAATGCTTGACCGATATTTGAATGTTTGACCAGTAAGTGTCAATTGTATTGACCTGCCATGGGTAGGTAAAAAGCAAGCAATTAGCAATGATGATTAAGAAGAGAGGAATAGTTGAAGTAGTATAGCAGGGGTTTTTTGGTTGTTGTTGTTTTTAAAGATTTTATTTATTTATTTGTCAGAGAGGGAGAGAAAGAGTGTTCGCACAAGCAGGGGGAGGGCGAGGGAGAAGCAGGCTCCCCGCTGAGCAGGGACTCGATCCCAGGGCCCTGGAATCATGACCTGAGCCGAAGGCAGATGCTTACCTGACTGGGTCACCAAGCCAACCCTGCAGTGTAGTAGTATTAACAGTGACGGTTGTACCATTGATGGCCCCTACTGTTTACTGTGTGCTAGATACTGTAAATGTATCGTCATCCTTACAGAACGCCTAACAAGGAAGCTCTTACTGCCTCTTTTTGTAGGTTTTACAATAAAAGGCTCAAAGAAGGGGCACTTGGATGGCTCAGTCAGTTAAGTGTCCCAAGTCTTAATTTCAGCTCAGGTTATGATCTCAGGGTCCTGGGACTGAGACCCGCACTGGGCTCTGCGCTTAGTGGGGAATCTGTTTGAAAATTCTCTCCCTCTGCCCCCGCCCTGCCCACACTCTCTCACTCTCTGTCTAAAATAAAAAAATAAATCTTTAAAAAAAAAGCTCAGAGAGGTTAAATATTTTGCCTGATGTTGGTCAGCTAGTAAGGAGTGGGACTAGAATGCATACCTCTCAATCTGTATCCAAAACCTATGTTCTCTCTAAATAACTGGGAGCCAATATGAGCTTTGATCATGATTCAGAAGTATTTATACTACTAATGACCGAACGGGACAAACTTTAATGGTATATTTAATGTACACCTTAAAGGATTTTAAAGCCGTTTTTTATTTTCTAAGCAAATTAAGTAAAATACTAAAGTGTATCATAAAAAATTTGGAAATTTTTATGTTTGCTTAATAATCAAACATGTCCAATTCCCAGAAACTGAAAGAACAAACAAAAAGCACATGGACAATAAGCATGAAGAATGGTCCTGAGAAGGAATCTTAAGAGCATATAGTGAAAATCCCAAACAGTTTCTTCTACTCCAACAGCACCATTCTATCATTATATCAAAATAAAGTAGAAATAGTAAAAAAATCATTGGGGAAGCAAATATAGTCTTCTTGAAGGACAACAGTGGCACTCAACACATTACTTATATAGGAAAAGAGCATATATGGTCAAACTATGACATGATCAAAAGAAAATCCCCAGGTAAATCAAAATTAAGATAATTTACATGTGGATAGTTGTACACATTAATAAAACTTTGTCTCAAACAATTTACTTACTTTCGAAGTTCAGCATTCTGCTTTTCCAAGCTCATTTTCATTTCCATGAGATGATTATTCTCTTGTTTTAACTGCTTTTCTGACATTTTTAGTGTGTTAACTTGCTGTGTTTGCATCTTCAAGTCATTTTGTGTAAGGCAGCGCTTCTGAGTTTCCTGCTCTATTTTTAATGTCAAATTTCTAACCTAAAAAATAAGTTGTCTACTTGGTAAAACATAAATAATGATTTGATTCTTCTTATCAATGAAGCCTGCAGCAAATATGATCATGCAAAACAGACTTTTGCCCTTAGGCAGTTAATTCATTTCATGGTAAAATATTTTTTGTTATTTCTCAAGTCCTATTTTTTAAATAAAATATGGTCTTTAAGGTAAAAATAACTTAAAAAATTTTTAAATTATGATTCATCATATAGCATATCAGCCAAATTCAGTAAAATTAAAGGTTGCAGAGTATTATTTTATAAGAAGAAATTTTAAATTCTGAAACTATCACTATACATCATTACAGATAAACCTAAGTTGACTATTAATTTATTAGTTTATTACTACTTATTAGTAAACTTAATACTCACATCCTCATTTAGAACATCTTTCTGTTTAAGGAGTTCGTTTATTTTTTGCTGTGACTGTTTGAGGTCACAGTCAAATATAGAGCATCTCTTCTCAGCTTCCAGCAATAGGTTCTCCACTTTCTGCTTTAATGTCCTCTCTTCTGAGAGCTTTTTCTCCATTTCTGTTGTCACAAAAATGGACACAATCATGAATTCACAAACAAAAGAAGCCTATCAATACATGACACAGTGCTATAGAAATTATAGTAAATGATGATAGCTTAAAAACATTTTTTAAATTTCCAGTTTAATATTTTCATCACTCTTCTTATAATCAGTTTCAAATGTCAACAGTTTCATGCTTGTAAATCAGGCATTTATTTCATTTGCAGTGTGGAAAAATCTACCACACTGCAATATTACATCCATTCCAATGGAAGTAAAAGAATTCTGCCTTCACTAAAAGAGCCTTACATCTTTTTAATATAGATTTATTTATTTTTCTGTTACTCTGCGCCTCTCAGTGTTACCCTTCTTACCCTAAAACATTCCACGTAGATTTTTTATGATGTCTAGGGCTCTTTCCATATTAGCATATTACAATGCAGAGGATGACAATTATATTTTGGGGAAATGGTAAAGGACAGGACTCTGGGACCCAACTTCCTGAGGTTAAACTCTGACTCTGACGTGTCCTAATTATTTGCCTAGGCAAGTTATTTAACCTCTCTGAGGCTCAATTTCCTCATCTCTAGAATGGTGTTAATAGTACCTATCCTCCCTCGCAGGGACGTTAGGAAGACCCCGAGTTAATGTTTGTGTGGCACTTAAATGCTGCCTGGCATGGGACAAGCATTTGGTAAGCGCTCACTATTCCAGGAGAATGTTTAATGACTGGAGGAGAATGTTCACAGTATTATTTTAGAAGAAAAAATGCAGAACAGTATAAAAAATTCAGAAAATATACAAAATATCCTCCTGATTAGTAAGACTGTGGTTAATCTTTACTTCTTTATACTTTCCTGTATTTTCTAAATGATTTGTAATAAACTTTTACTTTGTTTTATTAATCAGAAATTGCTTTTAAAAGCCTTTTTATTTTTTTTTTAAGATTTTACTTACTTATTTGAGAAAAAGAGAGAGAACATGAGCAAGGGGAGGGGCATCGGGAGAAGGAGACTCCCTGCTGAGCATGGAGCCAGAGGCGGCACTCCATCTCAGGACCCCAGGACCCCGGGATCATGACCCAAGCTGAAAGCAGACATTTAACCGAATGAGCTACCCAGGCGCCCCTTAAAAGCCTTTTTATATCTTGAAGTGAAAAGCAGGCAAAGTCTATGTCTAAGCACGTGATTTTATATTAAATGCTGCATTAAATTACCATTAAAGAATTACCTTTTGATGTACTGATTAGAAAATCTATTCAAGTTCATTTGAGCTCCTCTGCTCTTTCATACCCAATGCCTGATATCTGATTATCATTTATTAACATTTATATAAGTTATATAAACCTATGAGTTTTCAGTTTTTAATGCACTGTCTTCAAAAGTGTAGCAAAAATGAAACTATTCTTCACATTCTACTAGTAACAGCTAATATTTCTAAGTACTTTCCCCCTATCATTTACTTGGTTTTCACAACCTAATACTCTGTCTCTTTAGAGGAAACAATGCACCAAAAGAAAAAGAAAAAAAAAGATAAGTTACTATGGACAAGGTCACATAATTAGTAATTCATTAGTAAGCCATATTCTTAATCAAAGGAAGCCATGACATGCAGTAGAAAGACCAAAGCCTTTTAGACCTGGACATGGACAGATGTACTCATTATTTCTACAACTCAGAAGTAATAAGCCTTGTTGGGGCGCCTGGGTGGCTCAGTGGGTTAAGCCTCTGCCTTCAGCTCAGGTCATGATCTCAGGGTCCTGGGATCGAGCCCCACATCGGGCTCTCTGCTCAGCAGGGAGCCTGCTTCCCCCTCTCTCTCTGCCTGCCTCTCTGCCTACTTGTGATCTCTCTCTCTCTCTGTCAAATAAATAAATAAAATCTTAAAAAAAAAAAAAAAGAAGTAAACCTTGTCAATAATGGGAAAAAAAGGAAACAAACAAAAAAACACAAATCACCCTAATGTGGGCACAGAGAATACAAAAGGACACAAGTGAACTTACTGAGGTGATGCAAAAACAGATTCTACAACTTGTTTTGAATGGTGGTTACATGTGTGTATTACAATCTGAAAAGTGCCTGCATTTTATTGCACCTAAATTATACCTCAAAAGAAACTGAACTCTATCTTCTAAGCCACAGATAGGAAAACATGGCTCACTAACTTTCTCTCCTGTAATTAGATTTTTCTAACTAAAGCACTCAATCTCTTAACATCCTTAATTAGTGCCTTACACTAAACTGATTTTAATTAAAAAATCCCCAATTTTAATTATATTCAATAATTGAAAAACTATTTTTTTTGCTAAGTTATTCATAAATGTTATGCTTCAGTATGAAATAAAATTCCTGCTTAAGAGTTCTATGAATCTGTCACAAGAGTATTTTATTAATTTCCTATGGAACTTCAAATCCATCATAATTATAAGCAGTCAGTTAGGAAAGTAAGAAATCCTAAGACAATTCCAAGATACATACTGGTTTGTAGAAAACTTAACTCTGCTATCTTACCCTATATTCCTTAGTAGTGGATAACTTTGACCAAATCTAGCTGTATCTTCAACATGCCAGAGTTCAAAATATTCAATGAGCTTATATTCTAGTTAGGTCAACTACTATTTTTTAAAATTTATCTTGCATAAACTGGCAACAATTTTATTATACAAACTAGTGAAATGTCGAATTTCATATTACAAAAAGAGGAAATCTCCCCAAATCTGAATAAATACATCTAGAACCTCATGCTCTGTGTGCCTGTTACTATTGATACCACTGAAATATTAATCTCTCTCTGATCCTAAAATTTGGTTGAGTAATTTTGTGTTTGGGTCTATTATCTTAGAAATGAGTGTTGCCATAAAGGAAAAGTGATACATATGTAAGGCTTCCCTGATGTTTTTTTCTCTCCCGTTCCCAATATTTGACAATAAAATATAAAAAATTATTTTTCAAAATCAAAGAGTTGACTACAGAATCAATTCTTAGTACAATGCTGCAGCAAAACTCTCTTAGAAAAAAGCATACCTTTCATGGCTTCTGATTTTGCTTCTTCAATGGATTCGTAAATCTTATTTTTATCTGCCAGCCGTGCTTTTGTAGCCTTATGCTCCGCTTCTTCTTGTTCCAAGCTCTGCTGTATAACTTTTAGTTGGTATGTCATATCTATTTCCATGTTGTTCTTTTCCTATTAAAGATTTAAAATAGCAACTATCAACAAAAAAGACTGGCTCACAATTTCAAGAACTTATAAAGTTGTTTTTTACAGACTAAGAATGTTCAATACCTTTCCTCCCCTCTTCACTCGAATGTCTTATAAAATGACCCATGGAATCCACCTTCCACGGCACCATGTCCCATCTCTCCACTCTACTATTTGGAGATCTGCACTGAGAGCCTTTTATCTCAATAGAGTAACCAATGATATTCTCAACATCAGATTCAACAAACACTTTTCAGTTTTTATCTAATTTAGACTCACTGTTGCCCTTGAAACTATTTCCTTGACATACCTGACACTGAACTCACTTGGCTCCCCACTTCCTGTTCTCATCTTTTATGTCACTTAGGAAGTTTTCCCCCAGCTGCTCCTTGAATGCTGGTGTTCTCTGGAGGTAGTGTTCTTCAGCCACAAAGCTTCTCCCCTTCCTATATCATTATTTCCACTTTTAAAACACATCTAATATTTCCATTTGCTGTGTTATCTAAAGATAAATTTGCAGGATTCTCTACCATTTACCCTCTTATGTTTCACATAAAGAGACTTATTTTAAGTTGGGAATCAATTTTCTATATATCCTCAAAAAGATTTTCTAATTCTTTGTTCTCTATAGTTTGTATCATAAATGTAGCTATTTCTTTTGTTTTTCAAATAAATCTCTAATCCTGAAAATGATTTTTTCAATCCACCAACAGAGTCATCTACTCTGCCCTGAAAAACCACTACTCTAAACAACCTCTTCCCAGATAGGTTCTTTTATTCACAGGACTTTAGCTACTTCTGTACCAATGAGTCTCAAATATTTCTAGCTTCAACGACCACAGTTTACTGCTTTGTAAACATCCTAATTTGGCTGACTCACACACACCTCAAACTTAAGACTAAAATGGATTTGTCATTGTCTCTTCTAAAAGAGCTGTTTATCTTTATTCTTTTTTAATTAGCAGTACCATTATATATTTTGTCACAAAGTAGGAACCTAGAATTCATCCTTAATTAAGTACCACACACATGCCTCATCTAGTCAATCACTAAGTGCTGCCAAATATTCTTCCTCCAAATATTTCTCACCTTATTTTCCATCCTTTTAACCCCTGTACTATTAATTCTCCATTATCTGAATTACTGAAAAAGCCTCTGACTAGTCACCCTACTACCTCTTTTCTTGTCCCCCTCAAATTTATTCTCCACATGGTACACTGATAGACAATGATCTATCTTAAATGTACCTCTAGTGAGATTTAAAATCCTTCAATGGCTAGTCCATTATCTAGAGAAACTAAGGTTACCAGAGTATTCAAATATTCAAATATTCAAGTATTCAAATATTCAAATATTCAAAATCTTACATGATCTAGCTCATGCCTGGCTCTGTAACCTCTTTCTGGTCACTGAATTCCTCACATTTAATATTAGGCCCATACAGCTGTCTTCAGGCCAATTTTGGTCTGATGTCTATTTTTGTAAAATTTCACTGGAATATAGCCACACCCATTCCTTTATGTGCTACAGCAGAGCTGAGTTGCAACAGAGACCATATGGCTTTCAAAGCCTGAAGTATTTATGGTGTCTTCCTTAAAAGATTAAAATTTGTTGACCCCTGCTCTGTATTCCAGAAATATTGAGCAGTTTGCATTAAATAAACCAACTATGCCTTTTCTATTTTCCATCCTCTGTACCTTTTGCTCATGCTATCTTCCCCAACTCAGAACATGCCTTTACCCGGCCAACCAATCCTGCCCTGTCAGACTGGGCCTTTTTATCTGTGCATTCAATACACTCTGTCCGTTCTTCTAGCATTCTGTGTACCATGCTGGATTAGAACTATCTTTGTACCTTATTATTACTTTAGAAGCTACTCATTAGATTGTGAGACTTTAAAAAAAAATTTTTTTTAAGTAGACCCCATGCCTAACGTGGGACCTGAACTCATGATCTTGGGATCAAGAATCACTTGCTCTACCATCTGAGCCAGTCGGGTACCCAACTGTGACATTGTTAAAGGTTAAGCAAGGACTGCATCCTGATATTTCTACTACAGATGAGACATTTAAATACTTAAACGAATGAATAAATAAGTGAACAAAAACACCACAATAACTGCACAGTCTAGAAATTATCCCTGGCTTATAGTATTTTTAAAGAAAAACTTCTAAATGCCACAAGCCGTGATAACTTTCTATCACGTTTAAGACATGTTATAAGTTAAAATTTGAATTTTCCTTGGATCCCTAAGGAGAAACATCCACTGAAAGCATTGTGATTTCTCTTATTTTACTTTTGTAAAGATTTTATTTATTTATTTGAGAGAGAGCACACAAGCAGAGGCAGAGAGAAAGGCAGTGGGAGAGGGCAAAGCGGACTCCCCTACTGAGCAGGGAGCCCGATGTGGGGCTTGATTCCAGGACCCCAGGATCATGACCTGAACTGAAGGCACTTAAAAGACTGAACTACCCAGGTGTCCCTAATTTCCCTTATTTTAGAGTAAGTTTTCCAATCTGATATCTTATAGTCATTTTCTTAAAAAATATAAAGCTGAACATGTTTTACCTTCTCCAAATCAGTAAGTTTCTCCTGTAGTTGTCTCTTCTCCATCTCCGCTTTTGTTAATAGGATTTTGCCATTCTTTAAATCTTCTTCTAGGCCAGATATTCTGCCTAAAATTGCAACATTTTAAAAACAATAAGCCCACAGAGTATGCACATACTAAATTAAGAGTAAAAAATTTTAGAAGTCACCTCATAGTTTGGAGCTATTATTTATGAACACTTTTTAATTGCTGGTAGAGTGCCTTACAATGAAGTCAACTGAAACTCAAGGGAGTAGTTTGACAACTTAAAATAATTTACACTATTTTAAGGTAAATCTTCTATCATAAAAGTTTATATCAATGCATTTCCAACAACCTAACTTCATATAACATGGTGTATTCAGAAATGTGCTACTCCAACACATTATCCATCATCAAAAGTTATTTCCAAAATACAAATCATCAAGATGAATTCAAGTATAATCTCTACTTTAATACCTTGTAAGTCATTAATTATCTCGGATCCATGGGTTCGGTCCCTCCTTTCAGATTCTAGAACTGACTGAAGATTGATAAATTCCTTTTCAAGTTTTAACTTGGCAGTCTCCAGCAGGCAATTTTTATCTTGAAGATCTCTATTGTTAGATTCCAGCTGCTGAATCTGTTTTGAACTTTCTGCCTGGGTTTTTCTTAACCGGGCCGCAGTATCAGATTCTGTTCTCAGCAAAGCATTTGTTTCATCCAGCTGATATTCCATTCAAAATCAAACAAACAACAACAAATACAGGCACATATAATGAAAATACTTCCATTTAGCACCCCATTACAAACTATTTAAAATAAGAAAAAAACCTAAAAATATTTTCCTCACGATTTCCCTTTAAAATCAGAGGCAAAGAAGGCCTTTTTGTAACACTGCCATTAATAAGTCATATTAATTAATTAATTGTTAAGAAAATTCAAATATTCTTACTACAACTGAGATCAACCTACTTGTCTCTGGAGCTGATTCACTTTCTCGGTGGATATTTGAGAGTTCTGATTTCTTTTTTTCAAATCTTCAAGTTGATCCTTTAAACTGTTAACTATGATAAAAAGCATTTCAGTGGCAAGCTTCAACACAACATACACATACACACACACTTAATTTTTTTCTTGGTAAGTATTTAATATTCTACACTACAAACCATCATTTTCCAAATTTCGTTTCTTGTCTGCTTCGTGATCAGCTTTCCGCTGATATTCTGCATTTTTGTGCTGAAGAAGTGCCTTTTCTCTTTCTAATTGTCTTAATGCTGATTCCACATTTTTCCTTAAAGTAATCTGAAATAATGCTTAAAGTTATTACCAAAGGACAGTATGCATAAAAATCAAAGAAAACAGTATTAAGGTATTTCAAGCAGATAAAAGACATCTTTAAAAATAAGCTGTGACCACTGTTTTGTTAAAACTCACAATAATGTTTTCCATTATTTTCAAAATAGCACACCACTCTTAAATTATCAAGACCAGTGTCCACTGTTTACTACTGTAAAGTTTCTGAAACATTCCATTACCATTGAACCATCTTCACTCGATATAAACTACGGATCTGAAATGTTACGAATAGAAACTTAAAAGAAAAACCTTCTTTCTGAACAGAAACTACTTTCTTTATTGTTAAGCCAAGTGATCAATACAAATGCAGATTTTTTCCCTTGCATTATCTACATGCTAAAATTAAGTCAAGTTTGCAAAAACATAACAAAATGAAGTCTATCATCATGGTTATCCTGTAATTTTAGTCCCGTTCACCAATGCTAGAAGGTAGGTCTTACTATATATCAAGATATGCATTAATACGGTTCTAAGAGAACTCTGCGGGTAAGTCAGGCATCAAAACTAGTGAACAAAAATGTTAATAAAGCACAGAGGAACTTTACCTCTTCCTCTAGTTCCTTTGCTACTTTCTCAAGGCGAGTATTAACAGATCTAAAGAATTTCAAAAGAAATAGTAAGTAAATCTCTACTTCATAATAAAAACATCTACTTACTATAAATTTAAAAACAATCAAATAATTACTTTGTAGCTTTTCTTTTTTAGTAACAAGTTTAAACTTCAATTTTAAAATGCAACACTTAACTATCCACAAAACACACCTGCACTTTTGCTCTAGCTCCTCTTTGGCTTGTACCTCAGTGCTAAGGTGCTCTTCTAATGTGTACAATTTTTTCTGAATCTGTCAGAAAATAAGATACTATAGTTAGAAAGTTTGGTCACACTTAAAATATAAAAGGCTTCAAGAAAATGACGACAAGCTGTTTTTTGAGCTGAATATAACCTCATCTATAATGGTACATAAAGTTTCTGTACCTTCTTAATGTGACTTTTCCCGACAGGGGAAACGAAATCCTCCAAGTCTTGCTCTCTATCACACTACACATGTATGCAAACATGTACATGTCCACACCATGTAAACATATGAATGAGCAGCTCTAAACTTGGCAGAATTCTTCTATGACACCAAGCCTCTCGTTCATTATGAATAAAGGATATCCTCTGATATCCTCCCCTGTTCTTCTGCAGATTATTTATATAAAAATACTCTCACAGTGTGTACTTATAAGATAAAAAGGTCTATATCTGAAACAAATACTTGGAATATTTGAGCTTGCTCAAAAATATATAACTGCTCTTAAAAATAAGAATTTAAGCTCTTTGGGACGCCTGGGTGGCGCAGTTGGTTGGGCGACTGCCTTTGGCTCGGGTCATGATCCCGGCGTCTTGGGATCGAGTCCCGCATCGGGCTCCTTGCTCCGCAGGGAGCCTGCTCCTCTCTCTGCTTCTGCCTGCCTCTCTGCCTGCTTGTGTTCTCTCTCTGTTAAATGAATAAATAAAAAAATCTTAAAAAAAAAAAAAAAAAAAAAAGAATTTAAGCTCTTCTTCATATCTTTCTACACCATGCCAGGAACAGTACTATAAAGAGTTATAATCAATAATTCTTCGATGAATAATAGCTAATTGATTATAAGTCATTTCCTTGCCATTCTTTATCTCTTCTTCTAGGCCAGATATGTTGGTCTTTAAACAAACTAAAATCACAGAAAGTATTAAATAGCCCATTTTTAGAGATTACCTTCTTCATAAAGGATTTAACTTTTTGAGTTCCTTTGTACCTTAGGTATAGCAGCAGGCACTTTATAAATGTTGTCTCATTAATCCCAACAATGACCTTAAGAATACAGTAGTGTTGTATCTACTCAATAAAGAAACTGAAATTCAAAAAAAAGGTGAATAACTGGGCCAAGATGGCTTAGTTAATGAGTGGCTGTGCCAAAAATCAATCCAAGTCTATTAGAACCCAATGCCAATGTTCTTTCCATATTCTTCCTAGTGAATAGGTTCCCCATATTTCTTAAATATTTTATAAATCTTATGCAAAACTATTATTTTTCCTAGTAAGATATATAGGCCAATGAACAAGTCAAGTTAACTGCTTCTGGCTACTATTGCACTAGTGCACACTAGTTTTCACATGTTAATGAGTTATATATCCTTGATAAATAAGACCAAAAAAATTACATAATACATATTTAAACAATAGATCCATAAGGGCAATAAGGAAAGGAATACTTAGTAGAAAAAAGGTTAGGAACTTCTCTCTCAGGTAGTACTTCAAATGCTAGGTGGAAAATGGCCATATCAAAACACTGCTAGAGGGAGGCATTTCTTTCAGTTTTTCAACATACATGAGACATCAACATACCTCTTGGCTTTCCTATTTAAAAAAAAAAAACAGAAAACACAGAAATTTACAATGCATGTATGCTTTATAAAATTCCTAAGAAAAATCATACCAGAATTATCTAACCAACTTTTTTACTTTCTATTAATTTTAAGGGGAAAAAAGTTTAGCATCCTCATTAATGTGTATGTGTGGATATGATTTACTTTTGTTCAGTTAGAAATTAGAAGCCACAAAATATGTAACAGTTTGATAAAGTCACCCTTTATCTGAATTCATTCTTAAACACTCCATGTATTACTTCCTCCACTATTTTTGTACCCTTATACTTTTTATCTATACTCTTTTATAGTACTAAGATTATAAAATTTTCTGATATTATAGTTGCTTATAAACCTGTCCTATCACTTTTGCTACTAGAACTAAGCCTAAAGCCTTATATAATTCATCTTTTTACTAGCCACTGTATCTTAGACAATAATACCCGCCAAATAAATTAATCATTTCAATGTTCTTTGAACTGTACTACAACAGAGAATGCCAGCTACTGATTCAAAAAGTAGCATCAAATGAACTTTTTAAATGCATGGATAGCACTAAATTAGTTGAACATATGACTAAAATAAAGTAGTAAAAATCTATACATACTTCATTTTTCCTTGATTGTACTGAATCATTTTCTCTACAAGATGAAGAGTCACTTAATAACCTAGAAGGAAAGGCAGGAAATAAATCTTTTGCATGTCATTTTAATCCATTTTCTAATACCCCCAAATTATCATCAGAATTAAATTCCAGCCACAAAGATTTTTCTTTCTGACCACTTCAACGTATTTTAATTGAAGCTATGTTTTCCCCTCTAGATATTTATCATTCTCAATAATTTAAAATGTTGTACCTTTTTTTGCCCTCCCCCCCCTTACTGGATGTTCTAGTCTTTAATACTGTTGAGACTGGAGTCACTGCATGGGCTATACATTGCGCCTCTTCATCTCATTTTGAGTTCCTGTAACTATTTTATCAAGAAATCTAGAGAGACATCTCTCCTCCTTCTCAAAGATAACATCTAGTGATTCCCAGGTCTTAATACATAAATCATCACTTCTATAGCCAATTTCTCTTTTTAACTGGGTTCTCCCTCACTGCCTACAAATATGCCTGGGCTTATCAAGGTACGCATATCCTCAATTTAGTGAGCATTACAATAGTTTTTAGAATACTATCGTTAGCAGGGTGGCCAACTAATCCTGGTTTGCTGGGGATTTTCTTAGTTTCAGCATCAAAGTCCCTTGCCATATCCCAGGAAGTCCCACAGTCCTGGTTAAACCAAAATGGTTGGTCACTCTTACCATTACATACACGGAAGTACCAAAAGTTTCTCAAATGTTTTTCAAGTGTCTCTAATGTCTTACTCCTCACTGCCTGTCAAAGTCAAAAGTCCCTCGTATAGCACACAATACTCACTGCAGCCAACCAGTATTTATTGGCCTTGTACCAGACTCTGTGCTAAATGGAGGGATGACAGACAAGAAAACTTAAGTCTCACTAGGACCTCCAAATGACTGTAATACAGTAACCTGTACTTTGTGTTTGGGACCCACTGGACCACACTACTCTGCTCCCAACGTGTGCTAACAGGCCTTTTGCTATCATTGTTCATCTTCCCACAACTCCCACCTAACCTCCGCACATCCTGGCCACTCAAAACCTTTTCTTAGCTTTGCAAATGCCACCGCCCCTTCCCGGAGGTCTTACCTGACTCTTTACCTCGCCCCCAGATACGTGACTTTTATTTTTCTCCTGAAACATCTCAGATATTTTGGTACCTTCCTTAAGGCAAATATCACATTTCTATCCTCTCTTATGACTATATTACTCTCTTATATCCCTTGTTACCAACCTTATTAGTCAGTAAGCTCCTTCAAACATTTTTAGTCTTAACTCTCTATCCCCCAAAGAATAGAGAACAGTGCCTTGCATACATTTGTAAATTAATAACATTCAGGAATAATGGAACTAAATGAAAAATAACTTCCAATAGCCCTTTTTTAAAAACTCAAAAGTTTAAAACAAATTAACACTTTATCTTCTGTAATCCAGAGTCTCACAGTAAGATAACTCTTTACAGCTAAATCCTGAAAGCAATAAAAACCTAACAAATCACATACAAATTTTCTCTATAGTAGGTAAATCCTATAAAAGGCAGCTGGTTTCCCACAAAAGCTTTAGGAATTGGGAAGGTTTCTACATCTCCTTTATCATCTTCTATGTCATCAAAATTGCTGCTGTCTATGTCACTGCTGAGTTCAGGTACTACAGGAGCCGCCGCTGTTAAAAGAAAAGAAATGGGTTATTTTCTTCATAATTAAAATATATATTAACCACCCAGACTTAATATATGTTAATACCAATACATTATACATTAATAATATATAATTAATCAGTAACATTATGAATTACTATAGAAAATTTTGGTGACATGTTTTACATTCTATCATTTCAAAAATTAAAATTTTATTACTATAGTGGAGCAGGTTTAAGTACAGATAAATCAAACAAGAAGAGCAATATGATATTATTTTAGGTATTAAAATTGTTAGCAGCAATAACTTGCACACACATTCTTTATAGTCTTCTTGGCCTTTTATATTCTTTAAGTAAAATATTTCTACTCTTAAAATGAATTAATGTCAAATATATATAAAGTTAAAATGAATTACTATGCTTATTCCAGTATTCATCAAAGTGTGGTTTACATAAATAATTAATTATTGATTTATTAATGTGAACACATTCAAATTAAGGGATATTTCCCCCATTCTGAAAATTGAGATCCATAAAAAACTTGACAAATTAAGAAATCTGTTTATTATAAAAGTATAAGAAATATTGCTAATGAATACATATTAGTTTAAAATATTGAGGAACATTTAGTTATAAATATTGCCACAGAACAAGTTTGAAATAAAATCTCTGAATTTAAAATTAGTTAGCATTAAGTGTATTAAACATGATTACTAATTCAAAAGAGGAATCAATTTCTGAGATTTAAAATGTGATGGAATGGAAATATTTAAGTTTACTGACTTACTCTCTCTTATGTTATCCCAATTCCATTGGTCATTCTTAAAGAAAGGATGCTGTTTGATTTCTTCTACCCCATTTCTCCCAAGTCGTACTTCCCTAAACAATGCAGTTAGATTGTATTATAAAAAGATTATAAAAAAATAAATTAATTCTTATCCGGCCTAGGATCAAAATAAGGATCACAAATGACTTTGAGATATCTTTATTAAAAGTTTCAGCCTAAATGTTTTTCAAAAACAAGCAATGCCCATTTTACGATATATGATCTCTCTAGATTAAAAGGACTGTAAAGTATAGTAAATGCCATGGAAAGGGAACTGTATTTCCATCTGTCGTTTATATCAAAGAAAAGTACACATGAGACTTTCAAATAAAAATATTCATCTATGTGTGCCAAAACTGCATGACCAACTCTAGGATGTAAAATGGACAGAGGTTTAACTTCAGACAAAAAAGAGTTATTCAAAGCCTCTCTAATAAAAATGTAGCACAGAGTCTGCTCCAGATTCTCCCCCTCTGCCTCCACCCTTCCTCCTCTCCGCTCATGTGTTCTAATAAATAAATTTTTAAAAATCTTTAAAAAAATAAAAAATCATGGGCGCCTGGGTGGCTCAGTTGGTTGAGCGACTGCCTTCGGCTCAGGTCATGATCTCGGAGTCCCGGGATCGAGTCCCATGTCGGACTCCCGGCTCTGCGGGAAGTCTGTTTCTCCCTCTGACCTTCTCTCCTCTCATTCTCAGTCTCTCTCTCTTTAATAAATAAATAAAAAATCTTTAAAAAAAAATAAAAAATAAAAAAATAAAAAATAAAAATTTAAAAAAATGAAAATCTCTTCTTAAAAAGAACTCACATATTGCTAGAAACTATCGATCTTTAGTCTGATAAATTATATCTCTATATTTTAAAAATCATTCTGAATATAAGAAAAACAATATTAGCGATTTCATTCTTTGAACCTTTTGAGTTTTCAATGAAGATTTTATGGAAATAAAAAAATCTGTTTTTTATATGCCCCTGGAGCCATGTTTAATATAAACAGAAAAACCTGTAAACTTTAGAGGCAAATACTGCTAGCCAAAATGATGGCATTAAATTCTTTTCCAAATATATTTTCTCTACCTGTAATCATTCCTTAGACTGCACTACCCACCCCCCCCATAAATTACTAAGGCAATCTCTTCATTAAAAGTGCTATGTCCTGGGGCACCTGGGTGGCTCAGTGGGTTAAAGCCTCTGCCTTCAGCTCAGGTCATGATCTCAGGGTCCTGGGATCAAGCCCTACATCAGGCTGTCTGCTCAGCAGGGAGCCTGCTTCCCCCCTCTCTGCCTGCCTCTCTGCCTGCTTGTGATCTCTCTCTGTGTCAAATAAATAAATAAAATCTTTTTTTTAAAAGTGCTATGTCCTGTTTTATATTTTAGTTTTCTGCACAAATTATGGTCAACCTCATCAACTCATCTAGTCCCAAATCAAACATACAGGATTTCTTCTAAGTTTATCAGCATGGACTGTTTGTTAATCAGATAATTAACAAATCTTATAATTGATAAACATATTTAAATTATTAACCTCCCGAATAAGAAAAAACAGCAATAACTTTTCTTACTTCAGATGAAAAAAAATTCATGATATACAGTTTGAGGAGAATGAGGAAAATAACTATCATCAATGGAAATATACCCTGCTGTGACTACTCTGGGGGTCAATTTTGTAAAACCAACTCAATTTTAAAGTGTGTATCCTAGAATTCCACCTTTAAAACTTTATCCTACAGAATGTATGTAAGATATAAATGCATGAGGATAGTCACTGTGGTATTGCTTGTAACAGCAACTGGCTAACAAACAATATGGTTTGCTGAGAAATCATAGCACTTTCAAGCTAGACATGCCCTCAGTTATCAATCTGATCTGATCCCACTGTTCAGGGATAAGTAAAATTTCCCCCAAAAGTAAAATTATTTCCCTAAGATCATAATGCTGGTGACAAAGTTTGGACTGTGGTGCATACACACCGTATATATGGTTGGTCCTTTACAGGCTGACTCTTATCACAAATCTAAAAGAACTGAATAGACAGGCCAAGGAAGAAACTCAAAGAGTTTTCTATGGGCCCTTTTTAAAGCAGGTTTCACAGCATTGTTCACCTATTCTGTTTTAAGAAATACAGAATTTCCAGGGTGCATTCAAATGCAAATAAAAAAGGACTGGGAAGGAGGCACTCCCAAGTCAAATACAAATAGTTTTTGAGATTATAACCTGTCAAGTATGTATCTGCACAGAACACTCTTCTCTCAAAAGTTGTACATTAAGAGTCAGAAGGCTTAATCACTTCAAAGGATAAAATGTGAATAATACAAGTTTTATTCCTCTCAAATGCATTATCCAACTAAGTTCTGTTTTTTCTTTTTAGACATGAAAGTAAGGTTAGAGTTTGATTACAATGGGGTTGCACCCACATAATGACGAGAGCAACCCAACACCAGGCCTAGCAGTAGGAAAAGGCTAACCCAGAATTAAAAGCAATTTGATAAAGAGAATGAAGGACTTCATATGTAAATAAATGTTATGCTTCCATTTCTACAAACTTAAAAGTTAAGGGCTCTTGGGGCGCTTGGGTGGCTCAGTCAGTTAAGCATCTGCCTTCCACTCAGGTCATGATCCCATGGTCCTGGGATCAAGCCCCACGTCACTTCTTCTCCCTCTCCCTTTGTTCCCCCCTCCCCCCACTGTGTTCTCTCTCTTGCACACTCTGCTCTCTCTCTTTCTCAAATAAATTTAAAAAATCTTAAAAAAAAAAGCTAAGGGCTCTCTACAAAGAAATTCAATGAACGTTACCTATCTGTTAAGAAGGCGCAAATGAGATTCTTCGCATGTTTAGAAATTTCTGCATCTTCAGGGAAACATAGTGAGTTTTTATGATCCATAATTTTGCTATATGTTCCTACAAGTGAATCTGCATAAAATGGAGTATCCCCTAAAATTCCAAGAAAGAAGACACTGAGTGTAACTAACAGAGACAGAAAATTAAACTTTTCATCTATTATTTAAATACATTAAGTTTAAATTTGTCGCATGCATGGAAGAACAAGCGACCTATGGGTCAGGAGCCTCAGTCGAAACACCCCAGCACATATCAAGGAAGTATTTAAATTTTAACCACACCAATGTACCATCAACTCTTAAAAGTAAAATAAAATCAATGCTAACTGTAGAATTTTTTATTGTTTTTACAACGGGGAGGATTACTAAGTACAGACAGATAGATCAGAGTCCTCTAATGCTTGAGGTGGATTAGCCTTTCTTGAGATTACTCTCTAGAGCTATGTTATACAAGACAGTAGCCACTGGCCACACTTAAATTTAAAGTTAAATTAAAATTTAAAGATTAAAGTTTAATTAATTAAAATTAAATAAAATAAAAATTTCAGTTCCTTACTCACACTAGCCACATTTCAAGAGCTCAGGTAGCCAGTGGTTACCACACTGGACTGCGCAAACATAAACCATCTTCATCATGATAAACTGGACAGTGCAGCTCTAAGAGGCAGATCAGAGTCAGACCAGCCCTATCATTTCACATGTGATTTGCCTAAGATGACACATAGCTAGAATTGAAAATGGCAGAAATGGTCTCCCAATGCAGTGTTCTTACAGACTAATGGCTATGCTAAAGAGGCACTGCAGTGTAAGCACAGAAAAATTGAAGGCACCATTTTGGCCAGTACTCATCTAAAGCCACAAGAATTAAAGTCTGTGCCAGTATGACTCAACTATAAGTCACCTTAGTAGAAACCAGACTTTCCCAAATCAGACAATCCAAAATTTCGAAAAGGGGTATTCAGGAAATTTTTTTTGTTTTCAAACAGGGCAAAAGGGTGCTTTGAATTCAAGATTTTTCTACTGCCATTTTTAATTACAGTAGAGTTCCTTAAATGAAGTCCAGTGCTAACCAACCTAGGCGAGCACCAGAGTAAGCTCAGAATATTGTAAATCAGTGTCATTCAAAGTCATTAAATTCAACTCAAGAGTTGAAAACAGTAGCAGGTATTTAAATGGTCCCTTCAAAGGAGCTATGTGACTTTCTCCAAATTATTTTCTAAATCCCTAGGACAGTCTAGGCAAATGATAGATTAAGTGTACTTTAAAAAGGTTACAAGATCCACCTAATATATCATCAGATTGGGCCAGAGGTGGGCAGAATGAACAGCTATCTGGGAGCATACCCTGCATGTAAAGAGATGCACTACAAAAAAAGGGCCCAAAACAACATAGGTCATACTATGACATGAGTTTAAAGCACAGCAGGATCTATACTATATACACAAAATGGTCATCAAGAGAAGGCAACTTATGCCACACAAACATTCCATGACTAACTATTATTTAAATTTGAGATCTGCCAAAATGTTCTTTTTTAAGCAATAATCATAATAATCACACAGATTTTCTACTACCAATTTTTTTTAGGGGCATCCTCTAGAAAATAAATTCTCCAATTTCTAAGAATATATTTTCGACTTTAAAGTTGTTTCATATAATGTTATTAGCCTTACCACACTTGCCTCTGAAAATAAATTTAGCTGTATCTGTCCTCATCCTCAAGCCAGATGATTCAGTTATTGGCTTCCTTAGCCAGAAGATATTTTTGTGACCCCAGTACTTAGGAATGGAAAATCTTAAGAATGAAATCTATGATATAAAGAAAAGTTTTCCAGGGTGCCTGGGTGACTCAGTCATTAAGCGTCTGCCTTTGGCTCATGTCATGATCCCAGGGTCTGGGATTGAGCCCCACATTGGGCTCCCTGCTCAGCGGGAAGCCCGCTTCTCACTCTCCCTCTTCCCTTGCTTATGTTCCCTCTCTGGCTGTCTCTCTCTGTCAAATAAATAAATAAAAAGAAAAGAAAAGTTTTGCAACACCTGGGCCTTTCGAATTTTGATTTGGTCAAAGTGAAAGCAATTAATAACTTTGCCTCAGTTTTCTGAGGATGAAATATTATAAAATATTTTTATCAATAATCAAATAGTCAATATTTATGATTTATTTTACTAGAATTAAAACCATATGTAAATACAAGTAACAAACACAGTTGACAAAAATCAATTACAAAACTATGTAAACAAACTAAAGAATACTTTTAGTTCTCTATTATTAGAACAAATATTAACAGCCTTACACTTAAAATATCCATAACAAATACTATCGATCAAGAAAATCTTAGACTAGAGGCCCAGTAGAGCTGTAAACTTGCTTCTTGTTCTAACATTTTCTTCATACAAAGAGGCCACTAAAGGATTATTTCCTAGCAATATACTTTAGAATTCTTTTACATTTCACTAAATCATTGTGCCAGTACAATTTGGTTTTAATTTTCCAATTAATAATCTGCCATATCTGATACAACTAATTCAAAGTTTTTAAAAATCCCAGTTCTTCTACAGGACACAATGTCCTTATATCCTCAAATTCTTGACTTAAAACTAGTGTTATGAGATGGGTTTTGAAAAAAAGGCAAATTAAAATATTGACTTACCCACCAGCATCTCAAAAAGGAAAACACCCACAGACCACCAATCACATTCTCGCCCATAGTAACCATCACCCCCCTGTGATTTGAGAACCTCAGGCGAAATATAATCAGGTGTTCCAACTGCTGTATCACAATGCACCATGCCTGTCTGGTAAAGAGGAGAGATAAAGAAAAACAGTTGCATGTAAAAACATATACACGTAAATGCAACTAATTCCTTTATTAGTATATGTGTGTGTGTGTGTGTGTGTGTGTGTGTGTGTGTGTATAGAGAGAGAGAGAGAGAGAGAGAGAGAGCTACAATTGCTATCAACAGAACTTCATTGCTGATATAGCTTTGGGAGGACAGGAGATAAATGTATTGTGAAATGCCTAACCGTGTCCAGATTATGGGAAATCAAGGATAACTCTTCAACTCTCAAATACAGGAGGCTTCATCAATGGAAGAAGGAAAAAGTGGTAAACTCTATGGGAATCCCAAGCAAATCAACATCTTTTGTTTCTCTTTTTTACACTACTAAGTAGTTACAAGGGAAGTACAAAATGTGATCTTAAGGCAGTGACCTGGGGAAAAGAATTAGAGAGAAAGGAAATTTTAGTGTTTTCAAAAGAAACTGCAGTAACTAAGATTACGAAGAGCCTATTTTGGATGCTAGATAAAGAACAGTTCTTATCATATTAAGAAAAAATGGAGGAAATAGATCAAATGTTTAAATTAAAAATCTTAACAGTTTGAAAGCTACACGACCAAGCTGTGTATTTAGAATTATGGAGTTGTGGCACCAAGATATTTGGCAAAATGATAAAAAACACCTTTATCTGTATTTAGTTTTAGTGGGTAATAAGACAATCCCTATCTGATGTCTTTTTGACAAGAACCATTGTAAATATATGTATGCATGTGCGTTTCGTAGCATATGTGTGTGTGTGCACGCGCGTGCGTGTGCTGTAAAATTAAATCACTATAATAGTATAATGCTAAACAATATTTGTTCACCTCCAGCTCTGTGCAAACTTGCAGTTTATAGATTAATTTAAATGCCCTCTATTTCCTTTACCTGCCCAGTAAAGAGTATGTCATCCACATTCCTCATAAGGAAGCTAATATAAATTCCCAAAATACTAAGTATTATGAACACCCTGGGGAAAAGGAAGTTCCATGTATTTTGTAAATATGATTTATGTAAATGTATTTAAGTGCAATAAAATATATGTTAATCATGAGAAATTAATTTTGAAAGCAATCTTTTTATTCAAATTAGCAACAATAACTTGATGATTTTACTTTCCCAAGTATATAGCAAATACAGAAGCTATTTCAGTTTGAATATAAATTAATAAAAGCCCTGAAAATAATTGAGCAAATTATGGGGGCAATAATTTGTATGGATTGTACTCAGAATAAAAGATGAAAAATAACAGTGCCTAACTTTAAGAGGCAGGGTACAAAATTAATTTTTATCACAGACTGTTCTATACTTCCGTTAGAGGAAACATTAAGAGACTTGCTAGGGTAAAAAAACTCCTTTCACATGTAACCACAGAAAGTAGACTTTAAAAATGAATCCTATGAGGGGCGCCCGGGTGGCTCAGTGGGTTAAGCCTCTGTCTTCGGCTCAGGTCATGATCTCAGGGTCCTGGGATCGAGCCCCGAATAGGGCTCTCTGCTCAGCAGGGAGCCTGCTTTCCCCTCTCTCTCCGCCTGTCTCTCTGCCTACTTGTGATCTCTCTCTGTGTCAAATAAATAAATAAAATCTTATAAAAAAATGAATCCTGTGAGATTCAAGAATTAAAGGACACACACACCAAAAAATGCCATTAGAGAAAAAATTATTTAGCATTCGAAGGTTTAGAGGAAGGAGAGGAAAGGGTAAGATAAAAAAATAACTGGCATAAAGTTAGGCTGTAAAGGATGGGACAAGTTAGGCTTTATGAGAGAGAGAGATATGATGACAGCTTAGAAAGAAACAAGAGAAAAATAAAGGAACTAGAATGACTTTTTATAAAGTATATTCAGGAAATGCAGTGAAGGGACACCTGGGTGGCTCAGTCGGTTAAGACTCTGACTCTTGATTTTGGCTCGGGTCATGGTCTTGGGTTCATGAGATTAAGCCCTGTGTGGTTTTCACACTCAGCCCGGAGTCTGCTTGGGATTCTCTCTCTCTGCCCCTCCCCCTGCTCATGTTGTTTTTCTCTAAATAAATAAATAAAATTTAAAGAAAAGAAAAAAAATGAAAAGAAAAGAAAAAAGAAAAGCAGTAAAGTCCAAATCAGCTAAAAGTAAAGTCTCACAATGATGAAGGTGGGAAAGGTAAGATGGAGATCAATTTGAATAACCACTTGCAAAATAAATACTTTGGTAGGACTAAAGAATTTTTAGTAGGTAAACAACATGAATAGCACTCTGCTTTTGGGAAAATAAGTATTCCAACCACAGTTTTTGACTAGCATGCTGGAGGTTAAGATTTTTTTAAATGAACATTTGGAAAAGACACTTTAAAACTGTCTCATGGAGAAGTTCTCAAATTACATGAATACAGAATTCACATTTATGACAAGTCTCTTTTCCTATTCTAAAGAAATACAGAAAGGATAAACCAGAAACTAAAAAGACCTGGTTTACCCACGTCGGGTGTGGGTGGGAAAAGGGTGGAAAGAAGGGTATGTGAATAGGGCAGCAGAAGTAGGGAGGATAGGATCCTTCTCCAAGCATACAAGTTATACAGTTTTAACCCTTAAAGCCAGAGGAATGCTTCATACATCATAAAGACCATGAATAAGCAATTAAAATCAACCAGGATGTGGGGGGGGGGGATATTTCAAATATCAAACAGTAATACAATCAGTAAACAGTAAAAATGAACCTGTTTTATAAATTAAGAACATAACCACACCAAATGGGGTAGGGATGAAAAGAACTAACCTAAGTAACTTTGGAAAACAGTATCTGTAAAAGGTACTATAAGGCTAAACACAAAAGGAACTGCACAAAAATAACATATTCTAGTTAGTAAATCTCTCTGTCATAGAGGTAGCAATTAGTAATTCTGAAATAATTCTATGTGCCTCCGAGAGTTGAACAAGTAAATATACTATAGACAATGAGAGCCAGGATTCTTTCTTTCTTTTTTTTTTTTTTTTAAGATTTTATTTATTTATTTGACACAGTGAGAGAGAAAGAGAGAGAGAGAGAGCATAAGCAGGGGCAGTGGCAGGGGGAGAGGGAGAAGCAGACTCCCTGCTGAGCAGGGAACCCAATACAGGCCCCCATCCCAGGACCCTGGGATCATGACCTGAGCCGAAGGCAGACCCTTAACCAACTGAGCCACGTAGGTGCCCCAGAAGAGCCAGGTTTCTCAGTGACTAAAATAGAAATTACAAAGAAAGGAGGAAGACTACAATGAGCCCGGCGGTGTAGGACAAGAATCAGAAGTATCGGTATGAACTCATGATTTTAGTAGCCTAGATATATGAACAGGTAAGTACAGAATTAAATACGAACACGTGTGTGCATATAGATTAGCACATACAGTATATTCAGTCTACGTGTCTGCTGACAAGGCCTAGAAATAAAGGTACTGAAGGAGCAATAAGCATATCTAGTGCCCAAACACTGATTTCTAAATACCATTCTTGAATAAAAGAATTCTGAGCTTCTTGGAAAAGTGGCTGGTTCCAGAGCTAGGACAGAGAAAATACAAGTCTTCAACGACTTATAGTGCCAAAAAATAAGAGAAATGCTCCAAAAGGGGGGCATGGCCAAGGACATAGGTTCCAAGGAGCCAATATAAGCAAACTTTGGACTGAGTTTCAAGGTATGAGAAGGAATCTGCCAAGTAAGCTGTATTCAACATCATATATGAAGGCCAGGAATCATGAAATCATTGATTTTACGCCATTAAAAACAACTACATGTAATTTAAGACCAGTGAACTATAAGGCACAAAAAGTCAAATGATAAGAGAATGAGGGTGAAACGTGGAAGGGATCACATCATCATAAGAAGCTTCATATAGACAAGCTAAGGAGTTTGAACTTGGCTCAGTAGATGACAGGAATCTTACAGAAGGGTTTTAAACAGGAGAGCAACATAAACAGGTATGCATTTTCGAAAGCTTCCTCATGAGTAATTTAAAGATTTTTTTTATTTATTTATTAGGAAAGAGAGAGAGTGAGAGAGAGCAGGTCAGAGTGAGAAGCGGACTCCCCATGGAGCTGGGAGCCCGATGTGGGACTCGATCCCGGGGACTCCGGGATCATGACCTGAGCCGAAGGCAGTCGCTCAACCAACTGCGCCACCCAGGGGCCCCCCTCATGAGTAATTTAAATGGGTAAGATTAAATGTTTATTTGTTAAAATATATCTGGTATTTATAATGGATAAAATATTGTAAGTGGAAAGATTTACTGAAAACACAAAACTGGTCAGTCATAAATCCTGAGGTTGGCCAAAGAAACTATTCTAAATGCTTCCTGTGAAAGTGGGAAAAAAAGTGTAAATGGAATTCTTAATTATCAGAAAAGCATTAAGAGCCTCAGGTTGACTGCTACACAGGCAGGAGCCTACTCAGTCCATTTTAATGATTAAAAATGAGTACTTGCAGCAGGGACTCCTTTTTCAAACAGGTATATCCCTGTTTGTAAATAAAATTCTTATAAAACTCTCAGCTAGTGCAGAGTCCTGCTTCTTCTTCATTCCATTTAAAAAACAGCCCAACTGGTTTAGAAGCCCATGTCTATTTGTACTGTGCAGTGCCCAAAGCACAAAAGGCTGCCCGTTATTCTAGTTATCTCCTAGGGGTACCAATTATTACTTTTACTAGCGTTCTGGTTACAAAGCTGCATACCTTTTGAATGGTCTGTCTCTACTGCTCCCATAAACCTACTCTTTTCAATATATAATTTTGCAGAAAATAGGGTTTTTTCAGAAGCATGAGTACAAACACCTATATTTAAAAAACTGATGTCACTTATAGAAGGGTTAAGAACATTAACAATTTACCAATTAGCTTTTAAAGTACAGCCTCAATATAATCAAATAGTACATACTAGATAGTAAGGAATATAATTTTGTATTATTTTCAGGTAACCTAAAACACTAACATAAAATGTGCCTCAAAAGGTGGTAAAGGTGGCTATGAAATGCATAACGATGCATTTACCTAACTATTTAACTAACTAAGCAAGCAATTTTAAATAGCAGTACTTTGGGGTGCCTGGGTGGCTCAGTCCATTAAGCATCTGCCTTTAGCTCAGGTCATGATCCCGGGATTCTGGGATCAAGCCTCGCATGGAGCTCCCTGCTTGGCTGGGAAGCCTGCTTCTCCCTCTCCCACTCCCCCTGCTTGTGTTCCCTCTCTCGCTGTGTCTCTCTCTGTCAAATAAATAAAATTAAATCTTTTAAAAATAAATAAATAGCAGTACTGCTTGGTATCAACTGAGACACATCTAGATGTAAATACACTATACTGCGACATTCACTCACTCTATATATTTTTTTCAGAGAGATAAAGAGTAATAGTATCTAGGAAGCTGTGTAAGCCACAATTTATTGAAAGAACTTACTGTCATATGCCAGTACTCTTAATTACAATAGTAACCAATTATTTTAGTCTTTCTGGTTATAATATTTAGTAGTGTTCTATTTTTGCATTTATCCACGACCAAAAGAGCTAAAAAATAATTTGAGGATCTCTGTCTATATTGTAGATAAAGGGTTGGCAAAGTTTTCTGTAAAAGGCCAGTAACTATTTTAGTAATATTTAGTAAATATTTTAGGATTTGTGGATACATATCTTTTTTTTAACCATCTTTAACCATTGTTTGTTTAACAAACCATTTTTAGTACAGGAGCTGTATAAAATCAAGCCACAGGCCAAACCTGGCCTTGAACTCCAGTTTGCCAATCCCTTCCATAGACGTGCACATAAATGAGAACGAAACTAGGAACATTTCTAACAGCTTTGAGACTATAACGATAATCAAACAGAGGCCAATAAAGTGATGAACCTAAAACTTGCAGTAGCACTTGTTTACACTAACAGCGAACATAACAAAATTATAAATTCTATGTACTATAGATTTTAATAAAAAACGCCTTTGTTCTTCAACACATAGTTTTTTGCATCATTAGTTTTACTTGAGGAATGGAGTTCTGGGGTAAAACAAGCAACATTTTTTAAACTTCAGTATTTAAAAAATATGTATTTCACTACATCAAAATTAAGAATTCCTGTTCAAACAGATACAAATAGGTAGCTGACCGGAAGATGATATGAGCAATATCTGTGGAGTCACTACTGAGATTATATAAGGAAATCCTGAACATCAACAAGAAGTTGATTTTAAAAAGGTTTAAAAGATTCACAAGTAATTCGTGAGATAAATAACTGACAATTATATGAAGAAAAGTTTGACATAATTATAAAATAAGTACAATTTTTAAAACCTACTACCTTACACCATTGGAATTGGTAAGATTTAGACTGAGTAATAGGAAGGGTGAGTAATAACACAGAGAGACACGAACTCTAATGCACACTAGCAAGAGATTATAACATTTACAGCCATTCTGGAGGTCAGGTAATACTTTATATATCCTCTGAGTCAATAGTCCAACTTCTAAGTGTATATTTAGAGGAAACCCTTGTCAAAATACACATGGGACATGTCTGAAGATGTTCGACATCAATGTTTAGGTTCAACATAGTACTATTGGTAGCAGGGAGCTGATGTGGCCTAGGAATCCAACCCAAGGGGGAATAAGTAAAATCAAATAGATAGATACTATGGAATACTAAGATGGAATGAGCTAATTTACATATATCAGAATAGATATAAAACAAGATTGATAAAAGCAAATAAAAATGACATCCATACCATTAAACTATGTATACACATGTAAACTATTTTAATAGTCTGCAAGAGCTTGTAGTAAACACATGACAGTGGCTGTTTATTAAGGACAGAGAGTAGAATGAAATGGAAAGGGGGAAAACATCATAAAATAAAAACCAGATGAAGCCTTTCTGTTGACTCCTAATGACAATAAGCGATGAACCAAGGAGTATAATTAGTTCAGCTATATTTACCTGACTTTAAAAATAGTAAGTAAAATCACATAAGCCACAATTTATTTTGCCTTATAAAGAGACAATGTAAGATATTTAAGCCACTAAACTTAGTATTTACTTAAACGCTTGGTAAAATTATTCTATAAAAACCATATTCTGTCCTGTTCCCCCACTCTATACCCTTCCTTCCTTAACCATCATTTACCTACCCTAAAAACATGTGGTGTGACTTATTTCTCTACATCCTCCCGAAAGTTTTTGGTTTAATTAAAATTAGAATACAACCATGGAAGTGCAGTACAAAAACATCACTCATTACGTACAAGAGACATAAAAAGTTTAGCATTCTTTTTTTTTAAAGTTTAGCATTCTATTAGAAAATTATATTATCCTTTATTTGCATTAAAGATAATTTTTACTATTAACCATTTCATACTGTATTATGATAAACACCACAAGAGGGAGCTTTGGGGACAAATGTTCCATGTACTAAAAATTGATGTATGCAAAACATGGACACAGTGACATACATAATCAATGCAGAAGACCAAAGAAGAAAGGAATGTTAAGTTTTAGTCAAGTAGACAGGGCACACAAATCTAGATCTATAAAAATGGCCTATGAAATACAGCACAAATTCTAAATAAGAACATGAGAAGAGTGATCAGTCAGATTAGGATTATCAGGAAGAACTTTGTAAATGAGGTAAAATATGAGCTAAGCTTGGAAGAATACAGAATGCTGATGAAGGGAGTCTGATCAATAAAAGTGAATGTCACATAGATGGTGTAAGAGGTGAAGAGAAAAGAAAATCAGCTTGATTAAAAATAAACATCATGATAAGATATTTTTGTTAAGAAATACGATTAGCTATATCGGCATGTTGGAAGGTTATAAAAACCATACAAAAGATAATATCTAGTTTGCTGTCAACCTACACTAACATTTAAAGAGTTTGATATATGTAGGTCACCCCTTAGATCCAACAAAGAAATACAAAAAAACCCTACAAACCCATGATTCCTCCCCTTTTGGAACTACTGCTAGGAATTATATATATAGTATACGTACAGAGAAAAAGAGAAGAGATATAAATTTTAAAAGAAATCAACATCATAATTAGCTATGAGGTTAAAAGTACTGAATCTATTAATTATAATGTGAATTGTTCTACAGGTAAAGTACACAATAGATAATGTTCCTAAATTTATTCAATATGGTTGATGTAGATAGGGTTGGTAGGAGACAGTAACATAAACTTCTTACCTTAGTTTCTTTTTTTTAAAGGAAAAATACAGAAATAATACCCATGTACCTTAATTTATATTTGTGTCCTATTCTTCACCTGGATCATTTTGCACACAACTAGTTTTAACTCATAGCAATTGCTTGTCACCATTCTATGGGGAGATACCAAGGTTTTCTGTATTCTTATTTCTCTTGTATTTACCAAATCTTGTACTATACAAATAATAAAGCACTCTGTAGCTAGATGAATGATCAGTTAAAAAAAAGTTTTATTTTAAGTCACTACACAACAAAACTAAATTTATCTATGTTTAAAACTATAAAGGTCTGAGCTTTTTTCATTTTTGTTTTTAAAAAACTAGCATTTCTTTTACTTGCTTATTACTTACTTCATCCATCTTCATGCATGTACCAAAATCTGCCAACTTTAGATGTCCATGTTTATCCAAGAGCATGTTATCAGGCTTTACATCTCTGTGAATTAAGCCCATGGAGTGTATGGCATCCAGAGCAAGAACAACTTCAGCAGTATAAAATTTGGCCCATTTTTCAGGTACATCATAGTTACTCATAAGGTTTACAAGATCTCCACCAGGCATGTACTCCATTACCATGTACAGATACTTATCATCTTGAAAAGCACAAAAGAGCTGTAAAACAAAAAGAGAAAGGAAAAAAAAAATTTAAGAAAAACAAAAACAAAAGCAAAAAGCTTATATGGAACAAAACCCAAAACAATTATTACTACTGAAAAAGACAAATTATTTTACAACCAAAAGAGATGAATTTTATGAAGCCTTTGATTTTAGATTTGGACATCCCTAACGGAAAACTTTTTATCAGACAAAACTTTTTATATAGTTAACTTCTTTATGCTAAAAAATATGCATAAATGAATCATTTTCCCTCTCAGAGAATACAAGAATCTATTTAAACAGAGGTATTTTAAAAAAGAAACTGAATAAGGGACATAAAAGGTGAAAGAATGATAGAAGAATTCATAATTTTAAAAAACAGCTTTTGAAAACAAAATAAGCTACTGTACATAATTCACAAAAATAAAGCTAAGGAGGTAGGAGCAATTGAGAAAAACCTAAAAGATACCACATTCAACAGATGTAAGAAAAGGGAGTAAGCACCAGACTACTGGAAAAGAGCGAGCTACGGGTAGCCGCACTTAGAATAGGGCCTTCTCCTCTCTCCTATTCCCTATAATCTTGCTCATAAGCAGCAAGTGGCACCCAGATTAGGCCAGTGGCATTGGGACCAGAGAAATCACACAAAGTGAGGGTTGCTACTGACTCCCCAGAGGTATGGGAACCACAAATTCAGAAGAAAAGTTATTTGCACATTCCACTCAACATGTCCCAACCCACCCTCCAGAAGCAAGCAATGCAAACAGAAAAGGTTTCCACAAATAGGGAAAACATAGAACAAAGCCAAGAACTCATACTCAGAGTAAATAAAAAGAATTCCTACAAATCAATTCTTTTAAATCAACAGACAACCTAATGGGAAAATGAAGAAGAATTAAGAAAGCATTTCACAGAAGAAGATATTCAAAGATGAAAAGGTATGAAATCTCATTAGAGAAAGATGAATTTAAACCACTTTGAGACACCACTTTGCATGGACGAAAATGACCAAAAATGGCCAAAAATTTTAAAACTGATAATACCAAGTGCTGGCAAGGACAAAGGAAACTATAAACTAAACTTCTGTACCCACACTGAAAAACAAGCTGTTACCACCTACTGAGAATGATTATAAATAAGTACTCAAAAATGCTAATCTTAGCAATAAACCCAACAGAACAAAAAACATTTATGCTACTTGTAACAAATAAAATTTTGAAATATACCAACAAATTGTGGTATATACATACAATGGAATAAAACACAGCAATAAAACTAATAAACCGTAGCAATGTAGATAACTCATGTCAACATAACGCTGAACCAAAAAAAGCTAGATACAGAAGAAGAGCTATTCAGTGATACTGCTTATAGAAAGTTCAATAAATAGGAAAACTATAGTTCCTGAGTGCTTGTTTAGCTGTACACTAGAAAGAAAAGCAAGAAAATGATTACTAATAAAGTTAAGGTTATTTTGGGAGGAACACAGGGAGGCAGTGATTGGGGAGGGCACAAGAGAACTTCTGGAGTCTGGCAATGTTATTTTTTGAGCTGGGTAGTGAATAAATGGGTGTTTGCTTTGTGATAAATCTTTCTGCTGCTTGTTTTATGTATTTCTCTGTGTGTGTCACAAAGAAAATCATTTTTTAAAAAAGTATGATAAAATTAAAGCAGATAACTTCAAATGCATTTGTAGGTATCCCTCCTCCTCTTTTCATTATCCAATACTCAAACAGATATCTGCATTGGAAAATAAAGACTGACAATAAAAATTAGGCAGATAGGGACGCCTGGGTGGCTCAGTTGGTTAAGTTGCTGCCTTAGGCTCAGGTCATGATCCCAGCGTCCTGGGATCGAGTCCCGCATCAGGCTCCTCGCTCGGCAGGGAGCCTGCTCCTCTCTCTGCCTCTGCCTGCCTCTCTGCCTGCTTGTGTTCTCTCTCTGTTAAAATAAATAAATAAAATCTTTAAAAAAAAATTAGGCAGATAAAGAAATTAAAAGAGAACAATATAAACCCAAAGAAAACAGAAGCTAGGGAATTTTTTTTAAAAGTAGAAAATAATTGGGGCGCCTTGGTGGCTCAGTTGGTTAAGCGACTGCCTTCGGCTCAGGTCATGATCCTGGAGTCCCGGGATCGAGTCCCATATCGGGCTCCCGGCTCTGCGGGAAGTCTGCTTCTCCCTCTGACCTTCTCCCCTCTCATTCTCAGTCTCTCTCTCTCTAATAAATAAATAAATAAATCTTTAAAAAAATTAAAATAAATAAATAAATAAATAAATAAATAAATAAATAAATAAAGTAGAAAATAATTTAAAAGAAAAGCAAAAAAAAAAGGTGTTATTTTTAGACAAAAAAAAATGTTACCTAAAAAATTTACATATACTCCATTCAATAGAAAAGTGAAAGACACAGATATAGTCGCAGAAAATATAAACTGACGCAAGGGAGAAATAAAAACCTGAATTAGTCAAAAATCACGTGAGGAAAAATAAAAGACTGACAGAAGATCTAATTGGGAAGGAGGAATGGAGGGATTGAATACAGAAAAAACATATACAAGTTTTAGGACAACAGCCATCTCTCAGAAGGAAAAAAGGGAGAAAAGACTGGGTAAGAGAACAAAAAATATTTCAAGAATTCTTGCAATGTTTTCAAAATTAAAAGCTTAAAATTAACGATGGAAAAATGTTAAAATTTGCTAAACGTATGTAAGACTGAAACCAAAGAACATTTCCAGATGGCTTATTTATTAGGCACGCAAGAAAAGCCATTCACCAATGGTGAATTAATTAAGTTGTGTTTGATTGCATCAGTCTAAGAAATGCGTCTAGAGAAAATCAATGCAAGACTCTGTCTTTCAACGACAGCTGCTCAAAGAGTTGAGGACACTGGTGGCAATATCAATAGTCAATTTAAAAACAAGGCAAATGATTTCGGGTGGTTTTCCTCGGTTTGTAATGAGTCCACAGATGTTACTGATATTATGCAGTCATTACCAGTTATTGGAGGAGTAAGTGCCAAGTTTGATGTGAGGAAAAAATAAGCCGCTATAAACAGTCTGCATAGATGAACTACAGGCAAAAATATTTTCAAAGAAGTTGAGAAAACACTAATTCAGTACAACCTGAAGTAGAATCCGGTAAGGTGTGTTAACAAAAGATGGTGGTAAAAATATGTGGAGCAGAAAAAGTCCTCATTGGACAAATTTACAAAGCCTGTGAAAATGTGTGATATTTAAAATCCGTAGTTATTCTCTGTAATACTGATCAATAAGTACTCTGGAAAATATATTTGAATCCCCCGTATAATAAATAAATGAGTAGTATTATTGGTTGTTATTTGCTCTTTTGGACTTAACCATCATCATCTGTTCTGTGAATTTCTGTCGCAAATAGAGGCTGAATATCCTCACGCAACCACACAGCAGTTCAGTGGCTTAGCACTGGTACAATTTTATTGCAATCATCTGAGCTTAGAGCTGAGACCGAAATTTGTCTGATCAAGACCACCCTCAACTACTACCGTGGAAGACGAAGAGCCTTCTAAATTAGCTTTAGCTACAGATCTGGTAACATTCCTTAATTAATACAACCGAAAATGACAAGGTAAAATAGTGCTCACGTGCAAAACTTTAACTTTTTTTTTTAAAGATTTTATTTATTTATTTTAGAGAGAGAGCGCGCACAAGAGAGAGCATGCACAGGGGCAGGGGCAGAGGGACAGAGAACCCCAAGCAGACTCCTTACTGAGCGTGGAGCCAGAGGCAAGGCTGGATCTCACCATCCTGAGATCACGACTCCAGCCAAAATCTAGACTCAGATGCTTAACTGACTGAGCCACCAAAGTGCCCCATAAAACTTAAGCTTTTAATGACAACTAACATCAAGCTACTTTTTATGCTTCCCATGCTATTAAAATCAAAACAAGAGGTGAGATCTCCACTCCTACACAAATTGGCAATGGATGTATTTTCTGAGCTCAAATGACAGTCCCACGGTTCCAACAGCATTTCTCTGACCTGAATGTAAGTACAAAGCAAATACCCATGTTTCGAAATCCA
>CM052811.1:6579842-6623745 GCA_028533885.1 Nasua narica
TCTTATCATGATGTTTTCCTTTGTTATTTTAGCCAATAGAAAAATGTCATTTATGTATGTAGGTCTTTATTTATTTATTTGGAGAGGTGGGGAGGGGCAGAGGAAGAATTCAAGAGAATCATAGAGAATTCTATGAATCATAGAATTCACAGAGAATCTTAAACAGGCTTCACATCCAGCACAGAGCCGGAGGCCAAGCTCAATCTCACAACCTGAGATCATGACCTGAGCCAAAATCAAAAGTCAAATGCTTAACCAACTGAGTTACCCCTAGAAAAATGTCATTTTAAAATATGCATCCCCTGGGGTGCCTGGCTGGCTCAGTTAGTAGAATACATGACTCTCGATCTCAGGGGTATGGCCTTGAGTCTCACACAGGGTGTACAGATTACTTAAAAAGAGGGGCACCTGGGTGGCTCAGTGGGTTAAAGCCTCTGCCTTCAGCTCAGGTCATGATCTCAGGGTCCTGGGATCGAGCCCCACATCAGGCTCTCTGCTCAGCAGGGAGCCTGCTTCTCCCCTCTCTCTGCCTGCCTCTCTGTCTGCTTATGATCTCTCTGTATCTGTGAAATAAATAAATTAAAAAAAAATCTTAAAAAGAAAATATGCATCCACCATTATTTTTGCTAGTAAGATGTCTTCCTTTTTCTCTTCAAATGTCCAGTAAAATTTCACCAAGCTTCTGACTTTAACGAATACAGACTAAAGAAATTAAGAAAATAATCCCATTTACAATTGCATCAAAAAAAAATACCTAGGAATAAATTTAACCAAGATGAAAGACCTGCACACTGGAAACTCTAAGACACTCATGGAAGAAACTGAAGAAACAAATAAATGGAAAGATATTCTCTACTTCTGGATTAGAAGAATTAATATTGTTAAAATGTCCATACCATCCAACCAATCTGTAGATTCAAAGCAATACCTATCAAAATCCAATGGTATACTTCAGACAACTATAACAAATAATTATAAAATTTGTATGGAACCACAAAAGGTACCAAATAGCTGAGGCAATCTTGAGAAAAAAGAACAAAGCTGGAGACATCCTGTGCCCAGATTTCAAACTACACTACAAAACTATAGTAATCAAAACAGTATTGGCACAAAAACAGACACACACAGAGCAGCAAAACAGACTGAAATCCCAGAAATAAACTAGCACATACATGGACAACTAATCTCTGACAAAGGATGAAGAACATATAATGGAGAAAGGACAGTCTCTTCAGTAAGTGGTGTTGGGAAAACTGGGTAGCTACATGCAAAGTAATGAAACTAGACCACTATCTTACACCATACATAAAAATTACCTCAAAATGGATTAAAGACTTGAATGTAAGACCTGAAACCATAAAATTCCTAGAAGAAAACACAGGTCATAAGCTTCTTAACATAGGTCTTAGTAACATCTTTGTGTATCTAACCCCATAGGCAAGGAATAAAAAAACAAAAATTAACGAATGGGACTACATCAAACCAAAAAGCTTCTACACAGCAAAGAAAACCTACTGAACAGCAGAAGATCAGCCAACCACATATCTAACGAGGGGTTATTATCCAAAATATATAAAGAAATCATACAACTCTACAATAATAAAACCAAAAACTTGATTTAAAAAATGAGTAGAGGATCTGAAGAAACATTTCTCCAAAGAAGACATACAGATAGCCAACAGGTACATGAAAAGATGCAGAATGTCACTAATAATTAGGGAAATGCAAATCAAAACCATAATGAGACATCGGCTAATACCTATTAGAATAGCTATTATCAAAGACAAGAAATAACATGTTGGAGAGGATGTGGTGAAAAAGGAACCCTCTCACACTGCTGATGGGATTGTAAATTGGGAGCATCACAATGGAATATGGAGATTCCTCAAAAAATTAAGAATTTAACTACAATGTGAGAGAGATATTCCACTTCCAGGTATTGATCTGAAGAATATGAAAACACCTATTTGAAAAGATATATGCACCCCTAAGCTAACTGCACCATTATTTGCAATAGCCAAGATTTGCAATAGATCAAGTGTCCATCAGTAGACGCATGGATAAAGAAGACAGCATATATACAATGGAATACTACTCAGCCATAAAAATGAATGAAATTTTGCTATTTGCAATGACATGGATGGACTCTGAGGATATTATGCTAAGTGAAATAAGTCAGACAGAGAAAGAAAAATATACGCTAAGTTAAGTCAGTCAGATGGAGAAAGACAAATACCCTATGATTCCACTTATATATGGACTCTAAAAAAAAAAATAGAACAAAAACAATCTCACAGATACAGAGAGCAGACTAGTGGTTACCAGAAGGGAAGGTGTTTGGGGGTGAGCAAAAGCAGTAAAGGGGGCCAACTCTATGGTGATGGATGGTACCTAGACTTGTGGTGGTAATCACTTTGTAGTGTATACAGATGTCAAATTGTAAAGCTGTACACCTAAAATTTACATCATAAAAAAAGAAATATACCCACACCAAAGTTCCTATTCACTCAACAAGCATTATTTTTTTCCCTAATGCATACAAAGAACAGAAAAATCCAACAATAAATACGACACTAAGTATCCTTCCCCTCAGGGAACTCAGCCTCAAAACTAAATTTCCCCTAAAAACATAAAAATAGGATGATGCATTATTCAGATTTCTATTTTTTTAAGTTTTCTATATTTTTCATGCTTTCTACAACAAGCATACATTAAATTTATAATCAAAATAAGGAAAAGTACCTACATATAATTTCTTGGGGGTGAAAAAAATAGTAAGAAACAAAATCTTTATTCAATGGATATGCTTGTGAAGGTAACAGTATTTCTAGAAGATTATTGCATATACTGTTTCATCTCCAAGTAAATCTGAAGAGGGCATGAAGAAATATTCTTCATTTTAAAAATAAACTAAGGCTTAGAGAGATTAAGTGACTTTGACTTGTCCAAGGTCATGCTACTAGGAAATGACATAGCAAATACTACCCAAAACTTAAAGGTCCAATATATTTAACTCATCCCCCTAGTCTTAATGAGCAGACCAACACTGACCAGAGCTTGGAAGAGTAAGTAAGAAGCTTAAAGAGCTGAAGGATTACAAAAAATAAAACAGCAATAAAGATGCCTTTTAGGGATCTGAGTATGGGGAAAATCAGAAAGGCAATCTTAATTCTCTCAAATTGAAAGAAAAAAAACACTAAAAAAATAATAAATATCCAATTTCCAGTGAAGTTAAGATTGTTGAATTCACACTTTGAGATCCCACACATACCCAAAATTCCCCTCTCGAGGGCATTCGAACTGCTTTTTAAAGATTCCAGCATTTTAGCAGAGTAGGCCATTAAGTACCAAATTACTGCTATATCTTGTTGGTATAATTTTCCTATTTTAGTAAGTTTAAAATGTAAAATCTGAATCACTGATATTTTTAGATTATATCTATAATTAATGACTTTAAATCAAAGAAAGGTACATTGATTTGGAAAGTCTTTTTCTATACCTCCATTAACCTCCTCAAGAAAAAATTTTAATTGACAAGGCAAAAACTTCTATTACAAGAATAAATATCTTCCTCTCGTTCAGAGACTTTTCAAACAAATGGAATATGAACACTTCATACAGAAATGTTAAAAGTAACTACATTAAAATCTCCATCTACACATTAGGAAGAAAAAAATCCTTTGGAAAAAAAGAACGATAGCTTCACATTAGTAAAGTGATTAAATTCTCACTTACCCCCACATCCTTCCCACAAGTTATCAGAAAAAGACGGGATTACGTAAAGATTAAATAGTTGAGAAGCAAATCTTGAAAAGGTTTATAAACTTTTCCTGTAACATCCTCCACCAGTGTAGAGTCAGAGAGCTTCTTCAGCAGTTCTAACATCAGAGCAAGTATTCAACTCATCAATAATTCCATTTTGTTTTTTAAGCCATTTCTTAAAGATCAAATACTACTTCATTTGTATATTCAGTTTTATTTTTATACAGTACTTCTGAATGATACTATACTTTAATCTGCTAATAATTTATATTTGAAGAAAATGTAAGGGGTAATATATACTTATAAACTTATATTTATATGTGAGGTTTTATATTTATAAATCTTCCCATTTGATATGTATCCTATTTAGTATCATTTATTAAGAAACAAATTATGAATTTTTTTAAGATACCAGTATTTTCAGTACATGAAATTAATAGTGAGATTCAGTGGCTGGGTTAGCTCAGGACATAATTGAAAGCCTATCTATGTCTGTGACCTTCCTTGTTATGTAGTTTTACATAAACCTTAGGTAGTAAGTTTCTTTTAGTAGTTTCTTTCTTAGGTAGTAAGCGTCTATGATATCAACTCTGATTCTCTTCTTAAAAAGTGCGAGTAGCCGAGAAAAATTAAAAAAGAACTCCAAACTACCTAAATTTCAAAGCAATAAAGAAAATTAACAATATTTGTTCCTTTCATCACTTCCAAATGCATAAAAACAATAGGATAACATTTAAAAGTTTTGCTTTGGTTTGTTTGGGGGGGGGGGCAGGCATGGGCTGGGGAGAAGGACAGAGGGAGAGGGAGAAAGAAAGAATCTTAAGCAGGCTCCATGTCCAGCATAGAGCACAACACAGGGCTAGGATTTCATGTTCCTGAGATCATGACTTGAGTTGAAATCAAAAGTGAGACGCTTAACAGACTGAGCCACCCAGGTGCCCCTAAAAGTTTTTTAAAGAGAACATTTAAAAGCACTAAAACAAAACAAAATACTACCACCACAAAATACTTAAGGACCAGAGAGAAAAATTTCAAATAATGAATAGGAGCCAAAGGCACAAACATCTAGAGGATTTCGGGGCAGGGAATAGCAAAACCAATGACTGAGAATTAAAAGGGCCAAAATGTGATAAAGGGACAAAACCAGATTGATAAAGGGACATAACCAGATTTCCCCTACTGGGAAAACTCTCCTGGAATAAAAATCCCAGTCCCTAAAAGAGACACTGAAAAAAGTCTTAACTGCCCAAGTTTTACACAAAACTGCCTAACTAGGTAGGTCAGATACAGCTTTCACTCAAGTCTTCATGCTAAGCTCCCAGAGATTGCCGAGTTACTCAGTCAGCCACATCTCTAATATTACTGGCTGAGAAACGTGAATCAGCTCCAATACTGGACTGTGGCTGTCTATGTGAAAAGTTAGCATCAGAGGAAGGCAAGCAGTGCATTATAGTACTGTCTTCCAGAATAAACAGATACAAGCCAACACTCAACTTCCCAATATAATTATCATGGTGGAAAATACATATATAATTTCCTATTTTCCTAACTTTTCCTGAATGAAGAGCCTTTTAAATTTTAATTGTTAAGAAAGAACGAAGTACTGGACTTGTTTTCACTTTCACTATAAATTGCTTCTAAATATGTTTTTAAAATATCCAAATAAAATGCATTCCTCTCCTTCACCTCCCAAAAAAGGAAAAAGTTTGGAAAGACTTCACCAACCTGGAATGTCTAAAGTGATAAGGAAAATGATGGAGACACTATTCTAGGAATTTCAATTGTTAAATGCAGCACAAGATACCCCATAGCTGAAAATTGTATAAAATTATGAGTTGTAAGCAAATGAGTAGTACTTGAAGCTATAAAACTGGGTAAGATCACAAAAGGAGTGAGTATAAACAAGTAAAAAAGGACCATATTGGGATATGCCAATATTAAGAGATTGAGAAGAATAGAGGACTAAGAAGGAATCGTAAACAAAGAAAAAAATCAAGACTTGTGTTATCTTGGAAGCCAGGTAAAGACTGTAGCAAGAATGAGCGAGTGATTCATAGTCAATGTGACTGGTAAGTATAATTATTCAAGGCTGAGAATTTAGCAATGTGGAGGTCACCAGTGACTTTCATCAGCTACTTAAACTATAAATATAAATTATAATTCTATATAAATATATAGTTATATATTATATATAAATATAAATTATAAATATAATTATAAATTTTTTATTTTATACCTTATTACTTCTGTTTTACTAAACTTCTGTACTTGTATTTGAAAACAAAACAAAACCTTATTTAAGATGTTATTTTGGGGTCACACTCACACCTTAAATAATACCTAGCATTCAACTTGGCCATAAATTATGTAATAAGTCAACACAATATTTGTTATTAATAATAGGAATTTTCTTGACTTCTTTGTGCCATGTACTATGCAAAGCATTTTACATGCAGTCAACATTTTAATCCTCACGACAATATATAAACTAGGTTCTACAGTTATACCCACACCAGTAGGCATAGAAACTGTACTCTAAAGTCTCTGTGTTTGAACAGGCTCCTGATTCCCGGCGCCCTTTTTACCTTACACACTAGTGTGGCTTAGCATAGCATTTTCCCAGTTCCTACTTTTATTTAATATTTTGATTTTTATATTTTGTTCATCATGGTTTCTGCATTTTACTAAGTATTGTGATAAAATCTTGTTTATCTTGATTACGGAGGGGTTTTGGCACCCCCTTAAGTTTTGTGACTATGGCCAGTGCCTCACAGGCCTCAGCCTGGCCCCAGTCCTGGTGCTAAAAGACTGAAATCTCTATGAGACACTCACGAACTACAGCATATTTTAATTTTAAAAGAATGTGCAAAGAATCACATAATTGATTAAAGTTTTAAAAAAAGAATACTCAAGAAACTAAGTGTAGAGTTAATAATGGTACCAATGGTGAGAGTGCCCCTATGTTGCTAATAAAGCAGCGGCTGTATACAGAGAGCTGGCACAACACACACCGTGTCAAACACTTCCTATAACATCACTCACGTAATTCACTGAACTTTCTATTGACTGTAGAAACAGGTGTTATTAACATCATTTTTTTAATTGAAGAAATTAAGCTTGGAGAACCTAATTTCTCAGAATTGCAGTTACAAAATAATAGGGTTGGGATTGGGTTTAATGCTGCTTCAAGTAATTATTAGTATTTCTTTTTAAGATTGTATTTATTTATTTGACAGAGAGAGAGATCACAAGCAGGCAGAGGCAGGCAGTAGGGGGGGGAGGGGATCAGGCTCCCTGCTGAGCAGAGAGCCCGATGTGGGGCTCGATCCCAGGACCCTGGGATCATGACCTGAGCTGAAGGCAGAGGCTTCAACCCACTGAGCCACCCAGGCGCCCCAATTATTAGTATTTTTAATATTTCACCTAGGTTCTAAATTTTTCCTTCTAAAAATATTAAGTCAACGGGAAGATATGAATCAAAGTACTATTCATAATATAGTACATTGTTCAGACACACATGAATAAAATTAATTATCAAATTGTATAACTATATTTTGGTTTATAAATCAACAATTGTTATTCTTTTAGATATTAATTAATTAATTAATTAATTTATTTATTTATTTATTTATTTAACAGAGAGAGAGAGAGAGAGAGATCACAAGTAGACAAAGAGGCAGGCAGAGAGGAGGGGGAAAAGCAGGCTCCCTGCTGAGTAGAGAGCCCGATGCAGCTAGATCCCAGGACCCTGAGATCATGACCTGAGCCGAAGGCAGAGGCTTTAACCCACTGAGCCACCCAGGCGCACCAACTAACAGATGGAACCAAAAACAGTTCCATTACTAATTCAATCCCTTAACTCTTTTAATTCTTTAAGTTTCATTTTCAACATCTGTATAAGACAATATCTAAATCACAGGGCTAATCTGACAACCAACCAAGTCCAAATGAAACAAAGGTTAAGTCTGAAAAGTACTACTCACTCTACCTATTTTTGTTATGAATGCACATATATGGTAATTAATTTAACAAACTTTTTATTCCCAAGTAGTTTTCAATCATATTTCAACTTTATAGAGCTTGAAATTTTATTTCAGCCAATTAAAATCTGGGAAAGATTACCTACAACATGTAAGTGTTAAGAGCAACATTATTTATAATAGCAAGAAATTCAAAGCTACCTAAAAATCTGGAAAAGAAAAACTACAATTTTACTAAGGTTTGTTACAGCTATATTAAGCAATCATTAAAAATGATGGTTATAAAGGCTATATTATATAAAAAATAATACAAAATATTAATGTTAAGGGATGCCTGGGTGGCTCAGTTGGTTAAGTGTCTGCCTTTGGCTCAGGTCATGATCCCAGTGCTGAGTCCCATGTCCGACTCCTTGCTCAGCGGGGAGCCTGCTTCTCCCTCTGCCTGCTGCTCCCCCGCTTGTATGCACTCTCTGACAGATGAATAAACAAAATTTTTTAAAAAATACATTAGGGGGGCCTCTCTCTGCCTCCCTCTCTGCCTACTTGTGATCTCTCTGTCAAATAAATTCAGGACTATGCATATGAAAAATTTTGAATGGAAATACAACAAAGTGAATATAGAGAATGTGGTATCATGATGGAGTTACATGGTTTTATTTTTTCTTCCCCTAAATTCTAACATTTTCTGTAGTACATTTTGTAACTCATAGTAAAATCTAAATGCTTAAGATATAAGGTACTACAGAACACACTTTAATAAATTCAGACTTCAGAAAACTTATTATCTATAGCTCTCCATATCTCTACTGAAAACATATCCTATTTTAAATTCCAAAACTTTTTACTATTCTCTGCCTCCTACAAATCATTTTCTCCCTGAAAGCTCTCTGGAATTCAAATAAATGTTGCTTCTGCTCAAAACTTGAATTGGGATTTTTATAGGGATTAACAGATTAATTTGGGAAGAACTGACTTCCCATCCAGGAAGCAAAGTAGGTCTCCCCATCAACTTAAATTCTCTATTTCCTCCAGTAAAGAGTTATTTATATATATTCTATTTATATTTCTTACTAAATCTCTTGCTAAGTATTTTATATTTTTGTGGCTATTATCACATTTACCTAGGCTGGCCACGTGAAGGACACTGAGCTCCTTTCAGATAAAACTGTAATTAAAGTTCGCAACAGAAACATATTTAATTATCTCATATCTTACTAATTAATGATGTTCAAATATAAATTAGGTAATTAAAAAGCAAATGTGATTTCCTTAAAACTCTGTTTAAAATTTTGTACAGAAAAGTAGTAGAAACATCATGAAAAACATGAATAAGAGGTGTGGGCTGACGAACTTTGCCAATACTCCAGAACCCCCCTTATCCTGACTCAGGTGCTGATTACATCATGAGATAAAAATGAGTAAGAAACTCCTCCTCAAGTGTGCAAAATTTCAGTCACGGCTTTCTATTACAGAGACTTATCCTCCACTTTTAAATTCTTATTTGTGTTTGAAGTGCTGAGACAGGAGGGGTAACGTGGAATCATAAAATGTTATACTCTATATCACATCTTCCAGGTAAAAAAAAAATATGTTTCTTATAATATAGTCTTATAACTCTTAAAACCACCTCAGCAATTATAGAAAAGAAGTACATAACTGAACTGCCATGTGAATGAGATGGAATTAAAGGAATTTCAAACACAAAACTATCCTTGCCTCTTAGTAGATTTTGCTATGTCCCTATAGTTCCTATTAGTATTTTTCAAAACTATAGATCTTTAAATCTTTCCTTTTATATGCCACAAAAAAGCAATGGCTGGAAATATTCCAGTATCAAATTATTATACAGAGAGACATAGTATCCTCAGTTTTCTGGTTAATTATTAATCAAATCTAAACAATGAACTTCTGAAGGCACAACCAAGTACCAAGCTCCTCCTGAAAATCAGAGGGCAAAAATATATACCCATAAATCACATTAGGAAATCAACAGATATTAAGCACTTAATTTGTACCAAGGAAAGTCACTTTCTCATTTAATCTCATAAAAATCAAACTGAAAAAGGAATGTAGATAATGGAAAAATGTTTTTAGACAGAGCCATTTAGGTACATAAGTGACAGAGAAGGTTCTAACCAGAGCAGCTATCTCTGCTACCCATACAACTACCACAAGAAAAAAGGGAAAGAAAACTTCAGCAAAAAAATAGTTGGTGGTTGTTTTCAAAGTACACATTCTTTCTCCCTTCTAACTAACTATATATGTAACTTTGCAGACTCGGTGCCCGCCTACTTTTACTGAAAAACTAAAATATTCTTCTCAATAAAAACTACAGAAGCAAGGTATATTTCATCCTCACCTAAGAAGCAATATTTCTTCTACACATGTGAGGGGATTTTTTAGTAATTAGAAAAAAAATTTTAGTAACTGGAAATTTAATATTAGAAAAAATGTTTAAACCTTTTATATTAAGTATCTGTTTCATATCTCTTTTGTCCACCGTATCTAAACTTCCCTGTAAATAAAAGATGAGCAAGTCTTCATAAGGAAATTCAATACACTATTTTTGGTCTCTTCTACCAAACGGTAGTCCATATATTATTATTTGCAGAGAGAAGGTCTCATTGCTAAAACAAAGTGAAAACAACATGGGCAAATCTAGAGTTCCCAAAGGCTCATTATCAACTATCATTTCATATATCACTCCTCTGCATAGCGCTCAATTTCTGGCAATAACACCACCTCAGGTAGGAATAAGAATTTCTTGTCATCAATTTAGATACACATTAATAACTCTGGTTTAAAAAAAAAATTACCTGAAACAATGAACCTAAATCATCCTTCACTAGAATGCACAAATCACCATAATTTCTCCAATACTCAAAGGGAAAAAGGTAATGAAATACACACATATCTGAACTTCCTTCTGAGAACCAATTTCTACAGTTGATAATTCTATCTACTTCTACACTGGGACCCAGTACTATATTTCCAAGTATCTACCAGATATCCAACAGACCTCAGAAATCTCCCAAGTTGGGCGTATGTACTCAATGAGAGTATATAAGATGATCCACTAAGGTGCAAAAAAAAAATATTACAATTTTGCTCACTTAATGTTAAAAAAATTTAAGTTTAATATAGGAATTTTCAGTAGCATCCCATTCTTTTTTTTTTTTTTAAAGATTTTATTTATTTATTTATTAGGAAAGAGAGAGAGTGAGAGAGAGCGGTCAGAGTGAGAAGCATCCCATTCTTATTAGCTTTCACTGAAGTGTGATATTCTACAGTTTGCATGTACCTTACCTTATCATGGGTAGATATTACCTATTAAATTTTTTTTTAAATTCTCTAGTCGAGGGTGCCTAGGTGGCTCAGTGGGTTAAAGCCTCTGCCTTCCGCTCAGGTCATGATCTCAGGATCCTGGGATTGAGCCCAGCATAGGGCTCTCTGCTCAGTGGGGAGCCTGCTTCCCCCTCTCTCTCTGCCTGCCTCTCTGCCTACTTGTGATCTTTGTCTGTCAAATAAATAAATAAAATCTTAAAAAAAAAATTCTCTAGTATAAAGATTACCAAGGAGATTTAAGACATTCCATTTTGGGGTGTAGATGTCTACACCAGTTTACCAAATGTCTACGCCAGTTTATCTAACTGTAAAATTTAAACTTGTATAATTTATTATCTCTTATGCCTCAATAAAGCTATGTGAAAAATGAATGCAATATATATATTCACAGATTTCAGATAATACTAAAATGCAAATAGTACAAACAAAAAGAAAATGGCAGGGTTAACCCTTCACCTACTCCTTATGGCCCAAATTATTAAAGGGTTAAACCCTATGGTTAAAACCAATGGAAAGCTAATCATATCACCCCCCACTAAAATTAAAAATTACATGAAGCCCATTATGAATTTCATTCATAATCACTAATAATGTATAATATTTCTTCTATAATCTTAATTTCTGTAACAATTATATGCAACTGGGACAAAGGGAATGATTAGAATATTAATTAAAATACATTATTTTTTCCAACTTATTTTTTTCAAGATTTATTTTTCAGAGAGCTATAGTGAGCACAAGTGAGCAGAGGGACCAGTAATGGGAGAGAGAGAATCCTGAACCAGACTCTTCTCTGAGTGTGGAGCCTGACCCAGGGCTGGATTGCAGGACCCTGAGATCATTACCTGAGCCAAAATAAGAGCAAGATGCTTAACCCACTGGGCGACCCCAGTGTCCCACTTGCTAATATTTTTAAATGATGGGCGAGCTTTCTCAAATTAAAAGAAATACTTCAAAATATATAAAAAGGCATTAAAAGCCAAAAATCATGCCGAAATGCCTTTCTACAATATAAATAGTAGCTTCAAAGATCCCTACAGTGTTTATGACATTAAGCTATCTAGGGAGGTTACAAGTGTAGACAAAAAAAGCTGAGAAGACATTTTTTCCTTTGTTAAAAAAAAAAAAAAAAAAAACTGAAAAGAAGGCTGTGGAAGTAAAGGCCTTCACGGGCCTAAATCTCAAAGAAAACAGCACAAGCCTCAAGACTTAAAGCTGCAGAAATTCAAATGTGTGATCCTGAATACAAATACCAAGATTTACCTGTGTTAATATTTTTATTTGAGCTGTTCCTGCTTTTGTTAGTGTTCTGATTGCAAATTGTGTAGGTTCTACACAGTCTGATCCTACCCTATTTTTCTCCTAACACTTGTTAGTTTGGTACATGATTTTTCCAGAACACAAAGCTTTTCAGGAATTCATATTTCATGTCTGTGACTGAACAAAGCCAAAGCCACCACAATTATCTAGAAAGATATTTAAAACATAAACAACAGGAATATAAAACAAATCTCTATAAATTCTTTACATAATGTTTCATGCCTGAGTTCTATCCAGCACTTAACCAATTTTCATTAAACTTAAAGATAAATGTCTGGAAGCCTCTTTTGTGTTTCAGTTTTTTTGTTTTGTTAGTTTCTTTAATATAAAAAAGATATATATATATATATTAAACATTCAGAAACCATTGGAAACACTGGTTCTTCTTAAGGTTTTTTTAAAATGGCTATTATATGAAAAACAATATGGCAAAAAATTAAAGTGTCTTTGTGGCCAGTATCTTCAGAAAGCATACAGAAAAAATAACTGAAAAGCTGAAGAAATTAATAACAAATAAATTATATAATAAGAGAGGTTTACTACACAGTTGGAAGAATGCACCTAGTTTTTCTAACATGAACAGTTTAAAAATGGTTGGACACTGTTACAATGAAGAAATAACTGAAGAAAATAAAATATATTCTCAATAGTAAATTACTTCTTTAATGAAAACAGTATTTTTTAAAAGCCTTTGTAATAATAACCACCGATACTTTAACTGAAATATAAAACTGCACATGTCCTACTACAAATGAAACTCATTCACTGCATCATTCACAGAACAAGTTTTTACAACTAAGAAATTAAATCCTTATGAGAACAAAGTAGTACAATGTGTCATCAACACTGTAAAATTTATAAAAGATTGTTAAGTATAATGGAATTTTTTCAATTATTTGTAGTGAGATGAAGAACAACCATACAAAATTTCATAAAAAGTATCAAAAGTTTTCTGGCTATCCTGTCACAATGAACTTTTAAAAGTTACTTGAACTTATAGATGAATTACTGTTTTTCATCTACAAAAAAAACAACTTCTCCAAATATGTGGCCTTGCCTGTAATAACAAGTATCTGCTAACAATATGCCAGCAAATATTTCTGGAAAAAACTTAATAGATTTTGTCTAAGTAAAGGTGATATTTTAATAATAAGAAAAGAAAAATTTTCTTTTTGGAAGATATTTTTGCCAGGGAGAAAGTATTTTGACTAACTAGGGAGGTATCCAGAAGTGTTTCCACTCGTATGTGAATTTCACACATAACATGCTTTGCCTATTAAAACTGTTTTTTAACTTTCACATCATGTTTTAAAAACTTGCAAACATGATTTTCTGACCTAGTTAAAAATAAAGATCTCCAGCAGGTTTTAACCACATTTGTTATAATATATTTTCAAGTACTGGCCTCACCAGGGAAAACAGAAATTAACTAACTGAACTCCAACTATAGAAAAAAGTTGTATGACTGGTAGGCAGAAATGGAAAATGAATATTATGAGTTAGTAACTGTAGCCACTGATGTGTCCACTTGTATCCATACATCTTTCTGAAATTAAAAAAAAACAAAACAACAAAAGCCTCAAAATTATGATAGTCCTTAAAACCCAGTACCAAAATAAACTGAACTTCCAACCTGATCTTTAAATTACTGTGACACAATATGAAGCCAAAACTTTAAAAAGCAATTGAGCATTTTTGTGTAAGAAAAGTTTTATACCATTAAAAAATGAATACCTCAAAAAATATTATTTCTACTGTAGATTTTTATGTTTATTTTATAATCCATGTAATATTTTTATATAATGATACATATATACAAATTATAAAGATACATTTATTTGAGAATATATCTTTTAATGATAGGATACAAAATTAAAAGTCTTGGGCGCCTGGGTGGCTCAGTTGGTTAAGCGACTGCCTTTGGCTCAGGTCTTGATCCTGGAGCCCCGGGGAGTCCCACATCTCCCCCTGCTGAGGGAGGAGCCCGCTTCTCCCTTTGACCTCTCCCATCTCATGTTCTCTCTCTCTCTCTCTAATAAATAAATAAAATATTTTTTAAAAAAAAGTCTGGAGAGCACAAACTCCTTAAATGTAAGAATTTTTTCTTACCTTAAGGGTAAAAATTTTTGTTTTTTACATTCCCAGCACATAATATATTCCACAAAACTGTTGTGTAAATAAACATTTAGCCAGCATCTTGGTATCAACATGTCCAAAAAACTTAGTCATTTTCTCACTCATACCTTACCTACTCTGTATCTGGTAAGCAGTGCCATCCTAGGAAAGTAGGGTTCGGAAATCCTTTCCTTTGTCCCTTACACAATGTCACTCCTTCTGTACTGCAACTATTCTTGTCTCACAGTTGTTCCCTTCTCCACTCCTTTTCCCCATGTTTGCTCAGATTCTCATTTCTTAGCTACCAACTAGCTTCCCTGACTTTAATCACCGTCTGCTCTAGGCCATCTGCATTCAATTCCTGAGTGGTCAATCCTCTTGTAATTTAAATCTGTTTGTCTCATTCCCTTATTATCTGCTCCGGCCACTTTGCTCTTCTTAAAGGTTTTAAAATCACAACAGAGACCCCACACAAGAAGTGGGAATGGGTAGGAAGGTAGCTCTGGAGCAGCCAGGGCCTTCACAAGAAGGAACATGTGAGCAGTAACAAAGTCTTCTGGGATGGGGAGCTGGCAACATACGGAGAAACTGAGCAGATTATGAACTACATGATAAAAGGAATCAGCTTTTACTACTGGGAGAAGAGGTACAAATATGAGAAAAAAAGAAAGCTAGAATGAACACATGGTGTTGGGATGGAACTGGAGATATCAAGGTCAATACACAGTTTTTAATAAAGATAAAGAAATACAGATGTCGATGTATATGTACGCACACATCCTTCGCACACACTTCTTTCATCTGTCTACTGAAAGACTCTGAGTACAGAGATACTCCAACAGCAATGAGAACATGGTTTTGAAATACTACTCTTCTTTAAAAGGAATTCAGGCTCCTTAGAGAAATGGCTGATTCGAGGAAAAATTATAAAATAAGCCTGTAGCATCTTGTGGCAAAAGTAGGGAGATGTACAGGTGATAAAATGACATAAAATTATATATACACATCATATCAATGCCACTAACCTAATTTTGATAATGTATTATAGTTACATAAGATATAAACATTGGGGAAAACTGGGTAAAGGGTACAAAGGACCATTCTGTGTTATTTTTTAACTTCCTGTGAATTTATAATTATTTCAAGATAAAAGTTTTAAAAAAGTAAAGTACACAAATATTGATGAGAACACATCAAAAGGACGTAACAAGCCAGCCTAAAAGGGCTCCCAGAGGCAAATGTGGGACAATCTGAGTATTATAATAAATAATCGTAGTAATGGAGTATAACCCATTGAATAAAAAAAGATTCCTCACATAAATAAATTTATATGAAGTAATTCTCTTTCTTCTATTATAATGTAGAAGAAATGTTAAATCAGAGTATCATTATTTGGCAATCTTCACAATACAAATTAATTTAGGTGAAAAACATCAATGGATACTAAAGCTAATGCGTAAAAATAGGAACAGAAATAATGATTTTCGCACAGTCCCAGAGTTTCTCCCCAAAATACTTATTAATTACAAAGGGAGGGGGAAGTAACTAGAAACTTGGTAGACATCATCTTTAATCATGTACTCTAAGTTAACACTACCTAATAAGATAAACTGTATGCCACAAAACAGGATTAAGAACACATCGCTTCTGTGAAATTGCAGCCAAAAATACATACCTTGGATCTAATCATCAGAAAACATTAGACACACCCAAATTGAGCAATGTTCTACAAAATGAGTGGCTTATAACCTTCAAAATTGTAAAGAGCATGAAAATCAAGAAAGACTAAGAAACTGTTCCAATTGAAGATTAAAGAAACATGAGAGCTGGATGCAATGCACGATCCTGGATTAGACCCTTTTAGTCTAAAGAACATTATTTGGGCAATTAACAAAACTTAAACGAGGGCTCTCAGCAAAATATATACAAAAGTTTTTAAAATGTTTTCTTAAGTTGGAAATTATTTCCAAATAATGAGTTTTTTTAAAAAGTCACAAAGTTCCTAGCCCTTTGGATTTGCTATTTCTGTCTAAAACGATCACATCCATGGATCTGCATGGCTAACTCTCCTACTTCCACCAGGTCTTAAGTTTTCAGAGAAACCTTAGTATCTAAACTGTCAACACCTTGTATATTCATACCTTCCTCCTTCTTTACTTTTTTTCTTGCCAAAAATCACTATCTTATATACAATTAAGTATGTATTATTACCTGATTCCCCATTAAAATGTAAACTGACAGCAGAGAATTTTTGTTTTGTTCACTGCAACATTTCAAGGGCTTAATCCAGGACCCGGCAGGTGGTAGTTGCTAAATACATACGTATTTGACTGAACATACACAAAGTCCTTGCAACACAAAGAATTTAAGACACAATCACAAAATGAATTCACTTTCTCAATCACAGCAAGGGAATACTGAAGCAGGTAAAAAGACCTCTAGTGTTCATTTGATAGCTCTGGGATATCATTTCAACAAATATGTCTGCAGCATAAATGAATGAGCTAATGTTCCTGCTCTAAGGACCTCAGTGAGCAAACCTATTTCCATCAGAAAGCAAAACTGTACTACTGCAGCCAGCTAAAACACACAATATTTACCAACAGTGTGTGGAAAATACAATATAAACACCCAAAATGCTGACAGAGAAGAATTAACTGTTTCAAACTTTACTGAAAATTTTTGAAAATTCAGTAACTGAAAATTATTGAAAAAATTTATTTGAATATGAGGCAATAAACTCATAAATAAAGTCAGTGGTGCAAACCAAGGGACATAATATAGCTGAGGTCTCTGACCTTATTACCACATTTCCTTGAAAAACTACCAAGACTATAATTAAACTAACCACAATGATCTCAATTAGTTTACAGTATTATGAAACATACCAAATGGTTTGTATTTAGAAAAAAAAAGTATAATCCAAAAACCTGCAAAACGATCTTAAGGTTTCTACACATGAAGTGATCAAATCACTAACCTCTCAATTTATAAATGTTTTTCTCCTATGCCACTAAGTAATACAGATGACCTTCCTTTCTTGCATACCAATCACCAAAGACAGACATTATCTTAAAGAAATTCCTAAATAACAAGCATACCTGAATTTAACCCAGTGCTCCGAAAAATGAAACACACAAAAAAACTATGTATGTGCATGTGTATATGCACGCATATATATGTATTAACTGGCATGGTCTGATAATCATTAATTGAGTTACACACATGACCCCCAACTATCTCATGACCAAACTGGTTCTTTGATGATCAATGAAATCCAAATTTATAAAACAAATTCTAATTTCAAACAGAAATAGTATTACATATTAGAGGTCTATGTCTGGAAACCTATTTCGGTTATCTGCCCCCCAACACACCAAAAAATAAAATCACAAAAGAATATAAAACTACAAGCTACAAAAGAATATAAAACTACAAAAATGTAGTTTAACATTCCTAAATATAAAACCAATCATTTAATAGAAAAGGTATGTCAAAACTTGTTGAGATAGGGGTGCCTGGGTGGCTCAGTCGGTTAGGTGGCTGCCTTCGGGCTCAGGTCATGATCCTGGGGGTCCTGGGATTGAGCCCTGTGTCAGGCTCCCTGCTCAGCCTCTCCCTCTCCCTCTGCTGCTGCTCCCCCTGCTTGTGCTTTCTCTCTCTGTCAAATAAATAAATAAAATCTTAAAAAAAAAAAAAAAAACTTTTTGAGATATTTTATGAATGGGCTGAACTAATGCAAAATAAGTCAGACTAAGATGACCTACACATACTTTCTTTCCCTAGCAAATCTCCCTGTAACAAGTATTGGTATCTTTTATTTCTCCTTCTCACTTAGTCCATGTTACAGTAATCTGATCCCAAAATTTGGTGAATTTGTTTTTTTAAGGGAAGTAGCTTGCCTATATTAGTGTTATCAACACTAGTGGTGTTAACTGCAACCCTCAGGAAATACTAAATATGAGTTTAGCTGTTACTATTAAGTTTTCACTTACAATTTTTTCAAAAAGGTTAAAAGTGGGAGTTGGGGATTAAAAGTCAAGCAGTTGTGAGAGATTCTCATACTTAGTGTGCTTGCTTAGTCATACGGTTCAGACTTCATAAAAGATATTGCCCACATCACTGTGGTATATGCAATACGAAGAGAATTCTGAGGGTAACATGTCCCTGACTCTGAAAAATTCCAAATTTAAAAGACAACCGGATCATATAAAGGTCATCATACTGAAAATATGATCACCCAAAATATTCCATTTTGTAATTATTCTTGAGACTACAAAACAGTATTTTCTATCCTGGCATACACAACATTATAAATTAACTACAAATCCATGCTCTATGGCCATAATTTATAAAAATATAAGATCTATTGAAGGAAGAATCATAGGTTGTACATAACAGACACTCAGTGATCACAGTTCCTACTTAGAATTATTTTTAAGTTACACTAAATTAATTTTCTACAATCTTGATCCCTACAAATTAGACACAATTAATTCTCATCCATTCTCATTCTTTTGATAAACACAACAAGAAGATTCCACCTCTGTGACAGAGACCTATCTGTTGGAAGAGTCCAAATCTATTCAGGACAATGAGCCCATTCTGTCCCATATATCTCCGCCTGTATCCTAGATTTTACCAATAATACATAAGACATTTCAGATTTCTATTTAACATATTCCTTCAATTCTCAACTGGCTCTGATTTCAGAATGGAAATAATTGTTATATATCCGACCCCTAAAACACTTTAAAAAGAAGCAATAATGTGTGGGCAATATAACAGGGAGATTTCTACCTCCACAATGATAGACTAATTTGTTGTAAGCCAATCCTACCACTAAGACCAAAAGGGGATGGGGAATGGGGTCAAGGATGTGAGCCTAAAGTTGACTACAATGCTGCAGCTCAGAAGTTGAGAAACTGAAGAAAGAAAGCTTCTAGAACTCTCATGAGATTGGAAAGATAGAAATTACAGTTTTGGACTTATGAAGAAAAAGTCTAGACTTTTAACTAAGTGTACTAAAGTGCTCCACCCCAGGAATTAAAAACAAACAAAGACAGAAACAGACCAATCCTCAAAAGATTGAAAATCTGCCTCAAATCTCTTCAATCATTAAACAGATTAAGGTGGTCTGTCTCAGCCCTAACAGAAAATATAAATCCTCTCTGAAGATAACATTACCTAATTATCTAAGCATTTTTTCATATACAATGTCCAGCAGTCAAACATTAGCAGTCATATAAGAAGATAAAACTAAAATGCCATAAACCAAGGAAAAATTTTTTTTAAGATTTTATTTGAGAGAGAGCACGAGCGAGTGCCCACAAGATGGGGGGAGGAGCAGAGGGAAAGGGACGAGGAGACTCTGCTGAACATGGAGCCCTTCTCAGGGCTCAGTCCTACAACCCTGAGATCATGACCTGAGTTGAAATCAAGAGTCAGAAGCTCAACTCACTGAACCACCCAGGCGTCCCACCAGGAGAAATTTTTTTATTAAAAATCAGACCCACAGGAAATCTAGAAATTTAACGCAAACTTCAAAATCATTGCTATTAATATATTCAAGATAAGATGGAAGCATTTCAGCAGACAACCTGAAATTTTATCAAACAATCAAATGAAAATTCTAAAACTTAAAAACAAAATAAGTAAAAATTAAAACTTCAACAGGAGGGGAAAGGGAGTGGGAAGTGTATGCTTCAGGTTATAGAATAAATAACTTACATGTATAAAAGGTTCAGCATGGAGAATATAGCTAATGGTACTGTAAGAGCCTTGTATCATCACAGATGGTAGCTACACTTAGGGTGAGCATAGTATACCACGTACGGTTGTCAAATCACTATGCTGTACACCTGAAACTAATACAGCACTGCATGTCAACTACAATTAAAAAAAATCAATAGATTAGATACAACTATGCCCTTTAGTAAACTAAATCCTTAAAGCATTTTTCTTTTGATATTTAAGGTAAGTTCTTCAACTAAGAATAGAGTGCTGCGAAATGTATAAGACTGATGATTCACAGACCTGTACCCTTGGGCAAATAATACATTATATGCTAATATAAATGGAATGGAATGGAATGGAATGGAATGGAATGGAATGGAATGGAATGGAATAGAATAGAATAGAATAGAATAGAATAGAATAGAATGCTAGTGCATCTTCTACCTTTTGGGCATTTGATTTTTCTCGGTTTGTTATCTTTTAACGTTCTCTTTTAGTTTTGTTTACTTTCAGCAAATAAAAACTATGATTTTTTTCTTTATAGATGCTTTTGTATTGACTATGTTTAGATCAAATGGGCACATGTGCAGCTTCAGTTTATGATTTTTTTAAGGTAACAACTCTTCTTATTTATTTTTATTTTTTATTTGTAAAGTGAGCTTTATCCCAACGTGAGGTTTGAACGACCCTAAGATGAGGAGCTGCTCATTCTACTGACTGAACCAGCCAAGCACCCCATTGCTGATGGTTTTACAGTTTGCCTTTGTCCCCTTTGACTATTTGGAGTTTATTTTAGCACATGAGAAAATAATCTCATTTTTCCCCTCAAGTACTTAACCAACTTTTTAAAGGAAGTTTTTCATATAATCATAAATTTGTGTTTTGTTCTTACTGTAAATATCTGTAATGCTAATTCAAATGAAGGCAATAACAAAAATAAATTCTAACTTTTTCCTACTACCTGCACAAATATATAACTATGTATTTGTATGACTATCCTTTGATACCTAGATGTAAGTAATTAAAATGACTCAAAAGTCCTTAACTACAGTTATTGGATAACTTAAAATACATCCAATGGAATACTGTAGAGCTATTAAGGAGAATGAAATAGGATATATTAAAATAGAAATATGAAAAGGGTATGCTGTTGAAAGACTAAAACAAACTATGATATTAAAAATGAACTGGAAAAACTACTCAGTCAATAATTTGCACTTCAGAATAATAATAATGCTCTCCTCATAGTTCACTGTAGCAATTAAAAACATTACCACAAATGCCTTTGGATTTGCTGCTCTCTTTATACCAATTTTGACTATGTGTTTTGGCTACATGTTCTATAAAGGAATTGATTCTGACTTTACACATACTGGCTCTTTAGTTTCTATTATTCACTGAAACATAGCACCATTAAGCATATTTAAAATATATGAATGATTAAGGACTACATTTGCTGGCACCAAAATAATGTTCAACATACAGCATGCTATCTTTCATGCATAAAACAGGTCTCATATCCTTGACATTTTATATGTCATCAAATCCAGTAAGTTTAGATAACAAAACATTAACTATACATATCATTAGTTTTGCTTTCCATGGTTCCTTTTTTTATAACATTGTTGAAATCAACTTATAAAAGTTAGGAAGCTATATCATAATTAAATTTGGCCAGTGTCCCAGCCCCCATGATTCAGTGTTTTGTGTTTGCCACTAAAGATGTTCTTCAAATAGCTAAACCATATTGTGGTATGTGATAAAGCCAGGCAAATCTGCATAAATATGAATTCCTTGAAAAATTATTCATCTTCTTAAATGGCATGGCCAGAAACTTTCTTCTAAGAAAAGAGCTGCAGAAAAAGGGGGAAAAATGTAATTACAAATGAGACTATTGTCCCTAAAGTAAGGAATGTGTCCAAAAAACTGAAATATTCTTTCATTAAAATTTCATGCATATTCTCATCTACAGGCAAAATCTATGAAAAGGGACAAGCCACTTATCTAAATTCAATTTGTCAGGGGGATCTGGCTGGCTCACTCAGAAGACCATGTGACTCTTCATCTTGGGGTCAGGAGTTCGAGCCCCACACTGGGTGTAGGAATGACTTAAATAAACAAATATTTTTTAAATAGTAATAAATTCAATTTGTTAAACATAAATGAGTAACTATATGCCAAAGCACGGTGCTATAAATTGGAAATAAAAATATAACTAAAATAACTTTATTTATATCCTGTCTCATTGCAAAAAAAATCTAAGGTAATCAAGGCATGGTCCTTAAATCCAAGTGGCTTATACAGTAGTAGAAGACATAAACTTAAAAATACGTACTATAAAGGGTAAAAAAAAATTTTAAGAATTATATTCAAGTTACAGAAGTTACAGAACATAACCCTTTAATCAGTGCTACAAAACAGAGAACACTATTACACAGAACACAATGTCCAACAACGGGGGCATGGTTAAGCAAATTATGATGGAAACCATTTCACTCAATATTGTGGTACATTTGTTTAAAAGTTTAAGGGAAAAGGTAACAATATCACAGGAAAATTTTATGCTATCATGTTAAAGACAAAATTGAGTATGAGGTACACTACTAAAATTTAAATTAGCAAAATTATGAAAATAGCAAAAAAAAAGGAGTAATTATGTTTGAGTGGTTATAAGTTTTTATTTTTTACTCTTTATATTTTCCAATTTTCTATAGTAACCATATATTATTCTTATAATCACAAATGTAATAAACATCTACAAAGATATACATAACATTTGCTGGCAAGCCATTTAAACAAGGGGCAAACCCTATTATCTGTTAACTAAACAACACTGTATAATGACCTCTGAGAATTTCCTGAAAATATAGCAAAAAGTTTCATCGAAATGTAGACTGGTGGGGCGCCTGAGTGGCTCAGTTGGTTAAGCATCTGCCTTCAGCTCCAGTCATAATCCTGGAATTCTGGGATGGAGCCCAGGATCAGGCTCCCTGCTCGGCAGGGAGTCTGCTTCTCCCTCTCTCTCTGTCCCTCCTTGTGTTCCTTCTCTCTCTCTCTCTCTAATAAATAAAAAAATCTTTTAAAAAAATGTAGAGTGCTAAGAAAAGATTGAGAGAAATGAAAGACTTCACTTTTCTAAACAACCTCTGCTAGAAATTAAGACCAATGAATACATTATTAAATGACAAGACTGAGGTACCTAGGTGACTCAGTTGGTTAAGTGTTTGACTCTTGGTTTCCACTCAGGTCATGATCTCATGGGTTGTGAGATCAGACCCCTGCATCAGGATCAGCGGGGAATCTGCTCCTCCTCTGCCTCTCTCTCTCCACTAATGCCTTCTCTCTCGCACCCTATCTAAATAAATACATAAATCTTTAAAAAACTTTTATAAGTTAAATGACATAACTAAAGTAATAAAAATCACACTGGGTATTTTCCTCATGTCACAATCTGATTAGCTGCATTTATTATACTTAACACGTGTTCTCTATCTGTGCTATCCCACATGTGACCACCCAACACTTGAAGTAAGGCTAGTGCAACTGCGGAAATGAACTTATTTTATTTTAATCAGTTTCATGAATTTAGCTACATAAGAGGTATTTTTAGATACATTGTAAGCTCTCTTAAAAGGGATTAAGAGGTGCAAACTTCCAGTTATAAAATAAGTAAATCACAAGGATAAAAAATATAGCACAGGAAAAATATAGTCACTAATACTGTAATAACTATGTTTGGTGAGAGTAACTACACTCATCATGATGAGCACTGCATAATGTATAGAATGGATTGTTGAATAATTTCAGATGACATACACCTGAAACTAATACAACATTGTAAGTCAACTATACTTTAACAACAACAAAAAGAACTACTCAATAAAACCACCCAACTGGTAGCACTTAAACCTGAGGAATTAGAAAAGTAGGTAAGTACTATGAAAACAAAAAGAAGAAAAAAAATACATGCCTACATGTATCCAATTAACAGAGGTTAGTGGAAGGCGACAAAATATGTAGTAAATCTTACAGCTGAAGAAAATTCAGAATTAATACATTCGTATGTAAAGAATTAAGTTTCAATTATTTACTTTTTTAAACTTAAATCTATAATCAATTACTAAAAAGAAAAATCATGCTGGATTTATAAAATAAATGTAGCATTAAGAAATTCTATAGCAGGGGGCACCTGGGTGGCTCAGTTGGTTGAGCAACTGCCTTCAGCTCAGGTCATGATCCTTGAGTTCCAGGATCGAGTCCCGCATCGGGCTCCCGGCTCCACGGGGAGTCCGCTTCTTCCTCTAACCTTCTCTCCTCTCATGTTCTCTCTCACTTTCTCTGTCTCTCTGATAAATAAATAAAATCTTTTAAAAAAAAAGAAAAAAAATTCTATAGCAGGGCACCTGGGTGGCTCAGTCAATTAAGCATCCGACTCTCAGTTTTGGCTCAGGTCATGATCTCAGTGTCCTGAGATGGAGCCCCGCATGGGTTCCGTGCTCAATGAGGAGTCTGCTTAAGATTCTCTCTCTTCCTTTCCCTCTGTCCCTCTGACACACATCTTCTCTCTCAAAAAGTAAATAAATAAATCTAGAAAGAGAAAGAAAGAAAAACAGAGAAAGAAAGAAAGAAAGAAAGAAAGAAAGAAAGAAAGAAAGAAAGAAAGAAAGAAAGAAAGAAAGAAAGAAAAAGAAAGAAAGAAAGAAAGAAAGAAAGAAAGAAAGAAAGAAAGAAAGAAAGAAAGAAAGAAAGAAAATTATATAGCACAGTGAACATGTGACCAGCTGGGAATGGCAAATTTTTCCACAGCTTTTAATTTCCTGTATTCCAAAAAAGGAAAGACTCAACAAACTAAAAGGTCACACAAACAAGGACTTATTCTCAATAGTTCTGGCATCTGTCTCTTCCATCAGTGAATTTCTTTTTCAGGTATGCAGTCAGTCTTGGTCTCACTTAAGAGATAACAGGTTAAACAGGTTCTGAAACACCCAGGCTTTAAAAATACTTTGCCATAACAGATTACAAAAATCAAATTTCTTTAAGAAGTAAATGTTTTATATGATCATAAATTTCAATTCTTGGCAGTCTTATGTCCCTAAGGGTGTGATGTGTTTGTCCTGTGAATGTCCTTACAGATCAAGAAGAGTAGGCTAAGACAAATTCATAAGCATGAAAACCAAAAATGCCTCAAAACCTCTCAACGAATTAAGAAACTCAGAATATACTAGAAGATTCAAGCTGTTTTCCTCAGATCATAAGTACAGTAATTTAAAGCTAACCACACCTAAAACTAAACCTTTAGCTGATGAAGGACACTAGCAAAATTGAAAGACTTAAAGGCTAGGTTGAGGCTTTCGGAATAACCATCAACGATACAAACCTTAAGACTGAGCTATTACTCGTCTAGGGTTTATGGTGGTTTCCAACTTTGCAGATTCAGAAAAGTTTATTTTCACTTCTCATTCTTCACTAATAAGCAAAAGAAATAAGTTACTTGAAACAATTAATTTAGTAACTGGTACAGTACCTCCTAGGAGAGTAATTTACCAACCAGAGTTGTCCCAGAAATAAAAAATAAAAGCCATTAGAAAAGGCATGGCTTAGTAAAAAAGTATGTGATTTGGAGTCAGACAGATTTGAAATAGAGTATGAATTCCATCACTACTACCAAGTTACATAACTTCCTTCCCTCAATAACATCAGTAAACAGAAACAATAATACAACATTGCAGGCATGTTGTAAAAAATACTGAAGAAAATAAAATGTCTATAAAACACAGTACATACATAAAAGGAATTATAATGAAGGATAACTATTAGTTTTTAAAAGCTATTAAAAAACAATTTGCCCTTTGCTACACATTTCTAAAAACTGTATGTCTGGGGCACCTGGGTGGCTCAGTTAGTTTGGCTCAGGTCATGATCCCAGGGTACTGGGGTTGAGCTCCCATTGGGTTCCCTGCTTAGCAGGGAGTCTGCTTCTCCTCCAGTTCCCCCTGCTTGTGCTCTCTCTCTCTCTCTCTCTCACTCTTTCTCTCTCTCAAATAAAGAAAATCTTTAAATAAATAAACAAATAAAATCTTATTTTTGTAACAATATTAAAGATGGTAATTTTTACGTATCAACTTAGGTTCAGCTGCAAGTGACAGAAAATACCTCTTAGTGCCTTTATGTCTGCCTCGAAACAGCTAACAGTCCTTTTGAAGGACAGTGATATAATCTGTTGCTGTCCCAGGAGTTGGAGCTGTCATATCCCCTCCTCTCTTTTACCTTCCATTCAAACAATAAAGGACATTTGTACTATTAAAAAAAAAATTAAGTGTGGCTACAACAGCTCCCACAATCATCAGAGATCCAGGCTCCTCAGTTTTGTTGCCATCAACCCGAATACACTGCTCCACCTCATGATATGGGACAGTAAGCACCAATACTAGTCATTAAAAAGAAATGACAAAAAAAAAATACATAAACTTCCCATAAGGACTCTTCCTCAATGCTACTCATAAACTCCTTTTGTTCACATCCCATAAGGCAAAACTACTCATGTGGTCAATGACATACAGCAACAAAAATGCTTTAAAAAACAGACTATGGTGACGGTTACACAGTATTGTCAATGTACTTAGTGTCACTGAAGTGGTTAGAATGGTAAACTTCATGTTAAATATATTTTACCATGATAAATAAGAGATTTAGAAAACACTGAAACTGCTACATAAAAAAGGACAAAAACCAAAAATGTAGAGATAAAAAAAAACAGCATGTGTGAGATGAAAAATACATTGGATGGGACCAACTAGAGACTAGAAACTGTAGAAGAAAAGACAACAGAACTTGAAGACATAGCAACAGAAATTATCTATAAAGAAACACAGAGGGAAAAAGAAAACCAAAAAAAGTAGATAGACTCTCAGTAAGTTGTGGGCCAACATGTAGGAACCTAATGTACATATAATTGAGAAGTCAATTCTCAATTTCAGAGAGGGAAAGAGAAAATAAAAGAAGAAAACATGTGAAGAAATAATAAGGGCTAGAAATTCTGTACACCTGATAAAAACTAAAACTATACAAATCAAGAGGCTCAACCAAAGCTAAAAACAGGAAGTATGAAGAAAACAACAACAGGCATACCAAACTGATTAAAACCATTCAGAAAAACAAACTCAGGAGGAAAAAAAACCACTATGAACAGAGGAAAATGGAAGTCAAAGATTGTGAAGCAACATATTTAAAGTCCCAAAAGTTAAAAAAAAAAAAAAAACACACAAAAAACTATCAACCTGGAATACTATATACAGCAAAAATACCTTTCAAAACTTAAGTGTCACTAAATAAAAATGAAATTACAACTTATCAAAATTTGTGGGTGGCAGCAAAAACAGTAAAGAGAAATTTATACCAAAAAATGCAAACTTAGGAAAAGAAAAGATCTTAAAAAAAAAAAAGGGAAAAGAAAAGATCTAAATTCAGTAATTTAAGCTTCCTGAGGAAAAGTCTGGGAAAGAAGAATACTTTAAGCCTATAACCAGAAGAAAAATAAAAATGAGAAGAACCTCATACTTACTAGGATGGCCACTATGGAAAAAAAAAGAAAAACACACAAAAAAACACCTTTAAAATAACCAGTATTGGCAAGGATGTGAAGAGACTGAAATCCTTGTGCACTGCTGATGGGAATGTAAAATGGTGCAGCCATTATGGAAAACAGTCTGGTAGTTCCTCAAAAAATTAACAATAGAATTATCATATGATCCGGCAAATCCACTTCTGCATATACACTGAAAAGAATTGAAAGCAAGGTCTCCAATATTTGTACATTTGTGTTCACAGCAGCATCATTCATGACAGGCAAAAGGTGGAAGCGATCCATGCCCATCTACAAATAAATGGATAAACAAAATTTTGTATATAAACACAACAGAGTATTACCCAGCCTTGAAAACGAAGGAAATGCTAACATATGCTGCAATATGGACAGATGAACCTTGAGGGCATTATGCTAAGTGAAACAAGCCTTTTTGACAAATACTATAAGACAAATACTATAAAATTCTACATGTATGAGGTACTCAGAGCAGTCAAATTCATAGAGATAGAGAGTAGAAGGGTGATTGCCAGGGGCTAGGGGAGGAGAGAATAAAGAGTTGTTCTTTAATGCATATGAAGTTTTGTTTTGTTTTAAGATTTTATTTTAATCTCTATGCCCAATGTGGGACTGGAACCCACAACCCTGAGATCAAGAGTCCCATACTCCACCCACTGAGCCACCCAGGTGCCCCATAATGGGTATGGAGTTTAGAATTTCACAAGATGAAGAGAGTCCTTGATCTTGGTTGTAAAACAATGTGCTTAACACTACTAAACTGTATACTCAGTAATGGTTAAGACAGTAAATGATGTACTACGCTTTTCTTACCACAATAATAAACAAACAAACCTGTCATTTGTTGAAGGCATACAACATGTCCATCACTATATGCCTCAGATTACATTGTTTAAACTTAACAACTTTATAAAGGAAGTATTATTATTCTCTTCCATTTTACTGATAGGTTCAAATGTTAAGCAACTCATAAGGGGACAGAGTTAAGGACAAGAAAATAAACCCAAATATGACTCCAGAGCCTGAGTCCTTAAGCATCTTGTTATATTGTCTCTATATTGTCTTTGTTAAATGGTAATTACTTCTATGAAGGAAGAAATGTTATCAAAAGAAACATCCATAGGGATGCCTGGGTGGCTCAGCTGGTTAAGCGTCTGCCTTCGGCTCCAGTCATGATCCTAGGGTCCCAGGATCGAGTCCTATGTTGGGGAGCCTGCTTCTCCCTCCGCCTGCCGCTCTCCCTGCTTGCACTCACTCTCTATTTCTCTCTCTCTCAAATAAATCTTTAAAAAAAAATTTTTCCCAAAAAACAATGTTCATAATACGTATGGGGGGAGGAGTTTCCCAGCTAAAGCAGTTGATGTGTTTTGACGATAGAACATGGTACTTTTCAAGACTCCATATACAATGAAACAATTCTATGTTTATATTCCAAACAATTTTAACTACTTCATTATATGCTTCTGGTTGTTCTGCAATAATACCTCCATTAACACACACCATCAGTACTTTTCAATCATCTATATGGAGAATTTTTTTGGTAGTCCTACAAAATTTTACACACACATACATATGCAAGGTTATGACTAGGTCTTTGATTTGTTTTAATACAATGTCACTGTTTTTTAACAGTATTCAGTTATCCCTTCTTTAAATTTTCCATTTGATTTTCTAAATAATTACATAGTACCAAAAATTGTTAAATGCAAAACAGTCAGTTACACATTCTTCTCATTAGACAGTTTTACTCAAATGTCCTAAAACAATGATGAAAATTACACAAGTTAAAAAAAAAATTCTACTCAAAAACGTTAAACCAAGTGTTCTCTTTTTTATTAAAAAAACCTATTATGTGGGTTTTTAAATTTTCCCTACTGAAAATACATTTTATCTGTGGCCTGGAGAAAAGCTTATTTTCATTCAGCGATATAATGAAATTGGCCATTCCAAAGGCCTACACAAGTTCCACACTACCAATTAAGGCAAAAGATTATTCTCCCTATTCCTCACCATCTATTACCATCCTACCATATGAGATGCAGTGTAGCCTACTCAAAGAATGTGGAGACATAAGGCAGAATCCCAGTTTCCTCATCAGTAAGATCAAGAAGAAGTAACAGAAGCTATTTCAAAGGGCTTTAGGGAAAGCAGATGGATTACTATATATACAACTACCAGAGACAATAGGTAAGTTTGCTGCTATCCTTATTGTCATCATGGTCATCATCTTTACCATATTCCAACATACAAATCAAGTCTCTGGCCCTTCATAATGCTTTCTACTATTTCCAAAGTCCTGTGACCCCCTATCTTTTCCTAACTCATGGTATTCACAACCTATTGCTCTAAAAATAGCAAGTAAGGCACTCTTTCATATTACTATATTTATTGTTCTTCATCATTTAACTTTCCACTTGACAGTAAACTTTACCTTCCCAAATAAATTATGGCTTAATTCATGGTATTCACAACCTACTGCTCTAAAAATAGCAAGTAAGACACTCTTTTATATTACTATATTTATTGTTCTTCACCATTTAACTTTCCACTTGACAGTAAACTTTATCTTCCCAAATAAATTATGACTTCCTACAAGTACCTAGACTATGTCTCAAATGTTATCTTACATGTGGCAGAAAGTTTTAAAAAAAATGGTAAGTTTTCTCATGGGATACCACCAATTGTAGAGTTCTTTTCTCCTTTCCTGGGTTATATATTCCATTTCCTCCCCAGCTTAGTCCAATGATCAGCAAACATTATCTTCACTAATCAGCTTTAAAGATACTGTATTTTGGGGGTACCTGGGGGCCTCAGTTGGTTAAGGGTATACCTTCGGCTCAGGTCATGATCTCTGGGTCCTGGGATTGAACCACACTGGGTTCCCTGCTCAGCAGGGTGTCTCCTTCTCCCTCTCCCTCCACACACCACCCCCCCCCCACACACACACCTGGCTCATGCTCTCTCTCTCTCAAATAAAGAAAATCTTAAAAAATAAAAAATTTTAAAAATGCTGTATTTTCTTGGGGTACCTGCGTGGGTCAGTCAGCTAAGCATCCAACTCTCGATTTTGGCTCAGGTCATGATTTCAAGGTAGTGACAGAGCCCCGTGTTGGGCTCTGAGCTCCGTGAGGAGTCTGCTTAAGGATTCTCTCTCCCTAAGCGCCTCCCCACCATGCATGCCCAAGTATATACTCTTTCTCTCTCAAATAAATAAAATATTCTTAAAAATTTGTTTAAAAATTGGGACGCCTGGGTGGCTCAGTTGGTTGAGCAGCTGCCTTCGCCTTAGGTCATGATCCTGGCGTCCTGGGATCGAGTCCCGCATCGGGCTCCTTGCTCAGCAGGGAGCCTGCTCCTCTCTCTGCCTCTGCCTGCCTCTCTGCCTGCTTGTGTTCTCTCTTGGTTAAATAAATAGATAAAATCTTTAAAAAAAAAATTTGTTTAAAAATAAAGATACTGTAGGGACACTTGAGTGACTCAGTCAGTTAAGCATCTACCTTTGGCTCAGGTCATGATCCCAGGGTCCTGGAATCGAGTCTCACATTGGGCTCCCTGCTCACCAGGGAGTCTGCTTCTCCCTCTGACTGCTGTTCCCCCTGCTCTTTCTCTCTGACAAATAAAATCTTTAAAAATTAATAAAAAATAAAGATACTATAATTTCTTAATTATCATCACCAATCTTGTCCTAGTTCCACTATCCAAATGTAAATAAAAGAAGCCTCCATCATCTCCTCTATTTTAAGACATGACTACTAATTTCCTTTGTATCCACCCAGACATATGAGAGAAGAATTGAAGATATCACAATTTATTTTTTAAATTTATTTATTTGAGAGAGAGAGAGCACAAGCAAGGGGAGTACAAGAGGGAGAAGTAGGCTCCCCATAGGGAGACCAATGTGGGGCTCGATCCCAGGACCTCAGATCATGACCTGAGCCAAAGGCAGATGCTTAACCAACTGAGCCACCCAGGAACCCCAAAGATACCACAATTTAAATGCACCACTGAGCCACCCTGCAGCCTGACAGTAAACAAGTCTAAGAGGAAGAATAACACCAGCTCTCCTCATAATAATCCTTTTCATTAATTTGGGAGATAATACTGTCCCATCACCAGCAGTGCAGGAAAAAAAAAGGCCATGCAAAGAATAAGGGAAATTGATACATGGATTGAGACTGCAGATTCATGATCGTAAGATTTATTAGTCTGTAGAATTTCACACATATCCATATTCAAATGTTCCACACAAGCCCTTTGAAGACTTACAAATAAGTGATCATTAGATAATGTCCTGTTCTTGAATTGTCCATCACACTGCAGTAAGGGTAGAACATATAGTTAATTATTATTATTCTCTCCACTTGGGAGACAAAGAAATAATTAAGAAAGATTAAAACCCTACAACTCACTTTTAGAGAAGCTCAACCTGAACCTAGGAATACTTTGGGGAGAATAAGTTGAAAAATCAGATTTAAAAGATTTTCTAAAATCTGAAATCCTTTCAGTGTTTAGAACATTTTATATTAATTACTTTTCTAAATATCTATTCAGCTTGCCCAAAAATAATGGTTACCAATTTCTTATACAGAGCTTCAAGTTTTTGCTTTAGAAAATAAGCATATTAATGAGAAAAGGGGGCAGCTGGGTAGCTCAATCGGTCAAGCATCTGACTTTTGACCCAACTCAGGTCTTGACTTCAAGGTTTTAAGTTCAAGCCCACGTTGGGCTTCATGCTGGGTGTTCTATCTTATGAGACAACACAGAAAAATGCTGATACGGAATCTTTTCACTACAGAATAAATAAAACCTTTACTTCAAGAATTTATTACATTATACTGATAGATACAGGCCACTCAGACTTTTTTACTTTAAAATGATTTTAACACGGGTAACACATTTTTCATTATGTCTGCAAAAACTGGGCAACTAACTCTGTTCTACTTAGAAGGGGGTCATAATACTTTTTAAATGTTTGAAACTAAGTATTTCTAAAGAGAATATTATTAAAGAACATGTCATTTTGATGTGACTAGAAAATTAAACAGAAATCTAACAAATTAATAAAGCACTTCAGAACAGTGCTTGGCACACAATGAGAACTACTACATCTTTTTTTTTTTTTTAAGATTTTTATTTATTTATTTATTAGGGAAGAGAGAGAGTGAGAGAAAGCATGAGAAGGGAGAAGGTCAGAGTGAGAAGCAGACTCCCCATGGAGCTGGGAGCCCGATGTGGGACTCGATCCCGGGACTCCGGGATCATGACCTGAGCTGAAGGCAGTCGCTCAACCAACTGCGCCACCCAGGGGCCCACATCTTTTTTTTTTTTAATTCCAGTACAGTTAACATACGGTGTCCTATTAGTTTCAGGTGTACAATATAGTGATAAAAATATGGTGTGCTTCACGAATTTGCATGTCACCCTTGAGCAGGGGCCATGCTAAATCATCTCTGTACTGTTCCAATGTTAGTATATATGCTGCTGAAGCGAGCACGAGAACTATGTCTTACTAACGTTATTACTACTATTGCTATTGACAATAATGATATATCATTAAAAGACACTATTCAATATGGTAAGCTTCAAGTACTTATCATTAAGAATTTACAAGAATTTGGGGCGCCTGGATGGCTCAGTGGGTTAAAGCCTCTGCCTTCAGCTCGGGTCATGATCTCAGGGTCCTGGGATCGAGCCTCACATCGGGCTCTCTGCTCAGCGGGGAGCCTGCTTCCCCCTCTGTCTCTCTGCCTGCCTCTCTGCCTGCTTGTGGTCTCTCTCTCTCTGTCAAATAAATAAATAAAATATTTTTTAAAAAGGAATTTAAAATATCTTCTACAGTTTAAAGGAAGTTTTATATGTAGCATTTATATCACCATTTTCCATTAACCATATTTTATACACACTTCTCACAACAGAAATCTCACAGGAAGCATGAGTTCACAGTGGCAACCCCTCCTTGGAACACTCCTCTAAGGAAATCCTCTTTTGAGTTCTACAGACCATCCGTCCATCATAATTAAATACATAACCAGGTCAGTTTCTTAAAAATATCACTATAAATATATATTTGTCTTTTCCATCCATAAGTCTGAGTTCAAACCAAATTAAGTACAATGAGGCAAAAGTATTTCCATATACTGCATATTAGTAATATTTGGGTAGTTGGTATTTTCATTCTGGGCAGAGAAACCTACATGTTAAAATAAAAAAAAAAAACGCCTGGCAATGGGAAGAAAACAGCTTCAAGTGAAGTTATTTAAAACAGAATTTGGGAGGAAGAAGAAAGTTACAAGAGAGGGTTGGAAAAGTCCGAAGTCAGGTCATTAACAATCTTGTAAGAAATTATTAGTATTTTGAAATTTTCCCTGAATAAATGGGGAATTAGTCATTTCAGTACTTTAAGCTGGGGAATAATAGGATTAGATCTGCATCTTATGGTAAGTAGTTTGGTTTGAGAGTAGAAAACAGATAGGAGGCTAGGAAAGAACGGGGAAGAGCATACTGTAACGACGTCAGAAAAATGTGATGGTTATCTGAAGTGGGAAAGTAGCAGTCAGACGGGAAAGAAATGAGTATGTTGGAGGTAACACTGACAGAATCTAGTGATACTGAATGTGAAGTCAAAGATGACAGATAACCAAATAGCCAGATTTCTGGCTCGATCCAAGCCAGATGGATAGTGGAATCACTAATCATAGGAAATGAAGGAGCTCTGAAAACAGAGAGGGAAAAATAACATTGCTGTAGATATGCTGACCTTGAATTATCTGTGGTATATATGAATGGAGATGACTCATAGGTAGCTAGCTAATGTATGAGCCTAAAGCTCAGAGTCAAGCTTTCAGGTGGAAAAACCAAAATCATCAACATACAGATGATAAAGTCCTAGAAATAGACACAAGCTTAAGAAGAAAGCAAAGAATGAATAAAAAAAAATAGTAAGTAAGCAAGAATCCCATTTAGCAGAGGAAGAGAAAACCAAGGAGCCTGAAACAGCTAGAGATGCTCTGAGTACTGTCATAGAAGCCAAGAGAGCAATTTGAGAAGTGTCAAGTATTTCTGAACATTCGATAAAATGATAGTTTCAGAAGCAAGGAAATCAGTATGATCATGAAGTGAGCAGTGTTAGTGATGGGACAGGATGGGAGGGAGACTATAGTGTACTAAGGAGTGAACAGAAAGTGAGACAGCAGTTTATTTTGCTGGTGAGGGGAGGGGCAAAAGGTAGGAGGAATTGAGATTTCTAGGAGTCATTTGGTTATTTGTTTTAGGTGAGACATTTGAACAAGTTCAGCCAAATGAAAAAGAATCCAAATTAAGAAAAAGATGAAAGACAAACAGAATTAATCAACAGAAAGAGAGAATGAGATCCAAAGCACAGTTGGAGAAGCAGCCTGAGACAGAATGATGGACACCTCATCCATTGAAACAGAAAGAAAAGTAAGAACAAATGGTACAGAAGAGATAAACTGGTGAATCAAATAACAGGAAATTTAAGGGATCTCCTTTTGATGGCTTTTATTTTCTCATGAAGTGAGAAGACCATCTGTGGAGCATACTTTGAAGAAAGAAAAGAACGTTTAAAACAGACCCTATGGAGAATAACAGAATTGCTCTGCCACCCTGAAAGCTCTTAAAGAGAGATCATGAATTCAGAGTACCACCAATCTGGGTACTAACTTTTTTCTCTATCAGTGCTCAATGTATACCTTTTGTATAGGCCAGAGAGACAAACTGATCCAAAAGCTAGGTGCAAATGCATATGATAGAAATTCAACAGGGCAAGGAAACCGAGAATTCTGGCAAGAGGTCTGAAGTGATGGACAATGGATTCTTGGTGCTTATAAAGGAAGTATTTGGTGGAGAGAGGTCAAGGAACTGCAGATCTCAAAAGCATCAATGAATAGGTTTAATAAAAGGATAAGAGCTCAGGAACAAGATGTTTGAATAAATGATCTCAAAGGTAAAGCTGATTTCAGGTAATGGTAAGGTCCAAAGTAGTTTCTTGGGAGTAAGTAATTGAGTTAAGTGAATCTACTCTAGAGATGAGGAAACTGTAAAGCCAGGGTCCTGGGTACTCTGATCATACAAATACCAAGTTCACCTAGAATGATGGCACAACCCTGCATGGAAAGGAAGTCTGTGAGTCAGAAGGCTATGTCTTCAATGAGCAAGCAGAGATGTGAGACTCAGCAACAGCAATTTTAACAGGAAGGTTTTATAGACACTATAGTGCAAAGTAAGCAGGAAACCACCTCCTGTATTTACCTACAACTGGGGTCTGTAGAGAATAAAGGAAGGTATAAGTTCCACTAGAGAGGGCTTTCCCAAGGAGGAAGATAGGTGGTGTTACTTAAAGATAAAAATAACATTCAAGGGCCCCTGGGTGGCGCAGTTGGTTGGGCGACTGCCTTCAGCTCAGGTCATGATCCCGGAGTCCCGGGATCGAGTCCCACATCGGGCTCCCGGCTCCATGGGGAGTCTGCTTCTCGCTCTGACCTTCTCCCTTCTCATGCTCTCTCTCACTCTCTCTTTCCTAATAAATAAATAAATAAAATCTTAAAAAAAAAAAAAAAAAATAACATTCAATAAAGAATGTGAAGGTGCAAGTGATTATGTTTAACCCTAGAACAAGGGTAAGAAATGTTTGAAAAAGAGGGGACAAATAGGTGAGGGAACAAGTGTGAGAAGACATGTGTATAATGACTTGTATCTTGGGCAGGAAAAAGCAATAATAATGTGATTAGATTTGGTGGAATCACTTCATGGAAAGATGGCTAAGAGGACAGTTTCAAGAGTTCTCTAAAAGAAAAGACACCATGTCTCTCAGGAGTTAGCCAGTGCCTGCAATTAGAAAAGTCTATGTCTAGTGTCATAAGAGTCACAACTCTTTGGAAAGAGCCAAATGAAGTCTGGATAATTTATATGGGTTTAAGGCTACATACTAGGACTACTAGGCAAAAGCCCCATTGGTTAGGCTTAGTCTGTAAGAACTGAGAAAAGCTCACCATCTATCTTAGATAGTAGAAATCAATATTCATCCTTGACCATAAATAACCCTGTTTGGAGCTGCACTGTTTCACAACACTTAGTAGGGTATGATAAAGAATAAAAATATCTCATTTACCACATAAGACATTCCTCCTTTAGACTTAATTCTTCACTTGTAAAATAAAGGGGTATATGAGAACCATTACCATTAAGAGAAAATCTTCCCCCTACTCCAAAAAAGAAGGCAGCAAACCTTCCATATAGACTCCCAGTTGCGAATCAGACTAACCATTTGATAAAACTTCACAAACACTAAATGCTATAGGCTCTGTGCAAGTCACCGGGCAGAGACACAAAGTTGAGTACTATGTAACTATATGAGGTGATGAATGTTAACTAAACTTATTGTGTTAATTATTTTGCAATATACTTAAGTCCAACCATTATGTTGTGTACCTTATATAGGTGTTACTTATATAGTGCTGTACATTAATTATATATCAATAAAACTAAAAGGAAAAAAAAGAAATTATCTTTAAAGCATTTATGCCCTGGGGCGCCTGTGTGGCTCAGTTGTTAAGTGTCTGCCTTCAGCTTGGGTCATGATCCCAAGGTCCTGGGATTGAGCCCTGCATTGGCATCGGGCTCCCCGCTCGGCGGGAAGCCTGCTTCTCTCTCTCCCACATCCCCTGCTTGTATCCCCTCTCGCTGTCTCTCGCTGTCAGATGGATAAATAAAATCTTTAAAAAATAAAAAATAAAAAAATAAAGCATTTCTCCCCTCTTACCCTAAAAATGCAGTTTTAGTTCCCAAATTTCCAATAAACTGTGATATAAAAGTTAGAAAAATAATGACTACTACATAGCCACAACTGTAAGGGAGCTCCTGGTCTGGTATATTTTAAGTAAATAATCATAATACACAGTGATTCTATCCCTTACAACAGAGAGTACTTTGAGAGCAGAGCAGAGCAAAGAGTCCTTGCTTAGAGTTAGGCAAAGGGATAAGTAGGAACTATAGAAGACTTCACAGAGAAAATAAATTTGATGTAGATCTTTAAAAAGAAAACTATGACTAACAAGTGCTCAATCTCATTAGTAATTAAATACTGAAATGTATATAAAAAACAAAAGGAGATACTGGCTTCTTTTCATCTACGAGATTGGCAACTAAGGTAAAAAGCTGATGATATTTACCTAGCAAAGATAAGGGAGTACGTGTATTCTCATAACAACTGGTATTGGAATTTTAAATGTGTTCATGCTTTAACAATCCCATTTCTAGAAATCTACAGAAATATTCACATATATGCACAAAATTAGTGATATTCACTGCAGCGATGTTTATAATAGAATAAAACAACATAAATGTCTATCAATACTGAAATAGTAAAATAATTACAGCAAATCCAGATAATGGAATACTCCCCTAAAAGAACTGGATGAGTTATAAATTCTGACTAGATGGACTCCAAATAAATAAAAATAGCAAATACAAAACAGATATGATATAGATGCATTTTGGTTATTAAAAAAAACCTGTATTTGTACTTGTTATATGCAAGGAAAAAAGGAAAATGATACACCCCTGTTATATGTATATGTTGTTAATGCATACAAGGAAAGGAATACACTGATGTGTTGTAAAAGATTTTTTTTATTTATTTATTTGGCAGAGAGAGTACAAGCAGGGGGAGCAGCAGGGAGAGGGAGAAGCAGGCCGGCTCCCCACTGAGCAGGGAGCCTGATGTGAGGTTTGATCCCAGGACTCTGGGACCATGACCTGAGCCGAAGGCAGACGCCCAACTGACTGAGTCACCCAGGTGCCTACACTGACATGTTGAAAAGTGGCTGTTTCAGAAGACTGAGATCAAGGAGAAAGGGCTAAGAGAGAACTCATATTTTCTATTTACTTCTGTAATTTTTAACTTAAATAGGCATATATTACTTTTTTAATTTTCAAAATGAAGTTCATTTTGTTTGGTTTAAGTTGACAAAGGAGAGAATAAGAGGGAGCATTCCTGTTAAAGACAGAGACAGAGTATAAATAAAAGATGATGGTATATTTATTCAGTTATTGGTGAAAGGATGATTGCCTCTATCTCTTGCCTTGTTCACTCTCTTCCTTTTCACATCTCTGAAGATAAATCTACCTCCCCAATGCCCATCATCTGTGAGCCATATATCCCATCAAGACTTTTTCCTGCTAGTGGTCCTGTTGGCTCAATCAGTGAAGCATGTGACTCTTGATCTCAGGGTTGTGAGACTGAGCCTCATGCTGGATGCAGAGATGACTTAAAAGAAGACTTTTCCTGGCTATTGTCCCCTGATCATGGGGCCGTTCAAAAACCCCTTCCCTTTACTTCCACTGGAGGAGAGGGATAGGCACCTGAGCACAAGAGACCAACCACAAGATAGAAAACAGTCTATGCCAAAGTCTATTCTAAGAAAAACCACTGAGATTAAAAAAAAAAATGTAGATAAAATTCATTTCCTAATTCATAAATGCCACAAGAGGGAAAGTATATAATGTATCAACTCTAACAGTGGCTATTCCCATACAAACTTCTCCCCATATTCATTCTAACTATGCCTGGATACTTATTCAGTTTTGTTAAGAAGTTGACAATAGACTTAAGTTAGCCTATTCTGTTAGCCAGACCCTAAACCACTAAATCAGGAAATTTGGAAATTATATGATGAAATTAAATAGTTATTGATCACAGTAGCCATCAATACAGAATGATCACAACATATACTATTATGCTACTTTTAAAATTTTTTCTACATGATTAAATTATAATTACCCTGGTATGCCTAAAGACCAGAATCTGTATCAGAGGTAATACAGCATAATACCTGCAGTTTATCTTCTAAACCCTTCTTTGAAATTGTGCCTCAGCTCACTTTTGTTACTAAATATAGGCCAAAAGTTGCTAAATTTAAGCCACAGATAAAAACTGCTGGTAAAACCCAAATGCTCTTTTAAGCTTTACATAAAGCGTGATTAACATTTTTGCAAGTGAATAATGCAAAGGCTTAAAAATTATGTCATGACTTTTCCTAATATTTATATATCAGGATCTCTGAAATTTAACAACACATAAGAACATCAGACTCTTTTCATAGTTCGGTATCATACCAACTCTAAGAGAATTTACCTTAAAAAAATAAATAAAAGAATATACCTTAGCTGGGAAAAACTGATACCTGGAATATAAGCCCAAAAATGAATAAAAACAAATATTAACCAAATGAAACTATCCTCAGTGAATTAAAAAAATAAATATGTCAACTAATTTTTTATTCAGTGATTTTTAGTACTTTAGAGAACCTAGTATATGTCAAATAATGTGCTACCATTTTGGGGAAAAACAGGCTAACCCCAGGAGACTGATTCTGTATGCACAAACCCTTTTGAAGACACATATATATAATTTAGGCTTTTTTTTTTTAAGATTTTATTTATTTATTTATTAGGAAAGAGAGAGTGAGAGAGAGCAGGTCAGAGTGAGAAGCGGACTCCCCATGGAGCTGGGAGCCCGATGTGGGACTCGATCCCAGGACTCCGGGACCATGACCCAAGCTGAAGGCAGTCGCTCAACCAACTGCGCCACCCAGGGGCCCTATAATTTAGGCTATTTTAAAGAGAGTTCTTCAACTCTCTGTAAACAAGCTTAAGTTCTGTACAGTTTACAGAACATGAATGCACAAGGTTAGTTTCCTACTGGATTTAATCTTCACATCCCCTTGAGGTAGACAGATACAGGTCTTACAAATTATCAGTCAAGAAGATAATTAATAAAACATCTAACTAATCAATACCAGTCTCAGCTCTTCTGACACCAAATCCAGTGTTCTTGCCATTATACCGGTTCTCTTTAAAAATATACTTGAAAATTATCAAGTCATGGGGTGCCTGGGTGGCTCAGTCAGTTAAGCGTGCAATTCTTGGTTTCAGCTCAGGTCCTGATCTCCATCCAGGTCGTGAGAGTGATCTCCAGCTCAGGAGACTGAGCCCCACGGACAGCTCTGCACTCAGCCGGGAGCCCACTTGGGAATCTCTCCCTCTCCCTCTGCCCTTCCTCCCAACACGTACGTACGTACGTGTGTGTGTGTAACTAAAAAAATCTTAAGGAAATTAACTTGTTTGTTCATATATTAATAAAGGTTAAACAGAATCCATTTTATGAACTTCTTTTAATGGAATTTTACTTACAGAAAATGATTTGAAATAAGTATGCTATTTTCCAGATTCTTACACTTCCATTTCACAGATTTGTTGTAACTTGAACCAAACTGAACAATTCTGTTTACAAGAGGATAAAAAGCAGCAAAATAAATATTATGCCAGAGACTTACATTCCCCATATTATCTTAAAAGATGAACTTCCATACATAAAAATCCCCTCTCGCAACCTCTCCCCTCAAAACTGAGTAACTTGTATTCAGTGTTTTACTTTATGACTTCCCTCTGAAGTAAATTGCATAAGCCAATTTTTACTAGAGTTTCCTTTTATTAGTTCTAAATTTAGTTTTATTTGTATCATCCACTGGTCTCCTGTTCTGGGAATGTCTTAAATATGGGAAACGAATCTGTTTCCAGTAATGCCTCCAAAATTTTTAATTTTATAGCTTCCCCCTTTTCACAAAAAATATATCGTTTTACAGATTTTGTTTTTTTTGTTGTTGTTGTTAAGAAAACTGTCTCTCAGAACAACCAGCAAAATCCTTTAGGTGAGTTTTTGCATTCTTTTACACTGTAACATCCTGCTTTTATGACTAAATTCTTCTTTAGCCAGAATATAACAACATTACCAAAACATTTCATACTCTCATTTTAAATGTTGCAATCATGAATTATATAGTCCATAGCTATAGTCAGAAATAATGCCTCAGGGCTGCTTTAGCATGAACATGACATAACAAATCATGAAGTCTCAAGTTAAATTGCATTTTGTTAGGTATTTAGAAATGCTGGAACATCCTGTGCAATGCTGAGGTATTATGGAATACAGTTTCTAATGACCAGATTGTAAAATGTTTCTAAATTGAAAAAACACTTCCAGTGAAATGTTAATAAATCGAGATGTAACAACCTTCTAAAGATAACTGCAGAAATATATTAGTCAGTGAAAGAACCACCACTCAGTATTGGATGTTTCCCATTTTAGTTATCTATTCAGCAATAACTTGGGAAGAATGGTACATTTTAAGTGATAAACTGTGACCAATCTTTAGGGCTTTAAAGATACTATGTGTCACTCTATAGTCTCATAAATATTAATATTGCATCGGCTACAGTGTGTCCAATTTATTAAACACAAGATAAAATGAACTAAAAGTGAGTTGCTAAAGATTCCAAATACTAAATAAATAAATAGAATTAAACTCACATCTGCTATTCCTCTAATTGCTGTAACTATAATCACAAGAATCAATAAATAAAAACGTTTTCAGATTTCTAAAATACCTACATACCCTTTAACCACCAAAATTAAAACGGCCACGCAAGAGGAAGTCTAATATACAAATACTTGAGAAAATGAAAAATAGGGACAACTTATCTACTATGTATAAATTGTCTGGTTTTCTCTAATTTCCAATGATGTGAATGAGACATAAGTGCAAAGAATATGCATTTGAAAAAAATCTAAACAGTAACACATTAATAAGATGGCTGTTACATAACCAATAAATTGAAGGCTGCTCTGAAAATGAAATTTCAAAATAGTTTAATATAAATACTTTGAATATTTTACATTTTTCAATTAAAGAGACCACAAAATAATTTTTGTGTGATTTTATTATTTTTTAAACATAGGCACATTCATAGATATACATACACTGTGCTGCTTTAGCTGCTCTGAAGGACCATACGTTTCTAGTGAAATTTTTCTTTCTGAATTAAATCAACTGTCAGTGATTAAACAGGCTGTCAGTATTTCCCTGTCGTCATTTATTAAACGTGAAACATCAAAATTATATATTTTCCAGGCCAATAAGTGTCTGTAGGTGGTATTTCTCATGAAAGGGTAAAATGCAATAACATTTCTATATCGTAATTTTAAACTGTGTATTTTATCACAATAAAAATTGTTTTTCAGTTCTATTTGGACTATCTTTTCTGATTCTTCCTTCCAAAAAGCTCAAAGCTAATTAAATTTCCTTCTAAAATAAGAAAAAGAAAAACCTTTTTCTAATTCCTATGGAGCTCTAAAAAAAGACAGAAAATGTGATGACTCTTGGTATTTCAGAAAATCTGGCGCTTCTCCATTCTCCAGTCTTTTTCCACATATACAGTTTGGTGTGCCAAGGAGATCTCGACTACTTGGTTTTGGTTCTGTCAGTTAGTAAAAGAAGCAACACCTACAAATTTCTCAAACTTGGATCTGCAGATTAACCTGCGTTGGAATCACCTGAGATGCTTGAACAAATGCAAATTACTGTCCCCACTATAGACATCTAAATCAGAGGATCTGATATCATTTCTACCAAGTACTCTGGGTGTGATTCTGGCTGCCAACAGATAATTCTGACCTTCTGGCTTCATCCAAGCTTGGTGAGCCACAAAAATAAAGAAAAATAAATAAATAAGTATTCTCCTTTCATCAGATACATTTTTGACCCAATGCCCTCTCTGCCAATCTTTAAACTACAATATTGCACCTCTCAGCTCAGTGGTTCCCACACTTTCCTGCACTTGAGAACCACTTGTGGAACTTTTTAAACTCATCTCCAGGCCACATCATATACCTATTACATTAGAATGTCTGGGGGTAGGAAGCCAGGCATCGATATTTCTAAAGATCTCCAGTTGAGTGCTATATATAAGATTTTTTTTTTTTTTTTAGATCCAGTGTCCATATCCCTATCCACCCCCCCACCTCCCAGCAACCCTTAGTTTGTTTTGTGAGTTTAGGAGTCTCTTATGGTTTGTCTCCTTCCCCATCCCATCTTGTTTCATTTCTCTTCCCCACCCCCCCATAACCCCCTGCCCTGCCTCTCAAATTCTTCATATCAGAGCGATCATGTGATAATTGTCTTTCTCTGAC
>CM052811.1:6623845-6677048 GCA_028533885.1 Nasua narica
CAAGATGGCTGTGCATAAGTTGATGGCACAACTTATATATGGCTGCATATATAAGATTTTTAAACCACTGTCTTAGTTATCAGATTTAGCAGATACAGATTAGAAAACATGTAACTTAAAATTACATATAAGGGGAGCCTGTGTGGCTCAGTCAGTTAAATCGTGAATCTTGATTCTGGCTCAGGTCATGATCTCAAAGTGGTGGGGTTAAGCCCTGAGTCAGGATCCCTGCTCAGCATAGAGTATGCCTGAGTTTCTCTCTCTCTGCCCCAACGCACCCCCCACCCCCACTGACTCACTCTCATTCTCTCTCAAATAAATCAGTCTTTTAAGTAAATAAATAGTAAAATAAAATGACCTGTAAGGGCCAGGACATAAACTATATTGGTATTAAGTTTTTACATTTCCAGATCTACCTTTATACATTTCCTTTTTATTTTAATCCAGTAGGAAAATTTTTGTCAATTCATTTATTAAAACTTCCTTAAGATGGCCTTTTTTGAAAGAATATAAGACAAAAAAACTTTCATTTTTAATACAGCTAAGATCATACCATGCATTTAAAGTTCAAAGAAAAGTTCAGCATTATTTCATTTGCACATTAATTTCAGTGGTATTTTGAGAAGTGTTAATAATTGAGAAGCCAATAAAAAATTCAAAGTTCATGTTTTAGATATTTAAAAGCAACTCCAAATATTGTTAATTCCAGAGAAATTTTGCTGAATTTAGAATAGCTACAATATGGTTAAATTTTATAATATGGTTTAAATTTTGTATTAACTCTTTCTCCAATTCTCACTTGATATCTAACTTCTCTGAAAGAAAATATTAATTTTGATATTTTTTCTCTAGTCTTTACTAATTCCAAAAGATGCTGTTTATATGACCTGTTAGCAGCCCTTAGAGAAATCCAGTAATTCATACAGAAAAACGTGTTTAATATTGATTCTTTCAACACAGGCACACTGGTCAAACGACACATCATTTTTAACCATTCGACTTCAACTTGAACTTTATTCACAATGTAATACAATAAAATATGGCCATATGTATTCAAATATATAAAAATCCCAAGTACTACAAACTAAGTTTGCCGTAACTGTAAGTTATCCCAAAAAGGGGAAACATTTTTCAAAATCATACCGATGTTCACACATTTAATATATTCAGAGATATTCAAATATCTCTGCAAGGGTTTCAATATACAAAAACTCATTTCACTAGATCTTGCAGGCCTCAAACTTCATAGCAGTTAGACTATTAGACTTTCCTCTTATTTTTTTGTTTAGAAGAGGAGTGGGGAGGGGCAGAAAGACAGGGAGAGAGAGAATCATAAGCAGCATGGAACCCCACACAGAGCTCAATCTCACAACCCTGAGATCATGACCTGAGACAAAATCAAGAGTCAGATGCATAACCAACTGAGCCACCCAGGCACCCCCAGTGCACTCTCCTTTTAGAAGAATAAATATCACTACAACCAAAATTTTTAAAAATTCATCCTTAATAATTTAGAGCATCTTAAGTACTGAAAGAATTATTTCCTCAAATTTTCCTTTCTGCTCAAAAAAGTCCCATTTGGTTATCTAATAAAAACTCAAAAAATACAATATAAACTAAAACTAAACAGAAAACTTCAAGTTTAATAAGTATACTTTTTAATATGACTTTTAAAGGAATCATACTGGAACACAAGGTAAAACAATAGGATAATATCCTGATACAGAATGGACAAATATGCAGCTACTTTTACATGTGAAAAGAACATGGTCTTGGTTAAGTTTCAAAACTGCTCATAATTTAATCCCACAAATCAATATCCATGCCACCTATGAACAAGAAGTAACATCTGGGGGCGCCTGGGTGGCTCAGTGAGTTAAGCCTCTGCCTTCATCTCTGGTCATGGTCTCAGGGTTCTGGGATCGAGCCCTGCATCGGGCTTCCTGCCCAGCAGGGAACCAACTTCTCCCTCTCCCCCTGCTTGTGTTCCTTCTCTCTCTCTCTCTCTCTGTGTCAAATAAATAAATAAATAAATAATTTAAGAAGTAACATCTGTATCTGTATGTTAAATTCAGATGGGTACTCGAAGTATAAGCCAAAAGCCAAGTGTAACACACTGTTTAAAACACCAATAGTGTTTTAAACACCACTCACAGGAACCAAGTTACAAAATTAATAGTAAAAACGTCTTTTTAATTTTTATGTAGAACAGAAAAGTTTTATAAAGATAAATGTTGATTCAAGATGAGAGAAATCAGTTTATAAGCTTACTCAAGATGTTCAAAATAATAATAATAATAATAAAGAAAAAGGAAAGAGCAGCACAAAACTGAATGGAGAAACAATTAAAGACCATAATTTAAGTCAGAAGTACTTCAACTTGATCTGTAGCTTAGAAATAACTAGTAGAGACTTCACTGCCATTATCAGGGCCTACACACCTCAGCAAGGTGCGTTCATTTTTTGGAAGCAAAAGGTACTACAACAAGGTTTTTAAAAAAATGCTTAGTAGTAATTAGGCCTCTCAGGTGGAGACACTAGTCAGTAGGATAATTTCACCTATAAAGGGTTCTCATCTATATGTATCTGTATTCTATTTTTAAACATTGGAATTGGCTTGTGGTATACAAAATGAAACTCCTTTTATTAGACCATACTCATGGTACCTTAGTAAAAATTTAAAAAACAAAATTAATAAGCATATGAAGCAGTGCTCAGCATCATTTATCATGAGTAAAAGGTACTATCATGGTTATCCTAACAAAGATAACAAGGTCAAATGTTCTTTGAACATGTGGAAAAACTCGAACACTCGTACATTGCTGGTGGGAATGCAAAATGATAGACATTTTGAGAAATACTCTGTCAGTGTCTTAGAAGTTAAGCAAAAGAAGGGGAAAAAAAGTTAAAAAGAAGCACACCAAATGACCCAGGAATCCAACTCCTTAAAATCTAACTAAGAGAAATAAAAACACATATCCGTACATGGTGAATTCATAAAATATCTGCACATGTGCAGATATCTAGCATTCTGCACAATGGAGTATTAGTCAGCAATAAAAAAAGAACAAAATACTGACATGTGCTTCAACACAGGTGAACCTCAAAAATGTTATGGTAAGTGGAAGAAGGCAGAACAAATGACTGAATATTGTATGAGTCCACGTGTATGAAATTTCCAAAGAAGAAAAACTTACACAGAAAACATATCAGTGGTTGGCTTCCCTGGGATAAGGACTGAAGGCAAAAATGCTCAAGGAAATTTGGGGGGGATGGGGGTTAATGAAAATGGATTGTGATAATGTTAGTGGCACAACTCTACATATTTACTGAAAATCAGCACATTGTATACATACAAAAGGGTGAATCCTATGGTATGGAAATTATAGAATAAAATAAAAAGAATAAAGAGTACTAATAAATCTAGTAAACAATGATACCTATGTTCAGCACCTGCTGACCACTCTCAACTGCCAGACTTCTTTTTCAGAGCTTATTCTAAGAGCAAATAGGAGACTGTAACACTGTCTTCTGAACTGCACTACATCTATAGCCTGTATTTATCATTCAATCAACAATTGTCAAGGATTTACTACAAGCAAGATACTATGTATTGCTCTCCTTTGCTAACTGACAGCCACCATTACATACAGAAGAAAAACCATGCTCTGAATTCTCTTCTTTGTATAGCTACTTTAAATACAATGCAAAGGGAACAAGAAAAATTAAGTATTTGGGTTTATTAGAGAAAGAATAGATTATTATAAACAAACATTTTAAAGCTAAATAAATGCTAGTAATCAGAATGCTTGATAATATCTGAAAATTTTTCAAAAGTCATTCATACTGACTTATAATAACACTTTGATCCCTGATCAAAATTTCTCATGCCCTTTGGCTTTCTTCTTATTTTATCAATACTGCCTTACTATTGGGGTGCCTGGGTGGCTCAGTGGGTTAAGCCTCTGCCTTCGGCTCAGGTTGTGTCAGGCTCCTGGGATCAAGCCCCGCATGGGGCTCTCTGCTCAGCGGGGAGCCTGCTTCCCCCCTCTCTCTGCCTGCCTCTCTGCCTACTTGTGATCTTTCTCTCTCTCCGTCAAATAAATAAATAAAATCTTTAAAGAAAAATATACTGCCTTACTATTAATAATAGCCAATACACCATTTTAAAGAATTTCACCCTGTGAACAACCCACCAGAATTTCATCTGCCCTCACTCATGAAGCACTATTTCAACACAGGCATCACCTAGGTATATAAGAAGGAACTGGACATATTTAACCAGAAGAAAAGTTAGGGGGTAGGGGAACAGATGAAACTCAATAAATGATAAAGGCTGTGGAGCCAACACAAAGTGTCTTTACTTCAACTAAAACACTTGATAAAATTAACTTAAATCCTTTCCAAAATGAATTTGTTTCACCACAATCCAGAAAAATGTCCAAATCATCATTCACTTTTCCTACTTGGCCTTCAATTAATTCTATCACTCAAACCTATCCTCTTTGCATATACAGATGTTTACTTATCTTCCTTCCTATAAAAAGATAAGAAATAAGTGACAGGAACATATATTAAAACATTTATTTGGGGGATACTTTAATACCTCTTTAAGCATGGATATATTTCTACAGGTTATCACTCCTGTTACTCAAAAAAGAATTGTTAGTTCATTCAACAAATATTTACAAGACACAACAAAAGACGACAAAAAAAAAAAAGACACATGTCCTAAAAGAACTTATAGACTGTTCGTTAAATAAACTCAAAAGCCAAGAAGTATATAAGGAAACAATACTTAGTGTATTAAGCATTCCTCATCATAGCCATAGTGGTAATTAAGATAATGCCAACCCTGTTCTGCTCTGTTTCCATCTAAAAAGTATTACTGGAGGAGATTCTGCTATTCATTTCCATGGCATACAAATCCCTAATATCAAAGTGTTAGAAATTAGTTCCAAGTCCATAACCTCTTGAAAATAAAAAGTTTGGGGCACCTGGGTGTTTTAGTTGGTTGCCTCTTCATTTCAGCTCAGGTCATGATCTAAGGGTTGTGAGCATGTTGGGCTCTGGGCTTAGCAGAGTCTCCTTCTCTCCCTCTCCCTCTGCCCCTCCCCACATGCTATCTCCATCTCGCTCTCTCAAATAAAAACATAAACCTTTTAAAAAAAGAAAATTTCTATCATTTGCTTTATAACTAAAAAGTCTAAACTCTTAGAGAATAAGGGAAATCAGATGTTGAATAATGAGTAATCAATTAACTATAACCAAAAAATTTATAAAGCACTTTAGATATCTGATCAATTCATACCTTAACAAAAGAAGCAATAAACCATAAAATCATTCTTGGAATTATAGAAACATTCCCCCAAAGTATTATCAAAGATGAACCAAAGTGCATCTCAAAATTTCCTTTTTGTCATACACAGACATACACAGAGAAGGGGAGGGGGGAGGAGGGGGGGAAGGAGGAAGAGAGTAAAAGAGAGAATGAAAGAGAGAGTAAGAAAGAGTGAGCGAGGGCATAAGCATGCAAGAGAGCTAGCGAGAAATGCTAACTATTGTGATCCAAATGCTTTCCAAAAAGGTGAGTGAAGGTCATCTGGGACTGCCATTTGCAGAATTTACACACATATCTCCATAATTCAATCATATTTTACAGAAAAAAAATACAGATGAAAGAATAACTACAATCAAGGATAAAGAAGAGACAGTTTAAGTAGAGACCCCAACCACCGTGATTTCACATTAATTTAAGTATTAAGCTCTATGTAATAGAGTAACCTGCCAATAGAAAATGTTACTGCTTTTTTCCCCTCAAAAGCCGTAAGTTGCCCTGAGTCACCAACATTCTCTTCACCCTGATCACTAACAGTTATATATATATATATGTGTGTGCAAACACACACACACACACACATATATTTGAATGTTACCACAGAACAGATTTTATTTTTAAGTAGGCTACACACCCAGCGTGGAGCCCCACTCAGGGCTCAAACTCACGACCCTGAGATCAAGACATGAGCTGAGATCTAGAGTCAGACACTTAACTGGATTGAGCCACCCAGGCACCCTCAGAAGGGCTGTATAGTTGTAGAATAGTATGTGCATAAAAAAACTCAAGACGCCCAAATGAAGACCAAACCCTCTTTCCTCCCACAAGCACCATTCTCCAAATAGGAAGTTGTAAGACAAGAATACAGAGATATAAACAAAGGCTTCCCATTATTATTTTGGTTACTCTAATATTTATGACAAACTTCCTGATAAAATCTTCATACCCCTACTTCAGAGTTTCCATCAGAATTCCAAATGGAATAAAAGTAATATCAAAGATAACATTAAAAATAAAATCATTGGAATACTAAAAGAAAATTCAGGTATATGAAATTATAATTTTGGTGATGGAGAATGTCCTAAGCATGACATATAAGCTAGAAATCACTCTACAGTGATTCTGACTGTTCAAAAGCTTCTATTAATCATTAAGTATAAAAGAAAATGACAAAACACATATACAATCTAGTTCTACCTTTTTTCTATTTTAATTTTTCAGACAGATATTTATACCAAAATGTTAAGTTAACTCTATGTGGGGAAATTATATGTCATTTGCATTAATACCTTTATTTCCTAAGTTTTCTACAATAAGAACATATTATTTTTATAATTACAATAATTTACAGCTTTCTTCCCTTCAAAAAAACAAAATCTAGGTTTTTCAACCACAGTTGCCTGCCCAGTTCCTTCAGGTAAAAAGATAAAAGTACAAAATAAATCAATAAATTTGGAGTAGAACTTGGTTAAACAACAGAACCAGAACTAACAATTGAATGTAGTTATTAGGTGGTAGATAGACAAATAAAATCCACCTATCAGAAAATTCATTTTTAACAAAGGCACCAAAGCAATCCAATGAGAAAAGAAAAATGTTTTTAAAAAATTGGTGCTGGTGACTATAGTTAACAATACCGTATCGTATACTTGAAAGTTGCTAAAAGAGTAAATCTTAAATATTCTCACACTAAAAACAATAGCAACAAACCACATGGTAATTACGTGAGGTGAAGGATGTGTTAACTAATGGTTACTGTGACAAGCAACTGGTAATATATACGTGTATCAACTGTACACCTTAAACTTATATAATGTTATGTGTTAGTTATGCATAAAGCTGGAAAAAATGGCGGATAGTCTGGATAACTGGATATGGGAAATATGGGGGCAAATGAACCTTGACCCCTAACTCACACCACACATTAAAACTGGCTTCACATCTATCCTAGACCTAAACATAAAAGTTAAACTATAAAATTACTAGAAGAAAGCAAATGAGACTATCTTTGTAACATGGGGAAAGGCGAGTCTCTTAGGCAGAAAAAGCAACAACTGTAAAAAATTTTTGATTAAAAAAAAATGCCACAGATTGGAAGAAAACATTTGCAAAACATATATTTGACAATAAACTGTATATAGGATAAAGAACTTGTGTAAGTCAAAAATAAAAATAAAGGAAAAAAACCTCAAATTTTTTTAAATGGGCAAAAATATGAACAAATGTTTCACAAAGGAAGATACACAAATGCCAGTAAGTGCCTGAAAAAGTTATTATCATTACTTAACAAAGAAATGCAAATTAAATTCAAAATAGGCTACCACTAAGAGTGGTACCACACAGAGTGGCTAAAATTTAAGACACAGTGTTGGGGAGGAAATGGAACTCTCATTCAACTGCTGTGGGAGTGTAAAATTATATGAGCACTTTGGAAAAAGATTTGGCAGCCTCTCTCCCTCTCTCTCTCTCAAGATTTTATTTTTAAGTAATCTTTATACCCAACATGGGGCCTGAACTCACAACCCCAAGATCAAGAGTCATATGCTCCACCAGCTGAGCCAGCCAGGTGTACCAATCTGGCAGTTTCTTAAAAATTAAACGGACTTCTACCTTATGACCTAGCAATTCCACTACTAGGTATTTACCCAAAAGAAACGAAAACCTGTCCTTACAAAGACTTAATACAAGATTGTTCTTAGCAAGCTTTATTAAAAGCCAAAGTATGTAATACATAATAACCAAAAATTCAAAACAGCCCAGGTATCCATTAACAAGAGATGGCTAACAGACTACGGTTCCACATATATCGGAATACCGCTCAGTCCTAAGAAAGGAACAAGCTGCTGATATACACAAAAACATGGATGAATCCCAAAAACTATGCTAAAGTGCTCACTTCAGCAGCACATATACTAAAAAAAAAAAAAAAAAAAAACAAAACTATGCTAAGTGAGCCAGATGCAAAAGAGTACACACTATATAGGGTTCCATTAATATGACATTCTAGAAGAGGCTAAAGTAATCTTTAGTACAAAAAAAGCAGATGAGTGACAGAATCTAAGGGAATGGGGTGTGGAATTAGCTGAAAAGACATATAAGAAAGATTTCTGGGTTGGTAATAAAAGTTCTGTATCGTGATACGGATTTGTATTACACAGGTGTGTAATTTGTCAAAACTCATCAGTAGTACACTTGAGATTTGTGCATTTCATTATATGTAAATTTAATCTTTAAAAAGCCTGAACGAAATAATAAAATAAAAAGCCTAAACAAATACTGAATTCTACTCAACAAAGCGCATACTGAAGTGTTTAAAGGAGAAGCATAGGGTGCCTGGGTGGCTCAGTTGGTTAACCAACTGCCTTCAGCTCAGGTCATGATCCTCAAGTCCCATGATGGAGTCTCACATTAGGCTCTCTGCTCAGCAGGTGGTATGCTTCTCCCTCTGACCTTCTCCCTCTTATGCTCACTCTCTCTCATTCTCTCTCTAATAAACAAATAAAATCTTTAAAAAAAAGAATTTTCTGGATTTCAGAATGGTAATAAATTCATATACCATATACAGTACATTCCTGAAAACCCTCCTGCAAGTCTGCTGTAGCACCTTAAAATCAAACACATTAATATTTCTCCAAGGAATGCTATTCCAATTATACCAAGACGGACAAATTGATTATAAATATTCTAACATCAGATCAGGTCAGATCTTACGATCAAGTAAGTTTTACCAAAACCAAAAACCTGGTTTTCAGAGTTCTTTATATAGCAAAATTGTGGGTGAGGGACTGTGTACCTGTACTTTCAAAGAAGTTCAACTTCACCTAAATAGCAAATTCCATACATTACTTTTTTAACCCTCTCTAGCTAATTCATTGTCTTTAATGATCATCAAAATACAAGTTTTTTGTTTTTGTTTTTTTAAAGATTCCACCCATTTACTTGACAGAAAGAGAGAGAGAAATCACAAGTAGGCAGAGAGGCAGGGGGCAGGAGGCTCCCTGCCGAGCAGAGAGTCCAATGTGGGGCTCCATCCCAGGACCCCGAGATCATAACCTGAGCTGAAGGCAGAGGCTTTAACCCACTGAGCCAGCCACCCAGGCGCCCCCAAAACACAAGTTTTAAAGTAAAGTAGTCCCATTTATACTATAAATGCCCAACTTTTATTTCACAAAAGAAAAACATGTATAAAACAATTTTTCAATTTTTATTCTATCTTTATAATATTCATGCTTATTAAACAGTGGGGGGAAATATACATAAAATTTTACTTTAATTAGGCAGATAACCTCTACCAAGCTGAAATCTAAGCACTGTGATAAGAAATATTTTCATATAATGAAATCATGAAATCAATCAAATAAAGCATTTGTATTCTAAGTCACTGAAATTCATAAAGAAAATTTTAATCACCTTTCCCCATCAACACCAGTCTCAAGTAACAGTTTACTCAAGCCTGAATCCCAGGTTATCATAACCATTTACACTTTCAGGAAAACATCAAAACCCCAAAGCACAGATCTTTAGCAAGATTTTTTTTTTTTAAAGATTTTATTTGACAAAGAGAAACACAGTGAGAGAGGGAACACAAGCAGAGGGGGTGAGAGAGGAAGAAGAAGGTTCTCCTCCGAGCAGGGAGCCTGATGCGGGGCCCAATCCCAGGACCCCAGGATCATGACCGGAGCCGAAGGCAGACACCCAATGACTGAGCCACCCAGGCGCCCCTTTAGAAGGATCTCTAGAAAGATCTTCAGGGGCACCTCGCTGATTCAGTCAGTAAAGCATGCAACTCTTGATCTCGAGGTTGTAAGTTCAAGCCCCATATTGCGTGTAGAGATTCCTTAAAAAATAAAATCTTAAAAAGGATAGAAAGAAAGAAAGACATCTCTCTAGCATAATATTAAAGCACAATTCTTTTTACTGTATTATTTGGGAAAGCAGAATGAGAATCTGAGTCGTGAGAACAAAACATGGGTGTTTACCAAAAAATTTCAAACACTGCAAAAGCATACCTTTGAAGTCCCTCCCCTCAGAAAAAAAGTATTACAGAAACAAACCTCTCCCAAAACTCTATTTTTGGGGAACCTGGGTGGCAGAGTCAGTTAGGCATCCCACTCTTGGTTTTGGCTCAGGGTCGTGAGGTCCCGCCCAGTAAGACTCTGCTCCATGGAGTCAACCTGGGATTCTCTCCTCTCCCTCTGCCCCTCTCCCGGCCCCGCCCATACACTCTCTCTCATTATTAAATAAATCTTTAAAAAAAAAAAAAAACCCTTCTATTTTTAAATAATACCAAGCAGCCCATAATCTGTAACCACAAAAGGGATATACTCCCTTTGGATTAATTTAAGGACCGATGTAAAGCAAGGAGCATTTGCAGAGAAAAATCACAATTTACAATGGCTTTAACACTGACAGTCTTAGAATCCAGCTTTATCTATGCTTAATGATTGCTAGCACTTTTCTGATGGCAAATTCAAATTATAATGCTACATATTCAAAATTATATAGCAAGGAGTGGTTGCCAATAAAACCATTTTCCTTTTCAAAGGAAACTTAGAGCAATTAACTATGCTAACTGCACACAGAAATGAGCTAAACGAAATGAGCACTACTATGTACCAAGCACTGGGCTAAGCATTTTGCATGTAATCTCACCTAACATTTTTTCCCACAAAGAGAGTTTCACCTTCTAAGAATAATTATACAGTGACTTCTGGTATATTTCATCTTCATACTTTTGTCATCTTAGTCTAGGATTTTAAATGGTACTTTCTGAGCTCCTAAATGAAGTAACTAAGACTCATGGCTGTGTTTTTATGTGACTATATTACTTAAGTTTTCTCTGTTAAGAAAAAAATACTTATTTTCTATAATAAAACCAGAAGAAGTGCCATTTACAGTAAAACAACGATCAACTGTGATGCACAGGCTAAATCATATCAAATCTTTAAAGTGATCCCAGCCATTATTTCATTAGTATTTCAGGAAATATGTTTTTATAACATTCTTATAAAGACTAATTCATGGAGTTTCTGTTTGGAAAGATAAAAATTTCTGGAAATGGATAGTGGTGATGGTTGCACAGCAACATGAATGTAATTAATGTCACTGAATTGTACACTTAAAAAATGGTTAAAATGGTAAATTTTATGTAAATGTTACCATAAAAAAAGCCAAACTCGTTCTACAATTTTGTCCAATACACATAATTCAAAACTAACTTACTATAACACAGTTTTAAAATTTTTTCAGCTCATCAATTTGCAACAGAAGCACTGCAACCTTGTTCCAAAGAAAAGAGTAAGGGACAATTTTTGGCCTGGTAAGATTTACTTCAACTCAGAACCGTAATATTTAATGAACTAAAAACAGCAATAGCAAAATCGGTCCAGCCAGCAACATCTAATGTCAATTCTCATACCAACAATACATCACCTTAACACATGTGGAAAGTGTCTTGGCTGTACTGAGCATCAATAAATGGATGAACCAAATTGTTTACTAAATGTGTAATGTTTCACTTTTAAAAACAGCCTTCATTTTAAAAATTTCGTAAATACTTTAACAAAACAGAATGAACATATTACAGAATTAGGATTAGTTCAGGATCCTAATAATTAGCTTAGGATATTCCGATATCCTGCACAGAATAACCTGAGTAATTGTAATTAACATCAGTAAAGACCCAAGACATGAAAGTGCAGTAAAAAAGTGCAGCAGAAAAATTCTATCTGGGATTAAATCTGAACCTGATGAATACTTGTAGTACTATTTTTAACTGAACTTTCTGGCCTTGGGTCAAAGTTTTGCTAGCAAAATACCAAAGTGAAAATGTTGGGAGTGAAGCCCGGAGTCTCTGCTTTGGCCCAGGAAAAGTTATGCCCTTCATGCAACCAGTCCTACACTCAACTGAAGACTGCGAAAGAGGGACCAGGGTGTCACGATGCCATGAAAACACACAAACACACTAACGCGAAAATCAGTCTAAGATGACGTCAAAGACATCTGACAGAATATAGTACATCACTACATTCTGCTCATTGTACAGAAACACACACTCTTCAGTCAGTTCCTGCACTTTGGCCAAACACCACTGAGTCACTCTGCAAATGATTCCAGAAACCTCAAAGGATAACCGATGACTTCTGAAGAGAAGTCAGTTAATCACTGGAAAGGGAGGAGACACAGTTTTTCTCAGCATACAGTCACTAGATTTCTCCCAGCAGGGAGAAGAATTGAACAGGAGTTCTGGTAGAGAATATCTAAAGGGTCCAAGGATTACCCACCCAAATTCTAGTCCTCCCGAGTTAATTTAATATCCAGAGCATCTTTTTCACTTCCTTCTCCTCCCCGGGGTAAAAATCCGCACCCCCTTTCCCCACAAATGCATCTCTACTGAACACTAATCTAAACACTACAAATCGTCTACCCTAACAAAAATACAATGATCTCTCCTAACAAAATACAATGCGAAATACAATCGTCTATCCTAACAAAAATAAGAAATAAGAAGGCATTCTATGGTGCATTTGTAATCTGTAAAACATACTCCTTTCTTAAGCAAGAGCCAACTAGCTGCCTTTACGTAGTTATTAATTTGTATTTCACAGACTGCCTTAAGAAAGAGATACAATGAAAAGACGAGATTTATTCTACTCGACAATTCAGACTGATTCTTGGGCTCTGGCTTTTGTCATCTACCCCAGGTGGGTACTCCAACAGGGAGAGCATCAGGTTTCCCTGCTTCGACCCACGTCCCCACGCAGCATGCCATTCTTTCAAATTGGCTAGTCTAGCGAATCTAAGACAGCAAATCCTGCTCCCTACCTCCCCAAAGCAAGAGGAGAGGCGGGAAGGAGAAGAGGGGTGTCTCTTCCCAGGGCTCCGATAAAGAGGCAGCCGGGGATGCCACTGGCTCCAGGAGGGAGAGGGGGAAGAATCAAACACGGGTCTCTCCTGCTGGAACTTGGTCGCAGAAGTCCCCGGCCTCCCACCCGGGCCCGGCTGCCGGAAGCGGGGCGGGGTGGGGCGAGACCTCCCTCCCACGGATGGGTGGGCACAGAGGGGGATCGGAGGCAGGCGCTACTAGAGCGGGGAGGGCGCCCGGGCCCCGGCCACCTACCAGCAAGCTCTCCACGTTGATGGGCGAGCGAGGGTCTCGGATCAGCGCCTCCAGCTTCCTCTGGCGGCTCGCGCCCGCCCCGTCCCCCGGCACGGCCTCGGGGGCGCCGGGCATTTTCCCCGTCGCCGGGGGCCGGCTCATGCCGCCGCCGCCCGGCCCCGCACTCCCGCTCCCCGCGCTCCGGCCCGGGCGCCTCGGGGCCTAGCGCCGCCCCCGAACCGCCGGCTCCGGGCGGGGCTCCGCCACCGCCCACCGCCCGCCTCTAGCTCCGGCTTCGGCTCTCAGCGCTGGTGCGGGGCCTGGGGTTGTCCAGGGGGCCGCCCGGCCCGGCCGGGATCGGCGAAGAGCAGACGGCGTCCCCGCCCCTCAGTCAGATTCGCGCCGCCCGGTCCGCTCGTCCGCCGCGAGCTCCCTCAGGACTTCGAGGGCGGGAGCGGGGAAGCGGCGCGGCCACCGCAGGGGCGGGCCGCCCCGCCCTCTGGCGCTCCGAGAGGCTGAAGCCCGGGCTCAGACAACTACGGCCACCGCCAGCCCGCCCCCATGCTCGCCGGGGCAGCCTCGGTCCCACCAGCCCGCTCCCCTCGCACACTCCCGCGCGGATCCCGTCTCCGGCCGCGCGCAGCCGCTACCCACAAGCCCCTCGGGCCGCGGCCGCCGGCGCGCGCCCCCGCTCGCCCCGCCCCTCCCCGCGCGCGCCGCCGCCGCCGCCGCCCCCGCCCGCCGGCCCCCGCCCGCCGGCCTCCGCCTCCCGTCTCCCCTTCGCCTCCATCTTTTTCTTTGCCTCCCGTTGGTCCCTCTTCGCGTTTCTCTTTTTGGATCCTCCTTCCTTCCCCGCTTCCTCCTCCCCTTCTTTGAGTTCTCCAAGGGTAAACGGCCGGGCGCGCGGCGACCGCCTCGCTTGACCCGCCGAGCTCCAGCTGGGGGAGGGGTGAACGCGCCCGGGGCTGGGGTCTTTCCGCTTGCCCGGCTCGCGCCTCACCCTGCCCGGGAGGGCGACCCCGCGGATTCCGGGCTCGGCCCCCTATCCCCACCCCCACCGCCCGGTCCCGCCGCCGCCGCCGCCGCGCCTGGGGGGTCGGGGAGGTTGGGGGGGTCGGCCCGCCCTCACTGACTCAGCGCGCAGCTATGCGGGCCTTGCATCACCCGCGCCAAAATAATAGCGACCGCCAGTCGCTGCCCTCGCCTGCTGGGCTCTGCGCTGGCGAGGGGCCTGCCTGGGCCGGGAAGGTTTTAGTGGGAAGGCTGGGGGAGTGTGCGGTGGGAGTCGGAAACTGTCTCCTAGTCCCGGTATATGGAGGGCCTGGAAGAGTTGCTTCAGTCCCCGGGGCAGAAGTCCTGGAAGCCGAAAACCTGTGTGTTGGTCCCCAGCTGTCTTCTCCCAGCCTGGGTTTAAACACTAGTCGGGAAGAGGATAAGAGGGCGATAGAAAAAGGCTTCCATCCGCAGGCCTTCTCCAGGTCCTTGCCTTTTGGGGGACGGAAGAAGGGCGGTTATAGGGGCCGCTCCTCTCGCATTTTTGCCGTCTCACGGCCCGTGCCATTGGTCAGATCCACTCAGGGCACAATCTGAAAAGTATGTGCCAAGAGCTATAAAACTGTTCACTGAGCCCCTTTGACCCAGTAAACCCATTTAAGGAAGTCCAAGTCTAAGGAAATAATCCAAGGCGGAAGGGGGGAAGAACTTGCATAAAGATGTTTATAGCGGGGCTGTTGAGAATGTTCATAATGACCAAAATCTGGGAAAGGGCCCAGCTGTCCAACTGTTGGGGAATAATCCAAGCAAACTCCGTCACATTAACAGAATCCTGGCAGGTATGTTGGATTCATGTCAAATGCATGAAATTTTGGCAAGTACATGAAAAGATGTATTGGAAATAGGGTTCCATGAACAACAGATACAATATAGTCTGTATACACTACTTAAAACTATATAAAATGAGCAGCTGCGAAGAACCAAGAGAAAACGGTTGTTTTTAAGTGAAGGAGAATTTTTTTTTTTTTTCTGTAAAGATGCTTAAGAGAGCATTAAAATTTCAAAAATTGAGGCACTACTTAGCTGGACCACTGCAAAAAAGCTATAATCTATTCTCCATTAAGTAATAAGAATCTTAAGAACCCTTCTCACTGGCATGTCAGAGATAAGCTCATAGAGATCTGCAGCTGAGTTCTAAAGCTGAAACCTTGTAAAAGTAGCAATTTAATCAGTAAATGTTCCAGCAGCATCATCTTTTGCTTGGTGTCAAAGCCACCCACCCTTGGACTTAGGCAGGAAGAGGCCCTGAATGATCCAATACAGCCTTTTCCTCTCAGATAATAACACTGAGGCTGGTCAAAAGGTAAGTCCTTTAAATCTGTATGTTGAGTGACTCATTCATACTTCTACAATCACACCAGGAAAACAAAGTGAGCCAGAGACTAATGCTTTTTGCACTGGAGCAAAATAAGAGATAATCCATGATTATGGATCCTTTCCCCTGAAGTCAACAAAATATGCAAAGCAAAAGGAGCACCATATAGTTTTCGGGTTCCAAATTAATTTTTCAATAACTGGCTATATATGTTTATGGAGCTTGGTGGGCTAACAGGAAGCCATGGTCCCAAATACTGGACATGAACACCTTATTTGAAAAGAAGAGGTAGTGATCAGCAAGATATAAATAATGGGCCCCTTCTGCATATGCTAGGAAAGGCCATACTGTAGAAGATTGTTAACCAAGACCTGCACTATTGTCTACATGGAAAAAAAGAAGACCGATCTCTTGATATGAGTTAAACTGTTTTTGTTTTATTTTTGTTGTTGTTCTACAGAACAATTCTTTTTTACCAAAGTAATGCACGAATGCGTTCTCATGAAAGTTAAAAGAAACGAGAGATATATAAGACATGCCTCGAAAAATTAATCTCCCAAATCTGTCTACACACCACATGGGTTCTCTTGCCAGTGCCAGCCTTTATCTTATTCTCATACATATGTATTTGTATATACACACAAATGTATCTTTTTCCCACACATCTGACTTTATAGTCTTTTGCAAATTGACTTTTTCCCCTTAATAATATGTCTTAGAGAGGTCTCCATCTGTAAACCTCATTCTTTTGAACTGCTGTACTGTATTTCACGGTATGGATGCACCAGACTTTTATTTTCTCTCTTCTAGAGAGCATTGTGGTTAAGAGCAGACCCTGAAGACAAACTGGGCTAAAATCCTGCTGTTTCCACACCCTAGCTATAGTCTCAGTTTCCTTATATCTGTTACAAAGTGCTTAGAAGAGTGCTGGCCCTTATAAATGTTAGATGTTAGTAGTATTTTTTTTCAGTGTCTCAAACATTGTTACAGTTGATATCCTTGTATTCTTGCTCTCAGGTAGACATACTTTAATAGCATAGCTTCCTAGACTTGAAATTGTTGTATCCATAAGTAGGCATACCTTAAGGAGTGAGACATACTGTCAAACTCTCCTTTAAAAAGACTACACCAGTTTATATTCTCACTATCAGAAGAAGCTCTTAATATCCCTTTGCATTTGCCAGAATTCACTACATTAAGCTTTTTTAATTTTTGCCAGTCTGATGGGCAAACAAAATGGCAGCTTCTTTTCATTTGTAGTCCCATCATTACTACTGAAGATGAACATTTTGTGCTTCTATTTCTTCTGAAATTACCTGTTTATACCTTTTGTCCATTGGATTTGCCTTCCTTACTGACTTAGAGGAGATTTTTGTGCATTATGAAAATCCCTTATTATAATATCATGCTAAAATGTGTTTGCAAATATTTTCCTCCAGTCTGTTGCCTGTCATTCAGTTTTGGTTTTGATACTTTTTGTCTTATGAAGTTTTTACCTTTTATGAAACCAAATCTTTCAACATTTTCCTTTATAGCTTCTGCATTTTGTGTCTGGATTGGGAAAGATTTTAGACCCAGTTTTTAGGACACACAGAAGACTGAAAGTGCAAGCAGTTCTATGAAATGAGAGTTCCCTAATAGTATCAAACTCATCTTATCCCCAGTGAACTGTAGAAAGAGAGTATCCCTGTGTTTGCACTTCTCAGAGGGATTCCTGCTGCTCTGTGTCTCTGTCCAGGTTTGGCTCCTTCCTTTTAAACACTGTCTCCAACGTATCCTGAGCACTGATGCAACAGGGACGAACTTGGACAAAAATTGTGTTCGATATGAAGGAAGTTACAGGGAAATAAGCACAGAATATAGGGAATTTAAACAGGCTGGCCTATCAGTGTGTAAGGCTTTGATTCTACCATAACTAGGTAGATGTGTAAGACTTAGGAGCTCCATCCCATTTCACCTGAATTTTGTCTGTGTTTCTTTTCTCTGTCTCTTCATCCCCAGCCCGTTTCTAAATGGTTTATGTCAATTTAACATCCGCTACCCAGCAATACCTTCCTAACCTTCCTGATATTTCATAGTCCAAACTCAGAGAACCGCTCTCTGGTCTACCTGAGACCCATCTGCTCTGTTCCAGTTTTTAACCTGAGGGATCTACCTCTTCCCCAAGAATTAATCTACCCTTCAGAAGCAACCTTGCCCTCTCCACCCACAAATAGGGCTATAAAAGAACCATTTTTTTGTCTTCCCATGGGGCACTTGGGATTACTTGTTTAATGAAAATAATTATTATGGGGGCTCCTGGGTGGCTCAGTGGGTTAAAGCCTCTGCCTTTGGCTCAGGTCATGATCCCCGGGTCCTGGATCGAGCCCCGCATCAGGCTCTCTGCTAGTGGGGAGCCTGCTTCCGCCTCTCTCTCTGCCTGCCTCTCTGCCTACTTGTGATCTCTCTCTCTCTCTGTCAAACAAATAAATAAAATCTTTAAAAAAATAATTATTATGAATAAGGGCTTACTATGTGCTAGACAATGTACATTATAGAGATTATCTTACTTCCCAAAACAGCCTTTTGCTAATGGTAATATCACTCTGCCCATTTTCCAGATGATGTAAGAGGGACTCAGATATATGATAATGGAATGAATAGATTAATAAATGGAGGGATGGATGAAAACAATAAGCTCTGAATGGTCTGGGTATCACCAAAACACACAACAACTTTTCCCATCTTGCTTTGCATCGTAAAACAACCCGAGCTGGCATTGTAGTGAGATGCTTCTGCCCCACATAAGCCCAGATTTAATCACAGAATAAAGGAATGAACTCTCAACACAAAGGTGTCATTATTATAGTAAACTCCACTCCTATAAACGATACAGGGTTTAATGGTTTATGAAATAGGGTTTCATCCTAAGTTTCATTCATGGTTCTGGTAATAACTCACAGCATGAATGAGAAAATTGATGTACCCTCTGTGAGTCAGCTTCCTCATACACAAAACAGAAGTAAGGAAGCTTGGCTGTCATTAAGTCTCCTTAAGATCTCCAGATGAAAGATACTGGATGAGTCCAAGACAAATTATTCACCAGTATACTGTGGAAGATAGAGGAGAATAAAGCTGGTCACGGCTCAAAAGCATCCTTGGAGGTAAATGGTAAGTTACTCCAAAATATCTATATGTATATGTTTGAGAAGAGTCATCCCAAGAAGTGGAAAGTTCCCCTGCTCCCTGGGAAGCTCAGCTTTGATCCTGGTCCTGCCCGTCTGACAAGAAACCTTGATGTCACGTGTGGCAATCTTCTTTCCCCCATGAGAGAGCTAGAAATGGCCTCAGATATGCTTTATGTGATTTCCCTGCTCAAAAATCTCATTGGATTTTTCTGTGATTATTCCTGGAATCCTCAGCCTGGAATCTGGGGCTTTCTACAAGGTGTCCACGACCTCCATTTTGAAGCTTTTCTTTCACTGCTCCTCCTTACTTTTTCTCAAACCGAACATACTTGACTCTTCTCTTCTTCGCTCTTTGGTTAAGCAAATTTCCATCCATGTGGAATGTCATCCCGTCTTCTCCACCCACCAAGCTTCTAACCATCCTCCTTCTGTTTTTGAATGAAGGGCTTGACTCTTCCTGAGCTCTGGATCCCTGGTAGCTTTTAACAAAATATTTAGCAAGGTGTTTGCCTCACCTACACGAAGAAAGCATTATCTTTATTTTTCTCTTGGTGGTCTTAACATCCCCCAAAATGGGTCTGTTGTGTGTTTAGAGTAAATTAGTGACTTCTTATCATTTGCCGTCCACCATGTAAAGTGTCCTTTCCTACCATTTCCGTTCTTCAAAACACTTTGGTCCAGGAAACTTGAATCCATACAGGACACACTGTTTCCAGAAGAAACCATACCAGCCCCACCTCTGAGCTTTGCTGGTGCCATCCCACCTCCCTGTCTTTTCCCTCCCAGTCTGCCCAGCACCAACCACCTCAGAAGTCACACATCTTCCAATCCAGTTCCCTATGTCGTGCTTTCCTTCTAAATTCCACTTGAGCATCGTGCTGGTTCTTCAGCAAATACAGGAAGGAGCTGGATATGGATTCTTCCTACATAGAGTTTGCAATGAAGAAATGGTCATTGAATAGGTACTCAGTGTTTGTTTAATGACCAAATGGCTGGATCAAGGTATAGACCAAAAAAACCCACAAATAATTGTAATTCCAGAAAGGTACCTGCCTGAAGAAATTCACAAGTAATATGCTAAGAGAACTCAAAGGATCCTGGAACAAGAGGTATCTTCTAGCAAGAGGATCAGGAAAAGGAGGGGGCATGTGACCTGGGGGCCTTACGATTCAGTACGGTTCGGAAAATGGAGAGAGAGAGCAATCTTTCAAGCCAAACAAGGACGGGTGTGGGAAACTGAAATAACGAAAAGGAAAAATAAGTAATGACTAGAGCGTAGGCACATGTGTGGTTAGAAGGACAGCAGAGAAGGTAAGCTGACGCCAGGGCAGGGAAGGCCTAGAGTCTGTACTAACGTGCTGGGTGGTATCTCTAAGCCAGTGCTTACCGCTGGGACTCGCTGTAATTGAAGGTACTGGCAGAAGCCACCATCCCCCCATTCTGTCGCCCCCTGTGGTGGGCACTGGAAAATTCATCAGCAGTTATGGGCACGATGGGGCTGGCACCTGGGACTCAGCAGCGGTCTGATGAAGCAAAGTGGAAGGAGGCCAGTTGGGGAGACATTTTCGCAATCCCCAGGCCACCATTTGTAATTAGGTGGTTTATGATCTTGAGTAATTAAAAACCTACAAAGCATACAAAGAAGAGAACTGGAAAGTGGTCAGTCATTAGAATACACAGATAACACTTAGTTTCTGCCAAAGCCTGGCTTACTGTGAAAAGAGAAACCACTTTTAACTTCCCGGCCTTTAGAATGGCCCTTTGATTGCTAAAGCTGCCCTTGTAATAGGCCAGTTGCTGCCTGGGGTCCCTAAAGGAAGTCGGGCCTTCGTGAAGTGAAGGCCGAGGAGGTGGGCCACTGGAAGTCGGAGCGGTGGGGTCCGAAGCGCGGCTGGTCAGCATCTCTGGACGTGCAGTGAGGCCGAGGGGAGCTTACTAGCAGTAGAGTCATAGAAACCTCATTCCGCCCAGCTTCAACCTTTCCCCCCTGTGTGCACACGGCTCCCTTCTCTGAGCTTCAGCTCCTCTCTTAGGGTTTTCGTGAGAACAAGTTAAGAGAAAGCTCATACGGCATCTGACTTACTGAAGAGGTGGTCCGTAGAAACCGGTTGGTTCCCTTTCACTCATCAGAAGCTGACAGGATCCCACGCGTTGTTTCTTCCATTTATTCATTGATTCATTCAACGTATTTATTTGGAGGTTCAGCAAAGGTATTTATGTACTGGTCACACAGCAGGGGACAACAGAGAAACGATCTCTGTGGACCCTTTTTAGGCTTCTGAGATGATGGAGAGGACAACTATGACATAAATAATCATACAAATAAGTCATTAGGGATGTGATAAGAGCCACAAAGGAAAACTATAAGATGCAGAGAGAATTACAGCAGGGGGCCTCGTCCAGATGAGGATCAGTGAAAGTTCATGAGAAAGCAATAATCCCAAAGAGGTCTAAAAGGATGCATAAAACCTGAGAAAACCTGAGGGCCAGGGAGAAGCGGGGGGGCCTGGCTGAGATCAAGGGGAAAAACTTTTTTTTTTTTTAAACAAATCCAGACATTTCATAATAGACGGGCTTAGAATTAGGCCACTTACGTACGTGGTTTGTTAGAGTGACACCATTCCACAGAAACGACAGAGCCACGACTAGTAGAAAGAAAACCCTTGTTCTTCCAAAGCAGCACAGTTCAGCCTGGCCAGGTTTTAGCCTACCTGTCCCCAACCCTTCGTGTCTGCGGGAGTCTTTGTGGCCATTTCTCTAAGTACTTTCTGTAGTCATTCTTGGAAGCAGGTGAATCTGGAAAAGCACTCTGTCAGAGAAATCCTTGTTCTGATCCCCACTGGAGAGGGGGCCCATTTTTCTCCTTTATCTGAAGCTGCAAAACCCAGCGGGGGACATAGAAGTTGGACACATGAGACGGGGGCTTCAGCGCCACCGCTGAGGGGCTGTGTGACCTCAGACGAGTCACTTAACCTAGCTGAACTCCACTACTCCATCTGTAAAACCTCTGCAGAATTGATTTCAGTCTTAAAACAGGACATGTATGTGAGGGGGCTACAAACAGGACTCCTGGGGCACATTGAGAGTCCTTTCTCTTAAATCCCACCGTAGTCCCCAGCTCGTGTCCTGGGCATTGAAGAGGAGAGAAAGGAGATGTCAAGCATGACCTCCAGGTTTCACTAGGACTCATTAGAGAAGTAACAAAATATCAACTATTGCATCTAAATGCTGTAAGTTTATTTTAACATAGATCAAAATGGATGAGTTTAAAAAAAGAAGAAAAGAAAAAACAAAAAGAGAAGCAAGCAATAGGATAGTCCTTTGTGATTCTTTTGCACTTTTCCGGGCAGGGTAGGGGGGACAGAAGAAACAAAGAGAAAGAACTATATTGTGGCAACCCCCAGAGGCTGAATGCCAATGAGCACAGCCTTCAGATCTTTCCATTTCTTGTTGACATTCTTACCGACAGTGTTTAAACAAGGCTGGGCTGTTGACACGCAATCATTGTTTGCTGTCGCCCAGCAGAACCTGGAAGATAAAGCCCTCCAAGCCTTGACATATATCTCTGTCACCACGACGCAGGGAAGGTGTGAGCCACCAGTCTCAGAAGTGGTCTGAGACTTTGCAGCCAGAGCCGAGAGCCGAGCATCGGGAAGGGCGCAGCGGAGCGGAGATGCTCTGGAAGGCAGACACCCGGCGTCACGCTCTGTTTTCGGAAGTGGCGCAGAGTCCCGGAGCTTTTGAGGCCCCAGCCCTCAGACATAATGCTCTCTCTGCTTCCCAAACAACATGAATGTGACCGAGGCACCAGCCCTCCTCCCCGTGCCTCGAAGGGTGGGAGCGGGCTCTCGGGACTTGCTCTCCAGGCTTCTTCCAGCATGGCGCCTAGCGTTCCTCTGAGCCCTTTATCATCAGGTCAGAAGAACGCACAGGATTTGGAGTCTGAAGGCAGAGTCGACATCCCAGTTTCCCCACTCTACAGCGGGGCATTAGACTGGGTACTCCTGCTTGTTCCAAATTCATTGTCTACCCTGCTCTGTGCCCGTGGGGCTGACCTCTGAACCACCTCCCCTGGGCTCCATTGCCGTTTGTTTTCTGGCTGGGTTCAGACAAAAGGGGGGGTTCTCTGGAAAGAGATTGGGACCTCCACCCCGGCCCATCCTGTCACAGCAGCTCAGTATCCAACACCCACAGCCCCCTACTTGCTGCACCCTGTTCTCACTGGGTTCCGGGAACATCGGGTCCTCTCCTCACCCCTGTAGCCCTCACTTCTCACTACTACTGACGTCTGGTCCCTCAGTACGCCTTGTCTTCCTTCTATGCTGTCTACACCTCCAGAAAGAGCTCCTTCGTGGAAACCGCATGAATCAACTCTGTTTCCTATTGAGACGCAATTTATTCAGTAAATTAGAGCAAGTCGTGGAACTGCTCCGAGTATCAAGTTCTTCCCCTATGAAATGGAAATAATAATACTTAGTATCTGGTGCCATGCTTGACCTTGGGCCCTCAATACACACTGGCTGGTTGAATGAATGAATGGACGGCTGGCTGGCTGGTTGGGTGGATGGATGGAAGAAATATTTATAGGGTTAGTGACAAGAGGTTAATGCATTAAGTATGAAAACACTGGTTATTATAGTTCTTAATTAAGTGGAAAGTGAATGTAATAGCATAAACTTCCTTGATATCAAAAAACGGCGTGGGTCAAGAATCAGGAAAAATGAGTCCCGGTTTTTCCGTTTGTTAATTGTGTGATGTCAGGCAAATTATTTTCCCATTCTGTGCCTCTACATCCACTCCTCTAAAACAAAAAGGTAGAGTTAATAATCCCTAAGGAGCCATCTCGCTTGGACAGTCTATCAAGTGCCAAGCAATCCAGAGAAGCAGCTTGAAGTGGAAAAGTTGGGGACGCGCTCAGGCCGGAGACAGGGACTCGGAGAGCACAGTAAGGACCAGAAGAGCAGGGGACTCCAATGAGCAGAGACTTGAGGGGATTAAGTGGGGGAAGGCTGGTCAATGAGGAAGACCAAGAATCATCTAGCCAGAACAGAAGTTGCCTGTGGGAACTCAAGGGGCCTCGAGCATCAGGCTGAGGAACTAACACTGCAAAAAGGAAGGAATTTGACTTTCGCGAGGTCCTGGAAGCCAATGGGGAACTCGGATTCGAGTTTCCTCTGTTCAACCCTTTGAAATGCCACCAGGGTCCCCGTCTTCCTCTCCTGATGGCAGCTGCCTTCTCTCTTTTGTGAGTCCTTTCTCTGAAGGTCACTTGTCAAACTAAGGATGAGGGAAAATTTATTGGGTGAGGAAACCATTTGGTAAGGGTTCTTTGGGGCACTGTTCAAACCTTGGCAAGGGACCCGTTCTTGTCATGAGCCTCGCTGCATTTTATTTAATTTTTAAAAGATTTTATTTATTTATTTGACAGAGAGAGAGAGAGAGAGAGAGAGTGAGGGACGGAACCCAAGCAGGGGGAGTGGGAGAGGGAGAAGCTGGCTTCCTGCCGAGCAGGGAGCCCGGTGTGGGGCTCTCTGGAAGGGGCTCGAACCCGGGACTTCAGGATCATGACCCGAGCCAAAGGCAGGTGCTTAACCAACTGAGCCCCTCAGGCACCCCTCTCCTTGCATTTTAAAATCTGTTTGTTAGAAGGAAAGTCAAAGGCAAAATAATCAAAAGATAGGGATTTTTTTTTTTAAGATTTTATTTATCTGACAGAGAGAGACACAGCGAGAGAGAGAACACAAGCAGGGAGAGTGGGAGAGGGAGAAGCAGGCTTCCCACCGAGCAGGGAGCCCGATGTGGGGCTCAAACCCAGGACCCTGGGATCATGACCTGCGCTGAAGGCAGACACTTAACCACTGGGACACCCAGGCACCCCAAAAGAAAGAGATTTTTAAAAACTGTTGCAGGGATGCCTGGGTGGCTCACTCAGTTAAGTGCCTGCCTTTGACTCAAGTCATGACCCTAGAGTCCTGGGATGGAGTCCCACATCGGGCTCCCTGTTCATCAGGGAGCCTGCTTCTCCCTCTCCCTGCTGCTCCCCCTGCTTGTGCCCTCTCTCTTTCTCTATCAAATAAATAAATTTTTAAAAATAAAAAAAATTAAAACGGTTGCAAAAATACAAATTCAGAAATAAGAGATTTTAATGGGGCTTGAGTAAGAATCTTAATCTGAAGGATCCTGAACATTAAGTCAGAACACTTGAAAAAATGAAAAAAATGAAGTTGAAGAAGAATAATAATGCAGAACCGTCATGGAGTGAAGAACTCCATCGTGTGATCTGATAACTTGGTGTGTTTAGGCGTGTCCCGTCGTCTCTGGCCTCAGTTTCCCCGTATGTTACATAGAGGAGGTAGGCTCAACGGTGGGCTCTAAAAGTTTCTCCTGCCCCGGTGGGGCTTGCAGCTCCCTTGCCACTGGCTCTCTCTCTCAACTCTATTGAAAACAGCATTCCTCGGAGGGCACAAGACGACTTACAGGACTTTGGTTTCAGCCTGCCTGACCTCTGTCCGGGGCGTGGCCTCTCGGAGCGCAGGGGCCCGAGACCTGGGGCAGCTGCTCGGTGCTGGAACAGCCCCATGTCGTGGGCGGGACATGAAACGGAGCGTCAGCCCCAGCCTGCAGTCAAGCTGGGCTTCCGAGAGGGGGGCATCTAGACATGAGCTAGCCTCACTGCCCTGCCAGGCACAGGACTCCTTGCCTCTAGTGGGCACTTCCCAGGGTGGCCGCTGACCCCACAGGACTCACACAGTGGTCCTTCCCAAATGCCCCTGTGTGATTGGTGTTCTTCTCCAGCTCAAAAGTGTGCACGACACCTCCTGGAGCTACAGGAGCGTGTCTCCAGGCGGCTCCCGTCCCGCGAGACGTGTCCCTTGAGTTTGGGGAATGCCTCCCTCGCCCCCGCCTTGCAGAGCCCCAGGGCCCTAAGATTCCAGAGAAAAGAGACCTGTGCAGGCTCATGGAGCCCAGCATATTTCTGAAATATATTTGACCAAAGGACTTTTCTTTAGTAACTGCGAGCGATGGCCCTCAGCCCTGCACCTCCAAACAGTCTGCTTTGGGAAACACCGCCCTGTGGGTGCAAATCCAGAATTTCTGGTGTTCAGATAAGGCTCACCTCTGTCTGGCCCGTGTTAACTCATAGCTGCCCTCCCCGCTTCTCCTCTGTAGGCCCGCAAGGCCAAGGCCATGGAATTATTAGTTGATAGTTGATGGTTTTTGTGCGCCAAAATGTAAACTTGGAGAAGGAAAAGAGAAAAGGCAAGAATGTTACCCGAAAGGTCCTAGATTTCAGGTCAAAAGTGCTGGAAAAGTTAAGTTCTACTGATTATACTCTCACTTTTTTGTCAATAAACTATGTGTTTCTCCCCCACCCCCAGGCCTTTGTTCAGGTTGTTCCCTCCCTCTGCAAAGGCTTCCCCTTTATTTACCTATGAAGAGCCTATTCCCAAAGCTTTACTCAAAACACCACCCTTCCCAGACCCTCTCCAAATTCCTTACTAAGAATTTATTATTTATTAACGTGTTCCCCAGCAATTTTCACGAACTTCTGTTAAAGTACCTTCCGTTCCGGAGCACCTGGGTGGCTCAGTCCGTTAAGTGTCTGACTCTTTTTTTTTTTTTTAAAGGGTTTATTTATTTATTTGACAGAGAGAGACACAGCGAGAGAGGGAACACAGGCAAGGTGAGTGGGAGAGACAGAAGCAGGCTTCCCGCCAAGCAGGGAGCCCCACACAGGCCAGATCCCAAGACCCCGGGACCACAACCCAAGCCGAAGGCAGACACCCAGTGACTTACCCCCCGGGCTCCCCAAGCATCTGACTCTTGATTTCAACTCAGGTCATGATCTCAGGGTCCTGGGATCAAGCCCTGTGACAGGCTCTATGCTCAGTGGGGAGTGTGCTTGAGATTCTCTGCCTCTCCCTCTGCCCCCTCCCCCTCTGCACATGCTCTCTCTCTCTCAAATAAATAACTGAATGAATAAATCTTTAAAAAGAATGGAAGTGCTTTTCATCTACTCCCCCTGACAGTTATATGCGATAGCTACTCCACTTCCCCTTGCCAGTCCTGGGCTGTGTGCACGATGTGCATTGGTTAGAAGGCAGTCCCTGTTCCCTGTTTCTGGGTCCCCTCTCCTCATCTTGCAGCTCTGGGAGCACATTCTGGAAATCTTCTCCCCACACGCTCTTCCATTCAAGTCTGTCTCGGCCGCCAATGGTGGGACTTACCCCTTAACTTACTTCTGTTGAAATGTAATGAAGCTATTGGGGAAAAGTCTATTTTTATTTTTATTTGGGGGGGGGATGAATTTATTTCTTAAATTATGCATATTCATTCCGAAGGCAAAGATTTCCCCCGACGTAGCATCACAGTTCCTGCCTCTTACTCCCAAGGGCTTGTGCAAATGTCACCTTTCTGAATGGCTTTGATTTTAACTGTAACCCCACACACCCCTGGCATCCCTTTGCGCCTTTTCTTACCATATTTTTCTTCATGCCAGTTAACATCTAATACACTATAGAACTTAGTTATCCTTCTCGTCAAACCCAAAGGAGTATAAACTCCAAGAGGTGAGGGGTCTGTCCGACTATTTTGTTCACGGCTGTATCGTGGGGGAACTATGCCTCTGGCACCAATAGGCATTCATTCTTTATTGAATGAAAGTTTGAAGCCATAGATTTTTGTTATTTGGAAAACACATTTAAATTTTTTTTTAAGTCAGTCTACAGAAATACTGACTAGATGCGGAAAACCTACATGAGAACATTTTAAGCATAAGGCACATTAATTCATTGGTAAATATGCATAAAGGTCATACTCCGTGTAGACACTATGCATTGGGGGTTTTCTTATTTTGTTCACATGCACACTTTTGAGGGTCCTAAATTATCCCACATGCAGAGTCATCGACATGCTTCACACACACACGCGCGTGTGCGCGCACACACACACACTTCTAGTTCTTCCTGTCCCTTACCTTAGATCTTACCAGCTGAAGTTTGACAAGTCTAGTCTATGTCTCCTTCAGAAAATTCTTAGAAGTAGGAAATGATGATATCGATTAGAAATGCTAGCGAGGGGCACCTGGGTGGCTCAGTTGGTTGGGCGACTGCCTTTGGCTCAGGTCATGACCCCAGAGTTCCGGGATCAAGTCCCATATCAGGCTCCCAGCTCTGTGGGAAGTCTGCTTCTCCCTCTGACCTTCTCCCCTCTCATTCTCTCTCTCTCTCAAGTAAATAAAATAAAATAAAAATTATAAAAAAAATAAAAGAAATGCTAGCGATTCCCAAGAGGGAGCCTAGAATCAATATTTAACCACCATTTATTGTGATGCTGGAGGCAGATATTGTATCCTGGAAAGTACACTGGGCATAGAGCTAGAAAGCTTGAGCACTAGCCCCGGGTCCGTCGTTTAAGAGTTAAATGATCTTGGCAGGTTACTTAACCACAAATACCGAGCTCAGAAGTTTGCTGCTGTTGTTTCACGCAGGACTTTGTAAACAACAAGGTACTATACAATTACCAGGAATCATTATTATCTAGTTAAGAAATGACAAGTGCTTTCCATGTCACCTGAAACAGAGGTGACATCAGATCCTGATGACTCATGGCCCTTGCAACGCCTGTGTATCTATCTTGATATCTTGGCGGAATTCATTATTATGTAATTTGCTGTGTAACCTTCCCATTTAGGACGTCAATTTCTAATTGGGAATGATTTGGAATGGTTTCTATGATTCTGATTACAATTGACAGGGTCCAGAGGTCCGCAGCAGTAAACTGGGATGGGTTCCAGTTGATTTTACAGACTTCCAGGTAATTCTCTATGAGCGAAACTACAAACTTCCTCCGTTTATATTCTCATGCATCAATAGATGCTCATTTCTTCCAACAAATTCGTGCTGAACATCAATTATGTGGCAGAGACCATACTAGATGCTGGAGGCAACAAATGGAAGAAGGCGCCAGTGTCCTCAATGATCCAAGCTGAGTCAGAGAGCCAGCTTTGGAAACACATCATAGTCGTACACAGTAGGAGCCGTGAGGAGACAGGAGCAGGGTGCAGGAGACCACAGCAGTGAGGCCAGACTTACTCTGCCTGGGGGAGATGCAGACCTCTTTGCAAAGAGATACGTGTCAGCAGGACCTTGGAGGGTTGGTGGGAGTTAGCCAGGCAGGGGTGGAAAAAAGGCATTCCATCAAGCAGGGAAAGAAGACCTTGGGGCATCTCACTTGGGTGGTTTAAAAAATGCTTATGGTACACCTGTTGTGAGTTAGGCACCGTCAATGAAAAGAAAGCGTAATCAGGGGATAGAAAGCAGAGAGGATAGAGCTGAGGAGGGTCAGCTCGTGAGGTCCCTGAATGCCGCACTCACTGCTCACAATATCATTGAATGCAAACGAGAGTATGGACACGGTCCCTTTGTGTAAATGATATACCTTCACCATGTAGACGTTCGACACGTATCCATGTGCCAACGACGTACAAAACACTGGGGATGTAGCAACAACTTTCTCCGATCCCTGTCTGAGAAGAGCACACAGGTAGAAGGCAGGGTAGAAGGCCCTGGGCAGGAGGGCTTCCTCGAATCTAGGAGGACGGATGGGCAAAGGAAGGCTTCTCGGGGGAGGTGATATTTCAAGCTGAATTCTGAAGTGTGAACAGGAATTATAGAGAAGACTGAAACAGGAAGTGTTCCAAACAGAAGCAGAAGCAAGTGCCAAGGCCTGGAGCCCCGAAGATGTCAGTGTGGCTGTGGCTGGGTCTCCAGGGGGGTGTGGCTGAGCGCTGCAGATCCGGGGTCTATGTGAAGACTTTGGGCTTCACCCCAAAGGAAGCATTGGTGGATTTTAAGCAGAGGAGTGACATGATAAGATTTGCAGTTTGAACGCGTGCATCGCTCTCCGTGGAACTGACATTTCCCTCTTCACCAGCTCGGTATACAAAAGAAAGTCACCCTTCCTTAGTATTCAAATATGAATGCCAGGAGCCCCTACCCACCCAGATTAGAAGAAAGTTTATTTCTGAGATTCTCTTCCCCAAATATTTCTAAAGACCTGCCTGTGAATCTGTCCTCGCAGGCATATCCTTGCTGCCACTTCCCAGACAGCATGACCTTGGCTGTGTCCTCTGAGGCTGTCCCCATCTGCGCACGACCAGCTTCTGCAGCCTCCCTCCAGGTTAGCCTCACTGTGGTCACTAAAGCAGGGGCTCTGCGTCTTCCTTGAATGGTGACCACCCAGGCAGCCAGAGGCAGTACCGGTGTCCCTTCGGTGGCCACGGGAGCCTCTTTAGAACCCTCCTCGCTGCCTGTGTGGTGGCCCCTGCTGGCTCGCTGCTCAGTGGAAAGACAGGACCCGCCAGCCTGTGTTACTTTCAGAAGAGCCTTCCCGCAGTAACAGGTGCCGTGATTGACAAAGATGCTGACATCAGTCCCTGCAGATGGGAGTCCCTGAAGGAAACTCATTCTGAAAAGTGGGCAAACCTGGCAGGAAACGATACCGGTCTTAGGACTGAGGGGAGGGCAGAGGCCCAGGACCTGCCCTGGAGCCTCTGAGTGACTCCTGGAGGGGGATCGGGTGGCCCGGACTACCTGCAGGCAGCCAGCCCACCCGAAGTAGGCGGTGAATGACAGGTGTTTACAGCGACCTCTGTCCTCCCAAAGTTCTCTTCCAAAGGGCGTCCGTCAGCACGCTTGTCAAGGTATGCTAAGCAGGTGTGTGTGCAGAGACGTCTGCAGGGCGGTGTCCTGCCTTCTAGCATCAGTGTCTCTGGGTCTCGGTGATTTTGACAATCTTTACTTTAGCGTTTGAATTTTTTTTCGTAATCACAATGCATCATCGTTTCGGGAACTGAATTTAGGAACGGGATGGAATGCCCTTTGGAAGATCAGATCGCCTATTTCCTGGTCTCCAAAAAGGAAAAATAATGTTTCATAAGGTTGAGAAAAACTCAATGCCATCTTTCTGTTTCTAATATTTTATTGCTTTTAAGTGCCAGTTGATTTTACGTAAGTTCATAAACACAATTATATGACATATCCTGGTGGATTTTCTCAAGGTGAAATCCTTTTTTCCCCTTTCCTGGGTTTGACTCCTTCTTTCCCCTCCAGGCTGCTCTCTTCATACCCCGGCTCCTCGCCAAACCCGAGCCAGCTGCAGAGCCCACACAGCCCTGGAACACCCTAGAACATACCATTGGTATTTTCCTCTCTGATACAACAGTCCCAAAAGCCTATCGAAGTACACACTTCAGTGAATATATGTAAGCATTCTTTGTGAAGAAGAGATCCTCTTACACACAGTTTTAGGCATGTTACTTTCCTCACTCCACAACACACTCTGGAAATCCATTCCGGTCATCCAGGAAAGCTCTGGCTTCAATGGTGGCATCATAGTTCATGATTTGGAAATAACACTCTTTATTCATCTGTTCCCCTATTTCGATATTCACTCCGTTTCTGGTTTTGCAACAATGAACAACGCTGTAACACACACACACACACACACACACACACACACACACTCACACACACACACACACACACACACACGGCTTTGCCACACAGATGCTTTTATTTCTTTGCAATAGATTTTCCGGAGTGGAATTTCTGGGTGAAGTGGGTATAGTCAGTCAACGGTATTTCTAATGTGTGCTAATTGTTTAGAAAGTGCTTAATACACGGTCATTGCTCAAAAAAATGGTATCTGTGCTGTTTTCGTTATTAGCTGAGGAGTTACATTTTGGAAAATTTAGTCATTTATTAGACCTCCATTTAAATCAACTACATTTTACTTTGAAGACAGGCGTTATCTGAAATAACCATGCCAACAACCGTCCTTTCTTTGTTTATACAAAATCAAAAGGAAATAGGACCTCACTGGAAATCTAAAATAGACATGACCCGTTTACCTCTTCATTTCCTCCTCGCGTTTCAATCCACTTCCTCAGTGAGCCAGGACCGCCGAAGCACAAGGCCGTGCTCCCAGAATGAGTGAGTCCTGCGTTATAGATTTTTAAAATTGGGATCAGCTTGTCTATCTCATTTGAAAAACAAAAAGAAGGCTCATTAAGTGGTTTCCCCTGTTGTGAATAAAGAACCAATTTGCAGCCTTTGAATGAGGTGAATGAATAAGGCCCAGTGTCTGCAGCCTCACCCCTGCCCTCCCGGGGCAGCAGCTCTCTGGGAGAATTCAGGCAATTTCTGGCTTGAGGAGTCCCGGGGGTTTAGCCTCTGTCCCTGAAAATAGAGGCTGCGCCTTGCGCAGGAGGGCGTGGCTGCCTGAAATGCAGACTTGGTGGCTTCTGCACCACGGCATTCCGAAGCCAACAGGCCAAAATGTCAATGCATGGCAGACTTCAACCTCCGAACTGAAACGGAACTTTGCAAGCTGGCCGAGGGCCAAGGGCTGGGCCCTGGACACAGCCTGAGCCCAGAATGTGACAGGGATTCTGGGAGTGAAAAGGCACTCTCACGGTTTTAATGAAATGGGAAACAGGAACCTCTGTCCGCTGCTTTGTTCCCTTTTTGTCTGGAAAGCGGTGAGCCAAAGGAAGCTGAGGAGGCCTGCGTGGGTGTCCTTAGATTCTGACCCATCCACCTGGGCTGAGCCCCACGCCCCAGGGCCCCGCCAGGAGCGAGGTGCTGGAGGCTCACTAGTGCCCCCGGCCACCGTCTCTGCTCCTGTGGCCCTCTCCTTATCTGTCCCGGTCTACACCTCCGTGAGTGCCTGACTTCGGGCTTTCCGGTTTGTACTTGTGTTTTGACTTCCAGTTGGACAGAATTCTGCTCCCTTGGTGGGATCTTCATCCCCTCCTCATTCAGCATTTGTTTGTCGCCTGTAGATTTGCCCCCCTCGCCCCTCCCCCCTCGATCCAAGCCCAGTGCTGACGCTCTATGCCTCCTCCAGGCACAGGTGGCTCCTTGGCAGGGGGACTGGCCAGTAGAGTGACAGGGACACAGAACTCAATTCAGAACCGGCTGCCAATTTGCTCTCCTAGCCTGTGTTACATCCATTACGCCTAGCTCTTTAAAGGCTCTGAAGCCTGGTCCTTATTTATGGAGCATCTACTGTGGACAAGGCCGGGCCCGAAAACAGTGCCGTTGGGGGACAAGAATGCAGAGACAATGAGGCATTAAGCTGAGTCCCTGTCTTCAAGGAGCTCACAGACCAGCTTTGGAGACAAACTAGCTCAGAGGAGAAATATCCCAGTTCCAAGTCGGCTGGGTCACTGGCCTGTTCCTGGGGGAAGGAGTAAGTGGTGTGGGATTCCAAGGAGAGGACATACCTGGGGGCTGGGGTGGAGAGGACGTGGGCCAAGGAAGGGAGGTAGGAATTACGAAGCACCTACTCTGTGCCCACGTTAGCCTACGAGCTTTGGTTGTCCCTGGTGACTCCCGGGACTGGGGTGGGAAGAGAGGAGAGGGAGGAAGGCGTTTCCGGCAGGGAAATGGTACAATTATCACTAAGGCACAATAATGACGTTAATGACCGCGTGCTCTGAGCCCCGAGTGACCTTGTTCAAGTCGGATGTTTGTGTAGACCTAACAGGTTCCGTGGACGGCAGAACAGCTGCCATGGGCGTTAACTCAGAAGTACTTAGTAAGAAGCAAGCTCAGCTGGCTAACCCCGCAGCCAGGACCAATTCTTGGAGCACCTGCACGGCTTTGGGGACACTGGAATCACACGACGGGAAGAGGATTGTGGATCCTGGGATTCGCTGAGGCCTTTGCCTCCCTTTGCAGCCAGGTGCTTGGTACTTTCAAGATGGGAACGATTATGGGAACTTCGGGGTCTGACTGAATGTTGCCATCCACAGCATCATAGGTGATGATGACCAAGATGAAAACCAGGAAGTCAGACGGTGTGTGTTTAAGTCTCTAATCCCTCTAGTGACGCCCACGCTGCGTTGAGCAGGGTTTTTTTGAATGCCCCGACGCATTTGCAAGGCGGCGGCGACAAGACAGACTGGGTCCTTGCGCTCACGGTCTAGCGGGAGCGGTGAATGTTAGAAAAGGCGATAGTCTGCAACCGCCAGGTTATTATGTAAAGGATCCAGGTCCTGTGTGGGAGAAGGAACATGGAAGGCCTCCCTGAGGAGGTGGCACTGAAGGTGACACCTAAGTGGTGGGAGGTCCTGAGTGGACAGAATGGGGTCAAAGCCATGGGCCCGCGGACCCCCCAGTGTGTAGGTCTGCGAGCCAGAGAGGCAGACCCCCAGCCAAGCTACTCACAGAGGAAAAAGACTCCGGGAGGGGGAGTGACATGGCCAGGGTCACGCAGAGGAGCAGTGGCCCAGACCTGGGTCTCCGGACGCCACTCCAGCCCTCCTTCCACGGGGGCATAGCTGAGCTGCTGGCCGGGAGCGGGCCCTGGGGAGAGGACCTGGGTGGAGCGGTGTGTGCTTGGACTCTGTCCTTCTTTCATGTCCACGTGCAAACACCCACCGCAATGTCGTCTTCTGTCCGGCACTGGGCTAGGCCGTGGAGGCATCGGCCCCTTTGATGGCTGTGTTTTAAGACCCGGAATGGCAGAGACATGTCACAGGAATGAGGGTGTTCCCAACCACTGCTGGAGACTGACCCCGAGTCTTAGTGCCCTCTGATCTGAATGGAGGGCCAGCCCTGTCCCAACACGGTTAACCTTTGGAATGTAACGTGATCTGCCCCTGTCCGGGGTGTCTTTGCCAGGGGACAGCCAATGGAAACTCATCTTCCTCCTTCATTAGCCCCAAGTGCCAGGATGAGAGGAGAGACCCAGCTGTCACCAAACCGGTGACGGGTGCAGCTGTGTCCCAGTCCTGGCTGGCGGCTGAGTGTGTGTAACCCCCAGGAAGGATGCCCCCAGGAGACTCCCCGCGGCTACCACGGCTGGACTGGAAGTCTGGCCCCAACACTGGCCCCTGGAACCACAGGCTCCTGGAAGCGGCCACTCCGACGTGCAAGATCTCAGGGTTTTCTGGGTGCTGTTCTCTGTGCTGGCAATGTCCTTCCTCTGGCCAGTCCTATTCCACAGGACCTTCTGATATCCGCGGGGGCTAGTCCTTCCCCCACCACCCTTCCCTCGCTCCTGTGCACTCTCAGAGTGTTGTGCACTGACTCCTATGGCCCCAGAGACTTTGGTCATTAGCTCTCCTTTCTCTACCTCCCCAGCAGACCATGTCTTGTTCTGACGGCACCCGCAGTGCCTAGCCCGCACCTAGCAGGTCCTCACAGCTCTGAATGAAGGAATCAGAGTGACCTTACCTTCCACACCCGCAGCAGCCACACCGCACCCAGAAATCCACAGCCCCCGCTGGCCCGGCGCCGGGGTCTGCCCCCGTCAGAATCAGAGCCTCCCTGAAGGCCCACCTTTGGTTCCTCCCTGGGAATCCTACTGTCCCAGGACTGTCCTCTTCATTGATGTCTTTTTCATCAACAGAAATGTGCTCTGCTTTCCCACGTTCTGCTTCTTGCTGCTCGTCCAGCTCTCACTCCACTGGTCGCCATCAGGATGTGTGAAGGAGCGTTTGGTAGTATAGACCCTAGGTGCGCCTGCCAAGACAGGGTTGGGGGGCCGCAGGTGTCCCAGCCCCTGGTGGGGGAATCCCTGCGGATTTGCTGATGGCCGCCTTTCTGTCCTTTGGGGGATTTCGAAGATGAATAATTCAGTCCTTGTCCTCCAGGAGCTTCGCTTGAGGGTCTGGGGGTGGAGGATAGAATGAACACAAAAGAAAATTCGAGAATGAACACCGGTAACAGTACGTACCATTTGCTAAGCACCTGTGGTGGGGGGGGACATAATAGGCACCGTCTTTTATTTGTAATGACCTTGCAATTTGTGAATCAGGACCATTTGACAGGCTATGAAATTGACGTAAGTGAGCCGGACAGTAGAAGCTTCTGGAGCAGGATTTGAAGCCAGACCTTGCCAAGCAAGGACCCTAACTTACTCCTTCCGAGGACGCCACTTCGGGCATCCAATTTCAGGAGCACCGGTTTGCTTCTCCTCCCACGCCTGACCATCTCGAGTTCTCCTCTCTTGGACCCTCCACAGGAGAGCCGGCGGGATGGGCCTTCAGCAACATCGCTCAGCTGTCTGGGCTGCCGACAACACCTGTGTCTAAGTCAGGTCGTGACTTAGAAGTCCCGTTCCGGAATAGGCAACCCTGGTCCCCTTCTTTGACCCCATCACGGTAACCCCACACTTCCGACCCTGCTTTCTGCGACTGGGAAGAAGCAAAGCCGTGGCCCTGGAACAGCTGTGCCCAACCTAAACCCTGGACCCAAATGATGCCAACAGGTGCGAATGTACATGCCCACTCGGTGAGAAACAAGCTGAAAACATACAAAACCTAGTAAGTGGCAGGACTGCGTAGTGTTTGTATGTGTGGGGGGGTGTGTTTCATTTGTCCATATTGGGGAAAAAAATTCTCTGCAGAAGCTTCATGTTTACTTTCTCAAACCAGAAGAGATCTCACGGAGATGCCAGCCACGGGGGAGGACCTGGCAGCCACCCACTCGAGGGTGGGAGGGGGGACTTCTCTTTTCTCTAGTACAACTTGGTGTCCCTAGACCCCACCTCTGCGGCTGGAGGATGGAAACAGTGCCGTGTTTTCTACAGAGTAAATAAGTGTACAGTTAGAAGCAGAACTTTATTCTTGCTCTAATCAAATAGCCACTCTCTTTGGTTGAGAACATTCTGTGTAAAATGAATATGGGCCATCCCCCCCCCCTAAGGATCTTGGGGAAATCAGATATCTTGGGAATCCTCTCAGAATGACCGCGATGGCCAAATTCCGCCATCGTAGACGACAGATAACATGACGCAAGGGGCAGCAAGCTGGCCTGGGATGGGGCTGCGGCCCCCTGCCCTTCTCCCAGGGCTCTGCATGAGCCCGGGGGGATCGCTGTCCTCACCGAGCCTACGGGCACTTCCTGTCGTTCCTTTCTCATGAAGCGCTTCCTTCAGCAGACACAGCGTAGGGCTCTTTTGAGGTCTGTCTGTGGCATTTCTGGAATGTCCTTCTTCCCCAGTTCTGCTGTTCTTTCTCCTTAGCGTGAAGGCAGAGAAATAAAGAGGCCTATTTATACTGGTCCGGGTTTCTGCGGAGCACATCTCATTGCTGACTGTTTGAGACAGTTAGTGTTTCAGAGACAACCTGTGCATTGCCTGGCACCTCTCCAAGGGAGTGGGGGTGGGGTTGCCAGCACCTTGAACCTGACTCTGGGCTGGGGGCTGCCTCCTCCAGCCAGGGGCGCCTCCCCCTGCTGCAGGACCCCCTCCTTCTCCTCCCCTCCCCTTAGGGCACTAGGAGCCCACAGTCCACTTTGCAGGATCAGCAGCAGGCTGGCGAGGGCCACTTCCCCGGAGAGGACGGTCACCTGCCTCCCGACAGTCGCTTAGAGTGGACACAGCGCTCATTCGCGCAACTCGCTTTCTCAGAGAGGGCCGCGTTACCGTCCATAGTTTAAAACGGAGCGCCAGCTCCAAGACATCCGTTTTGTCTATGCTCTCAGACCGTTCTAGATAAGCGTTGGGGTGCCTGCCTCCCATCACCCTCCCTGTAATTTGAGAACGGACCCCACCCATGCCAGGCTCCAGCAATGTGACCTTGTGTCACACGAACTTTAGTTAATGCCACCAGAGATGGGCAAATGCCCCAAGCAAGGCCAACCGGATATGCTAGATTGGGATACGCTTCTTGGCCCCTGTTGTGCCCCTCAATGGGAAGGGCCAGCAATGTCGGGCTCCAGGCGGCCTGCCGCGTGCAAACAAGAGCCGTGGGACCTCGGCCACAGAGCAGATGACGAGACTGTCACACGATGACCCCTGGGGCCCCAGAGAGATGGTCCTGAGAGCTTCCCTGTTTGTAGTTCCAGCCACTCTCCAGGACCTTTGGTTTTCTGAAATATCCTTCTATCTTTTTGTAACAGAATGTTCTATCAGGGCTTAGACTTATGTAACACGATGATCTATTAGAATTAAAAAAAAAATTTTTTTTAATGGAAAAATCTACCAGCTGTTATCTGGAGAGACAGAAACAAAAGGTCACTAGGCGGCAAGCCCTGGGTAACCTCACTTCTGCAGGTGAGCTCCAAGGCCAGCCCCTTCAGGTTTGCAGAGCTCCGAGGAGGGCGGGGTCGGGTTGTAAGGTGACCTGGGAAGTTTTGGCAAAGGGAACGCTCCTTCTTCCTGATATCTGGAGATGGGGGCTCTATGAGGTGATCGGAGATGTCCCTGGGAAAGCGAGTGTCAGAGAAGGCGGCGAGGCTTAGGCGTAGCTGGCTGGGCGGCTTCCCTTCTGACTGCTCAGGGCATCTGGGTACCTCCAGGCAGCCAGCTTCTCCGTCCAGGTGAAGGTCACGAGCCTGGGCTCTCTGGTCCCTCCAGCCTCCCTCTCCCCGCACCGCTGGCACACAGGCTCATCTGGACATGAGAGAGGAACCTGCTGGCCCCATCAGGTCAGCACGGCTATCTGAGAACTGGCTTCAGACTCTGAAGTACACCCCTGTTACACTTCCCCTAATGTCACCTTTCTTGCTCAAACTAGTTTGGTGACGTTTTGTCCCTGTGCTCAGAAGAACCTTGCCCAAGTCCCAACCAGTGGGGTGCCAGACCTAGGTCCAGGTCTGACCAACTCAGATCCAAGGACTTCCCACTGCACCCCCTCCTCTCTGGTGGCCTTCCACAGAAAGCCCGTCAGTGTTGCTCAGTGGCTGACAACCCCCGCCCCCCCCCGCCCTTCTCAAAGGAGGAACCGTAACGGTATCTGCCGGGAGCTCGGTAGAAATGGAGACTCGCCGCCTGCCCCAGACCTACGGAATCAGAGTCTCATTTTAGCCGGTTCCCGTAGTTCCTTCTGGAATCCTCGCCCTCCTGTCCCTGCCGTGCTGGCCCATCTGCCACTAGCTTCTCAAAGGACCCCAGCCAAGTGCCTGTCCCCTTAGGGCTCTGTACATCTCTATAAAACAGAGGGCGCTCCTGATTCCAATCTGCGGAGGAATTAACTGTTTCCTTCGACAAGCTGGTCCAGGGAGCAGGTGATGAGCAGGCACTACTAACAGGTACGGGATTTCTCGCCGGAGTCCTGGAAATACTCTGGGATTCGTCCGCGGTGGCGGCTTCACGAGTCTGACTTCACTATAGACGGCTAAGCTATACACTTTAAAAGGGTACGTTTTATGGTATGTGACTTATATCCCAAGGAAATTATGATTTTTTTTTAAATGGTGCAGAAGTTGAAAAAGTGAAACAATAAACCTCAATCAAATGAGGTCCAATTTTCTCCAAAGACCTGTGACTTCTGTGCAGGCCTTCATTCCTGTCCGGGGTCTCATGGTTTCTCTTCAGATCAGTCACGAAGCGCGGATGCTATGAGGGTGGGGGTAGGGGGTGGGAAGTGACTCGCGGAGGAACAAGCGAGAGCCTGAAGCAGGAGATGCGCGTGAACAGCAGCCCTGACAGCTGCCATCTGAAGTGCCTCCCAGCCTCTCGGACTCCCCCACCCCCAGCCCCGTGTCTTGCCTCTAATCTCCACATAACTTCCTTAGGCAACCAGGTCATTTGGGGAGAAGGACATAAATCTTGCATTTCTTTGCAATGCCAGTGACAGCTAGCTGAAAGTTGCAGAATATTTGCTTTAAAAGAAAAAAAAAAAACTTTAGAAAAATGAAAGTCTAGTCATGGAGACCCTAGACACCAAGGGCTGGCAGGCATCTTGGGGAACTCCTGACCTTCGGATCCCAGTTTGGGGGTTACCTCGTCCAAGGCCTCCTCTGACTGCCCCCACCCTCCTGCCAGGTTGACTTCTGTCGCCGAACTCCCCTGGCAGAGGCTCAGTAATATTTATGAAATGCACGACTGTTGCCCAAATTTAGCGTTGTTAGAGAAAGAACACTCAAGAAAACGAGAACATGTGGGAAGGCATGAAACCTTGGTCTGTTGAAAGCCAAGCTCACATTCTGATTTGGTGGGGGGGAAGTTCAGCCGCCAACTTCCCCAGAGGACTCTATGTTCCCTCCTCTGCAGCTGGGTTCCGAACCCCGATGACCCACTTTACTGTGCTCGGCGTTCGAAGCCACCCGGAGGGGCTGACGCAGGCGTGGGCACCATCTCAGGGGCCGATTCTGATGCATCATGTGTTGAAATGCTCCCCGCCCCCCTTGTTTTTATTATTAGTTTGCCTATTAAGCAGACAGAATCCATCAAAGATTAGCACTCTGCTGGAGTTTCTGGGTCAAATGATAAAGCACAAATATTTCCCTTTCCGAAACTTTCTGAACTCTATAATATCTCTATTGCCTTTGCTGTCTTATTCACAAAAATAAATACAGGCTAAACCAAGCTTCTTTCCCTTGGCTTCTGCAAGCCGTGGGGCGTCTGAAATGGCTGTCTCTTGTAGCAGCATATGGTGACATTGTCAGCCATGATGAAGGGTCACTTCCCTGGAAGGGTCACCACCCCTTAGATGCGGGGAACTCAGCCCTCTGCTTTGACAAGGGAGAGTCTGGGGCGGGCCTGGGCTTCCTGGGCGGCCTGGGGAGCATGGTGGGCTCCCACTCCTTAAATGTGGAGTGAGGTTGTCGAGTCACACTGAGCCCCTGTGACTTAGTTCATTCGAGCTGCTGTAACAAAAATATCCTAGCCTAAGGGGTTTCTGCGACAAACAGTCACTTGTCACGCTTCTGGAGGCTGGGAAACCCAAGACCAAGGGGCCAGCAGTTTCGCTGTCTGGAGAGAAACTTCTTGCTGGTCCACAGACAGCCAGTCCTGTCCTCCACGGTGCAAGGGGTGAAGGGCCTTCTGGGGGCTCGTTAATGAGGACACTGATCTCACTCATGAGCGCTCCACCCTCATGACCCCAGCCCCTTGCCGAGACCCCACCTCCCAATACCATCCCACTGGGAAATCGCTTTTCAACCTATGAGTTTGAGGAGGGACACAGACATTCTGTCTATAGCACCTGTAAAGCCACTTATCAACCGTACAACCTGGGGCAAGTCGCTTCAGCTCTCTGAGCCCCTGGTTTCTAACTTTATTTGGTTGAGATGAGGAACAGATGAGATAATATACACAAGGTGCTTGCCTCCGATCAGATGTTTCATCCGTGATACCCGTCACTGGCCTCCTTGCCCAGGCAGGGAAAGATGTGGCCCTGGGCCGTTCTCACGGCCTGTCCCCTGCTGTCACCCACAAGTGCCGCCTTCTGCTGCTCTCAGGGCCAAGTGAGGGGCAGAAGGTTCAGGGAGGTAGGCGGCCAGTCCCACGTACTGCCCCGTGCCTACTTCTGGAGCTGGGCCACTGAGTCGTTCACTCATGCCTCACTCATTCCTTTGCTCCATAACCATGAACTGGGGACAGACTGTGAGGTCCCGGGGAATATCAACCCCAGACCTGGTTCCTGCCCTCGAGCACACAGATCTTTAAAGACACGTGTGACCCAACCACATTCGTGTCCAATGTGAATACGAGATGCCACAGGCTGGAGGAAGAGAGCATCCACCAGAAGCTTCTGGAAAGGCTTCATGTGAGGAAAACCTAGAGGTTAAGCTCCCCGGAAGCTGGGGGGTTCCCGTGCACGAGTTTGCAAACACTTATGGCTCATTTCATCTTGCCAAGTGGGCAAGCTGGGCCTCTGAGACAGAAGGGAGAACAAGATTGTGGGCAGGAAGAACCGCCTCTCAAAGGCATGGAGAGTCCCCAAGCTGTAAGTGTTTGAGGAATGGCCAGTAATCCCACGTAGCGAGAGTTCTAGGGGGTGTTTAGTGGGGAGAGTGTGAGGTGAGGGGGAACAAGCCGAGCCGCACGTGAGGCGCCCTGGGGCCACACACTACAGACGTGGCTCACCTGCTGCTTAGGATGCGAGGGCCTCGGAGCACCTGGCTTCCCTCTCCAGGCACATGCTGGCAGTGGAAATGGTCAGGGGCCAGGAGAACACGGGTGCACAGGCTCGTGGGGATTTTGTTGTTGTTGGTTTAGAGAGAGAGTGAGGGCTCGAGTGGGGCAGAGGGAGAGGGGGAGAGAGAATCTTAAGCAGGCTCCAAGCCCAGTGCAGAGCCTGACATGGGGCTCGATCTCATGACCCTGAGATCATGACCTGAGCTGAAATCAAGAGTCAGACCGAGCTACCCAGGTGCCCCACTTGTGGGTTTCACACATCACCGAAAATAATTTTTAAGAGAGAAATTGGAGGGTCTGACATGAGGCTGACAACATTTTATTTTGCCCTGGAAGAGCAATAAAACAATTTCCAGCACCATCATTTCAGAAAATAAAGGGTAGAGTCAGACGCTTAACTGACTGAGCCCCTCTAGAACCCTCAAATAAAGGGTATTTTTAAAACCAAAAAAAAGGGAATGAGTTCAGTTTCTTTAAAAACTCCCTACATCATCTCACTGTACTTCAGACAAACTAACAAACAACCTAATAGAAAACCATGTTTTCATGCTCCGATCCTAGCTCCTGGACCGGCATCTGGGGACCAAGGGTTCGAAGACTAGATAATAATGACTTGCGAGCTTCAGGGTTGACACAAAATGAAAACCCTAGCAACTAAACTTCTCGAAATATACCTTATTCTCTGTCATACCATCTCCCCGAGCTAAACCCTATCCTAGATTCCAAGGACCAAGAGGCAAGACCGGATCCTCCCCTCTGATGCCCAAGTCCCTCCCTAAATCAGGGATCATCTCTCTAAATGTGTCCAATATGCCCCCTGGGCTCTATCTCCTTAGTTAGTGGAAGTTACCTTGGTTCCCTTCCTGCCAAGGCTCAGCCACACCCTGGGGCTCTGGAAGGCCACTGCTGTGCTCCTGTTTTGCTGGGTTCTGATCTGTGTTAACATTCTCAGCAGGATTCAAAGATGCTTTCCAATATTAATGATGCAAAAGGACACACTTAGAAATAAGCTATATCAAGGAAGCAGGATGACTGGTCATAAGAGAAAAGCCCAAGACAGACTAGAGGCCTCAGTTTCCCCATACATGTACATAAGATCATGTGTTCTTTCGGGGGGGGAGGGGAGGTCTTCTGGTTCTGACATTTTTGGAGCCCAGCCCAGCAATCCTAAAACCTTATTACTCCAAAGGGGTCCAGAGTTTGGGTCTAAACCTCCTGGCAGCCAAAATGAAGGGAGGAACATATTGGGTTACACAGTTTAGTTTTTCTGACAGAAGAATGCATACAAGTTGATTTGCAAGAGCCGGACATTTTCCTGGAATACGACTCTTGCCAAAACTTCTGAGTGTCCCTGCAAAGAAACCCTGGGCTTCGGCTTCCGGCACAGTATTACACAAGACCCACAGACGTTGTTCAAACTGATGATGCTTGGGGCGCCTGGCTGGCTCAGTCGGCGGAATGTGCAACTCTCGATCTCAGGTTTGCGAGTTTGGGCCCTACATTGGGTGCAGGGATTACCTAAAAGGAAATAAAGTCTTAAAAATAATTAAATAATAAAAAATAAACACATGATGCTTGTAGGGCATTCCCATAAAGGTGGAGGTCACCGGGAACACTGTCACTCAGGGAAACCTTGTCTGCCTTTGATGTTCCTGAGCTCCAAGGTCAAGGACGGGAAGAACCTAATGACAGTACCCCTCCCCCACTTTAGAAGCAGAACAGTCCTCAGTGTGGCTTTCCTACAAGGACCCGGTGTCTCCACGTCAGGCCTATGGATGGCTGGCATTTTTTTTTTTAAGGAAACAAACATGTATACAGACACGAATGCATGCATTTATATACGTACATTTTTTTATGATTATAAAATAGTACTAGTGTTCATTGTAGACAAATTTAAAATGCAGGAAAACATGAAACAGAGAAAATGCCAATAGCAATTCAGAAAGAGATATGGCCTCTAGTCATTCACGCACATGTGATATATCCACACATATACAACTGAATGTGACCCGAGGGCCATTCTCTAGGTCTTTTTTTTCCTCTCTCAATATTTTTAATTTAACAATTAAGTTTTTGTTAGGCATATTATGTACATTAGTGGTTTTGCAGGGTTGTAGTAAGTACTGCATGTAGAGAGAGAATTATAGTCCAATCTGGGAAATGTTGGGCTAAACAGTTATTTTTTGCTTCTTCTAGGGCTTGTTGGACCCCTTAATGTTTTAATATTATCATACATGTCCAAAGAAACGGTATGGGTGTGATATTTAACCTCGGAACGTTTTCTTGCAGACATTATATAGAGCTGCTGTTCTACATACTTAGGTAAATGGCACCTAACATATATTATAGCTTGTAATAAGCGTTAGTCATTAAATATCTTTCAAGGGTATGATTTTAAAGAGCTGTATACCTTACCAGTGGGTGACTCTTCTAATGTCCCAGAAGTAGAATCAGTGGGTTAAAAGGAAGAAACCTTTTTCAGGTCTTTCTAAGATCTGCAAGGAGATTGTATTGATTTACCAAAAAGTAGTGTAAGAGCCCAACGATTCATAGTTTTCACCAGCAGTGGGTACCACTACTATTTTTTAAACACCTCAACCTGAAAGGTGAAAAATGACATCTTGATTTTTAAAAATCTACTGTTTTGTTTGCCAGACGTGGTAGACAGACTAATGACCCCCAAAGATGCGCTCTGGAGAACAGTTTGGCTTCACCAACCAAAATTGAACACGGGCATTCCCAACATCCTATAATTTTACCCCTAAACATCTATCCACCAGAAATGTGTGCCCATCAAGAGATTTATGCAGGATATTGATGGCAGCATTATCTATAAGTACTTCCCAACTGGAGGCAAACCCAAAATCCAACAGCCATGCAACGGTAAAAAGAACGATGGGATGCACATCAGTGAAATATTACGCGGCTAGGAAAAGAGAAGGGCCACAGCTAATCAATAGCAAATGGATTCTCACAAACACAATGTGTGGCAGAAGAAAGCAGACACAAGAAACTCCACATGCTTTGGATTCTATTGATGAACAGGTTTACAAACATAGGCACAACTAAGGGGACGAATGATGGAGTAAGTGTTTAACTTTGGGGAGGAGGAAGGACATCGTGCTTGGGAAGGAGGCCATCTTGGGTTCTGGCAACGCACCAGTTCTTGACTTGGGCAATGGGTCCTAACAAAGCTAGGCATTTACTCTGTGCCCTTTTCTTTTCTTTTTAAAAGATTTGATTTATATATTTGAGGGCAGTAGAGAGAAGGAGAGAGGGAGACAGAACATGAACCAGCAGGGGGAGGTGCAGAGGGAGAGGCAGACTCTCCGTTGAGCAGGGACACCTCTACCCCAAACCCGGGATCATGACCTGAGCCGAAGGCAGACGCTTAACCAACTGAGCCACCCAGTCGCCCCTACTCTGTGCCTTTTCCTGTGTGTATGTTATACTTCACAATAAAAACATAAAAAGGAAATCTTGGTGGATTTCTTGAAAATCTACAGATTATTTTAGCTCATGGTTATTTCATGATGGTTTAGTTTTCATTTAACTTATTTTTTAGCTTAGTGTTTTAATGATAAAATAGTTGATCTTTCTAATCATAGAACAAAAATATTTTCAGCAAAGTCTTTCGTTTGGTTTCTTAGGAGGCCCCATGCCATCCCCAGTAAAGTCTGCTGCGTACAAGGGCAGCTGTAGGATTTGCCTTTCTACGTCTCTAAACTTTTAACATGTGTTTATTTACATAAAGCACCCTATGCAAAAAGTTACTGATGCTCCTTTAGAACCATCAGGGACATGAGCTTTTATCTGAGAGAACAAGAAAAGAAGTGATGGCTCTTCTTTGAAAAGAGTGCTCTGTTTTGCCCATGCCATGGCCCAGGGCTGGCTTTTCATGGTGAAAAAGTCTTTGAAATTTCTGCAGTGAAAAAACATGATTATATCTTTGATAATCCAGCATATCTAAAAATTATTTTAGATATGCTTTTTCAAATGTGTAGTAGTATATATTCGAAGTCTCACCGAATTCACGTACCAAAGAGCGCACATTGGAAAGTATTGAATTAGTTTGTTCTTCTGTTTTACAGTTAGAGAAACTGAGGCCAACAGGAGAAATGACTGGCCCGTGAGTTACGGCTGAAGACCCTTTGCGCTAGGCTGCCTTGAAATGAAGGAATACTCAGCCAGCAGTCATGCTCAAGTATCCTGGTTTTAAATAAAAAAAATAGAGGGTATAATGTAACAAACATCCAGGTACCAACCACACACAGCTTCAAAGTAAAATACAGCTTGGAGCGCCTGGGTAGCTCAGTCGGTTAAGCGTCCCACTCTTGATTTTGGCTCAGGTCATAATCTCAGGGTCATGAGATCGGGCCCTGAGTCAGGCTCCATGGTGGGCATGGAGCCTGCTTCTCTCTTTCCCTTTGCCGCCCCCTCGCCCTGCTCATGCTCTCACACATGTCCTCTCGCTCTCATGTCCTCTTGCTCTCATTCTCTCTAATAATAATAATTATAATTATAATAATAAAGTAAAATACTACAATATTTTAATAATATAGACCAAGCCTTCTGAGTATCCCTCCTTGGTCCCATCCCACTTCCTTCCTCATACAAGTATTCACTATCCTGAATTTGTTGCTTATCATTCCTATACGTGTTTTTTTAATTTTTTAATTAATTTATTTAAAGGAATCTCTGTGTCTGATGCAGGGCTCGAACTCGTGACCCAGACATGAAGAGTCCCATGCTCTACCAACTGAGCCGGCCAGGCACCCCACCTCTATACATGTTTGTTTTTGGTTTTGTTTAGGTAGGCCTGATGCCCAGCCGGGAGCCCTATGCGGGGCTCAAACTCACAACCCTGAGATCAAGACCGGAGCGGAGATCCAGAGTTGGACCCCTAACCAATTGTGCTACCCAGGCGCCCCTACATGTTTTTAAACTAATGCCACTGCAGTAGTTTGCTAAAGTTGTGGCAATAAAGTACCGCAGCCTGGGTGGCTTGAAAAACACAAACAGGTCTGGAGGCCGAACTTTTCAGATCAGGGTGTCAGCAGGGTTGGCGTCCACCGAAGGCTCTCTCCTTGGTTTGGAGGTGACTGTCTTTCTCTCCGTGTCCACTTCTCCCCGTGCGCGCCCATCCCTGGTGTCTCTCTGTTTGTCCCAATTTCCCCTTCTTATAAGGACATCAGTCAGATCAATGGGCTTCTTCCTGTGTTTGTCTTTGTCCAAGTCTCTCCTTCTAAAGATACCAAGACTCACCCTCGTGACCTCCTCCTACTTTCATCACCTCTTTAGAGACTCTGTCTCCAAATACAGTCACGTTCTGAGGTCCTGAGTGTTAGGGCGTCGGCACATGAATTTAGGGGACACGGTTCAGCCCGTTCCTGGTATGGTAAACAAGGCTTCAACGCAAATCGCCACCCAAGGCCTGTCGCCTCTGCGGACTGGAGCTCAGTGCGCGTGCTCTGGAGTGGAACTGCTGAGCTATTTGGGTTGTTTATTGACCAGACCACCCTCTTCTTGTTGACTCACCATGTCACGTGTCACATTGCCAAATATACATGAGACCGCCTGAGTTCCCTAGCTTGTGGGTGGGTCCCTCTGTCTCTCTGGACCAATGAATGAAGGAGAGGGCCTCTGCTCTAAGCTGAATTATTTGCCCCCCACCACCAAATTCATTGCTGAAATCCTAACCCCTCACTCCCGCAGAATGTGACCTTATTTGGAAATAGGGTCATTGCAGATGTAATTCCTGAGGATGAGGTCAGCCTGGGGATAGAGCGGGCCGCTGATCAATACGCCCGGTGTCCTTCTAGGAGGAGAATATTTGGACACTCACACTCACACACACACACACACACACACACACACAAGGAGGACACTGTGTGAGCATGAGAACGGCCATCTACAAGTCCAGGAGATAGGCCTGGAACAGACTCTACCCCGCAGCTCTGGGAAGGAGCCAGCCCTGCCAACATCTTGATTTTAGACTTCCAGCCTCCAGAACCATGAGAAAACATGTTTCTGTTGTGTAAGACCCCCAGTCTGTGGTCCTTGGTCATGGCAGCTCTAGGAACCTAAGATAGTTCAGCTTTTCACTTCTCGTTCCTTATGCCTACCGCTCTTCACCACCTGCAAAGCCAGAAGAAACTTAGGATGGGGAGTTGTTGCCTGTGGGTCCCACCACACCCCATACTTCTGGCCCCATGATTAAGAGAAAGGTCAGAACAGTGCAATGGACCAGGACCCACAGGACCTAGCCTGGGTCCTCAACCAGCCACAGATGGCCTGTGTGTCTGTGACAAGGGGCTGGCCCTCCCTGGGCTGTTTCTTCAGCTGTAAATAAGGGTGTTAGACGGCGGTTGCCAGGGGTTGGGGGAAGAGGAGAACAGAGAGTTATTGTCTAATGGGAAGAGAGTTTTAGTTTTACAAGATGAAAGAGTTCAGGGGATAGAGGTTGGTGACAGTTGTACAACCTTATGAAAGCATTTAATACCACTGAGCTGTACCCTCACAAATGGTTATTTTATGGTAAATTTTATGGTATATGGATTTGACCACAGTAAAAAAAAATTGAGGGAAAAGAAGGCTGCTAGGCCTGGGACCCTCCAACTGTGCTGTTTATGACATAGCATTTTAGGTCACTGGGACTAAAAATATTCCGCTGTCTCCTACTCTCTGCAAACTGGAGTGGCAAACGTGATTTCGGTTCTCCTAATTATCTGAGCCATGGATGGTTCTGCTCTCATCCTCATAAAGAGTTTTGGGGTTTTTTGGTTTGGTTTGGTTTTTATCTGAGCTTCTGCTGGTTTTACAGATGGTTATCTGTGAAAACATGTCTATTCTAAGACTCTGTGTGCATGTGTGTGTGCGGGTGCACGTGTGCGTGCGTGTGTGTGTGTGTGTTGGGACCGCTTGTAGTAACTGCCTACCCAACTTCACAAGGGTGTTTGCCTGGCCAGTGTCCCCCAGGATGACCGAGTCCGACAGATTTTGTCCAGATGTGAATGAGAGCCCCACCAACATAGGTAAGTCTTCCTTCTCCCCAGCCCAAGGGTAATGGAGGTCATCGGATGCCCAACAACTGGTGTGTTCCAAAGGTTTCAGGAATGAATGTCAGTTTTGTGGTCCCCTGCCTGGCATCTGGCTTCATTAGGCCATAAAAACCAGTTTATGGCCCTTCCTGCTGGAACAATAATTTTTACAATATCCATGGTGATTATCAGAGAAAGCAAGCCAGCCAAGTAACTTTCTCCGCATCCCGGCTGCCCGTCATGGGTGGTTCTAGCCACGTGTGCTAGCGTTTTCATCTTGCGTAAGCCCCGTGAAACAGGTGTGATGACTGCCGTTTTCAGATCCAGCTCAGAGAGGCTTAGAGATCTTACCAAGCTCCAAGAGCCCACTGACCCTGGTTCAAATCCAGGTTTCCTGATTCCTAGACCAGCGTGCTTTTTTCTTTCCTTTTTTTCTAGGTTAGCTAGTGACAGTCCTCCTTGTTAAAATGTTAGGTCTTGGTAAAACCCTGAGCTCCTACTCCTCTGGGGGCTGATGCCTCTCACGCAGGAAGATACTGCTTCTGTGTTCCAACTGCTGGCTTACAGGCTTAGGTTTCTATCCTGCCTTCTGCTGGGGATGTACCTTTGGTGAACACCGAAATGGGCCACCAGACCCCCCCTTTCACTGGAGGACTTGCTTCCCCAGCTGCTGGGAAGGCTGTCATCAGACAAGCTCAGCTGTCAGCTTCTTCAGGGTTGGCCTCAGTCACAGAGAGCTGGTGGCCCAAGGTCATGCCCTTCCCATGGTTGCTGCATCCACTGGGGAAGGTAGAGAGGCTCGGTCAGCTCAGTCCGAAGGGAAACAACTGTGAAGGGCATGCGGTTCCTGTGTTTCCTGTGGGCCCTATCGTTGGACCTCCCTTCTCCCTCTGCCCTGTCCTGTTTCCTTCCTCTCCCCTCTTCCGGGGATGGTTCCAGTGACACTCCATGACAAAGATCCTGTCCCTAAACTCTTCTCAGAGTCTGCTCCCTGGGAGGCCCACCCTGTACCAGGCCCACTGCCCCCATCTTCCAGAGACTGGCAGAGCGGCCTGCACCCGGGGCTCTTCTCTGAGCTTCACGACCACACGACCTTTGGCCTCGCTCTGGCGGCTGGTGCGCCGCCATCTTGGGCGGCCTTTCGGCCCTTCTGAATTCACAGTCCCAGGGGCTGGGGGATGGCTGTTTCTGGGGACAAACCCGAGACCCTGGGACCTTCTCGTTGACTATGGTGGCTGTCACCAGCTGGCCCCCAGCACAGAGGGAAGCATTTACTTCCACAGGAACTAATTTAGTCAGAAAATCGAACCACACAGGCAGCACCTGGCTGCATTTGGTCATGAACTTTCCAAGTCCCTCCCGTCCCCAGAAGGGAGGGAGCTTATCGGGCATCTGTGCAAGTCAGTAAGTAAATGCGGTCGCTGAGACTCCTAAAAGGTGGTGAGTGCCTGCCTCTGTGGGGTCTTTAGTACCAAGGAGGATCTGAGATGCAAAAAAGTCAGGACCTTTTTGCTCAGTCAGCGGGAGTTACTTTATTTTCAGTTAAAGTCTGAGGCATAGAACCTTGCTGAGCTGAATTCCTTCAAAGGCATCAGAGCGTTCTCCCTGTGCTCCACACTGCGCTCCCTGCTGTAAGCGGGTGCATCACTCAGGATTCTTGGGCTGGAAGTAACAGAAATAAACTTGACCTGTGACAACGACAACAGAGCCAGAGGGGGATTTTATTTTAAGGTGTTTCCCCAAACCGAAGGTCAGAAATGCCGCAAGGACACAGAAAGCAATCAGGTCCGTGATCTGGGACCTCTGTGCCTGAATTCTGCATCTGCCCAGTGGTGTGTATGCAAGCATGTGTATGTGTGTGTGCCCATGTGCACGTGTGTGTGCATGTGCGTGCATGCTTCTTCATGTGTGTGCACTTGTGTGTTTGCCTTTCCCCGGGTCAAGTGCCTCATGGTGGCAAATGGCCAATTGTCCATTCCAGGCTTTCTATACAAGCATTTTTAAAAAGATTTTATTTATTTATTTAAGACAGAGAGAGAGAGAGAGAGAGAGAGAGAGAGCACAAGCTTCAGGGAGGGGCAGAGGGAGAGGGAGAAGCAGACCCTCGCTGATCAGGGAGGCTGATGCCATGCAGAACTCGCTCCCAGGACTCTGAGATCATGACCTGAGCCTAAGGCAAACGCTTAACCAACTGAGCCACCCGGATGCCCTATGAAAACATTTTAACTATATCAAGAAACTAACTGAACCCTTTCTTGGACCCAATCCTAAATTCCTGGGAGATATGATTTTATTGGTGGGCTTTGGTCCGATATTAACTTCTGATGCAATTAGGCATGGATGCCTGCCAGGGGGAAGCAGTCCAAAGCTGTTGCCAGGAGCCAGCCCTATCAGTGTGACCAACAGCCCCCAAAGTGGGCACTCCCAGCCAGCCTCGGAGGGCACACTGTGAAAGATTTGGGCTAAGCAGCTCCCCATGCTATCTGACCTGGATGGAGATGGCTGCTGGGGGCTAGAATCAAGCAGCCCCTCTGCGCCCCAGCATTGCATGCAAAGCAACCGAGAGCCTCTGCTGACCTCAGCAAACCTTACCCGAGCTCTCCTACGCAGGAGCAGGTGCAGAACTGGGTAAGACACTGCCTTTCCTTCCTGGCGCACCCCCAAAGGAGGACTGACAAGAGGGGTGGAGATAGAACACGCTGTGAAATGTGACGAGACCCCCTGTGTTTAATGAGAAAGGCAATCAGTTGTTGAGTGACTTATATGTGCCAGATGTTTTATATAAATTATCTCTGACCTTGACAATAAGTTTGCCAGGAGGCATTACTATTATATGGCTGTTTTACAGATTGGAAAACTGATGTTCAGGGAGGTGAATGAACTCATCCAAAAGCACATTGCTTGTATATGGTGAGATTCAGGATTTGATTTCAAGTCTGGTTAATTCTACAGCCAGCAGTCTTCCCAGAATGATGCATCGCTTTCTAAGTAACTAATAGGTCACACAAGTAAAACCTTAATAATTCACAAGTTGTATGATTCAGGAATGCCATTAGAGGCTACGCAATGCCAAAACCGTTCAATGAAACGGGGAAGCATTCCATCAGACTTGCGTCTGGAATGATTTCAGTAATTTATTGGATGGGAAGACTTGGCTAAATTAATTCACTATTCCCATCTTGTGCTTATTAATTGTTCTGACAACAATCCAGATGCTCTTGTTGACTCGGTCCAGGCTTACGGTGCAAACCGTGGGAGACATGGGGGAGGGGAGGGACTAGACATTTTGCTTCCGGCATCACTGACTGAGGCGGGAGACAAGGGCAGGCCCAGCCAGCGGTCGGCATGTCTACTGTACAAGAGGGAAGGGGGTGGTGGAAACAGCACTGGATTTCGAGTCCAGATATCTGGCTTCCCACTCTAGTAGAGCTTAACTCTGCTGGAGCTCAGGTAGTCGCTCTCTGGTCCTGGGCTCCAGCTTCCTTCTCTCAAATGGTCTGATTAAATTCCATGTCCTCCCTCTCTGCATTTTAGAAACAGTGGTTATTAGTGTGTGATAATAATTACTATGTAATAGAGGTGTCTGGGTGGCTCAGTCGGTTGGGCATCCCACTCTTGATTTCAGCCCAGGTCACCATCTCAGGGTCGTGGGATCGAGCCCCCCCATTGGGCTCCGCACTCAGCGTGGAGTCTGCTTGGGATTCTCTTTTTCCCTCCCCCTGCCCTTGCGCTTTCTCCCTCTCTCTCTCTCCAGAATAAATAAATAAATCCTTTAAAAAAAATAGTTACTATGGGTGCCTGGGTGGCTCAGTTGGTTAAGCAACTGCTTTTGGCTCAGGTCATGATCCTGGAGTCCTGGGATCAAGTCCCACATCAGGCTCCCTGCTCTGCGGGGAGTCTGCTTCTCCCTCTGACCTCTCCGCTCTCATGCTTGCTCTCTCTCTCTCTGTCTCAAATAAATAAAATAAAAATAAATCTTAAAAAAAATAATTACTATGTAATAATAATGGGTAAATTGTACTGACATGTACGTTTACTTTCCTCGTGGAAAGTATGTTTACTTCCCTTGTGGCTATGGGAGGTTGATCCTATTCTTGGCCCCATTTTACAGACAAGGCAGCTGAGAACCCATATGGTGAACTAATGTGCCCCGAACCAAGTGTGCCTGCACCCAGAGAGAGAATCCAGTCCGGTGGCCTGGATGGAGACCATCAACTGTAAGACCATCATCATTGCCCGGTGAGTTGCTAACCCAGGAAGCTCCAGTCGGAACCTGCTCAGGGTGGGAGCTGCGGGGGGGGGGGGGGGGGG
>CM052811.1:6677148-6711329 GCA_028533885.1 Nasua narica
GACTTATCTTTTGTGGCTGGAGAGGCAGCATCCAGTAGGAGCCCAAGGCCTGGAAATTCCCGCTCCATTGAGGAATGTGGACACATTCCTGGAGCTACCCCGAAATACAATGGCAAAGCCAGTATGTCCCTGGGGGGACATAGGTTAGAAGAATTGTTTTCTGAATTTATTTCTAGAAGCTGCCTTTCCTTTAGTCAGCCATTGTCCAGATCAAAGGAAATCCCCCCATGCTCATGTCTCACAAATGCTGAAAATCCGCCAGGCCAGGTCTCCCCTTGGTCTAACTGTGCTCCCAACCTACCTGGTGACACTGTGTCACCAAGTCTGTCCCCACTCGGGTCTGTCGAATGGCCCAGATGGGCTATCTACTGGCTCCTGGGATTCCAGGTTTCTAGATCAGTGCAGGTTCTTTAAGAAAGCACGAGGCTCCAGAAAGTTTGTCGGACTTAACTAACTTAAACTTAGGTTAGTTTAACCTAACCACCTAACTCCACATGTAACCTCCAGAGGCAGGGGGGGCGGCATGGCTGAGTGCGCGCGGGAAAGTCAGCGGCGCAAGCCCAGGTCCTGAGCCCGCGGTGTGTCCAGGCAGCACATCTGCCTCCTGGATCTCGGTGTCTTAGTTTCCTTGCAAGTAAACTTGGATTAATAAGAGCCTTCGCCTTGTCAGGTTCTTGTGTCGATGAAATGAGACCAAGTGCAAAGCCTTCAGCCCAGCGCCCAGCACGTGGCTGGGTATAACACACGCTAGCAAATATTAGTACCAACATCATTATTTCCTAAGGGATATTCTAACACCAAAGGCAGGGGGTTTTGTTTTGTTTTGTTTTGTTTTAAGTGATAGGACCCTGTCTAAGCCAAAATGTCAGGGTTTAAATCGAATGCGTTAAACTGGTGCATTAAGTCCTGTCCTCACTGATTCTCTCTTTCTCCAGGGCGGACCTGAGGGTTGCTGGACTCAAGGGTATGTAGGTTCTTCCTGCTCTAAGAGGCAAGGCTTTCATAATTCTTCACAGCCTGCTTAGCCAAAGGACGATCCAGGGGCCCTCAGCCAGGGAGGAGTGAAGACTCAGGTGGCTTTAGTGGCCATCCTGAGCCTGGGTTCGAGTCCGGCTCTCTACAGCAGCCCTCTCTGTGCCTGGCTGGGTGGTTTCAGAAAATGAGGACACACAGATGAGCAATCCTTTGCCAGCCCCCTCCCGGTGTCTGTTTGTGATATCAGGCTTAAGCCACACCAGCAATTCACTGCCGCTGCAGGGTCCTGGCCGGGGACCCAGAGCCTGGAAGTGCCCTGCCATCCCGCCCCCTCCCTGTGTCCCTGTCCAGGGCCACCAACAGCCCGGGGCCCTCCAGCAGAGGCTTCTCTAGGGAGGCCCCTTCTTCCCACTTAGTCTCCCTCTGCCTCTCCCTACTAGGACTTGGGTGGGAGAAGCAGTAGGAGGATCCACAGACGGAGAGCCAAGAAGCAGGAAGAAGCAGGAAGATACCAGAACCTAGAGGAAAAAGCATTCAGGGCCAGAATGAGTAAGCAAGTTCATCTCTGGGCCTTCATTTCTCTTTTCTGTAAAAACAGGGGCAACTTGTCTACCTTACCACAATGATGAAATAACGCATGGGTTCATGATAATAATATTCATTCAGGAGGGGATCCAGGTTTTGTGGGGGCTGAGGCTTATTCAGTTTGACGGAGCCTTTTTAAGAAGAATGGAAACTTACAAGTACAAAATTAAATATGAAAAGGAACAGTTACTTAGGAGAAAAAAGTCACAATTAAATTTTAAATTACAATTAAAAAATTACAATTAAAAAAATTGAACAAATACTATAAACACAAAAAAACAGAAAAGTCACGTATTTTACTAATTAACTTATATGATTTTATGATATTTTTTCTTCATTTTTGGGGGGCGGGGAGGGCTGTGTACCCTTTGACAGCCAGTCCATAGGACAATGATTTTGTAATAGCATTTTCTGTAGAGAGAGATCAAGCTGATTCAGTCTATTCCCTAGCACGGTGGATCAAAGCTTGTTTTTTAGGATTGACAGTTTTGAGTAGACGTCAACAGGAAACAAATTCTCTGTTTGCAATTTTACATTGCAAGACGGTGATGAATTTTCACGATTGGGAGAATGTTCCGTGGACTTATTCTGACTCGCTTCTCCTCCACAACCCCATACTGTTGCGGCCAGAACACATTCATTTCCCAATGTGGTTTTGAGTCCTAGAATGTTCTGCCATGAGGCCTGAGTTGCCATAGCCAAAGACACCTTTACTGCTCTCATCAATTAGGAAATTCCAAGAAGCTCTGTGCCAGCAATGGGGACAAAAATCAGATAATATATATATATTTTTTTCTTTTTAAATATTTATTTATTTATTTTAGAAAGAGTGAGGGGTGGGGCAGAGGGAAAGGGAGACAGAGAGTCTTAAGTGGACTTGCGATGAGCCCAGGGCCCTACACGGGGCTCGATCTTATGTCCCTGAGATCATGACCTGAGCTGAAACCAAAAGTTGGCCGCTCAACTGACTGAGCCACCCAGGCGCCCCCCAAATAATATATTTTTAATTCTAGATCCCAAAGTCATAATAAAAGAAGCAATTCAGAGGGCTCAGAGGAGTCTCGGGAACCAAGACTATCAGGGGCCCCGGCCCGCATGACCCCATCGCCTGCATCAGGGCCATAGCAAACCTGCTGCGGCTGCGTCCTCCACCATCGGGGATGTTCAGTAACTCCACCTTTTGTTCCGAGTTTCATTTGTAGACTTTCCTCCTCGCCCATTGCAGGAGATGTGGTCTTTTTGGAGCTACCAAAGTGTCCTCCTGACCTTCGTCTTGAGATTTCTGTTGTTTGTTAATTGCACTTGGTTTTTCATTATCTCTCTGTAGAAGGTCAGTGCAACCTAAGGCAACACTGGATCCCGCGGTGTTTATATACATAGGTTCTGTACCCCTCTACCTGCACGCCCACTGCTGTTTCAAAGCCCAAAGCATTGCACCTTGGGTTTTCCCATCATCAGAACATTCTCCCAAGTCAACGCTAGAGAAAATTATAACTATTGGGTTGCCCCCTTGCTGTAGGGAACCTCTGTACTCTGTGTACATACCCCTGGGATGTACACACTCACACACAATAAATCACTGATCAGGTCCCCAGACCACATCTTCTTGTCTGCTTTCCTGGGCCATTCCCAGTACCAACGTGTCGGGGTGGTCCTCTGGTAAGCAACCACTGGGGCGGAGTTGGGAGTCCTGGAGGTTTATTGGGAATAATGCTTCTTGAAACTGCGAGGGGAGGAAGCAGGAATGGGCAGGGAAAGACTTCACCCCACAGTGCAAACCTGAAACCTGCAGGAGGACACAGGGAAGGGAAACAGGTAGATAGAGATCCAGACTGAAAAGCCTACCTGAAGTCGTCTCCGACCTGATCGGAAGCGGTGGGACGAGGATGGCCCATTAGAAGAGGCCCCTACTGGGCAGCAATATCCAGCCGCTAGGGCCCTGGCACACTTCTTCACTCGCTGAATGCTGCCCGGGAGGAGCACGGCCTTGGCTCAAACACGGGCAGATTCTGAAGGCTCAGTAGTGGGGGGATCTCAGTAACTGGACTCCCCACAGTGGACCGGGCATGCTCTTCATGAAGGGACTTCCGGGAGGCGACCTCCATGGTTGCCACACCTGCAGTGGGGTATAGAAGAGGCTGAAGCTCCAGGTACACTTGTCTCTTTGGCCTTGTAGACTCCTTACCCTTAGGGTAGGAACAAAGCCAGCGGGACCCCCGAGAGTGCAGGGTTACACGGCTCTTGCCCTGGACCGAGGATATCACCATGTGGATGCAGCTCCACTTCTCCTTGGCTAAAGTTCCCAAACATCCACAGTCACTAGAGAACCACCCAAGATGGACAGAATGTGGTGGAAAGGAACTCTGAGCAGAAGACAGTGGTCTTAACTGACGGAAGTTTTAAAACATCTTAAAATTTGAGTGTTTTATAAAAACACATGAATCCATGAAACCTTTGCTTGAGTCCCTACCAAAGTCTTGGAAGAGGTCCTTGAAAGTAAGGAACCCTGAAGAATAAACCTCATTAGCTTCATGGTAAATCCATCCCTGCCCTAACAACTATCATTTCCATTCTGGGAAGTTCTGGTAACTTGAGGTTCTTCTTTTTAAAGATGGCCGCCGAGTCTCCCTGCCCCAGGGAACAGATGCCGTAGGTGGAGGCAGACCACCAAGATGACAATTCTTGGTTCTGAGTTTTTAATTATGGCCATGGTAGAGATAAAAAAAAAATTTTTTTTTAAGAGAAAAGCTTTCCAGTGGCCAAAATCTAGGCTTTTGAGCTTTAAAATCCCAATCCTTGAATGATTTAGAGGATACGGTTTATGCCTGTATATTTGGAAACAGAAACATACTGGATTCACTGAGCCATTTTCCAACACCTCGAAGTATTTGTTGCTTAAACATTCCACAGCCTGGAACCAGTGGCAGAGCAGGAGGGGTCAGCTGAAGGGAGGAGAGGAGAAGTAAGAGCGTTGGGTAGATAGTGCCATGTGATTCCAAGTAAGGGATCCTAGACCAGACCCCGAGGGGAAAAGGCCACAACCGAAACTCCAGATCCTTTTGGGGATTGGCTCCAAAGAGGACCTTAGCCTTGCTTCCAGAGATGAGCCCTGAGGGGGCAAGTCTCTGAGGATTTCCCCACAAGAGAGGGGAATATGCAAGAGAGGCAGAAGAGAGAAAGCTTCATGTTGGCAGGATGGAGACACCCCCTAGGGAGCCCCCACCACCAGCGGAACCACAGGACAAGCCAAATGTTTCAGAGCTTTCCAGAAGGGGTGAACAAGATAAGACCTAGAGAGATCTTAGCGTTGGGACAGGCACTTGTGCATCTGATCTAATGACCAAAGACCAGGTGGGAACAAGGGTGCCTTGAGACGTGTCCGTGGGGAAGCAGGAAGGCAGCAACTCTTGCCCTGGGTGCTCTGGGAGTCACGTGGATGGACATTAAGCCCCTGGGGAAGGTGTCTCAGGGGCTCGACTGTGTTGGGGTCCAAAACTGGCTGGAGACACCTCGAATGGCCCGAGATAAGGTTTCTGCCACCCATCAGAAGAACGAGAGCTCCACACAGACGCTGAATTAGAGAAAGACAAAGTTTTTACTTTTACGCACATAAGTTGGTGATCTGAGGTTTCATGTCCACCACACAGGATCAGACCAAGGATGACCTGAGACGGTCACAGATGTCCCCTGTGCAGTTTCTGCCTCATAATCAATGCGTAGCAGATCGTGGCAGGACACTTCCCGTCCCCCGCCCCCCAGCGCCCCGCCCGCCCCCCAGATTTGCTCAGCACTTCTCCACTGGCTCCCGGCTGTGGGAAGCTGACCTCATGGGCTGGAACACAACACGGGGCGTATTTGCCCTCTGGCTTCCAGTTGGGTTTGGCCCACGGGAGGCGCCAACCAACAGGAAATGGGAGGGGGCGGGAGGAAAGAATGCGGGGGTATTCATTCCCCGGCTTTGGCAAGGGCTCTGGTCTGGTGGCCCTCTCCCCAGGGGCATGGCTCTCACCAAAGTTCCAGTAAGTGCTCCCTCTCTTCACCCCTGCAGGCCTGTGTGTGGCAAGGGCTTTCCTGCCCTTGCTGGCCCTGGGACGCTTCACTCTCCCACCCTGCTGTCCCTCAACCCCGTGCACACCCTTGTAAATAGTCCCCTTCCTTATGCTCCTGTGAATCACCTCTTTGAAGAGTGCCATCTGTTTCCTGCCGGGGCCCTGGATGCTGCAGCTCCTGTTAGAAGCACTTTCAGTTTGAGAATCGGGTCTGGGGTTCCTGTGCAGTCCAAGGGAGTCAGCCGTCCTCTCTGAGCCTCAGTCCTTTCATCTGGTAAATGAGAATATAATACTCCAGCCTTTCCTCCTTCCAAGGGATATTGTGAGAAGTCAGAGTGTAGGTGAAAATACTCCGGGAAAGAGTAACACAGTAACTATTAATAGAATGATTAAAAGTGATAAGAGAGGGTTGCCTGGGCGACTCCGTCGGTTGAGCATCTGACTCTTGGTTTTGGCTCAGTTCATGATCTCAGGGGTCGTGGGATCGAGCCCCGAGTCAGGCCCTGCGCTCAGCAGGGAGTCTGCTTGAGACTCTCTCCCTCTGCCCCCCCCACCTCTCTCTCTCTTTCTCTCAAATAAATAAAAACAAATCTTTAGAAAAACTAATAAAAGAAAGTGATAGTAGCAGTAAGTTTCCTGCCCATCGTTCTCCTCCGGTCTGTCGCTTCTCTCCAGCACCGAAGCAGTGACTCCGTCTTGGGTGCCAGCAAAGCTGCTGTCCTTTGTTGTGAAGCCCTGTGCTGCAGAAAGGTGACACTTTGTGACCAGACACAGCGCACCGCTCTCAGAGCCGCCGTCACCGGGTGTAGACGAATGACCACAGTGGGCCCTGGGCTGTGCCGCCCCCTTCTGAGCTCTGTCTCCTGCCCTTGCATCCTCTGGCCGTGTTTGCTGGGAACTAGTCCAGCCCCCCCCACCCCCCGCCCCCGGCTCGCTGAAGCCACGTGGGCACCAGGGTCCCTCCTGTGGGAGCAGATGGGGGGCCGGGCCTGACGCAGTGAGAGCCGGTGGGAGTTGAGACTGCTCCAAGCTCCCTCCGTCGGAAAGAGAGTTGCCAACGGCGACTTCCCACCCAGGTGGGCTGTGAGTGCCGAGCCCGAGGACTGCTGGGGGGATGCTTCCCATGTCCTGCATCCATTTCAAAACAGGAGTGTGTTCCTTGGCTTCTTCCACCCTTCCCCCCAGGCTCTTCTCCATCGGGTATTTTCAGTGTCCTTTTTCACAAAGTCCAACCCCTCCACCCAGCCTGACCCGGCAGGGACACCAGGATCAGCAAGGCCAATAGTGGCCTCCGCATGATCAAGAGATCTCAGACCCGAGTTCTTTAAAATCCGAAGTGTCAATATTTCTGGAGCCGTAGAGAGAAGTACCACGAAGCAGTTTAGGACTGTGTTCTGCTGCATTAAGCAAAAACCCGCCGAGAGTGGATTATTCAAAGAGGTTTATTTTTTTTTCTTTTTCCCTTTTCTATTTGTAAAAAGATCTAGGGGCAGGTAGCCCTGGAGAGTTGCAGCTACTCAAGAAGGTGTTCTTGGGGCACCCGGGTGGCTCAGTCGGTTAAGCATCTGCCTTCAGCTCAGGGTCATGATCCTGGAGTCCAAGGACAGAGCTGGGTCTCAGTCTTCCTGCTCAGCGGGGAGTCTGCTTCTTCCTCGACATCTGCCCCTCCCCCTTTGCTTGTGCTCTCCCTCTAAAATACATATTTATATTTTACATATTTTGTTTATTTTATATTAATATATTCAATGTATTTTATATTTAATATATTACACACACACACACACACACACATAGTGTTCTGATGGCAGCTCACCTCCAGGTAACCACCCCATTTGCAGCTGAGACAGAAAGAAGAGGGCGGGGCCAAGGGCAAAGGGCTAAATGAAGATCCCATCAGATCTACTTCGACCCCAGACTCTCGGCCAGGACATCCCTAGCACATGTGGGTTACATGGGCTTCTAGGGTCTAGCCTGGGAATCTAAACCTCATTAATTCCATGGCGCCCATGGGAAAGTCTGTTCTGATCTCCAACACTGAGATCCAGTCGAGCTGCTGGACATGGACCAAAGTTACCCTGGGAAATGCCTGGGTTGACTGTAATCAGATGTGTCAAATCCGGCAGTGAGGCTGGGCTTGGAGAGCTGGAGGGGGTGGGGCGGGAGAGGGACAGGAAGGGAAAGAAACGTAGGTGGCACAGCAGTAGGACAACACTGGGAAAAGGCGGGGAGGGGGGACTGCAGCGCACGTGGCTACATGCTGTCGCCGTCACCAGACAGCCCAGAAGCCCAGGCTTCCCCGAGCTCATGTCTGTCAAGAGACTCCTCACTGAGCATTCCTTTCTCTGGCTCTATTTAGTGGAAAACCATGTCTGTGAGGAGGGGGCCTTCTCCTCAGAAGCAGCTACGGGGGCAGGAGTGTGAGACTGAGGCCTTCCGGAGGCTTCCGGATTTAAACCAATCCCACAGACATGCGACAGAGTTGCCTATAGAGAACTGTATTATAGCCAAGTGCCAGGGTATATATTTATCTGTGCCTGAGGTTCTCATCTCTTTTTAAAGGAAAAGCCGCACATTTGGCTAAAAGACAAAGTGGAAAAAATGTACTCTTGAACAAATATTCAGGATGGTTGCTCAGACTGTTTGAAATGATGAACTGTGTGGAAAAAAAAAAAGTGCCTGTGGCAAATTGTTAGCGGGCTATATTTGGGGGTCCAAATCCAGGGCCCCCGCCAACTGAGTTCACCCAGCCCGAGTGTTTTTCCATGTCTATTTATAACTCTCCACACATTCACACACAAAAAATGCAGTGGACATTCGACTTCGTTTCTGGATGACTAAAATGTTCTAAATGTATCCGATTACAGCACGTGAGAACCTTTGGCACGGCCTGCGATTAGCCTTACTTACTGGAGAAGGGATTAATCAATGTGCAGGAAACAACGAAACAGGATCCTTTGGGAATCTGAAAGTATGAAAACAACTTTTGCTTTATTTCTCTTTTAAAAACATAATTGACTTCCACAAAACTTGATTGCGCTCCAACCATGTGAGCGGCTAACTTAAGACCTGCATATGAGGAAGGCACAGTCTCTGGTCCCAAGGAAATTTCTGGGGAGGTACAGGTACTGGAACAAAACACATTCAAAGGAGGCTCGGTGCCTTCCCGGAACTGTGGACAAAGCTACTGTGCACACCGAAGAGGGAGTGAATGTAATGCGCAGTCGACGTTTCCCAGGATCCACTCCTCCGGCTCCCTTTGTAGGGACATAGGGTTCGGGGCAAGTATGGCGGATGTGGCACACATGACCTGGCTTAGCCAATCAGAGCTCTCCATACCCCTGGGCACAGTGATTGGCTCGGGAGCGACCATGCTCTCTAAGCTAGACCAATCAGAGTGAAGATCAAGCCTTTGGCTGGGAAAGCGACAACAAAGACTCTCCTCTTTCTGTTGGATTTGAAGGAGGAAGTCGCCAGGTGCTGCGGGAAGCTGTTTTGTACCTGCGAAGTGAGTCAGCCTTCAGACGGGATTGACTGCAGGAGGCAAATGAAGAGACAAAAATAAACTAGTCCCTGAATCACCAGGATATTGTTTACCTCACACCGTTTTTATTCTTGATTTTTCAGTCACAGGAAGCAATAACTTCCTCCCACTGTTAACGTCAGTGTGAGTTGGGTGGTTTTGAACTTCCAGTCAAAAGATCCTTAACTCACATAGGATAAATTAGGATGTACTTCATGGAGGAGGTGGCATATAAGCTAAAACTTATAGAGATAAGCAGGACTGGGACCAGTGAGGTGGGAGAGTGCAGGGATGATCCCAGCGGCTGAAAGGCTGCATGTGGCTGGATGAAGGATGAGCCCTGTTCCAACTGCGCTGACCCTGGAAAATTGGGCTGGCTCAGGTCATGAGGAGCAGTGAAGGACACACTAAGGAATTTCCTCTCAATATTGTAGGCACTGCCTGTGTGGGGGCGAGGGGAGGTGGTTCCCTGCTTTCTCAAACCGCCTCCCAGGTACCAGCTGTTCGTTCATTACATCAGCATTTGCTGTTGGGAGGACTGAGGGTCAAACTTGATAGCAAATGTGAGACAAAACAGAGAATGTTCCACTGAAAAATCAAAGACTGTATTTGTTTCCGAGGGCTGTAGTAACCAATTACCACAAACTGGGAAGCTTAAAACAACAACAGTGTAAGTCTCTCACAGTCTAGAAGCTGGAAGTCCAAAATCAAGATGTCAACAGCGTCATACTTCTCAGAAAGCTCCAGGGGAGGATCCTTCTTGCCTCCTCTAGCTTCCGGTGGCCCAGATGTCACCTGCTGTGGCAGTTTTACTCTGGTCTCCGCTTCTGTCTTTACACGGTCTTCTGCCCTCCATCTCTCTGTCCTCTCTTCTTCCTCCAAGGACACCAGTCACCGGATTTAGAGCCCACCCAAATTCCATCTTGAGATACTTAACTAATTACATCTATAAAGACCCTATTTCCAAATAAGGTCTTATTCTGAGGGTCCAGCTGGCATGAACTGAGGTGGGGGCGGGGACATCACTCAACCCACCGCACTGACCAAAACCCAAAGCCAACTTACGCTCCATGATTTATGCCACCTAAACCATGGGTCCCCGTCCTGATGGCTGTGCTGGGGCCAATGGTGCCCATTGCTGGACCCTCAGGCCTCCTGTGAGCCGGTCCAGGTGTGCCCCCTTAATAATTAGAAGAATTTATTGAAAACTCACGATGTAAGATTACGGCACTAAAAGCCCGACCTTCGACTGTAGGTACTCCTGTTGGCTGCTGACAGGGCAAGGTTGTACTTAACAAGTATGAGTGAGGAAAATAACAAAGGAGGGGCTTGGCAGGAAGGCGTTATAACCCCACTGTACAGATGCGGCTCAAATAAGCAGAGCGACTTGCTCAGAGGGGAAGGGACAGTGCCGAGCGGCAAGGACACTCTAACTCCAAACTCGTGTTTGTAATCTCTCTTGCTACTTTCTTGGCTCAAAACAAAAGTAAAGAGGCAGCAGGAAAGTTTGGTAAATAACCTCGACTCTCGCTATACTGATGGCCGAGTCAAGGGAGAGAAAGGGAAAGCCACTGAGCAGTACATTTGAAACCCTGAGCTCCATCTCTGAATTTGCAGTTTTTACTGTCATGCACCTTTAGTGGCATCGTGCTGGGAGGAGCAAGCCCCCAGGAGATGATCTGATGCTATCAGGACATGGTGTTTCTCGGCTGACTCACAGCCCGACAGTAGTGGGGGGCAGTGAACGGGAAAGACTCTTAGGGGGGCATCGTTCAGTTTCTAAATATAAAAAAATCAGCGACTCAACTTTTGACAGGGACCCAGGAGAGGGACTTTGGAGAGAGTCATTGTAGATTATTCTCAGAATCCAATAGGCTAATGTGGTTTTAGGGCTCAAAAGGCCAGTTGGGACGTGATTTCTTAGGGCTTCGGAAAGAAACCGGAATATATTGTCCTCTGGTGCATTAGCGCCTGGCATTCTGTGTGCATTTCTGGTGGTTTGATGTCAAGAAGGCTACTGCAACTCCTCATTTGTTGAACTGCTAGGGGCTAATATCTTCATATGAGTGAATTTTCCAGGTAATTGAAGATTAAGCCATTGAGAACGAAACCATTAGAATTTTCACCATTTGGGGAGGACCCTTTCCAAATGGTACCACACATCTTCACACCTTCTCAGATAGGCAATGAGAGGATGACTGGGGGTCCCTGGTAGGAGCGTCACTTCTCTTTCTGCCACGTATAGCGGTGCTACCAGCAGCAGGAAAGCAGAGTGGACTGTCTGGGCCCTTGATCGGGCTGCCCTAGGTTTGAATCCCAGCTGCGCTACCCACCAGCTGTGCGATCTTACAGAAGTGACCTAACCTCTCAGCCATTTTCCTCATACATAAGGTGGAAATAATAACTCTCGCCTCTTGGGGATTAAATGAGATCATGTATGTACCTGATATATAAAAGCTTTTAGGAGCATACTTGACAAATAGAATGTGCTCATACCGTTAGCATCATCAACGACGCACAAAAAAGTTAGCTATTCCTATGGCCCTTACACTGACTAGGCCAGCACTGTTGTTTTCGCTGAGTTTTATGTCTGCTTTGTGTTTTGTTTTGTTTTTTTCTGTTTTCCTGCAGCAGCGAGGTGATCTGATTACTTCCTTACTGCCAGACCTTCCTCTCTGCTGAGGGTGCTTGTCCCCAGTCACCTTCCTCGTTCCATTCATTCATTAACATCCACTGGTGACAAAATACAATGTAGGAAATAATTGCCAAGAAAAAGTTCCAGATGCGGTGTTTTGAGAACTGAAGGAGAAGGGATGAAGAAATAAAGAACAGATGAGTGTGAAGGAATTGGTAAGGGCAAAAGAGCAGGAGAATGACAGAGGACATTCCATAAGCCCGAGAGACCCCTCCCCAGGCACACCCCTAATTTGCATTGTCATCAAACAGCAGCATACAGCATCATAGAGTTTGCTTTTGGCATGAGTGCAAGGTTTCAAAAAGAATCTCAGAGGTCCTCCGAGGTCATGTCCTTCAGGATGCAGTTATGTAAACTTTGGTGCCTCAAATTCAACAGATGCAAAATGCTAAATGTATCCCATTCACAGCCAAAACAGCCCGTCCTCCTTACACGCCCATTTTGCTTGTTGGCAATATATGCAGCAACACTGTTGGAAATCTGGGGGATGTTAGGAATCTACGCCGACACTTGCCTCCCACCGCCAGTTATCCCAGACCTTCTTCTCTTTGATCACTCCTCTGTCCTGTCCATTTCCGTTCCTCACCTCTGGTCAGGGGTCCTTTGATTCTTCGCTTAAACTTGGCTCATTCCTGGGGCGCCTGGGTGGCTCAGTTGGTGAGTATCTGGCTGCTGATTTTGGCTCAGGTCACGATCTCAGGGTCGTGGGATGGAGCTCCATTTCGGGCTCTGCGCTTAGCCCAGAGTCTGCTTGTCCCTCTCCCTCTGCTTCTCTCCCCACCTCCAAGTAAATAAATAAAATCTTAAAACAACAACAACAACTTGGCTCATTCCTTCTAATGGATGCAATGTCCTAATGGATCCTTTAGGGAGGAGGGATCCAGAGGATGGGACCAAAGCATCGAAGTTGCAGAAAAGAATGAGGTCTGGGAAAGGTTGATACACTTGACAATAAAGAGGTCACTCTTTTTGGTTGTGATCTACTTTGCTAGTTTTAGACTACAGTGCAGGTGAATCGGCATCATACGGAAATATCCACGTACGGAGCCACAGAGACTTGCCCTCAGCATGAGCTTCAGATCTGAAAGGATGAGTCTCCAGCTCATACCTTTGATTTTGCAGAAATGGAAATTGGGCCCAAAGAACTAAGTGTCTTGCCCAGGAGAGTGACAGAGCAGAGTCTAGAATCTCAGGGTCCCTGAGTCCCACCAAATTTTTTTTCCCCACTAAATCCGTGGTTCTCAGCATGGATTCATATTAGAATCACCTGAAAAGCTTAAAAAAAATACCTATGTCTGGCTTTCCCTCAGAGATTCGAAAGAGCTCAAACCTCTTTTTTTTCCTTTATTTTTTTAAAAGATTTTATTTATTTATTTGACAGAGAGAGATCATAAGTAGGCAGAGAGGCAGGCAGAGAGAGAGAGAGGGAAGCAGACTCCCCGCTGAGCAGAGAGCCTGATGCGGGGCTCGATCCCAGGACCCTGAGATCATGACCCAAGCCAAAGGCAGAGGCTTCAACCCACTGAGCCACACAGGCGCCCCTTTTTCCTCTATTTTTAACTTCAGTGGAGAACAACTGGGTAAGGGCTCGACTTACCCTTTTCCTGGTTGAGCTTTCTACCCTCTGATTCAGGTCCTTGAAGGGAAGTAAAGGAAATAATGACATTTCAATTCGCATAAAAAGCAGCATGGAGTTGATGAATCAGAAAACATTCAAACCAAAATGACATTAGAGATAGAATAGTCCCGTGGCTTTAAAAAAAAAAAAAAAAAAACTTGGCTGTGGATCCCTGTCTCCAAGTGAATTCTTCAGAGACGGCTCGCTATTTCAGCAGTTAAGGCTGGAAACTCATTGGCTTGCTGTGGACATGGGGGACACAGCACTGGGGACAGCCAGGAGAGCCCAGGAAGGCCCCCGGTTGCAGGCATGAGTTGGGTCCGGTTGGCAGTGCTCTTCGGGGTCAGCACCCAAGTGTCCCTGCTCACCAGTCTGGGAAGCCAGAGATCCTTGGGGAGAAATCTGCTATAGGAAGGGCCTGGAAAGCATGGTTCTTCCATTCTCGTGGGTTTGAGGTTGTAAAACGTGCTGTGGATTTTTTTTTAATTATTTGAGAGAGAGAGAGAGAGGGAGCGCGTGCAAGCAAGCACAGGGGTGGCGAGGGGCAGAAGGAGAGAGGGAGAGAGAGAGAGCGAGAATCTCACGCAGACTCCCCGCAGATCACGGAGCCCCACAACGCGGGGCTCAATCTCACGACCCTGAGATCATGACCTGAGCTGAAATCAGGAGTAGGACCCTCAACTGACCGAGCCAGCCAGGCCCCTCGCACTGTCGAGTTCATCACAGCTCTGCGGGGCCCAAACCAGTATATGCTCACATCCACAATTTAAGAAAACTTAATGGAGAGTAGCAAACATTTCTCTGTACAGCTAATTACATGTGACTGTCTATTTTATTTAAGCATATCTCAACTTTTTCTGTCTATAGTCAACGTTTTTACTTAAGCACATCCCGACCCTGGAGATTTTTATGAATTGCTGTGGGCAGGGACTCCCAACACCCGGATGACACATGACCTTCATAACCTGAACTTGATGACGACCTTCAGAACTGACCGGTGTTTCAAGATCATATATCTGCATTTCCTATTCGGTTAAACTCCTAGTTTGATTTTTTTCCCTCTCCATTGAATGACCTATTACTGGAATTAAAACAATTTTCTTGGGAATCAGTCTTAGGATATGAAATCTATCAGCTTATGATAGATGGTTGCTTGAGAGCCTGAGAAAAAGTTACCCTCCCCAACGGAGCAAGGTTAGCTTAGAAAAATCTAAGCTACATTCAGAGAGATCTGGCAATTCCAGCTGCATTTTAATGCCTTGGTAGATGACAGGTAGTGTTCGGCCTATAAATAGTTCTGTCTCCGCATGGCAGTTAGTGTAACATTCCAAAGATGTTTTTTTTTTTTTATTTAAATTCAACTAATTAACATATAGTGTATTATTAGTTTCAGAGGTAGAGTTCGGTGATTCATCGGTCTTATATAACACCCAGTGCTCATCACATCACGTGTCCTCCTTAATGTCCTGCACTCAGTTACCCCAGCCCCCACCCACCTCCCCTCCAACAACCCTCAGTTTGTTTCCTATGATTAAGGGTCTCTTACGGTTGGTCGCCCCAAAGATGTTTTCGATGAGATTCGGGATCCACGCTGAAGGCTCTGCAATGTGGGATGGCCCCGACCCAGAGAACCCAGCTGGCCGGCTGCGGGAATCTGGCCCGGGAAGGATTGCATGTGCTCCCAGCCAGGTGGAGACCATCAGGCCACTAGGAACCACCCCCTGGGCCCGGAGGGTCCAATGACTATGCTTTCATTTTTGGCATTACTTGCAAGATGCATCCTCTCAGCGTGGTAAATTACGTAAGAAAATATTAGGGAAATATGGAACTTGAAGAAGGAGTCAAGGGAAGGAGCTTGGAGTTTCTGCAATTTGGGCAGGTGGGTGTGCGGAGTCATTACCTTTGAGGTACGTCCTTAGTCTGTGGCTACAGCTTGCTGGAACTGAGGACATGTCAGAGAGAGTGACATCATGTGTGTCGTGGGGCCGAGGGATGAACAATTTTTCAATGCATTTTTCTACCGAGTGTGTTTTTGGTTGTTAAGATCCCGAGTGGAAAGTCTAGGAAATCACAAAATTGCAAAGGAAATGAAACCCCACTATACAGATCACACAACCCCATCGCTCTTGAGCAAAAATCTCCTCCTGCCCTTCGATGCCGGGGAGAGCGAGCACCCTTTCCAAGACCTAACGGAGCGGAGAGCAAGATGAGCTACTGCCGCTTTCTTTCGGACTAGAATGGTTGGAGGGGGCATATGACTTATTTCCACTTTCAGGGGTTGGCCCGAAGGGACTGGAGTCTGAGAGGATGTAGAGTCTTTTTAATCTGCAAGAGGGACCAGCTTAATGAAAGCGGGGTTGCCATTGCGAAATTAGACGCAAGGTTTGAGAATTAGTTCTGACCTAGTGATACAGTCATAAATAAACTATTAATAGCATGACTTCCATTTTGTTCGGTAACTTTATATCTCTCAACAGAAAGGTCACATTGTTTTGCTCTCCAGTTGCACGAAGCAAAGTTCTGGGGTTCTCTCCATAGACCCACAGGGGTTTCTGCGAGATGATGAGAACTGGTTTTTTGGGCTTTTTCCAGGCAGAATTCTCGATAGTGTGTATCTTGGATAATTCTTAACCATCATTTAGAGCCACCACCTTGGCCATTTTGTGGGGACATCTAAATCTATACATGAAGAGCAAATGGCCCCAGGGTTGAGAGAAAATCCTCCACTATATGGGGCTGCATGAACCGAATCTGACCACTTGACATTTTGAGTCTAAAGAATCTTTCAGTTTCTCCAATTCTGGCAGGAACAGGAGAACATCTTGGATGTTTCTAAAATTCAATGACCTCTTGAATTCATTCCACTTGAAGGAATAGTTAAATTTCTGGACCTCAGTTTTTCAAGACTTTCCAGAATGGACACATGCCGTCAGCTCCCCCTACAGGTCTGAGTCTTTCCTGCCAGGAAATTCCTGGAGGTGCACCCTCAAAATGGATTCTGGAGAGAATCTAAATTGGGTCCCATGGATGGAAAGCTTCAGCTGCTGATAACTGACCCACCTTTCTGCTGGGAGATGCACGTTCCAGGAAGGCACCTAGGTCTGATCTTACAAGTGCATAACACGCCGCAGGAAAACACAGAGACAAACGGGAATTCCGGGGCCCCTGTAGTGGGTTCCTTGCACAACATGAATTTCTTAATACTCTATTCTCTCTCTCCTTTGTAAGCACCGTGGCCTTTTGATGGATTCAGTTCAGATAAAATTCCCTCTGTAAGAACACACATTGTTTCTGTGTTGTGTGAAGTCCACACATTGTTTCTCAAAAAGTGTTGGACTGTCCCGAATTTTACAGTTTGCTGGTTGTTCATTCATTCATTCTTTCAGTCATTCACTCAACAAATATTGTGGTACGCATTGTGATACATGCCTGATATGTGACAGATCTTGTTTTGGGCACCCTGGATGAAGAAAGGACCAAGAGAGATTAAAGCCCTATGTTTAGGGGGCTTAAGTACCAGAGGGCAAGACACATAATAAACAAGTATATGAACAAATAAATAATATGATTTCATGGGGAGGTGGTGCTATAAAGGGAAATAAAGCAGGCTAAAAATTGGAATGACTGGTAGGGTATACTTGTTTTGAGAGAGTTGGTCAAGGTCGGTTCAATCAGAAAGTTGGAGAGTGGGACAGTAGTCCATGCCAACATGTGGGCAAGGAGCGCTGTCAAGAGAACAAAAGCAAGTGCAAGAGCCCTGGGGCAGAAATGAGCTTGTGTGGTCCAGGAACAGCAGGAAGGCCCTTGAGCCTAGAACGGAGAGACTTTAAGGAGGCAGTGATATAAGAGATCCAAGAAGTAGGCAGGGTCCTCAGGGGAGATCTTCTGGAATATGGCAGGGAGTTTGGCTTTTATGATGACGTGAGCAGCCATTGGAGCTCTCTGAGGACAGGCATGATGTGATTGGCTTTGTGGCTTTAAAGCTTCACTGTGTGGAGAAAAGACTCAAGGGGCACGCGTGTGGAGACGGAACGTAGTCGGGTGGCCGTTGCAGAACCCCAAGTGAGAGGTGATGGTAGCTTGGTGGGAGTCATCGCAGGGTAAGAAGTAGACAAATTCTGCATATATTTTGAGGGTCGAGCCATGGGACTTGCCAGTGAACTGGAGGGAGGAAGTGAGAAAAAGAAAGACATCAGTAGGACTCCTGGGTATTTGGCCCCCAGGGAACTGGAAAATGAACCGAGGCCAGGGAGACCGGGGGAGGAACGAGTCTGAGTGGGTGGGCAGGACCGGGAGCTCTGCTTGGACAAGCGAAGTTGCAGAAACTTGTTAGTCACCATGTGGAGACGGGGCGCAGGCTGGCTCCCAGCTCTCAGCTGGCTCTGAGAGTCTGCGGCACGCGCGTGACACAGGAACACCCCGGGGCAAGTATTTATGGAGAGAGGAGCCCCGCTCCGTGAGATGTTGTGACATTGCCTTGTCGGTCTGCTCCTTTCCTGGGTCTCGGCTTCCTCATTTGTCAAACGACGGGTTGGCTGGCCTCTCAGGGGTCTTTTCCGCTTGGCAAGTACAAAACCGAACATTAGCAGTTCAACTCATGGGGCAGCAGCAGGCTGAGCCTGCTGTCATTGGGACTTAAGACCAAAGTGAGGTGTGAGACCCGAAGAAGACTGGCAGCTTAGCTTAAGAATTAGAATTGGAAATGCACCGTTGCAAAGCAATCATACTGTTGCCTGTTTCGAAAGAAGGGGTGTTGGGGAAGGAAACACTTCGGCAGCAGAGGACGAACTTGCTCAAGGCCACTCAGCATACACGGGGTGGGGGGTAAACCGGATCTGCGGGGAAGGGCAGTGGTGAGTACCGGCCCCCTTATCGCCGTGACCCGTAGATGGCACTGGCGTCAGCTGGGAGCACTGCAAATCGGGAAAGAACGCGTCCATCGAGGACTTGGTTTTGTCCTTTGCTTTCCTCTTTTGGATACTGGCCTAATTTGCCTGGGGCATTTTTCAGTTTATTTTATTTTGTCTCTCATTTTTCCAGCAGTAGCGCTCAGCGGAGAAAGACAGCAAGCTTTTGTATCTCGCCTCCTGGATTTATCAGGCGCTCCCACCCTTCTCACCACCTCATCCGTTGGCCAGAACAGCCCTGGGGGCTGGGAAGGTCATTACCTAATCCTGTTTCAGAGATGGAGAAAGCGAGGGGCCCAGAGGGGCCAAGAGCTGAGGCCCTGGTTCCGACCACACAGATAAGACAGGGGCTGAACTCACTCTCAAGTCCAGGTCTTACGAATCCCCAACTCTTTCCTCTTTCCGTCACTCCATCCAACGTTCCAAACCAAGAGGCCCGAACAGATCACTGGGCCAAGTTCTTGGACACAATGGATTCTTTAGGTGCTTTCATTTTTGGACTGGAATGTGATTTTAAATGACCTTGGTTTAGTTTTTCATGTTACTTTATTAAGCTTCTATTACTTATATTGCTAAAGAGGGAGGCCTGTGACACATCGGACAGTGTGTTTTCAAAGCACTTCAGATGGAACCATTAGGCGGTGAGCCCCGTTTAGAAGGACTGGCTTTCTCTCTTACAGTGGTCCTCGGCAAAAGGGAAGACGATCACGGCAGTCTCATCAGTAGAAGGATGATTCAAATCTAAGTTGGAGCATTTCAGCACAGAGGACTGTGGGATGAGGCAGCCAGGGGATTCGGGTCCAGAAGAGGCTTGTAATTGGTTGCAGTTAGTATTGCCACCCAACAAATTATCCATCCCCTCTCCCCCCAACAAATAAAGATGAAAAGGATGGTCCCACTACTCTCACAGATTCTGTGGTCCGATGCTTGGACAACGCAGTGGGATGGTGGCCTGGTGACGTCTGGGCAGATTTCAGGGCTGGAGGGGACTCAGCAGCTGGGGCGGGAAGCCCTTGAGACATTTTATTGACCGGTTTGGTGGTTGACTGGCCATTGGTGGAGCCTCAGCTGGAGCAGTTGATTGGAAGAGCGTCGTGTGGTCTTTCCACATGTTTGGGCTTCCTCACGGTGGGGAGACTTCTTACATGGACACTCATGGCTCCAAAAGCGAGTGTCCCAGAAAGCAAGGAAGACACCGCAGTGCCTTTTGAAATTAACCTCAGAAGTCAGGCGTCGTCACTTTTGCACATTCTGTTGGTTACAGGCCTTCGTAGAGTCGAAGGTAAGGGCATAGACCCTGCCTCTTGACAGAAGGGTGGCAAGGTCCCATTGTAGGAAAACATGCAATGGAAGGCAGTGTTGCAGCCATCTTTGGAAAATATCATCTGCCATTCTAGCGGGGATACGTTACCTCTGTGTTTTTCCAACAGTGGTGAAGGGACCTGCCCGTCGACCAAACACCACTGGAGTGTGGCTCGGGATATGGCTTATGGCCAGTTACTACTGTCTGGATTTGAATCTTCTCCCCCAACCAACCAACGAACCAAGCCAGGAACCAATCCAGGAACAACCTAGCTAAAGCAACACCTGGTAAGTGGCAGATACTGGGCTAAGAGACAAGGATACAATGGTCAATCAAACAGATCGCTATCCTCAAAGAGCTCCTGGATCTTGAGCTAGTGTACATAAAGCTAGCTGGAGTAGAAGTTTAAAGATTTTACTTATTTGACAGAGAGAGCACAAGCACAAATAGGGGGAGCAGCAGGCAGAGGGAGAGGGAGAAGCAGGCTCCCCGCCAAGCAGGGAGCCGGATGCTGGGCTCAATCCCAGGACCCTGTGATCAGGACCCCAGCTGAAGGCAGACGTTTAACTGACTGTGCACTCAGGTGCCCCTGGGGTAGAAGTATGTAAGCATGTATTATTAATATATAATGTACTATTTGTTTCAGGGGTACATTCATCTGTGATTCATTAGTCTTACATAACTCACAGCACTCACCATAGCACATACCCTCCCCAAAGCCCATTACCCTCCCTCTCACCCCTCTCCCCTCCAGCAGTTTGTTTCCTGAGATTAAGAGTCTCTTACGGTTTGTCTCCCTCTCTGGTTTTATCCCACTTCATTTTTTCCTCTCTTCCCCCGTGATCCTCTATCTTGTTTCTCAAATTCCTCATATCAGAGAGATCAGATGATGATTGTCTTTCTCTGATTGATTTATTTCGCTTAGCATAATACCCTCTAGTTCCATCCAGGTTGTTGCAAATGGCAAGATTTCATTTTTTGATGGCTGCATAATATTCCATTGTGTATATTTACCACACCTTCTTTATCCATTCATCTGCTGATGGACATCTAGGCTCTTTCCACAGTTTGGCCATTGTGGACACTGTTGCTATAATCATTGGGGTGCATGTGCCTGGGGCAGAAGTGTAAACAACAGATTCCTATCTTCCTTCCCCCATTCTAATTCAGTCAGTTCCAGTTGGCCCCTAGGACTCTCTGCATTGTGACGAGCCCCTGGGTGGTTCTGGAACAACAGGTCTGAGGAGGGCACTTTGAGACACAGGCCCCAGAGGCCTCTGTGCTATCCAGCTAGCCACAGCTGGCCCAGCCTCTCCAGAAGAGTCTGGAGTCCGGGGGGGAGCTGGGGCCTCTACCTTGGACCCTCTCCCAGTCCTGGGTGCAATGGCTGCTCCTTACAACTGTTCTTCCTATGTTCTTTCGAGTTTTCTTCACTTCTTTTTAGCCAATCCTTTGTCATTTCAATCTCCTGTTACAGTTAATGACTCTTTCTATTAAACTTGGCCTGTTCAAATTACTATGTGATTCCTCCACCACTGTCCAACAAATATTCACACGCTTTTTCTCGATCTTTATGAGAAGAATATACTTTCCTTCCCCATTGCTGTTGGCCATGTGACCTGCTTTGGCCAATGGGTATGAGCAGAAAGGACCGGCCCAGGCCTTAGGAGGCACCATCTGTTTCTCCTCGCCCCAAGGATCAATCACCATTCCTCCAGCCTGGTCCCCCCCCGAGATTGTCCAACCAATCCACAGACCTGCGAGCTTGAGGCTAAGTTATTAATGTTTTAAACCTCCACACTTGAGGAGGGGAGAGGGAGGGAATTGTTACACGGCATTATTGTGGCAAAATTTGATCAATATACTATCTCAGGGGTAGCTGCTGCGAACACGACACTGGAGACTCGAGGAGAGGGAAAGAGCCAGGCGGGCCTTCAGGAGATTGGTCGCTATCCTAGGAGTGGCCAACGGTACTGCCACATTCCAGTATTAGAATCATTTCTTTTTTCTTCCTGACATCATAAGATGTTCAGCAAATTTTTCAACAAATAGAACTAGAACAGCTGGCCTTCCACATGTAAAAAATGAATATAGACACACGCCTTACATCTTTCACAAAAATTAACTTGAAACAGATCATAGACTTGAATATAAAATGCAAGACTATAAGCCTTCTAGAAAATAACCTAAGAGAAAAATCTAGATGACCTTGGGTATGTGATGACTCTTTAGATACAACACCAAAAGCATGATCCATGAAAGAGAAAAGTGATACATTGGACTTCACTGAAATTTAAAGTTTCTGCTCTGCGAAAGACACTGTTGAGGGGCAGGAAAGATAGGGGGCGCCTGGCTGGCTCAGGCAGAAGAGCACACAACTCTTGTCTTAGGGACGTGAGTTCAAGGCCCAAGTTGGGAGACAGTTCAACGGTTTCTTACAAAGCTAAATATAGACTTACTGTGAGATCTAGCAATCATGATCCTTGGTGTTTACCTAAAGGAGCCAAAACTTATTAGGTCCACATGAAAACCTGTACATGAATATATATAGCAGCTTTATTCATAATTAGCAAAACTCGGGAGCAACCAAGATGTCCTTCAGTAGGTGAATGAATAAACTAGTATGTCCATACCACAGAATATTATTCGGCCATGAAAGAAGTAAGCTATCAAGTCACAGAAAGATACAGAAGAACCTTAACCACAATAAAAGCTTAATGCTTACATTGCTACATTATGGAGGCCAATCTGAAAAGGTTACATAGGATGTGGTTCTAACTCTAAGTCACTCTGGAAAAGACAAACAAAACTCTAGAGACACTAGACAGATCTGTGCTCACTGGAGGAGGGGGAGGATGTGGAAGGAGGGATGAATGGGGAAAGGGGGATGAATAGGAGCATATAGGGGTTTTCAGGGTGACGACGCTATTTCATAAGAGACTGTAATCGTGGATATAAGACATGATGCGTCTGACCAACTCACAAAACGCTACAATACATGCGGTAAATCCTGGCGTAGACCTGGAGTTTCAGTTCATAACAATGTACCGCTGTTGGTTCGTCAGCTCTAACAAATACCAGGCTAACCTAAGATGCTGCCAGAAGGGGCGACTCTGTGCAGAAGGAGGGGCAGGGTACGGCACTTGGTACTTTTGGTGTACATTTTGCTGTACATCTCAAACTGCTCTAAAATAGGAAGTCTGGGGGTGCCTGGGTGGCTCGGTCGGTTAAGTGTCTGTCTTCAGCTCAGGTCATGATCCCAGGGTCCTGGGATCAAGCCCCGCATCGGGCTCCCTGCTTAGCCTAGAATCTGCTTCTCCCTCTCCCTCTGCTACGCCCCCTGCCTGTGCTCTCCCCCTCTCTGCGCCAAATAAATAAAATCTTTTGAAAAAATTTAAAATATGAAGTCTGGTTTTTTTTTTCAGTCTTGAAAGGAAAAATAAAAACTCAGTATCGTCGATTTTAGAATTTTAGGTTCCTCTCCCCCCACAATTCTGCGCAGTGTATTGGATGATTTCTTTTCATTTTTACAGTGGCTCAAAATGAAAACAATGCACACTTCATGTTTTAGTTTTTATTTTTTTTAAAAGGTTTACTTATTTTTAGAGAGAGAGCACAAGCGGGGGGTGGGGGGGCAGATGGAGAGGGAGAAGCCAACTCCCCACTGAGCAGGGCTCCATCACAGAACCCTGAGATCATGATCTACATAATCTTCACGGCAAAGGTCGAGTTGGTGGGAAAATGAAATTTCCCCTTTCCGATCTGTCTCCCATGTGTGGTGGTAATAGTAATTTCCAGAAGAAAGGCCCTGGTACCCCTGCCAAATTGTAGCTTCGCAAACCTATGCCAAGTGAGCTGTTTTCCACGGGGACAACTCATCCAGCGGGCCTCCCCCCCCCACAGCGCGCTCCTAAAGATACCGAGGCTCTCAGCGCTGACGTCAAGCGGGATGAGAATGCGACACAGCTGAGTGCTTGCTCCGAGTCCCAAATTGGAAACATGAGCTTGCCCGCATCAGAAGTTCCAACTAACCTGACAGATGAATCCTCAAATACTCCTCATGATCACTTGTTTAAAAAAGCTCCAGTGATTTTTCATTGTCCCAGGCTGCTGGGGACGGTTGCCTATTAGAAAGAAAGAAAAAAAAAGGACAAAAATCAAGCGGAGTATTTCCCCAGGCAGGGTAGAAAGAACCAAGTATGAAAAAAGGATAAGAAGTTCCACCGCTGAAAAGAATAGATGGAGATTCCTGATCAAGAAGACACATTTTTAGGAAAGTTGGCTGTGCGGGTTTATTTTTAAATTGAGATGCCATCAATGACACACACTTCACGGCATGCGTTCTGTGTACTAACCTTTCCCCCCGGCTTTATTTTATTTTTTTCTACCCTCATTTGCCCTTTGCCCCAATTTCCTTAACTCTTAAAAAAAATACTGTATTTTATGTTTTCATAAAATATGGGAAGTGCTCTTTGATAATAAATAAAAATACATATTTCAAAGCATTAATAATTTCTGAATTTGTTGTGACAGGTTGTTTTAGGCGAGTCTGCTTAATATAAGTCAAATCAAGTTCCACGGGGTGCCCGGGTGGCTCCGTCGGTTAAGCCGCCTCTTGGTTTCCGCTGGGGTCGTGATCTAGGGGTGGTGGGATCGAGCCCGACATGGGGCTCTGTGCTCAGTGGGGAGCCTGCTTCAGATTCTCTCCTTCTGCCCTCATCCCAAATAAGTAGGTCTTAAAAAAAAAAAAAGAGTTCCTTAATTGGGTATAAAGAGACATATTCCAGATTTTTAAAATCAAGATTGAAATAGTTATATCTGTTTTATATATCTCCCAGTGTGTGTACATACATACATTTAAAATATATATATATATATATATAGTGAGACATATACAAACTTTTAACTAGTTTTGGGGGCTCAGTGTTCAGCTAAATAGCCTTATTTGTGGGGCGCCTGGGTGGCTCAGTTAAGCATCTGCCTTAGGCTCAGGTCATGATCCCAGGATCCTGGGATTGAGTCCCGAATTGGGGGGAGAAGGGTCCTTGCTCAGCGGGGAGTCTGCTTCTCACTCTCACTCTCCGTCTGTGCTTTCCCTCTCTCAATAAATAAAATCTTTCTTTTAAAAAAATAGCCTTATTTGTGAATTAGAAAGCCAAACCCAGAAACCAGCCCTCGTGATTTAGCCCAACTGCTTCTTTTCGCCTAGGGTCCTGACGCTGCGTGCGTCCATACCCGCGCGGACTGGCGGCGGGAAGGACGGTCAGTTGTGGAAGAAAGGAACTGGACAGTATGGCGTCCCAATTTGCTAGCTAATATTTGCCTCAACTTCTGAAGAGTCGTCCAAAAGTTAACACATGTTCTGGTAGCTACGGCATGAGCCCAAAGAATTCTAGAACCTCAAGTCACGCAGCCTGAGAAGGGGGTCACTTTGTTTCTAAAGCGAGTCTGGGACTGAATCCGACTGTCCTGGGTCCCGATCCTGGCCGGCGCGCTAACTAGCTGCGAGCGAAGCCCAAGGTGGGCGTGTCACTTTCCTGCTGGAACCCTGGCTTTCCCATTTCCAAAAGGAGGAAGTGATGCCCACCTGACAAGATAATGTGGGGACTAAACTATTTGTCTCCTACTTTAGTGATTGGCATGTGATAAGGGCTCAGTCAAAGTAGTTATTAGGAGTGGATAATAGTTATAAAAGTCATGAAATGTAATACAATTCCTGCACGCACGCCAGATCTGGGTGTGGCCTGAAATTGCTACGATCCGTTGTCCACATGGAACATTTACCTACAGTCCAATTTTCCTTTTGTTCTGAATTAAATCCACTGGTGTCAGTCAGCAGGATGATTCTTTGAAAGGACTGTAAATATATTTTCGAAGTTAAATATAACATGAGAGCCTGACTACAGACAGCCAAGTTGGCTTGGTTGACATCTTCTACTGAAGTTATCATTAGAGGATCCCAAAGAATTTTGCAAAGTACTGGACATGATGTTCAGCTTCTCCAGAAAGCTGACAAGCACTCCGCAATATAAATAGCAAGTCAGTGCCATGACCTCATCTCGCATTCACCAGTGTGTATGATTTCAATAAGGAACCATGTGTTAAATGAAACACTTTTTCAAAGGCTATTAACTAAGCAACATTTCAATGTTTCTTTCAGGTCGGATTTTTTTCCACCACTAACAGGTTTTTGTCAACCACAGGCTAAGAAATCGCCAACGTGAAAGTATTTTCCCAAATGGGAAATCAGTTCAAAGTATGGATTCTTTATACGAGCTACGGCACAAACCTAGAAAAAATAAAAGATACTGTGAATACACAGAATTATTAGCCACGTTTGTTTTACTCACAGAAGAGGCAGAGTTCTGTTACTTCAAAGTTTTAATTTATACTCTTTCATCTCATAATGTATAAGAATTATATATATAATATAAAGAAATACATATTAAACTGAGATTTAAAAAAAAAAAAACAAAACCAACAGCAATTTAGTGAAAAGATCATCACACCTGTCCTCTGAGAGGCGTGTCCAATCTTGGGCACCCAAGACTCCTGCTCGACGCTGCCCATCGGTCACCGTTTGGTTAAGCAGCCAGCTGGTTTCTGAGTTTGTATTTCATTGAGGTGTGTTCTATATCTGCCAGTAGTACAAAATTCACTAAAATGCTTTATTGTAAGCATGCTGCTAGATAAGCCAGCTTAACTACTTTAATAGCTTTTTTTTAAAGATTTTTTTAAGCAATCCCTACACCCCGTGTGGGGCTCGAACTCACAACCGCGAGACAGTTACACGCTCTACCAACTAAGCCAGGCCCCCCTAATAGCTTAACTTCCGGTTAGAATCCCTGTGATTGATCTTTGACAATGGGACATCTCTTGATTAAATATTTGACATAACGAAATGTAATTGGTGAAGTTATAATGTAATAACATTATATTATATGTTGGGTTCCTATAATATATATACGTTTATAGAAGTTTGTTTCACAAATCTTTCCTTGAGACAAAAACGTTCTCTGTGCTGTCCAGGGTCAGAGCTACCCTGCCAAACCTGGCCATTGAGCACTTGAAATGTTGCAAGTGGGACTCAGGAACTGAATTTCACATGTTATTTAATTTCAAATTAATTATAATTTAGGGGCACCAGAGTGGCTCACCCTGTTGAGTATCTGCCTCTTGATCTCAGCTCAGGTCTTGATCTCAGAGTCATGAGTTCAAGCCCCATGTTGGGCTCCATGCTGGGCATGGAGCCTACTTAAAAATTAATTAATTAGCTAATTAATTAACTACTATTTAGATTTAAATAGCCACAAACAGCTAGTGGCTCCTGTATTAGATAGTGAAGGTTTACATAGTAAGGTTTAAAACCGAAATAAAAGTCCTATTATATAAAAAGCATTCTGGCCTCTATGAATTGGAAATTCAGTCTCTCTCACTGAAATTTGCAATTTTGGGGGCGCCTGGGTGGCTCAATGGGTTGAAGCCTCTGCCTTCAGCTCGGGTCATGATCTCAGGGTCCTGGGATTGAGCCCCGAATTGGGCTCCCTGCTCAGCGGGGAGCCTGCTTCCCCCTCTCCCTCTGCCTGCCTCTCTGCCTACATGTGATCTCCCTCTCTGTCAAATAAATAAAATTTTTTAAAAAAAATTTGTAACTTTGTGAGAAACACGAGGCCTGCTGAGACCAAAATACCAAAATGATGCTTACCTTGTTTTCATGTGATTTCTGGACATATTAGGCCAGCAAAGAATATCTTCCTTTTCTGCTACAAAAGGAAGAGATCACCTAAGTTAGCTCACATTGCTTTAATTCCCATGTCATTAGTGAACTTATTAATCTTAGACGGCCGAAACAGGATAACCAGGATGAGCATGTCTGTGTTTTGTGTTTGTCAGACGCTTCTTTGTAATTATTTCATTTCATTTCATTTTTTTATTTAAGTGAGCTGCACACTGGGCGTGGAGCCCAACGCAGGGCTTGAACTCAGAACCTTGAGATCAAGACCTGAGCCGAGATCAAGAGTCAAACGCTTAACTGACTGAGCCACCCAGGCGCCCCTGTAATTATTTTAAAAATGTGAAGTGTGACTTCCGTTACCGAGAGAGGGACATTTTCTGAGGATCCCAACAAGCCATAAGTTGTACCATCCATTCTTCATGGAAAGTCCACTTTCATCTTTTTCTTCATGAAACCGGACGGCTCTTGCACACATTTCCTGTCTTACTCCCCATTCCGGGCCCAGAAACAGCCTTTTGGGAAGGCCTGCTTTGGGTCATTATCAAGGCGATAACGCTCTAAGTCCCAGGCAGGAGTCTGGAAGTGGGGAGTGAACACCCAGTCTCTACTCCTGCCCTTGTGGCTTTGGGTCCAGGCCATTAGACCCCCCCACACCCTTGGGGACCACATGCCTGCCCTACACCTCTGCCATTTCTCAACACAGTGACTTGAAGTCAGCTGTGAGAGGAGAGTGACAGCCTCAAATCCTCATCTGTCATTCCACACCCGGGCTCTCCATCCAGACGTACTAATGTCTGTGTTCGGCTCGCCCTCTTGACGGCGGCTCTAGGTTTGCTTTGCCTGGTTCTCCTTCCCTAGAAGGTGTGCGTTCTTTTCCCTGGAGATTTCTGCAGGCCATCAACGGGAGTCTGAGCATCCAGCGAGGTTCTCCCCGGTCTTGCAGATCGTGAAAACGGAAGCGGTGCACTTCCCCCAAATGTTTGCCCTGCCCCTGGGACGGCTGGCCGGGAAGGCTGTGAGCACACCCTCCGAACGGGACTGAGAACAGTCGGGGCGTGTTCAGAAGCCTCAGTGCAGAGCCGCTGCTGCCTCTCCCTGGCAGGACTGTGGGTACAGCCGCAGGGGGCTCAGTGCACAGAGGAAGGATATGCTCTTGGGGAAAGAACGGTCACGGCAACGTGTACTGATGATCCACAAAACTGGCTCCAACCTATGGACCTCCTGCGCACAACGTTAGTTATAAAATAGGCTTAACAGAACTGACTCGCAGATTGGGACAGCTCGTTAGCCTCTTCTGACCCGCGGCCCTGAAGACAGAGGCACCGGCTACAGGCTACAGTCGGAAATACCGGCAGAGGTACCGCAGTGGTTTTCTTAAGCGGTACGTAAAGCCTGTGAATCACCATCCACTTCTCTGGGAGTTGAAACTCATGTGGCTTTTGGCCAGAGCTTTCACGGCAGCAACAGGGGGCGCGGAAGGCTGTGGGACTGCTCCATTTGACACACGTGACACACACTCCTTAGCACACGCACCAGCCCAGCGCCTTGAAAGAAGCAGCGGGCCCCAACCAGGGACGGAGACCCTCTGATGGACCAATCAAGATCCAAGTATAGGGGCGCCTGGGTGGCTCAGTGGGTTAAAGCCTCTGCCTTCGGCTCATGATCTCAGGGTCCTGGGATCGAGCCCCACATCGGGCTCTCTGCTCAGCGGGGAGCCTGCTTCCCCCTCTCTGCCTGCCTCTCTGCCTACTTGTGATCTCCCTCCTCTCTGTCAAATAAACAAATAAAATATTTGAAAAAAAAAAAGATCCAAGTATAAACATCCATTCAATGATAGCCTCAGCTAAAACAGAATTCTGGTCAGCCTCATTTCCATTAGACTTTTTAAAACTAATCAAATGCCTCTATGATAATGTGCTGTGTGCCAGGCCCTGTACGTCAAAAATACTTTAAGTACTCAAAAATATTAACAGGCCCCATGCAAGTCTGGTTCAATCTGAAAATAATTTTCCTCCATCAATTTTATTTTCCTTATTTTTCCATTCGAACGGCTGCCTTTGCGAACACCTAGAATAAATTGTAGAAGAAATGGGCAGAGGAACTCAGTTGCCAGCTTGATGTAGAGCGAATGGTTTTCTTTTCCTTCCGCCTACACAGCACCTCTGCTTCGTGACCGAAATGCTTCAGAATCGCCGGGAAGCACTTCCCAGCCCCAGGCACACACCTACGCCTTTCGCGAGCCTGGGGGATCTGTGTTGGACCCGTGGGCGGCTTGGAGACCAGCGGGCTACGCATCCGCCCCAAATTCCAGGGCTGGGTGAAGGCTGGAGTGGCCCCTTTGTAGACAGCGCTCCCAGGTTGTGAAAAGGCCACAAGGGCTTCCTCCCCTCCACGGTTTCAGGCTGTCTGGAGCTGAGAGCCTGGGAGGAGCCCTCTCTCCACAGCCTGGACCCTAGGGCGGCGCAGAGAGAATGTAAGGAAGCCTTTCGGGTGAAGACTGCAGCAAAGTCTTGCCGGATCACAGGAAAGGATGGTGAAGACGAGCGAGATGAGAGCCCGCTGCGAGGCTGGCTTGAGCTCGTGTGGGTCAAACCACGCTGCAAAATACACCCCCCGAATGCAAATCTAAGAAATAACTCCCGCACGGGCATCCGCTTGGACTCTGACTACAGGAGAAGTCGACAGTGAAGCTACAGAGAAGCAAATGGACGGCTCGCCTAACGTGCGAGTGGGCGGAAGGCAGAGCCGGGTCGGCTCCGGGTTCCGCAGGGTGTCCAGCCTCTCAGATCCACGCCCGCCCTCCCATCCCGGACTGCCGTGCTGGGGCTGGGCTCTGCAAACTCCATCTCCTGGATCCCCTGCCAGCTGCCGGGGCTCAGAGAAGCAGCAACGGTAAGAGAATGGAGAGCGGGGCTGGGGGGAGGCTTTCTTCCACGTTCCTGCTGCCGTCGGCTATTTGCTACCTCAGTGTCCCCTTTTGGCTACTTCAGCCTTCTTGTATTAACTCGCCTCTGTGGCAGCTGACAACAAAACCCACCCTGGTCTTCTTACGGGCCCCTGACCGAGACAGTACTTGCTATCAAGAGCCAGCGTGTGCCCCCCCTTCAGCACACGTATGTCTACATCTGAGCTATGTGCTGCTTCCCTGATCAACAGGTCCGATGTCATGGACCAAGGTGATGTTCTGAGAAACAGCAAGACAAGCAAGATCTCTGCACACTGGGTTCCCACCAGGACAGAACAATGGACGTAGCTCAGATATTATGCTGATTTCTTAAGTGAGCAGCTGTAAGTTTCTCCTTTCCAAGCTATTCTATTTGAATGTTAACGCATAAAAACCAGTATCATGTTCACATTATCAACCAGAATGGGACCTGAAAAATTCTTTTTTTAAAGTCAAAGCCATTCTCTAGCAGCATCTGCTTAACTGAAAGCAAGTGAAGAAATCTGAACAACTGTTGATTCCCCACTAGATGGCAATCGTTCCGTCAACGTGAGTTAGACTCCCCGACACTAGTAGCCACCAAAGGGATTCGGAGTCAGTTGTGCTGACTATAAGCAACTGTCTTATGTCTACAGTGCTTGATGGCAGCGGTTACGGGTATGTCCCTTTGGCCCATTTCTAAAGACATAAATTGGCATTCTCAGGACCGTGGTATCCTTTTAAAGTTCAGACATCTCATGACTCATCATTCTGGATAGTTTTTTTATCACCACCAATCACTCTCAAACCAACATAGAACTTTTAACAAACTAACCACAAGGTTAAATAATGGGAATAAACTAGCAATTTATCTAATTTCCTAAATTCCCTATGTTCAGTGCATGCTAGCTGTGCAGCTTTTCAAAAAGATGAACTTTATTTTTTCTTTTTAAAATTACTTTAAGATTTATTTTATTTTAGAGAGAGAGAGCGCATGTGCATGAGTGGGGGATGGGACAGAAGGAGAGGGAGAGAATCCCAAGCAGAATCTCCGTGGAGGGGCACCTGGGTGGCTCAGTGGGTTAAGCCTCTGCCTTTCGCTCAGGTCATGATCTCAAGGTCCTGGGATCGAGCCCCACATCGGGCTCTCTGCTCAGCGGGGAGCCTGCTTCCCCCTTTCTCTCTGCCTGCCTCTCGCCTACTTGTGATCTCTCTCTCTCTGTCAAATAAATCAATAAAATCTTTAAAAAAATAAAATAAAAATTAAAAAAATTAAAAAAAAAAAAAAAAGAATCTTCCGGGAGCGCAGAGCCGGACACGGGGCTCAAACCCACAGCCATGAAATCATGACCTGAGCCGAAATCAAGAGTCAGACGCTCGAATGACTGAACCACCCAGGTGCTCCAAGATAAACTTTACAGACCAAAAAAAGTGTTCCCAGACACTGCCAAATGTCCCCCTGGGGAATGTCCCCCATCCCCCAGTTTAGAACCACTGCTGTAGCCACCGCAGGGCTCCACGGGGGGGAGACGAGGTGCCCACCTCCACAGGCAGGAAGAGGAAACCCCAGAGGGACTGAGCCTCTCATGCCCAGTTCCGTTTTCCAAACTCACTGTCAGAGAAGCCACCCCTTTTCCTCCGAAGACGTGAGCGATGGGAGAGCAGAGGCCAAGAGTTGTACTCCAATTTAAAATCCCCCCAACGCCAGTGCTGTTCTCCTGAAAAGCCTTCCTTCTCACCATTTCGTGCTCCATTCTCTCCCTTCTCTCTGCATAACCCCTCTTTCTCTGAACAACCCCTCCTGCCCTCTGAAGGCCACCCGTGAGGATGATGGGGCCCCAGGCAAACAAGCTGTCAGCTCTGTCCCCGTGGTCAGAGCAAGGAACAGAGCCAGAAGGCACCGCCTCATCCCCAGCCGTGGGGTCCGCAGGAGCGGGTAAACCAACGGGGGGTGACATTCAACAGTCAACTCACAGTGTGACAGGGGACTCGCTTTTAATGACCTACGTGGCTTTATTCTGGTTTCCGTTTTTAATTTTGGGAGATCATCAAATAGCAGATTTCTGAGATTTTGAGACATGACTTACCATTCACGCCCCAAGAGAAACGCTTATCCTGTGACCAGTCCTCAAGCCTGCAGCACCGCAACCGGGCACTTGCGCGACCTCCGGCATCGAACTCGACAGCAAGCCACGCGTGTCTCTGGGACCAAAGCCCGGGTCCAGAAGGGCTCCTAACGGTCTCACATTTAAAGCCCTGCTCTCAGAAACAGTGCGCTCACGCCACAGGGACGGTCATCTCCTGGGGCAAGGTAGAGTTGGGCAACGTGCCGTAACCTTGAACAAAATGCAAAATTGGTAAAATCGTCACTTTTTTTTTTCCTTCCAGTGAAAATTCAGTTCGTTTATCTGTGTTTTTGCAAAATAAGTGTTTGTTTTTAAATTCTCGGGTGTTGGGTGGGATGAAAGGTCACTTTTCTTACCAACCAGCGAAAACGTATAGAACTGCAGAGAAACTCGAGGAGCACAGACACGTTAGCTAGGGTCCCTCCATCCGAAAGCACACAATGCCCGGCGGGAAAACCTCACGGCAATCGAGGACGGCGGCCACCCCACGCTGGGGACTGACTGCAGGCACGACGGCAGGAAAGTGGGAGGGCTCTCAGCCAGGTCCGGAATGAAGATGGAATTCTGAATACGGACACGGAGGATGACAATTCCAGATTGAAGGGGAGGAGCAAAGGCACCGGGATGACAAAGTGCGCTGTGCGTTTCAGGCACGGCAAGAGGACCTATTTGGTTTGGGTGGGGGGCTCGTCAGGCAGGTTGACAAGCCTGGAAGCTAGGGCAGGGCCGGCCCGGAGGCCTGCTACATCGAGTTTGGACTTCGGCCCGAAGGAAGAGGGGACACTCAGGCTTCTGACCAGGGCTGGGCGGCAGGAAGGTGAGCGGTGCCGTGCACACAGGGAGACGGGCAGCCGTGCTGAGCGTGGGGCTGGGAGGCAGGGCCACTGGGCCTGGCCAGAGCACGCTCGCTACGGCAGCTGTATCAGTGAGACACCGAACGCCCGAGGAGAGAGAGTTTACAGAACGTGTCTCCGGCTGACGAAGGACCTTCGCATCCGTGATCTCCTTTCACCCTCAGAATGACCTGTAGAACAGTCGTCCCAGGGCACAGGTAAGGCACCAGCTGCTGCTCAGAAGCGACGCACTTTCGGCAATGCTGCCTTTGCTGGTTTGGGGGGCCCTGCCTTCTTTTCTCCCCGGTCCGTTATTCCTGCTCAGGAAAGGCTTTTTCATCTGTGTTTCCCCGTAAGCGTAATGGTCATGGGCCTCACGTCTTCTCCGGCTTCCCCTCCCATTAGCTGGGCTCACCTCCTCCTACGGGTCCAGCCATCACTTATGAGGAGGCGACATCTGCTGAAATCTCCCCCGCAGAACGCGGAGGTAAAAAAATCCTAGACACTCAGCAGTATTTTTCAGGATTGTGATTTTTGATCCCTTTTTAAAATCTTTAACATGGCCTTAATTTCAAGTTGCTTCAAATCCCTCTCGGAAAACAAGAGAAGCTCAAAATCTGAATCGGTATGATGCTGACGAGAATCCTAGACGGTAGATAAGGCAAGTTATCATTAGTCCAGTTTTACAATTCACTCACTACTCACTTGAGGATTTGTTCAAACATTTATTGAGCACTTCTGATGTGCCAGGCTTGGTGCAAGGCGCTGGGTTTAACAATGATTAAGACAAAGTCCCTCAAGGAGCTCACAGTCTAATGGTAAACTACTGAGTAAACCGAGGCACAGAGTGGTAAATGACTTACCCAATGAGGTAGAGAGAGCTAGGTACTTGGAAATGTGGGATCTGAGCTG
>CM052811.1:6711829-6823473 GCA_028533885.1 Nasua narica
TAAGTAATCTAAACATTGTACAGATATGTACAAAGACATCACAGTCAGAGGCCTGCGCACACCCACCCAACGTTTAATGTCTAACTGCAGACGTGAACCCATGTAAGGCAATTTCTCTTGTGACAATGATACATGATCCTTGAAGCAAAGGGCAGAGTCTGCGAAGCACTGTCCACTTCGGGCCTGATCGTTTGTCTCCGTGATTCTCTTCGTGGCCAAGTGACTTCAGTAGGCAAGATGTCCGTTTCACTGACAAAACGCCGCGAGTAATTATAAAAAGAGTCGTTTTCAAATGCAGAAACCGTAATTATCCAGTAATCAAAGTAGTGAACGTCTCAAAGTCACTACTGGCCTCGCTGCTGCTGACGGAGCCAGGGAATTTCGTGGACGATTTATTGCTCTGAGAATCAAATGTGATGCCCGATTCGCCCCGCAGGGCGTCCCCCGAGAACGTCAGCGCGCCGGCCCCCGCGTGCTCTCACTTGCTCACTTGCAGCAGTTCTTCACGTTGCTGCGGGGGGTCTTCTTCTGCAAAACAACAAACATGAAGGAGACTCTCCTGAGTGAGGGTCTGAGAGACCGACAGGTAAGAGAACGTGTAATTCGAGTGCCTGACCCACAAAGGCTGAAGACCCCTGCTCAAGAACCGTGATGCTGCTGGCGGGAGGCCGCTGGACGTCGCCCGAGGAGAAACGAACTCGAGGGTGCGCTGCCAGCACGAGCCAGGGGCCGCAGACGGCCGTCTGTCCCCGGAGACTCCTCCAGGGGCCCCGCCACGGCACCCGCTGGAATTCTACGTTTCTGAGATCAAAACGACATGGAATTTAACTATCAACTTGTTAGAAACAGCCTAAATTATAGTTAAGAGTGGTCATTCTTTAACTCAATTTTCCGGCCAGAAAATATTAAAATATCTGTAAGACCGAAGAGACCGTGTGTGTGTGTGTGTGTGTCAAAAACCAGTAGAATCCTGAACGTTCCTGACGACAAACTTGGTACACTTACCTTTATCGGGGCGTTCTGGAGGTTTGCTTTTAGATGAAGAGGTGCCCGCCCCTTCAGACACTTTACTGCTCGAGTGGCCTTGCTCCACTTCACATAAATACACATCGATAGGGCCCCTGGTGCTCCTTATATGGACTGTGATAGAGTCCTGGCAAGAGACACACAAAATACCATAAACAAAGACACATCAGGATGAATGCAAGAATTCATCAATGACATTGTTTCCCTTACTAAAATTGCCAAAGTTTCAATTCAAGGGCTATTTCTGAAAACTTAAGTTCAGGTCGTCTTCCTTCCATCAGGTACTTGGCTTTCATCACTCTGGCATCGGCCCCTGAGCTGCCCGCCCATTCACGGCATGGCCACGGCTACTGGGTTACCTGGTCGGGACCTCGGGGCCATGATGCGAACACTTCCAAACTCGAGAGCACGCCTTTCCCCACTCAAGGACTTGGCCCCGGCTAGGAGGCTGTGCCTGAGTCCAAGATTGGTGTCTGGATGACGGAGAAGTCGAAAAACCCCCGTGGTCTCACGCGGTACGGGTGTGTTTAGACGGAACGGGCCCTTCTCTGTCCTCGTAAAAACGCCAGAGGATGGGATCCAGACAAGACACACCTCGGCAGTGTAAAAAACATTCAAAAGACTTGCATATAAAGGACTATGATGATTACTCACATCTTTTGGCTTTGGAGCTTTAAATTTACTCAGGATTAAAATATTTTTCTCCGGCAAGATATCAGGAAGTAAGGTGCTTCTACTGAGAATTATGCTAAGTTCTGTGTGTGTACATGTGTGGGCATGCTGAAACCTGGGAATGAACCAATTTATGCTAACTTCTCAAGGAACAGTTCTAGTTATAAAGGACTCCTTTGCTGTTCTGACTAGAGGAGGGTCCAAGTGCCACGCAGTCTGTTCTCCGCCCTTCCATGCGGCGAGGCCCGGGCTAGCCTCCCCTTCTGCTCCCCGCATCTCACTGGGATCTCACAACAGCGCTCCAGGAGACACAGCTTGTCACAAGGTCTCAGAACCTCGTGTCACCTTCTCTGTGGCTTCCCTGAACCAGACATGTAGGCCGGAGAAGGCCCGGCCATGCTCAGGTTCTAAACATTGTACAGATACGTACAAAGACATCATAGAGGCCTAGATCGCCATTAGGCGATCAGGTTCTAGACTGCCAGGCCAGGTCTGACTTGAGCGGCAAAGTTCACACAACCCCACACCTATCTCTACACGAAACAAACGGTGCGGAGCTCAGGGCTGGCAGCCAGCCGAGGACTTCCTTTCCTCCAAATCCGAGCTGACCAGCGTTTTCCGTAAAGGGTGAGACAGCAGACATTTTTGGCTTTGTGGGCCACACCAGCCCTGTCACATCTACACAATTCTGCCATTACAGAGTGAAAGTGTCTAAACAAATGGGCACGTGGCTGCGTCCCAATGAGACTGTATCTAAAAACCCAGCCAGCCAGATCTGAGCTGAGGCCAGTCCAGCCACGCTGGCTCTAGCGTCCCAGATCTCGCCCTGGACCTCGGTGGGGGCTGGACGCCACTGAGCGCTGTGTGCCTGTCTACACCTCCTGCTTACTGCTGAGAATGGCTGCCCAGAGGGCCCACATTCATTGGCCCCTAAACTGGACTAAGCCTTGGGCATGATCGATCCGCAAGCTCCGCGAAATTTAGCAATTACAGCCTGAAGCGGCTCACAGCACGGGGGGAACCCAGAACCCCATGAATCACCGCAGCAATGGGCCACCACGTTCCAAAGTAAGGATGCATTGGAAGATTAGTGGTTAATCGTTTAAAAAAAAAAAAAAAGTTTAACCATCAAACAATTCTTATCAAATAGAAAAGTTACTTAGGAGACTTGGAATATATCCAAATCTAAATAAAATAACGAGGAAACATCAGCCAGAAGTCACAACTTGAGTGTGACTTGATTAAAGGCTGTCCCTTAACTGATTCCTAGCACACTGTCGAGTACCACCATGGGGCTCACTTGGCCAGCGGTCTGCTGGGGGAACAGGGGAGCCGCGTGTACTCTTCACTACAAGGCCGGGGAGTCCCTACGGCGAGGCAGAGGACATCGCTACGAGCACCGACAGGTCTGTCAGAACTAGGTGACCTGTCACAAGAAGGGCCACTTGGTTCTGAATCCGTCCTTACCAGGCAACCTGCTGATGACAATTAGCTTTCGATGCATACTTTCCCGCAAGGGAAAGAGGGCGCTAAGCAGCTGGCATGAGTATTTCCATTCGCACAGCAAGTTTACTTTCCATTCTGAATGTACCACCTAGTGTTCTAGTTTATTCCCTAGTCTTTGACGAGCTTGGTTGGAGTTGATTCCCTAGAGCCCTCGCTGACAGCACACTGTACTTCTGGAACTTCGACAATGAGGCCAATTCTCGGGGAGTCCTCGAAGAGGCACTAGAGTGTGTCGTCGTCTACTACAGTGTGACACGGGCACTGGGGCGCCTTCGAGTGTGGCACATGTACGGTACAACGGTTGAGCACTAACTCTGAAGCCAACCTCTCTGGCTCTGAATTCTGGTTCTTCACTTACTGCGTGATCATGAGAAAGCTGATCTTTCTGTGGCTTCAGACTCCGCCCCTTCAAGAGGACAAGGATCGTGACTAGTCCATTCGCTATGTGTTCCAAACAATTTAAAATGTGTACAGTGCCTCCCGCACTACCAGGCAGGCAGCTAACATGCCCTCGGTGGTTACGAGTTACAACAACTCTGACAAGGCGCAGCCTAAGCCACGACCTGCCTCCCTCTTTAAAAAAAATCCTCTTAGAAACGCAGGGATACCTACTTCTCTGGGAGCTGGAACATCCAATCTGGTTTCTGCCGGAGCTTTCACTGCAATGACAATCTGTTCGTGGAAGGCTTGAATGCTATGAATATCCTGATATGTCACATAAGCTAGTGTAAACATCAGTCAAGGGTCTCTAAGCAGAATGCTACTTACTGAGGAGATAATTTCTCTCTTATAACACATGCATGCAAGTGTAATGTTAGAATCTCTGTAGTTTTTACGGGATACAAACTCACAATTAAGGAAAGCAATTGGTAAAAAATTATTTCATATATAATTATTACTTTTTCATCAACAATTCTTAAGATTTTACAAAGTGTTTTACAATATTTATAATTTGTAGCAGTTCTTTAAACTCTACTGTTTTAACTCTATTGTTAAATCGTGATTATAACAATATCTGGAGAAAACCAGTAATAACACACACAAAACAACTCGGGTGAAGGTGTTTACTCCCTGCCCCCATTCCCTACTCATTGCTAGATCTTCTTGAGAACCTTTTGGGACAAAATACTCAGTTTTGATGACAATCTCCTAAAATATGAGTTAAAAAAAAATCTGTAAAAGAGTGGAGACAGCTCAGAGAATCAGTGTTTCACGGCCATTGTGTACTCATGGGCTTTCTCACATCCCAAATTCTTTTCCATCTCACTACGTGAATTTTTTCATCTTGTTTTACTGTGCCGCCTGAAATTTTACCAATTACGTGATTTTTACTGGGTTTCCCCAACATTTTTTGTTTGCAGATTTTTGGGTAGAGGAACAGCATTTACTTTCCTTCCAGTAACGGACCATGGAAACAGAGGAGTTTAAGTCTGAAGCACGAACCGCGGGGGATCAGTGATGGCTCACAGAGGTGCGGGGACAGGGGGGCAGCAGACGGGTCCGGGAGACCTGGGACAAGATCGCCACCAAAGACCAGCCTCCCCTGCTGGGCCCCGAGGCGCGGCCAGCTCCACCAGGCTCTGTGGGCCAGAGCGGAAGCGCAAGTGCCGTTTCAATGACAGTTTCATTCCGTTTCGGAAATAAACTCTAGTTCACAAATTAGGGAAAACCTGCATTTCACAAACGCCAACAGAGATTTTACCATCTTTACGGCATTCTAAGAAAACAAACAAGAATGCGCCACTATTTTTATTTTAAATGCAAACATGGATGTTGGTACATCGTCAAGAGGCAGCATTTAACCTGAACAAACAGCAAAGGAACAAAAGGCAAGTATTTGTGCACATCTGAGGCTACACAATTAAACCTTTACTTGCTTTTAAAACTTCTAAAGGTCTGATTTTGTATTTTGAATATATTAATTAAATCCCCAAGCTGACCGGACTATTTAAAATTACCTGCTTTGGAAGGAGACATTTAAAAAAAAAAAATGACAGAGTTAACGAACAGGGTTGCTGGAGGTGGGGTTGGTGGGGGATGGGGAAACTGGGGGATGGGCATTAAGAAGACACTTGATATAATGAGCACTGGGTGTCGTATGTAACTGAGGAATCACTGAATTCTACCTCTGAAGCTAATGATACAGCCTATGTTAAATTGAATTTAAATAAAACGTTAAGAAAAAGACAGAATTAAAGGATATCTTTCATTTTCTTTGTCATCTGTTAGCTCAAACAACTGCTGAGCACAATCCTTAATTAACTCATCCAAAGCATCTTCCATTGCTGATAAGTCAGAAAGTTCCTCCTGCAGCTTCTTCTGTTGGGGCACAGCTCCAAAATTGCTAAGATCAGATCCTCTTTAGAAGAAAGGTATTAAAAAACAAAACAAAAAACAAACAAAAAAAACTCACCATCAGTAACATCTAGAAGATTACAGAGAATACCAAGTTAGCTTATTGGAACTTCTCCAAATGTTGACACCAGGTATTTCATAAACTGACAGACAAAACAAGGTACTTGAACGTCACCCGTGATCTCCCTTTATTCTAGATAATCATTATTCTTCCATTACACAAAGTGGTTTTTGTCCCCATGTCTAGTCTCTTACACAGGGATTAAAAAAAACCAACAAGGGCACCTGGGTGGCTCAGTGGGTTAAAGCCTCTGCCTTCGGCTCAGGTCGTGATCTCGGGGTCCTGGGATGGAGCCCCCATGGGGCTCTCTGCTCAGCAGGGAGCCTGCTTCCCCCTCTCTGCCTGCCTCTCTGCCTACTGGTGATCTCTCTCTGTGTGTCAAATAGATAGGTAAAATCTTTAAAAAAAAAAAAAAACACAAAAAACCCAACAAACCATTATAACTCTACGGAAATTAGGAGTAGTAAGGAAAGCTCATGGAGTTCACTGAGCACAGACCAGGAGTCAATAATACCGGTTAAGCCTCAGCTCTACCACCTAGAGCAGGACTGTTAGTAAGTTAGAATCTTTTACTCCCCTATGAAAAACAAGGAGTACAGACTAAAATGATAGTTCTTCTGTAAAAATTCTGAGTATTTTCCCCCTCATGTGCATATTCTACTTGGTTCTATGTGAATGTAATGATTATATTCATTATTCCTAAAAAATACATTTTTTTTAGTTATTACTAACTACCATGTCATATTAGTATGATATGACCCGAGCAACCAATATTTTTTTTCTTCTTTATGGAAAATAAAGAGGAAAAGGGGTATGACCACTTGACCTTTGACCTTTGGTTTACTAGTTTTCCAGTCTGATTCCAATTACTGATTCAGAACGCAATCTGATATTAACCCTAAAAGTGTTAACGTTATTTAGCAAACACGTTCAGAGTACAATGCAATCTGCATTTCTGTACTATTGAAACAAATAACTTGCTTTATGAACCACTTTCCTCTAACACCAAAGTTCATTATTTAGAGCTATTTCATGATCTTTGTTGGTAGATTTTTCATTTGCCTGAAATGAAATTTATATGTACTTATACGCTGGAACTGTTTCTTTCTGATCCACAATATTTGCCTATTGTAAATATTAATAGCTTTCCTCTTATGCACATATGTATGCACACGCCTATATATATAACTGCATCTATATCATAAGGTCTTTTTTCCATGATCCTCCCTAATCAAACATGAAGTCTTAAGCAACTGCCTTTTTTTTTTTTTTTTGAGAGCAAGCGAAAGAGCACATGCACCAGTGGGGAGAGAGGGAGACAGAATCTTAAGCAGGCTTGTACGCTCAGTGCAGAGCTCAATTTCACCCCCCTGAGATCATGACCTGAGCCAAAATCAAGAGTTGGACACTTAAGTGACTGAGCCACCCAGGTGCCCCTAGCAATTGGCTTTTAGACACTGTCTACTGATTGTTTTTTTTTTTAAAGATTTTGGGACACCTGGGTGGCTCAGTTGGTTGAGCAGCTGCCTTTGGCTCAGGTCATGATCCCAGCATCCTGGGATCGAGTCCTGCATTGGGCTCCTTGCTCGGCAGGAAGCTTGCTCCTCTCTCTGCCTCTGCCTGCCTCTCTGCCTGCTTGTGTTCTCTCTCTCTGTCAAATAAATAAATAAATAAATATCTTAAAAAAAAAAGATTTTATTTATTCATCTGACAGAGGAGAGAGATCACAAGCAGGCAGAAAGGCAGGCAGAGAGAGAGGGGGGAAGCAGGCTCCCTGCTGAGCAGAGAGCCCGATGCAGGGCTCGATCCCAAGACCCTGAGATCATCACCTGAGCCGAAGGCAGAGGCTTTAACCCACGGAGCCACTCAGGCGCCCCCTGATTGTTTTTTACATTCAGGACAGTGTGTGATCCATAGCCTTTCTGACTCATAATCACCTCGGGTAGTTAAGAATGTAGATTAGATTCCTGCCTTTGCCCCAGAAAAATGAATGACAACCCCTGGGGCGGGAGGCCTCTAAGTGTTTATTGCACTGTTGTACAACCTGGACTAATTTCCTCCTGATAACAATAATCACTGGGGGAAAAAAATCTCCTAAACAATCAGATGTCCCCTTCTTATGATCCTGAAAAACAAAACTCTTAAAATTAATCATTATTCTATTCAACTTTTCCATAGTATCAAAAAGATATTCTAGGTCTATGGCTTTTATTTAGTCCCAAGTAGAAAAAAATATATATACCTTGTGGGTCAATGTGAGAAATTTTTATAGAATCCTTTCCTAACAAGAAGCCATCTCCTACTTTGTTTTGTCCTGTCGAAACACTGCTAATATCTAGTTTAAGCACGGTATTGTCACTTAAAGGGGGTGGGGGGGGCAGAGAGCCAAGAAAAGTTTAAAACCAACTCACATCCATCGAATATGGTTCTTAGACTTTTTTTCAACCAGAGCGATTCCATCTAAGACATTGGTGATGTCATACACTCTTCGTTTCCGCACTCCCAGTTTTGTGGCAACCTTGTTTAAGTCGAGAATACCCCCAGGAGCCGATCTGACAAGATCCATAAATTTTCGAGTTAAATAAACCAGAGATACATCAAAACGAGGTCTCTTCACTTTTAGAGTTTCTGGGAAACAAAACAAACAAATTTATAAAATTCTCAATAGCACTTCTTTCTCAGCTCATTAAGAAAAGTAATCTATTTCCTCAGGAAGCACAGACACCTACAGAAATTTTACACACTGAACACATCAGAGCCAATTTTTATGAAATAGATTGCTCATACTGGATAAAAATGCATGAGCCTATCTCAGGTTAACAAAGGCTTTAGCGTTAGAGGAGGATTTGAAGTATGCAGCCGATTCCCCGGGACAGGGGAATCTGTACGAGTCTGCGGCATCTTATCGAACATGAAGTAGAGAGTTTGCATTTCTACCCACACCACTCTCAGGAATAGGAGTAGAAATGGTTTTTAAAATTAAATTTCTTATTGGGTCTTCAAGTTAAGAAATTCTTTAAAAAGCAAAGGCAAAGACTTATCTTCTTAACACTTAAACTATTTCTATACATGTCACAGTGTAACCCTGCTGGAAGTTTCTGGAAGAGCTCAAATTAGTCTTCCATTAAAACATTAGACCGTATCTTGAGGAAAGTGGCATCTCTATTTTTTTGAAATATTCACTAGTCTATATTTTATAAACAGATAAGCAAACAAAGGGGGGAAATCTCTTTAATTCCCTCCCTCCTTCACCCACTACGTTGACTTTGGCTTTTCACACACACCCTGCCCCCTCAGCACACAGACACACACAAGTATCAATATGTACACGTAACTTTTAAAAACAAAAATAACAGACTAATTTTAACAGGCTGCTTTAACTCAACATTGTGAACATCCTCACTTGGCAACAAATGTACTTCAACATTATTCTTAAGGGCTGCATCATATTTAACTGCATGGAATATTGGCTAAACTTACCCCAACACTGAAAATTTCAACTGTCTCCAACTTTGCTATTTTGCCCGATACTTCAGGAAATCTCCCTGTAGTTAAATTTTTGTGTGCATCTCTGTTTCTTTGGAAGTGACAGGTAAAAGGGTATTTTGAGGAACGGCTGTCCTGCTAAGCCTACCATCCAGGCGGGGGTCTATCGATTCTCCACAGTGTCCGAGAGAGGGGCTCGGTTCGCACGCTCGCGTGAACGGAGTATTAGCGTTCCTTTCATCTTTCCCAACGTGGTATTAAAAAAACGAGTTCTTACGGTTTGGGTGCAGACTAAGTAATTTTACAAAAAACCCAGCTGTCCCTTGGGTGTGAACTATATGATCTCTCCTTTTTTCTACTGTCACAGCACGGTCTGTGTCAAAAGAAATATTCATCTTGTCTTCCACCGGGCAAGAACCCGGTATCCAGAACCTCAACAACACCACATTCAGTGTAAAGCCCGCTGGTGGCTACTCCAAGAACACACGTACGTATTTATAATGCACATGTCTTCTCTGTGGAGTCCACTCCTACACTTAACGATTAAAGAGGAATAAACAGGAATTAAAATGATGTTTAATTAGAAGGAAGTCACAATTCTACAAAAAACCTTGGCAGACTACAACAGAGAAATTCTAACTTGAAAAAACTTGCATCTAATCACCCTAATTGCTACCAAGATAGGGTCTTATGAGCTCAGGGTTAAGTATATTCCCAGCATGTTAGTCACTTTAGAAAGATATTAACTAAAAACCTATAACCTGACAGTTGCTGAAGGAATACAACCATGATTCAAAAGGTTTTCAAACTAAAGATGTTCCCTAATCTAGTAAGGAACTCCATCACAATGTCCTGAGGGCGGTGCCAAGTGAGGCGTCCAAGCTCCCTGAGAAGAGATGGAACCTGACTGGAGTGGGAGTGAGGAAATCTTCCTGAAAGGCGTGAGTGGGCAGAGAACAGAAGGTGGAGAGGAAGCTCCTCTCCCCTCTGACAGAGGGCAAGAGGCTCAATGAGACAGAGCCATGGTTGGAAACAGGTGGATTCAGGGAACTCACAGCTGGTAGAGATGGTGAGGGCAGCGGCTGGGAGGCCAGGCTGCCCAGTGGAGCCGGAATGACCTATCAGCGCTCTGTGTTTCTGTCCGCCATTCTCTACTGCCTTGTTTCCTTTAAGGATATGAGGTAACTTATGAATTTAATGCAAATAAATAAAACCAAATAAATGAGGAGTCAAGGTTTTCTCTATTTGTAAAAAGAACATTGTGGAAGAATTCTAAATTGAGATCCCAATCCTAGTTCTGTTAAGAAAATCCCACTGGCCGTGGGGTGCAAGAGCCTAAAAGCAGACAAGTGGTCTGCTTTTACCTACTGAGGTAAAAACCTACTGAAGAGGCTGTCTGCCACGTCCGCTAGAGAGGGAGTGAGGGCCCACACGGGATGCAGCCGTCTAACCTCGTGGCTGAGATGAGGGGCTCAAGTCTGAGAGGTGTGGGGGTGAATCCCGAGGCCTTAGTTTACTCATCTATAAAAAAATGAGTAATGATCCACATTTGTATTTTAAAAGGTTGTTGTGATAATCCATGCAAAGAGCCTAACACAGCTCGCGCTGTACGAGCTCAGTGTGTGTTAGACAATTCTGTAGGGTGGTGGTGACGGTCGACAGAGGACACACTTCCAATGTAAAACTAACCAAACCTGGGGGACCAGCTTTGGGTGGGACTGTGGCAGAGGCTGAGGAGAAATTAAGGGCTGATACTAAGAGCCACGTATGGGATCTATGCATGGTCTATTCCTTGTGGTTAGGACCAAATTAAGGGGAATCAGAGGTGGGTCTACCTGTGGTAACAATTTCCAGAAGGATGGGAACCAGAGAAATTGGTACTCCGTCTCCTTTCCATGACTCTGCACCCTGGTCCATGGCAGGAAGGGGAGAGAGCAAAGGGAATCAACAGAAATCTGGAGGGCCAAAGACAGTTCTCCTGCCTGCTGTCAACGGCCTTCAAATTCTGCTAATGGTGACAAGTAACTGCTCTCACAGAATCTTGAGAGAATATCCTTAAACACAGACTATTCCATTTTAAAAATGATTTCTAAAAGCAACAAAAAATCAACCGATGTTTGTGCACATTATTCAGCCCACAACCTCATGAGTTTTTGCTGAAAGTCAGTGTATAAATAATATATTTTACTTAAGTTTCCCATCAACTTATGTACATTTAAAATAAATCATTTAAATCATACAAAGTTCAAACTAAAAAACCTAAAACCTATTCAGGATCAACTTACTTCTCATGGACACATACTGTACATTATCTTCTAAATTAATCCTTATTTTTGATGGCTGGAAAAAAGAAAATACAGAAACTTAAATTAGTAATTTAAAGACAACAATGCAAAATGAACAAAAGCAAATGAACAGCATTTGCTGGATAATATGAGGGTGGTTTTGCTTTTTTTTTGGACCTTAGGGTAACCATTCAGCTGTGAGAAGCAGTCCTTCCTCCGTACTATACCTCCTCTAATGGCGCTCACTATGGACAGCGCTCATAAAGCTATGTTTCTACCGGGCGCCGGCTTCCGAGCACAGAGGTGTAGTCACAAAGGGGTGGGGGAGAAATAAGAATGAGAAGTTACTACTGAATAGACACTAATTTACCATCTGTATCAGATACTGAGGCTCAAAAGGAGTACAAAGAAGATTAGGACACTGTCTCTAACTGGAAAGCTCAGTAGAGGCGGCAGATTTGTGTAAACTAGCAAACGCTCACCCCCCTGCCTATTTAAGCGTAAGTGACTCCTAAAAATTTGCTCATAAGCTTTCACAGGTGGCACGCGTTCCCATTATAATTAACGGAAAAACAGCAGCATTTCTGATAATGGAAAATAATACATACTACCTAACTAGAAATTTTGGTATTAGAATAAAAAATACTTCTTTTAATTCTTCAAACAACCAGGAAATGAGTGACAGCTCCATTCCCAATGCTCACCATCTTATCAGGTATTTAGAAGCTATGAAACTTTACATAAACTGGCAGTAAAACATTTTTAATACATTTAAAATCATTTTTGCGGGGTGCCTGGGTGGCTCAGTCATTAAGCATCTGCCTTCAGCTCAGGTCATGATCCCAGGGTCCTGGGATCGAGCCCCACATCGGGCTCCCTGCTTGGCGGGAAGCCTGCTTCTCCCTTTCCCACTTTCCCTCCTTGTATTCCCTCTCTCACTGTGTCTTTCTCTGTGAAATAAATAAATAATCTTAACTAAACAAATAAATAAATAAAATCATTTTTGCAAAAAAATAAATAAAACCTTTCAACAAAACCAGGTAAAGAGAAACCTGTATTAGCCTCAGGCTTACAACAAAGCACAACGATGACAGGTACCTCCAGACAGGCTGTGATCAGGTTCAGCTCTTGGCTAAGTGAAAAATCTGGCCCCGAAACTGGCTGTAGCACTGGGATAGGTAATTCCACAAGGTGCACTAAGAACTGACCAGACTACTCTGGATGCACCCAGAGAGGGATATCACGGGATTCACAGGGAAAGGGACTCCCAGTTGGACCTTGAAAGAGAAGCCTGATTTTGCCCGAACCCATGCGAGCTTCAAGAAAGAGGGAAAAGATAGGATTCCTAGTGTGGGAAATGAAAGGAACAAAGGTATGAAAATATAAATGGCATGGCACCTTTTGAAGACCCACCTGTGTGGTCAGTGCAAGACGAACGTGACACTGAGGTTGGAAAGGCATGCTGAAGCATACTCCACATGAGATCAAGGAAGTCATGATCTAAGTCTCAAAAGCAGTTTGGACTTCCTGTCAAAACCAGTGGAGAATCACCACAGATTTCAGAACAAGAAGCTCATGGTTTATGATAGAAGTCTGGTAGCGATACAGTAAAAAGACTGGGGGATGGGCAAGTCTACAGGCAAGGTGAGCGGCTCAGAAGCTCTTTATCTCGGTGTCAGCAAATCCTTGGCACAATGACCTCCGTATCACCTATGACAAAGCTACAGCATCTATTAGCAAGTTCACTTGATAGGGAATAATTCTACTGCAATAGAATTCGGCTGCAGAATTAGCTTAGTTGTTAGAATGTAAAGGAAAATGCAGACCTGCTGGGCTGTGCGAAACCAGAGCTGGGAAGGCCTGTCTCGGGGCAGGGACTACGCCTGATGAGCTGACAACAGCGCTGACAGCAGCGACTTGCAAACACGGAACCGCCAGCGACCCACCGAAGGGCAGTCCTGCTAAAGTCAGACACAGGAGAACGGGGCCGACGGTCACTGCTATTTTTACGTGTACCCCTTCTGCTGCTGCTGGAGGAGACGGAGTTTACTGCGGCGAGACTCTTAAATGGGAAAGAATCCATCCTCCTCACAGATTCCAAACACGCACAAACAAATATCCTAAATTGTTGTATGTTCCTCAACAAAAGGACACAGATAGGGTTACTACAGCAGGGCTCCTAGGTGCCTTGCGGCAAACAGACTTGTGTTCTTAATTTAGAGTGGCAGGGCCAAAGCCTACATACAAGCATGACTGGTACCCAACCGGCCGCCTCGCTCTCTGCTTGCTGCATATTCCAGAAGGGCATCTTTCCGGCCGCACTCCCCTCTCTCTCGTCCTCTTATTGAGACCGCTGCCACTCGCAGGCTGGCATGGGGATGGTACCACAATCAGCCATAACGACAGGAGCAATGACAACTTGCTTTCCCACACACTTTGCCATAAATGCCGCCGCACTGCATGCTGTCTACACCAAGAGCCGTGGGAAAGCAGAGTCCAAAGGCATCCTTTTTCTTTTCTTTTTTAACCTTTTAACTATGAAAACACAATCTCTTTATCTTGCAGGAATCACAACAGTATCGTGGCCCCTCCGGGGCAGACATCCCAGTACATGTAAATCCTCTGGGTGAACAATACTGGAGATTCCCAAAGTGTCCATAGTAATAACACACACACTCGTCTCCTTTATATTCAAAATAGTTCTTGGCCTAAGACTGGGGTTCCGGACTACCAACTATCTGACTTCTTAGACACTGAGAGATCCCGGCCTTTCTCTGTAACGGAGTGTGTTGATACCATTTTATTGCCCATTTTCCAAGCTGTGAAGATTAAAAAGGAAATTGTGTCAATTGTAAAATCCTATGCAACCATAAGAGACTGTTATCATTTTGCGTTTTGAACCAGAAGAGCACCTCGTAAATATTTGTTGACCATGAAGTTGAAATAGGACCTTGTCACGGAGAACTTGGCTGTTCAGTAACTCAGAACTCTAAAACAGTGAGGATCTAAGACACAGGGACACAGGGTGAAGGCTCTCTCTTGTGCTCGCCATGAACACAGATCACTGCCAGAGTATCAGCTGTCACTTCTGCGCTCTGATACAACGTTCATCATCTTGCTAGATCAGTCTGACACCTGGCAAGCCTTTGCTGCTACTCTAACTTTGGTAAACAGCATTCAACAAGTAGGCCAGGAGCTTTTCTGGGAGGAGAAAGGACTAGACATTTGAAGTGGCTTTAAAATCAGAATAAACGGGAGCGGCTGGGTGGTTCAGTCAGTTGGGCGTCTGCCTTTCCTCGGGTCAGGATCTCAGAGTCCTGGGATCGAGCACCACATCGGGCTCCCCGCTCAGCGGGGGAATCTGCTTCTCCTTCTCCCTCTGCCACTCCCTCCCCCTCCCTGTGCTCGCTCTCTCTCTCTCAAGTGAATAAATAAAATCTTTAAAAAAAAAGGGGGAATAAATGTTTCCTCACAGAAATGTTAGTGAGCTCTTAGGGAAAAAAAAGCAAATGAAATGCCGCCCCTGCACTTGGCCCCATGTTCTTTAGGCCCGGCGCATCAGAGCAGTGCGCCCTGCCCCAGGAGGGAGGCCAACAAGGCTCTAGGCTCTTCTGTGGACCCTGGTACGAACCCACAAGTGGAAACAGGAGATGGAATAGAGACAGCTCCCACTCAAGTTGAGGAGCCATCAAGGCCCCTCTCAAAAGGAGACTGTGTAAGCTCCTCTCTTACACAATAGGATACCCATTTTCTTTCAATTTTGAAATAATCTCAGCCTTCAAAAAAGGTACACAAATAGCACTAAGAATTGCTACATACCCTACACACCCTTCATCCAAATCCCCCACATGTTAGTGTTTTACTATATTTGCTTTGTCATTTCTTTCTCTGTACACACATGATTTTTTCCCTTGAAATCACTTGAGGGTAAACCACAGACCCCTAAGTAACTCGGTGTGTACCTCAAGGATATTCTCTTATACAACCACTAGGTAATTCCCCAAAAGTCTGTTCAAACTTAGCAGTTCTGAAAGAAAGGGCCAGTAGAAACCTGGACTTTGAGGGCACTCCAGTGAAGGTTCAAAAGGAAGAGAGGATCATGCTACTAAAAGGAGAAAGGAGAAGTTTGTTAGGCTGGGACAGAACGCTCAGCAGCACCTCAACTGCAGGCATGAGGGAAGTTGATAGCAATGGCTCAGGTGAACTAACTGAGGAGATTTCCACACCAAGTGGTGACTGTGGCACCTGGTTTCTCCCTGCAGCCTACAGTAAAATGTGTGAGGGAGAAATCATGAAAGGGACTGTTAAACAAAAAAGAGCCAAGACTTAAAGACTTTAAAAATTCCCAGCCTTGGGGCGCCTGGGAGGCTCATTTGGTTAAGCGTCTGCCTTCGGCTCAGGTCATGATCCCAGGGTCCCAGGATCGAGCCCCACATCGGGCTCCCCACTCAGTGGAGAGTCTGCCTCTCCCTCTGCCCCTCCCCCTGCTCTCTCTCAAATAAAATCTTGAAAAAATTCCCAGCCTCTCCAGAAGCTTAAATTAAGAAATGACATCTGAGAAAGACTAAATCAAAGGCATAACCTAAAGATGAAGGTGAAGGGTGCCGGGGTGACTCAGTCGGTTAAGCATCCGACTCTCGATTTCAGCTTAGGTCAGGATTTCAGGGTCGTGAGACTGAGCCCCAAGTCAGGCTCTGGGCTGGGTATGGAGCCTGCTTGAGATTCTCTCTCTCCCTCTACCTCCCCACCCCTCCCCCACTCTCTTTCTAAAAAAAATAAAAACTGAAAAAAAAAAATAGAGATGACAGTGAGGGTGTGACTGCACAACCTTTGGATAAGACCTCAGGTGAATCAAAGATGCTGCCTCAGAGTGCCGTGCAGTCACACAAAAGGCCTGGACGGAGATGAAGGACGAGCCCCAGGGACGCTGTCAATCTCAGCCAGAGCTTCTGTGAAGCCCCTGGGCACTGTCCGCCAGCCACTCCAACAGGAGCCCAAGCTGGAGAAGGCTTCATCCGGAAGAAAGGTGGGACGCTTGTTGGCTGAGGGAGCCACGACAGCATTCACAGAAGGCCCACACAGTTTTTGAGAGAACTGCATCAGCAAAGACTCTGTCAGCTTGGATGAAAAGGGACACTGTTTACATTGAAAAAAGGCTACTCAACACCCAAAGTTCCACTGCCAGGAAGCAGGCTGATAAAACGACTCCCTGACAAATAGGGATTTCCTCTCATGCGGAAGAAAGGAAGACAGTGGAACCAACAGCCCAGAGGGTAGAGCTGGCAGCACAAAGAATTGTTCCCTGAGACCTAACCAAGAAATTTCTAACGCTCAGCAAGCTTTCAGAACTGCGCAGGACCAGGTACTCCCCTGGGACTCCCATCCTCCTTAGGAACAGGACTGTCTGGAGCAGGCATCCTGTCTGTCCCACCAGCGTGTGCTGGCTGCGCTGGGGCGGGGGCGGGGGGGGGCAGATAACGGTCTTTTCAGTTCCATGGGTCTAAAGATCTAGAGGAGCTGGACTGGGCTGTACTTAAAGAACTCCATCCGAGGAGCCTGGATTCTTCTTTTCTTCTCTGAATATGCAATCTCTTATTGTGAGGCTCAGATTGTCCCAGGTTAGCCCAATGGGGGCCTTTTCAAAGTGGGGGACACGTAATTTGACCTTTTCAGCATCTTGAGGATGGTAGTCCTCCAATTTCTATGGGACTAACCTGTCTGGGCGCCAGCATGGATGCTGGTTCTAGGGCTGACGACCCACCACTGGGGGCAACACCACGGTCTGCATCCTGTAGAGGAGTCTCACGGGGAGGTTACCCTGTGGTAATTCCGCTGAGGAATGCCAAGGGAGAGCTCAGTAGTAGTCAAACCTCAAGGATGGGCTACCTAAGAACTTTCCCTTTCAATCTTCCAACTGGTTCTGTGACCCCATTGGTGCAGTCTTGATACCTAGCCTGTCTGTATCCCAGCTGGGGAATGCTTGGAGAAGACAGAGGCCGCCAAACTGAAAATCAGGACGACCGATCTCAATGCATACAGCTCTCCAGGAACCAGCAGCTCCTGACAGGCAAGTCGGCACAATGTGGAAGCTATTTTACGACTGTTTCAAGTCCCACATCTGAAGACTGCAGAGTAATTTCTAATTTGAGATCTCAAAGGACAAAGGAAAGAATACTAGGTCACTGTTAGGGACTAAAATCTTAGGCATTGCCTCCAAGTTGGTGAAACATTTCTCTATACAGAGGTGTCTTGTACTGCCTGCTACTCTGGGGAGTCATATTCCTTTAAGAGCCCTTTGGAAATATACCTCTGTCCAAGATGTTTGCATCCACCCCACTCATTCAAATTTTCCCCATTTTTCAATGTGCAGACTAAGTTCCACCACCAACCAATACTACTTTCTCCCTTCTCTAAATTCCAGACCGTTTTCAAGCCATTTACCCCAGGAACATCAAACACTCAGCCAGATACCTGACTAGACAGTGGACTAATTTTTGCACAGCAACACACCTCATTAAATATCCAGTCACTGGCCAATTCAAAAACACTGAGAGGGCAGTTTAAATCACCATTTTACAAGCAGGAAAACAAACACTCACACATTCGAACATGTAAGAGCACCTACTTCAGTCATCCAATAACTACGCGCCAAATGTTTCTGTGAGAGGCACCAATCCACTGCAGATGTAACAGTGAAATGGACAGTCACTGCGCTCAGGGACCCAAGAGCCACACGCTGCTGACAGGGTAAGCAAGCACAGAGTGCTTTAGAAAGACAAAAGGAGTGCCTAATCTAGTCTTGACAGGTCAGGGAAGGCTTCAGATAAAGGACCTACACACCCAGAGCTGAAAACCAGGGGAGGTAACAAGGAAATGTGTGCTTTTTAAAAAAGGGCCTTTTGGAAAGGTGAAGTATGAATATGAAAGAGTCCAAAAGAATATGGAAAGTTGGAAATTTAGCAACTATAAGCAGTTCAAAAAAAGATAAATCCAGGAACATGATTATATTAAAAAGTTTCTACTCTATTCTAAAAGCACAAGGGAACCATGACAGATTCTTTAAGCCAAATGACATGTTCAGAAATATGCTTTAAAAAGACCGTGATAGTTACTATGTGAAGAATATCTAGAAGTCTGGGGGCAAGCCCAGAAGCAGGAAAATACCACAACAATCTGAAAGACAGACGGTTAGAAGTTCCAAGCATTGGTGATCAATTTTAATTAGACGGAAGGACAGAAGGGGTCAGTTTGGAAAAGGGAAAAGGCAAAGACGATGCCTAAGTGACTAGCTTAGGCAATATGGTGGGTGTGGTGCCATTTATAAAGATAAGAGATAACAAAGCTGTTGCCTGCTTTGGCAAGAAGATAATGAATTCAATTATGGATAGGAGTTTGCTATCTAAGAGACGTGAGTAGACAGTTGGAAAGCCCTGAGCTGGATTTATAGATCTAAGAGTTGTTATGACATGGTAACTGAAACTGCCAAAGTAGATAAGAATATCTAAGACTTCAAGGGATGTGTGTATCTTCTGATATTAAATGCAAAATTAAGCGGTTTTTCTACAGTTCAGAATTCAGGGCTTTTTCACATCCTCAAAGATTAATACCACCAATATAGACGGTACCAATAAAGACGGTATCAGAAGTCCTAGGAGTGGTGAATGACGTCCCACGTGAAGAACGTGTAGAGAGAGTAGAAGAAAACCCCAAATAACACCAACATGTAAGAAATGCGAAAAGAAAGAGCAGTTTGCAAAGGAGCACAAGGAGAAACCAGATGAGTACATGGAGCACTAAGAATATGTATGGCCAAAGAAGCCATTCAAAGATGAGTTTCCAACAAAATCAAGTGGTCAGTCGTGTGGAAACTAGAGATAAGAGGTGAAACATCTGATGGAACTGACAAGGTCGATGGCAAACTTGGTTAGAAGAGCTGTGCTGAGGGCGCCTGGGTGGCTCAGTTGGTTGAGCAACTGCCTTCGGCTCAGGTCATGATCCTTGGGTTCCGGGATCGAGTCCCGCATCGGGCTCCCGGCTCCACGGGGAGTCTGCTTCTTCCTCTGACCTTCTCTCCTCTCATGCTCTCTCTCACTTTCTCTGTCTCTCAAATAAATAAATAAAATCTTTAAAAAAAAAAAAAGGAAGAACTGTGCTGACAGCAGAGGTCTCCCTGCAGTGGTAATGACAGTGGACACGGTGAAAGCGAACAATTTTCTGGAGAAGTGTGGAGGGCAGAGATACAGATGACAGAGTATCTAGAATTAAGGGAAGGCTCTTTTAAGGTGAGGAAATATGATGCAGTTTAAGCAGTCCAGAATTTATCATCAGGGCTCAGATATTGTGAGATTAAATCCAGGCTTTTCCAGGACTATCTAACCACTGGCACACCACTTAACATTTCCAAATCTATTTTGACAAATGGAGAACAAGAATGATAATCTAGCAGGACTGCTACAAGGAATTAAGCGAGATTATGCTCGTAAATTATTTTTGAGCACTGAGCCACCATGGTGACTGGGCATATTAACTTAAGTAAATGTTTCATTACTATGGAAGAAACCAGTAGAAAAGTTGAAAATACGAGGAGATATGGAAAATCATGGACTCATCAATGCCTCTGAGAACCAAGGAGAATATACTGCATCCAGTCTAAAACAAAAAACGGGGGAAATTAACTTTACGCAGGAGGGAGAGCGATCTTCCTCAATTTGCTGAATGGGCAGCCTGCGGGGTGGGTAATGTAGTGTAGGATTTTAAATGGCTATAGTCAAGTAAGAGAATGGGAGAGGAGGATGAAGACAAACACAAATAAGTTGCAGAGATACAGCGAGGGTCGAGTGGAGGTAGAAAACTGCGAAGTTGGGCAATTTTCTCCAACAGTGCTCCCTAGCCCCAGGTAAAAGCCAGACACATTTGGGAGCAAATACTTAAAGGGGAAGGCGAGAGAGTTTTAAGTGAAAGACCGACTGGTCTGGTTCAGAGCACAGGATGGGAAGCTGGAGAGCCAGGGAGACGGGGTGCTCCCACCACGAACCAGACCCAGGGAGAACTCACGACCCACAGGGCGGTAGGTCCGGCTTCCTGGCGAAGGAAAAGAGGCTGCTGTACCCGAGACCCGCCCCCGCCCCACCCCGCGCCGCGCCGGAACTCCGGCGCTCCCGGCACAGGCCATCCCCCGGGGCTTACCAGCAGGCCCTCCACATTGATGGGGTCGCGGCACCGACGGCGCACCGTCTCCTCTGCCGGGTCCACCAGCAGGCTGGGCAGTTTCCGCACCGGCCGCTGCTGACTCATGCTGCCCAGCCAGCCGTCCCTCGCCTCGCACCCCGCGCGCTCTCCCGCCTTCTCCCGCTCCGGCCGGGCACCGCCCCCAATGCGCCGGGTCCCGGGGGCCGAGCACGAACCGGGCCCGCGGCCTGCTCGGAGGCGCCGCTGGCTAGGCCGGCCCGCGAACGAACGCGGCACTGCTCCACGATTTCGGGAGCTACAACGCAGACGGGAAGAGAGCAGGGTGACCCACAACTCTCAGGACGCTAGGCCCGCCATCTTCCCGCATGCGCAGTGCGCCGCCCCCAGTGCGCATGCCTGCCGCTGCCCGAGCGCTCCCACGCACTAACCCTTTCCCGGCGGCCGGAGCCCGGGAAAGCCCGGACGCAAAATCCACGGAGAGGATGGCAGAGGAGAAGAAGAGGTGGAGCAGGAATTTCAGAAGAAGGGAACGGGGCCAGAGAAAAGAAGCCGCGGTGGCCGGGGAACGCAATTGTCAACACTGATCATTGAAACTTCTGAGCGCGCCAAAGTTAATTAACCTTGAGCAACCTCCGCACACCGCAGGCATTTGCCCAGTGTTATTGCTTAGTAAATGTTGGTAGTCAAATCGTTGTCCAGTTGTTTACTTATAGGCTCCTCTTTCTGTTTCTTTTTTCTTTTTCATGTGATAAATAAAATTATTGATTATCTGTTGTGTTAGATATCGTGGTGGGTACAGGAGATATTCACTGACATTCGGCACAGACTCAATCTCAAATTCCAATAGAGGAAACAGAAAAGTAAACAGAACGTTTAAAGCTGGAGTCAGAAAGAGTGTTTTCAAATCTTGGCTTCTCTCTCTCCTTAAGTCTACAAGACCTGAAGCAAGTTACTTCATCACTGTGTGCCTCAGTTTTCTCATTTGTTAAATGGGAATAATGACAGTACTTATTTCATAAGGTTGTTGTGAGAATTAATTAAATTACTTAGAACAGGGGCAAGTGCATGTTTGAAATAAAAAGCCAACGCTATGTGATAAGTTCAGTAGAAGGCAACAACTGTGCCCTCTGGTAGTTAGACCAGGGGTTTCAAACCCAGCCTGAGGTGGGGTGGGGCAGGGCAGGCTTCTGCCGGAAGTTAGCTCCCCACTATATCATCAAATCCTCCAGTGAGAGGCATTCTCTAATCTTTGTAGCTCCAGCATCTAGCACAGGGCCTGGCAAATAGTAAGAGCTCAGTAAACGTTTGCTAAATTAATGACTTGAAATAGAGAATAACATAAGGGCTAAGCCTCTAGAAGACTGGATTTTGTTGCAGAATGGAGAATTGCCCAGAGTGGTTAAAATATGCCTTCACCAACCAGAGTCCCCAGGAAGGCAAGCTCTGGAGACCAGAAATGAATGTTTTTAATAAAAAGATGTCATCCACTCTCTGCTATATGTTTGGCATTCTACTAAATGTTCTGCATAGGTTTTTTTGCATGTAAATCTTCTATCAGAACTGAAAGGTGTTTTCCTGTCCAATCTATAGATTAGGAAAATGAATATCAGCAAGATGGCCAAAATTACTCCGGGTCCTGGGTAGGCGGTGGTAGAGACAGGATTTGACGTGCAGCTGATTAGCTCCTTTGGTATGCCACTCCTTGAGAAGAGTACCGGAGAGTGACTAGATTTTTCTCCAGCCAGAGATGGGGTTGGACGAGTGAAGGAGGGGTGTGAGTGAGGGCGGCAGGCACTCCAGGCTGAAGACAGCGTGACCACAGTTGTGGAGAAATGACACAGCCTTCCAGACACGAATCCTGGGACTCGGCTTCAGCCTGAGACTTCATCATTCACACATTTGAGCATGAACCTGACACAGCAGAGGTGCTGAAGGGGAAGCCAGTCTGCCAGGGGCCTTACCTTGCGTCCAGCAGCCTCCAGCCTGGGGAGACACATAACTAGAGCACAGAAGCCCTACGAGAACGTGTATCACATGCTATGGGAGCACAGAGGAGGAAGAAAAGAACGAACTGAATTTGATATAAGTTACAAGTGCTTTTTTTATACATCTCCCTGTGAGGGAGATATTTCTAGAATATTTTGTGGATTGGATACAGAAGCTGAGAGAGGATAAGTGCCTTGACTAAGGTTGTGTGGCGATTAATAGGGCTTCAGCCTCCATATCCTTTGCTTCATCCACCACGCCCCATGGTGGGGCCCAGACAGTTCCCCAGCACAGAAATTCTGTATTTCCCATCTCTAGTCCTGCTGCCTTGTGTGTGCTTCAGTGTGGGCAAAATGGTGGACCTTCAGATTTTATTTTATTTATTTCTAAAGATTTTATGTATTCCATTGTCAGAGAAGGGGATAGAGAGAAAGAGAGAGAGAGCACAAGTAGGGAGAGTTGTAGGCCGAGGGAGAAGCAGGCTCCCCACTGAGCGAGGAGTCCAAAACAGGACTTGATCCCAGGACACCGGGATCATGACCTGAGCTGAAGGCATATGCTTAACGACTGAGCCACCCAGACATTCCGGACCTTTGGATTTTAAACTCAGGGCTGAAATATAGGCCAAGTGTAAACGTGTGCATTAGGAATGCTGCAAGACCTTACCTGTCAAAGAATGCTGTACTTTCTTTCTATGGTAAAATTTCCTCCCCACAAGTCTGAGAAGATGGCCATGTCCAAGAGGACTTTCTGTGACAATGGAAATGTTTTGTGCTGTCCACTATGGTAGCCGCTAGCCACGTGTGGCTCTTGAGCACTTCCAATATAGCTAGTGTGTCTGAGGAACTGAATTTCCAATTAGTGTTTAATGTCATTTAAATATTAGTTTAAATAGTGGTTACCCTATTGGATAGCACAGGTGAAGAAACTAAAATGTATGGATGTCATCTAGTGCTGTGCTATTTTACTGTGTGTGTGCGTGTTTTTCCATTGGGGGAGGGGGGAAGAGAGAATGAGAATGTGCACAGGGGAGGGGCTGAGGGAGAGGGAGAGAGAGAAGCTTAATTTGGCTCCAGGCTCAACATGGAGCTGACCCGGAGCTTGATTTGAGGTTGGATCTCAGGGCCCTGCGACCATGACCGGACCGGAAATCAAGAGTTTGCCGCTTAACTGATTGAGCCACCGAGACATGCTGTGGTCTGTGGTCTGTGGTCTGTGGTCTGTGGACATCAGCATCCCCATCACGTGGGAGCTTATGAGGAATGCACATGTTTTGGTCCTACCCCAGACCTACAGAATCAGAGAATCTGAGGATTGGGGCATACTGTGCAAGGCACTGGTCTCGCCCCGTCCTTTATTTTTCAGATGAAGAAACTGATCCCCAGCCCCTTTTCAAGTCTCCCAAGACCCTAGTTAAATTGAAGCCAACTTAACTTTTCTGATCCAGTCCTTTACGAGTGAGGATTTAGAACAAATCCAAAGATCACCATTGTAACCAAATTATTTGCTAGATGTTACAACTTCCTACATATACCTCTCACTCCAGCATAGACATTTTTAGATCTTAAACAACAGAAGGAGTCAAACTGGGGGGGAAGGAGAATGGACCGGAGGCCATCATAATCACGGGCAGGGCAGCTCATGATGGCCCAAACTGTGCCAGTGGTAGTAAAAGTGAAGGAAAGGACAGATTCCAGAGCCGGCCAGGACAGAGAGCCTGGGGGTTGGTTGGGTTTATGGGATGGATTGGACTGAGGTGGCCGGCTGGGTCTTTGAAGTCCAGGAATAGAGAAGTTTGGTTTAGAGAGCACCGGAGGAAGAGCAAGGCAGGGCCCGAGGACAGAACCAGGGAACATGAAGGGGAAACCTGGCAAATATTATCACAACGGTTTACTTTAAGTTTGTGTTGCTTTCGTTTTTAAACGAAACAACAACACTAAGAGAGTAGCCAGGGAGGGGCGCCTGAGTGGCTCAGTCAGTTAAGCGTCTGCCTTAGGCTCAGGTCAGGACCTCGGGATCCTGGGATCCTGGGATAGAGCCCCATGTTGGGCTTCCGGCTCAGTGGGGAGTCTCCTACCTCTCCCTATGCCCCTCCTTCCTGCTCATTTTCGCTCTCTCAAATAAATAAATAAAATCTTTAAAAGAGAGGGAGACAGAGAGAGAGAGAGAAAAAGAGAGAGTAGCCAGGGAGATTGAAGGTGAATCTGGACTATGAATGCTTTAGAGATTAAAAGAAAGGATTTTTTTTTCTCTTCCTCCCTTTGTTTCTTCTTTTTTTCTTTCTTTCTCTTTTATTTTTTTCTTTTTTCCCCTTGTTTCCTTCCTTCCTTCCTTTTTCTCTTTTTTTAAAGTGGGAGAGACTTGAGTTTCTCAATGCCAGTGAGAAGGAGCTAGGAGGAAGGGAGGGGTTGAAGGCTCCAGGGGTGATCAGAACAAGCCTGAGGGCACTGTGGTGGGGGGACTCCCTCCACTTCTGGCCAAAATACCTTCCAAGCTGGTCTGCCTCTGTCCTTACACAGTCCTCCTGTCTCTGCAGGCGTGGGGGCCCTCTTCTTGCCCCCTCCCCCACAGTGGGTGAGACAAGGCAGAGGAGAAGGACTTGGGAAACAGAGCGAGGCTGCGGGTCACACTGGAGGCCTCCGCAGTGGTCCCCGGCTATCTCGCAGTTTCTCTCTGGACATACCCTCCTATGAGAGGTGGAGGACGAAGGGACCCGTGCACAAGATGGCAGAGGAGAAATGGTGCAGGTGAGGACTGTTCTCCATGACTTCTCTGTGTGTGACAGTCACAGAACCTTAGAGCAGGAAGCGGTCCTGGGGATCCTTTAGTAAAACCCTCTCAATTCACCTGGGAGTGAACTGAGAACCGAGAAGTTAAGTGACTTGCCTCAGATCAAACAGCTGCAGGGCCGCAACTCCACCGCTGGCCTTTTCCTTTCCAGATCGGTACACCCTTAGGGAGGTGACAAGACGTGCCCAGAGACACCTTGGCAGGCGAGGAGCACAGACGAGATGGCTGGACGCTGAAAGAGAAGGTGGCCGGGATGAAGGGCAGACAGACCTCGGCCCGTGTGGGTCCAGCAACCACTCGACTAGCCCTCGTTGGTGAGTGACTTGACTTTCAGGACCCTCAGTCTCTATCTTTGGAAGCCGGGGGCCACCGTCCCTGGAGCTCTGTTGTATTCGGGGCGCTGGACCCTTACGCGAACTTCACCATTCCACGGAGGCTCTTCCAACCCAGTCTCAAAGCTCCCTCTCCAGGGACTAAAAATGGTTCTAAAATGACATCCAATGGAACAGAGAGGGGAGCAGTTAACTCTTTGTCCCGGGGTTTTGTTCAGAATTCGACAGGCTCTGCGGAGAGCTCCCAAGAGGACGCTGGCCCATGGAAGTCCTCAGTGGCCCAGCCATGGGGACTGGGTCCCTCCACTTAGCAACAGTATTTGCCTCCCGCTTCGGAAAGGAAACAAAAAAGTAAGCCTGCAGTTAAATCCACCCACAAGGGCAAATCCCCATGAAAGCTTGTCAAAAAGGAGCTGGGAGAAAGATGATCTATGGCCTTGCGCCTCAGTGAGCTCCAATGAAGAGCAACAAAGGCGCAGGGATTTTAGCTTTTCCTTCCTCCCGATCGCCTCTGCTTCCCTGCCCCCATCATCGCCATTGTTCCCTGGCTATTATAACTGCTTCCCTTCCTAATTCATTCCCCCATCTTTCGTCCCCCCACCTACAAAGGACTCTACATCAACACTGTCAAATTAAACAACCGCCTTTTGGGGGAGGGAGATGCGGTGTGTGACTGTCGACCTCACATTGCCGGCAAAATCTAAGGCACAGATGTGATCTCATCCCTCCTCCGCTCGAATCTGTCAGTGTACTTGCTTGTACGACACTCAGGGTTAGTGTCTCCCCCTGTACACTGGTCACTTGCCTGCTTGGCTGTGTCCCCCTCCCCCCACCCCCATCACACCTGTGGAGGGCAGGACCTGTGCCCCTGCCCCCATCAGGGGCCATCCCGTGGCGCCGCCTTCTCTGGCTACAGCCACAGTGATCTTCCTCTCACTTGTTTTCTTTGCCTAGAATGGTATCCCTTTGGGGCTTCCTCTAGCAAACTCCTCATCCTCATTGTAAACATTATTGTCTCAAAAGCCTTCTCCAACCCCCCAGATGAGGCTAGCACCCCAGCCTCCTCCCCTGATGTTGTCTGATGAGCCCTGAAACCTGGTCTGATGTCCCTATAACATTCTGCCATCAATAGGTATATTACATTATAACATTATAAACACCCAAATAGTACTCGGAAAAAATAACATCTTTACTAGGCTCATTTTGAAATGTAAAGTCTAGGGTCGCCTGGGTGGCTTAGTCGGTTAAGCATCTGCCTTCAGCATGGGTCATGCATGATCCCAGGGTCCTTGGACCAAGTCCCATATCAGGCTCACTGCTCAGTGGGGAGCCTGCTTCTCCCTCTGCCTGCTGCTCCCCCTGCTTGTGCTCTCTCTCCCCTTCTCTGAGACAAATAAATAAATAAAACCTTAAAAAAAAAAGATCTTATGATAGCAAAGTTTCATTGGTAATAATTCAGATGAATTTTTTGAATTATCCTCTTGCATTTTCTGTATGTGGGGATATGTATTATAAATATCCATTTGGATTAATTATATGGAAAAAAGAAATACAATTAGCTAATCTGGAATCTTTTGTTAGGTAGTTACATACCATTTACATAATGAAAAAGATAAATTATACCTTCCCTAAAAGAAAAGGAAGTTGCTTAATGTCAGAGACTAATCACATTGGTTTCAGACTTATGATACCAACAATTAGAAAATATTTTTAAACTTTTGAGAAATTTTGGTAGAGGAAAATTAAATTTAAAAAATTAGTTTTAGGGGGCATTGGGTCCCACAGTCCAACTCTTGGTTTTGGCTTAGCTCGTGATCTCAGGGTCATGAGAATTGAACCCCAGGTAAGGCTCTGCACTCAGAGAGGAGTCTGCTTGAGATTTTCTCCCCCTCTCCCTCTCCCTCTGCCCCTCCTGCTCATGCTCTCTCTCTGAAATAAATAAATCTTTTTTAAAAATTAGTTTTTTGAAGGGTGACATTGATATGGCTCAAAACTTAAAAGGTACGAGAGATTAAACAGTGAAAAATCTCCCCACTCTGTCTTTCAGCAGCAAAGTTCTGTCTTTGTAGGCTACCATTACACCAGCTTTTTATGTATCCTTGCAGGGATGTTTTAGGCACACAGATTCAACTATGCTATTTTCCCTACCCCTTATTTGCAAAATAATAATCATACTATTGATTTTTTTCAACCTAGAAAAACATCTTACAGACTGTTCCCTTAGCAAGAGCTAAGGGTGTGCAAAATATGATACAGCCAATACATTTTCACTTGACTTTTAAGAAATAGCATTGTTCACTCTGGATTAATACGTTTCTCAACAAAGGCATCCTTGTTCTTCTGAATAGAAAGAGGCTATCCATCAAGAAGCCACCAGCTGTCAGAGAAGTAATTTTTCTTTGCTGGTGCTATCAAAGATTTGAAAATCGTTTGGGCTGAAAGTCTGACATGTCAGTGAGATATACATGTGAATTTGGGGATACAGTACAACAATCTAGGTTTGTTATACATGTTTGTAGGGTACACAGGATCCATTATCCCATTACATTCCTGCAGGAATCAACTCCCAAGAAGCATTCTTTGGAGAAAAAGAGAACGAAGAAGTTAAGTGTGATGGGTACCAATATCCACAGTGATGTTGTTTACATCCTTTGCATTGCCTTCCTTTCTTTGTAGTTGCATTCTGTAAATGCCATTAGATGTTTTGAAGGTGGTTTTTAAATCTTGCTGCCCACCTAGCAGATACAATTTCTATACAAGCACAGTTTACTGTGTTTACTAATGTCTTACTGCTAAATGGTTTCTACTTAAATGTTCACCTTCCACGCACTACCCCCATGAAATATATCGGTTGCCCCAACTTTGTTTTGCTCCTGGGACTCTCCCCTTTGTTTATGTATCTATCCCGTATTTGATACCAACCACGAGGCAGTGGTTTTTCATTTGCTGAAGTGTATCGCCTTGACTCTCCACCAGGTGGAGCAGTTTCACCTTAGGGTGTCCATTGGATGCAAGGGCTTCTGAATTTTGGGTGGTCAGTATTTCCGGTAAAAATGAAGGTGGAGAGTAGAGTCCGTGCAGTCGGATCTGAGTTTAAGGTTTCAAGTGAGCAACTATCACATCTAAGTTTCAGATGTACTACTGATCAAGGAAGAATTTGGTATCTCTGGTCTGAACCACCCATAGAAATTAGTCAAATCCTGCTGTTAATGGGTTGAATTGTGTTCCTTATCTGTGCCCCCCTTCAGATTCCTAAGTTGAGGGGCACCTGAGTGACTCAGTGGATTAGGCGGCTGACTTTGGCTCCTAGTCATGATGTCAGCTTCCTGGGATCAAGCCTGCATCGGGCTCCCTGCTGAGCGGGGAGTCTGCTTTTCCCTCTCCCTCTGCCCCTCCTCCTGCTTGTGCTTTCTCTGTCTCTCTTTCAAATAAATAAACAAAATCATTAACAAAACAAAACAAAACCCCAACAAATTTGTAAGTTGAAATCCTAACTCCCCCCCACCTCAGAATGTGACCTTATTTGGAGATAGGGTCTTTACAGAGGTAATCAAACTAAAATAAGTTCATTGAAGTGGGTCCTAATTCAATGACCAGTGTCCTTAGGAGACAGGAGATTTGGACACAGATACACATAGAGGGAAGACAGCCATCTACACATCAAAGTCGGTGGACTGGAAGAGATTCCCTCGCAGTCTTCCGAAGGAACCAACTCTCCCAACACCTCCACCGTGGACTTCTAGCCTCTAGAACTGTAGGCTAATAGGTTTCTGTGGTTCGAGCCACCCAGTCTGGGGTACTTTTTGGTACAACCCGAACAAACCAATGTACCTGCCCATTCCCATTTTGGGAGAATTGAAGCAAGCTGGGCTTAAGCATTACTATGCAAGAGTACATTTTCTGTGCAGAAAGCGATAGTGAACATAGAACTGGTTATAGAAATATTACTGGAAGAGACTAGACTTTAAGTACTTTAAGCCATTCAGAGGCCCCCATTATCAGTGGTGTGCTGAAAGCAAACGATTAGAAACTGCTTGACATACGCAGATGGGGGCTTCTCGAAGCTTGATCCAATTCCACTCTGCGGCATTTTCCTTGGGTGGTTGTGATGGACGTGATTACAAGTGGAAGCTGTTCGTATCAAGATTGGAAAGGAAGGGGACTGTGTGTGTACCTGTACATGTGGTGAGACGAAGATCCGCATATATGAAAATACTTGATCAACCAAACGTGTATCTGGGCGAAGTTGTGGGAAACTGTGTGTCTGTTGGAAAGAACAAGGTCTGAAAGAGTTGGCTGTGCAAGAAACACCCAGCAAGGGAAGACATGTTTGTGTGACCAGGCATGCACGTGTGTGTGTATGTGAAAGCGAGAGAAATATTTCGTGTCTGTGGGAAGAAACACGTGTAGGAGAGATATGTATGTGTGTGGAAAAGGGCCATATGTGTGGAGCATGTGTGCTGTATGCATTTAGGAAAGCAGATACGGGTAAGGAACACATGTATCAGTGCATGGATAAACATGTAACAGGGAATTGTTCGTGAAAGATGGGAGAATGCACATACGTGTGTGTGGAGGTGTGCGAGAAGTGTATGCGTGTAATTCTTTAGGATAAGGCTGGTCAGAGAAACAAATGTGCCCAGAAGCCATGTCTAATTGCCTTCCTGACCCCATGGCCTCCTCCAGAACCCCGCCTACTCAAAGGGCTTCGAGACTGACAGCTCCTTTGTAAGCTTCACATTGGCCACCGCAGATTTGTAGTTTGGTCCCATTTTTGCTAACATCTTAGACGAGGTTGAATCTCCCCATTTAAGAAAATATCTTGAAATTACTTTTTCAAGTTTTGGTTCAAGGTCAATAAAGACATATTAAAATAAGTGGGTCAGGTTCAGTTCAGGAAAAACAGATCTCATCATTTGTATTTGTGTGCTAGGGTTTAAATCGATAAACCAGGGACAGAGAGATGATTCATTAAGTGGGAGAACAACACATAGCTTTTTCATTGGGTCTCACTTCTGGTCTAATTAATTCTTCGTTGGTAGGAGCCCATGCATTTCTAAAATTTATTATAGATTTTAAGAATAGGATTAAATGGCTTCTCCAAAGTCATTGTATTAATTAGCTAAGGTAGGGGACATCTTTCTGAGAAATTTTCCCTAGCAGTGATATCACATTCACTCTGATTCTTCTGGCGAGCCAAATTATATTTTTGTCTTTATTGAAAGTGATTCCCTTTTTAGTGCTGGGTTTCAAAGAAAGGAATTAATTTTTGGAGTGACTTATTATAGCAAGAGGTAGGCAAACTATGGCCCACGGGCCAAATCTACTTGCTGTTTTTGTTTGTTTGGGTCCTAAAATTTTTTTTATGGTCCATGAGGTAAATTTTTTTTAAGACATTTTTAAAAGGTTGTAATTTAAAGTACGTATATAAAAGAATTGCCTACATTTTGCCTCTCGGCTGGTAAAGTCTAAAATATTTACTTCTGGCCCTTTAAGAAAAAAGTTCACAGACCTCTATTCTGTATGATTTGATTTGCTTGATAAAATGTAAGCTGTCAAAATGTAAGGAGAAAAAAGTAAGGGCATTTCTTACAGTGAATATTGCTTTAGCAATTGCAGTGACTACCCTAAACCATAGAGCAAACATACTGGCTAGTGTTAATTCAACATAGCTATTCTGTACTTTATCTATCTATCTATCTATCTATCTATCTATCTATCTATTTATTTGACAGAGAGAGAGAGAGAGATCACAAGTAGGCAGAGAGGCAGGCAGAGAGAGGGAGGAAGCAGGGTCCCTGCTGAGCAGAGAGCCTGATGCAGGGTTCCATCCCAGGACCCCGAGATCATGACCTGAGCCGAAGGCAGAGGCTTTAACCCACTGAGCCACCCAGGTGCCCCTCTGTACATGTTTTTAATGGGCGGTTGATATATATTTATATCAATATTTATATATTTCACATATACTAGAAATACAAATGTAATTTCAAGAATGTCCACTACCGTCTTGTTTATAATCATGAAAAGACTGGATCAACTCCAATATCTATCAACAGAAGAACGTTTATATAAATTGTGTCAGTCATACAATAGAATACCATTTAAAGATTTTATTTATTTATTTGAGAGAGACAGAGAGAGAGAACGTGAGCTAAGAGAGGGAGAAGCAGGCTCCGTCCCAGAACTCTGAGATCATAGCCGGAGCCAAAAGCAGGCACTTAATAAATGAGCCCCCCAGGTGCCCCTAGAATACCACTGAACAGTTAAAATGCATAAAGTAGTGTGGGGGGGATGGGGTAACTGGGTGAGGGACATGAATGACGGCACTTGATGTAATCAGCCCTGGGCATTAGAGTGATGAATAACTGAACTCTACCTCTGAAACTAATTTAAAAAATGAATAGAGTAGGGCTTTGTGTATGACTAGATGGGTCTTACAAGCAAACGAGGTAAAGCCAACCCATCTGGTTACAGAACAAAACACAGAATGTAACACACAGAAAGTCGTAGAACTAGTAAAAACGCTCTATAGAGTTCATGAACGCATGCATAGCAGTAATAGTACAAAAACATGGTTGGCCTGTTTTTAGACAAATACTGGGGTGGGGTGGGGAGGGAAGAATTGGGATCAGGGAGGGCTGTCCAGGAGCTTTAACTGCATTGCGATATTTCTTTTTGACATGAACGTTTCAAGCAAGTATGGCAAGATACTAGGATTGGCTGGTTCTTGGGCACACAGGGAGGGTTCATGATGTTCTCTCTCTAGTGCGTGTTTGAAATCTTTCATAATAAGAAGGAAAAAGACGGTGCTGCGGTTTGCAGTACAGACCTGCCAGGATTCTCTCAGGCAACATTTTTACTTCGGACCCCCTGTGTGCCGGCATTTACTGGAAGCCGTTTGCTTATTCTCCTTCCCTCGTTTAACCCCCCAGCTGCGTGAACTGTCGCTCTCCAGTCCCAGAGGACACTGACTCTTAGACCTCACCGGCGGGGCTTGGAGGTAGCGGCAGCGACGGTACAGCGCAGGTCCTCAGACTGAGTCCTGCACCTCGCAGGTTCCTGAAATCACGGGGCAACGGCTTTTGCTTAAAAGAAGACATCTCGGAGTTCTGCTTCTCCTGCCCTGTGCTCATTGCTCTGGCTACCTCTGCAGCACGCGCCGGCGAGGTCTGCAGTCTTCTTTGAGGTTCGTTCTTGAAGCCCTTCCTTCATTCACTCCTTCTTCTGACCGGACACCGGGGCCAGGGCAAAGGTGGCCGGGTTCCACCCGCCGGAGCCTGGAGTTCCACAATCTTCCTCTTTTCTGCTGGCCTCAGGCCGGCCCCCTCGTGGGCCGCTTGCGGACTAGGGCTGTTGGGGACCGGGGTCCTCCAGTCCCCGCCGTTTGAGCCTGGCCGCTGCGCTGCGGGAGACCCACGCGGGCGGGGCAGGGGGGAGGGTGGGTCCCGCTGGACGCTCGGGGGACAAGGACCCTCTGCAGGGCTCGGCCCTGGCGGCCGGGCGCTGGAGACCCTGGGGCCCTGGGCGTGGAGTCACTGGGAGGTCTGGGGCTCCTCTCCCGTTGCCCCACAGACTTGCCTTGTGTCGTCTGGGCGCCTGGGTCCCAAGTGACAAAATGACCTCTGTTCTCCGAAGGTTCTTCCCACTTCTGTCCAGACCCCCTGCCCCGCGGACTCCGCTGTGGCTGGAGGGTCTCCAGGTCTTGGTCCCACGGGAGTGCAGGGGAGGAGGGGTACGTCAGGGTTGGGGGCTCGCGGCCGCTGCCGGGGGTGGGGGGCGGGGGGTGGGGTGTGGAATCCTTCGGGGAGAACCGAGAAGGCGACATTACCTGGGCGCAGGCGGCGCACCTAGGCGGGTGCTGGGAGCTTCGGGTGGGAATTGGGAATTTCGGGGGGCGCGGGTCCTGCTGGGCGCCCGGCCAACAAGGACCCTCTGCAGGGCTCCGCCCCGGGCTGGCCTGGGCGCGGGGACCCGGGCACCGGGTCGGGGAGACGAGGGGGCCGGGGTGCCACGCGGGCGCGAACCCCGGCGGGGAGGCCGCGGGGGCTCGTTCCGGCCGTCTCTCCCCCTCCCCTGGTCCGACACAGCCCCCGCCGCGACCCTTCCCCAGTCGGGTCCCCGGGGCGGCTGAGCCCACCGCGCCTCCTGCCCGCGCGGTCGGCCCGAAGACCCGGAGAAGTGGACTCCAGTGGGGGCGGCCGGGGTCAGGGGTCGCGTCCCCGGCGCCGGCCGCGCTCCGCCGATCCGGGCTTTGCCGAGCGCCCCCCCGCCCGGCCGGAGCCCAGGAGCTGTGGGTGGGACGGCGGCCGGGAGGCTGGGCTGGCCCTCCGACGGCGGCGGTCGCACCGGAGCGGGGCTGCGGCGGCGGGAGGACAAAGGCCGAGGTGAGAGCCGCCCCGCCGCCGGGCCGCGGGGCCCCGAGCGCAGGGCGCGGGTGGGCGTGGGTGCTCCCCCGGCCAGCGCCCGCGAAGGAGGCGCTGTGGGGTCCGGGTCCAGCCTCGAGGGCACTTGGGACCTGGGTGCTGCTGCCTCGTGTGCGCGCGCGCGCGTGTGTGCAAGAGATCGGGGAAGTGAGAGAGCGCGCCCTGGGCGCTTGGCACATGGTGAGCCCTCTGCAGGGCAGAGCTCTTACAGACGACAGTGCCGGCGGTCGTGACTATTCTGGGGGTGTGTGTCTGCGTCTGTGTGTTTAAAGAGCCGGAGTCCGAGGGGGCAGCTACATCTCCCCGGCACGGGACACGGGAGAAAATGGGATTTCCTCCCAGAACGGCCCTGGGACCGGCTCAGAGGGAGGTGGGGGCTTAGAAACTGGAGCCGAGTTTTGCGTCGTGGGAACAAAGGCTGGTTTCCTCAAGTCCGAGAAAGAGTGAGTGAGTGTGTGTGTGTGTGTGTGTGTGTGTGTGTGTGTGTGTGGTGTGTGTGTGTGTGGCCGCCGGCGCGCCTGGCCGGGGTGGGGGCCAGGGCGACCCGCCATTCACTGGGAAGGATGCTGGGCCATTTTGCTGTCAATCCTCTTTTGATCCCCGGTCATGAAGACCAGCAGAAAAGAGGGACTCCTGAATTCGGAGACTAAAGGTTTTCTTGATTAAACTCTTATTATAGAGGTGAGTGTTGCTTCCGGGCTTGAAGGGTGTTTTTAGGAGAACTTTAAAGCAATCAACGTATGCATTTCACTTGAACAAAAACTTTGATTCTCAGTGAAAGCATTTTAATTTCTGTGTTTAACATGGGAGGTTAGACAAGGGGAGAGGTGGAGGTCTGGGGAGGTTCCGAGCTTTGTCTTAAAGAAATGTGTTAATGTCATCTTGGTCTGCCGCACTTAGTAGGAAAATGTAATTGGGAGTTTTGAAGGCCATTAGTTTAAAGACATTAGAACCCCACCTCCAACTATTTGTTGAGAATGTCTTAAATCTCTGGGCAGATTTGAAGAATTCCTTAGAACTAATCCTTAGAAAAGTTTGTTTCTGGGAAGCAAAAACCAAATTTAAAATGTGAAATGAAATGAAACACAGGTGAGATGTTTTTACATGTCTTTTCATGGTGAATCTGGTTCATTTAAAATTTGCAATGTGATCTGCGACAGTTTCCAGTCCCCAGAGCAGCGGACGAGGGGCGCTGCTGTTTTCTAGGCAAATATTATTTATGGAGTAAGAGGTAAGCTTGGTTGCCGCCGAAATTCCATCCTGCCCTTTCTTGTTATTGCAGATGGTTTAAACAGTTTGTTTGGGGTTTAAATGTTTTGAATTAGTGAAAAATAGCGAGTTGGACCAATACCTGTGATTTTACGTGGTGGGTACTGTGAAGCTACACTTTAAATATGTGTATTTTTATCTTGGAATTTTTTTTCTTTTTTTTTAAGATTTTATTTATTTATTTGACAGAGAGCGAGAGATCACAAGTAGGCAGAGAGGCAGGAAGAGAGAGAGGGGGAAGCGGGCTCCCCGCTGACCAGAGAGCCCGGTGCAGGGCTCGATCTCAGGACCCTGAGATCATGACCTGAGCCAAAGGCAGAGGCTTTAACCCACTGAGCCACCCAGGCGCCCCTGTCTTGGAATTTTTAACAGGAAAGTTTATAATCTCCTAGAGCTTGTCTAAAGCTTTCTGTGCATAATATGAAAGTGACTGCTCTTTCATTTAGTAAGCAACTTACTGGCCTCCCGTGGCCTTGTAGGTGTTCGTTCTGGTATCACCACCATGCTTGACATTAGAAATCCCCTTTTGAAGAAAATGGTGTTCATTTTCTGGATTCAACTTTTGAATTGTTTAGCAATTCCGGAGGGTTCAGAGGCACTTTCAAAGTAGAGCTAGTGAAAGTTTGAAAATTCAGAATGAGAAGAGGACAGACTGTAGTTTAAAGAGAGAGGACAGGTCCCCTGCCCTCTTGTGCCCCTGCTCCCCTGTGCCCCTGGGCCCTTACTGCAGCCCCCCAGTGCCCCTGCAGCATGCCCAGGCAGTCATCAGAATTGAGAGGGACCAGGACATGAAAACAAAGACTGTGGCATAGGACCCTTCATGCACCAAGAGGGTAAAGGGAGCCTGCTTTTAATAATTGCACCTTTCCCTGTCCCCCATGCTTCAGGGGTTCTGGCCCAGACTGGGAAAGGAAACCTCTTGGGCTTTTGTGGGGGCAACTGACCACGAGAGCTGGCTGTGGGCGGTCTGGCCTGGCCATTCCAGAGGGCCCTTGCACCTCTAAGCTCTTCAAGAAGATTCCAGGCGGTTACTCTTCTCCGCTCATACACCACTTAATGGGCCCCTTTGGCTTTTTGTTTCAGTTTCTGGATATACAGATAAACTGTAGGACATTAAAGTTAATTGCACTTAAAAAAAAGCATGAGAGGGAAGGCTATGATAGACGTAATGTATATTTATGACATATAATTTAAGGACATACAGAGGAGTTAAAAACAAAACAAGACAACACCAGAAATCTATGATCCAGACACAATTACTGCTAACACTTTGGTGTATTTTTCTACTATTAAAACTATATTTTATAAGCTTCTAAACATTGCTCAAAATTACATGTTATATTATACATATATTGTTTATGTCACTTTGTATCTTTTTTCACTTAAATATTATGAATATCACTTATCATTTTTTCATATTGTCCCTTTAAATTATTTTACATTCTGTTGTATAAAGAATAGTAATATTATTATTTCTCTAGCAGATTGTTGACCTTTACCTGTTATTTCTACTTTTGGTGTCTTTTCATTTGGATTAAACATTACCGACTGATGGTGGTACATGTTTCTAAAACTTGACTGCTCTGAGAGGCAAAAAAAAGTTAAACTTCTGGGATTTGAAGTGGGAAAGGAGGCAGTCTTTCCTTGGTTCGCTTACTCTCTTAGCACATTCTTTTTTTTTTTTTTTTATTTGACAGAGAGAGAGATCACAAGTAGGCAGAGAGGCAGGCAGAGAGAGAGGGGGAAAGCAGGCTCCCTGCTGAGCAGAGAGCCTGATGTGGGGCTTGATCCCAGGACCCTGAGATCATGACCTGAGCTAAAGGCAGAGGCTTTAACCTGCTGAGCCACCCAGGCGCCCTCTTAGGGCATTCTTAATCGTCTCTGCCATTTATTACTCTCTGTAACACAATGATATGCATCTCATTTACTCCAGCAAATTATGGGCTTCTTGAGGACAGAAATGCACGTCTTAACTTTCTCTGAATCCCTCTAGTGCTCAGGCAAGGCTTGGCATGTCACAGATGTTCAAAATATTTTAGGGGGAGGGGAGTATATCTCGGGGCCTTTTGAGAATCCTGAGCCCTCTCAGGGATGTGCAGTGATCGGTCTTTATCCAGCTTATTCACGTTACTTACTTTATTATGGAAAACTTTGAACATGGACACAAGTGGGAAGACAGTAAAACACACTTTGTGATCATCACCGAGCCTCGACAATTGTCAACATTTTGTCAATTATGATTCTTTTATCTCGCCCTTGCCCAGTCTCCCCCCCACCCCCGGCGCCCCCCCACTGCCCATTGCAACCCTTCTGGATCTCTTTGAGGTCTAAGACATGATAGCATATCCTACCCCTGTGTTTTTGGTGATGAGTTTACCTCATTATCCAGTGAGAAGGGCATGTCTTTGGGGGCCCGGCAAAAGGAAGTGGATTTGCTGGGAGGCTTGTCCCAGAAAGGCCAGTGATCCGACCGTTAGGGAAATGGCCTAACTTGTTCGGTTTTGACCTTGGGAGGAGTTGGTTCTCCTCTCTGGGCTCATGTTCTATGCCTGTCACCCAAGGAGCCTGACCTAGGTAATCGGTAAGCTTCCTTCCAACTTTAACTTTGTTCACGCTAAAGCTTGCCTTTCAGTCTAGTGCGGTCGCTCTCAAACTAGTCCCCGGACCTGCAGTTTCGGTGTCACTAGGGAACTTACACGAAATGCAGATTCTCAGGCCCCTGCCTAGACCAGCTGGTGGTGGTGGCCAGCCTTCTGTGGATTAATAAGCCCTCTGGGTGATTGTGATGAACAGCCAAGCTGGAGAACCACGGATCGGTGAAGGTAAGCACAGCTCTTTTTGAGCTCTTTTCAAAAGACAGAAACAAAAACCTGCTGGAAATTGTGCTTTTACCCATCATCTGGCCCTGGAAGTCAGTCCAAGGACAGTCTTCTTCCCTATGTGCAGACTGCTGTTAACTGTGGAGTGACTGTGGGAGTTTCTGGCGATCAGGAAATCTGGTGGGCAGTTATGCGTTCTTGAGAAAAAAGATCAGGGAGAGAAATTACAAGAGCAAATGTTTTTGAACTGGGGTATATGTAGGCAATTTTCATGAAAAAAAAAACCCCAAACAGTTGAGGGGTGCCTGGCTGGCTCATTCAGTAGGGCATGTGACTTTTGTTCTCAGGGTTGTGAGTTCAAGCCCCACATTGGGTATGGCGCCTACTTAAAAAAAAAAAAAGGTTGAAAACCACTTAACGTGACTCACTGTGTTTGTAATTACACAAATATTTGTTTAGGGTCTTATCTCCCCATGTTACCTTGGCAAGTGCCGTGCAGGGCCAAGTTGCCTCTGCTCACTGTTGTGCCTTAGTGCCTGCCAGAATGGCTGGTCCGTAGTAGGTGCTCAGTAAATACTTGATGAATGAATGAGTTTTTGTTCTTCAGGACCTTACAGAACTCTGGCTAGAGAGCCAAACCAAATGCTGATAGAAACAGGGAACAATTAAGGGTTCCACTTTGAGGTCTTGACTCCAAATGCAGGAGAATTTGAGCCAAAAGCCCAGTTAGTTTCATATTTGTCGAATGAAAGTATCTATCATATGCTAGGTCCTGTATTAGACTCTGGGGAGAAGTAGGAGGGCGGGACAAGGGAATAAAATAAGGAGCTCATGCATGTGAGAGCATTTCATTGATTCATAATTATCTTTCATTTCCACTGCTTTGGGGCTCCCCCCACTAATCTTAATTACCTCCTTTTGGTTCTGTCTCCAAATACAGCAACGCTGGGAGTTAGGGGTTAGGGCTTCAACATATAAATTTTGGTGGGGGTGGGATGTGAGGCTTTAGTCCATAACAGACTCCAGAGATTACCCCTGAGGTGTGCATACTCAGTTTGGATCCTAGAGTTTGAAGGTCGGTTTGTAAGAGCACACAGGAGCTCCCAATGCTGGCGTGGGGGACCTCGAGGAAGATGGGCACTCTTCTTCTCCTGGTGGGTAAAGGGCTTGGAGCACATAGAGGGGACAGCTGATTCTGGCGCCTCTAGTAAGATGTAAAACCTAAACACCATCGGATCACTTGAAAGCAGTAACAACTATCTTTTGGGTAGTTGACACATCGTGTTACCTTAGTTTCGGGGGTACAACCTAGGTGTTCACCATCTCTACATGTCATGCTGTGCTCGCCCGTGGGTAGCTGCCGCCTGTCATCGTGCAGTGGGGTGACAATCCCATTGACTAGTGAAAGCGTTTAAATGACGGATAGCATCCTGCAGAGTTAGCTGTGGGCTCCACTGGGTTTAGTTGTCTTATCGAATTGTAAAAGTTTCAGGGTTTTCATTGTTAAGTGTTGTAAATTGGTTCCTTTGCGACAGCAGTGTAACACTGCAGGTATTTAGTTGGGTCAGTGGAAGTAATTTGTGGTCACCATGGAACTCTAGGCCATCAGGGGGAGCAAGTTCTCTTTCCTTCGTGATCACCAGTGGGGCAGAGTCACTGGGAACCGAGAATTACATGGCTGCTCTGGGCCAGGTTCCAGATGTAGGTGGTGGGTCATTCAGTCCTCACAGCTACCCTGCGAAGAGTAGGCATTTTGACTGTGCCGGAAAACCAAAGTCCAGAGGGGTTCAGGAGCTTGTTCAAGGTCATAGGGCTGTCGATGCTGTCCCAGGATTTGGACGCACGTCTGGCTGACTGTAAAGCTATACGCAGACGAGCCAAGTCTTAGCATAAGAAAAAGTCTGTCCGTAAAGGGGAAATAGAGGTACAGAAAAGCCAGTGGACTTACTCAAGGTTTTATGGACAGCATATGTGGGAGAACCCATCTTTGGCTCCAAAGTGGGAGTGGGGGCTGGACAGAGCCAGGCTGAGAAGATGAGCTTATGGTCTGAGTGTACCCCACACTGAAGCCATTTTCCCTGACCTCCCATCCCACAGACCCATGAGGCTTTGGAGTTGGAGGATATGGATCAGCTGCATCAGCATCACTTGGGAAATTGTTAGATGTAAATTATAAATGTAAATTCTTTAGTGTCCCCCCCCCCCCCGCCAATTTCCTGAATTAGAGTCCGTGCTGGGGGGGCCAGGAATCTGTTTTCAGGAGCCCTCCAAATGAGTCTTATGAGTGCTAAAGGTGGAGAAGCGCTGCTCTAGGAGCTGGCAAGAGGTCAATGGAAGGGATCTTTGATCTATAAATCTGGAGTCCATCCCGGACACAGCTGCCAACTTCTGGCTTCCTTAGTCGTCTTGCTTTTAGTTAATGATCCTACTTCTATGCGACTGAGGGTGAGCTGGGTGGTTAAGGTAAAAGAGTGTGGTTAAGAGCTGGTTCGAGTCATGCAAACCCGGCATCAGACCTGCGTCCAGCTGTGCATGGGCGAGCTACTTAATCCTCTCCAGGGTTGCTGCTTCATCTGTAGAATGGGGCCGTACTGATACGTGCCTCGCAGGGTGGTTGCAAGAAGTCGTCGTGCCATGCGTCAGTCAGATGCTGAGAACACACCTGCGATCTGTCTTGGGGGGCTGGCCTTAGAGGTGCTTTCCCACGGGGGTGCTCATTTCTCACTACTCACACTTCTTGCTCATTTCTGCGGTGATTGTGCCGGGCCATTCTGTGACCTCTTGGGAAGAGGGTCCTCCTATGTGATAGTGACTGGTCTGCATGGGAATTCAGTCAGTGATATCAGCTTATCTCACCGCTTTTTCTTTAGCTATGTTACTTTTTCTTTTTCTTTCTTTCTTTCTTTTTAAATTTTATTTATTTAACGGAGAGAGAGAGATCACAAGTAGGCAGAGAAGCAGGTAGAGAGAGGGAGAAGCAGGCTCCCCGATGAGCAGGGAGCCCGATGCGGGGCTTGATCCCAGGACCCTGAGATCATGACCTGAGCCAAAGGCGGAGGCTTAACCCACTGAGCCACCCAGGCGCCCCTTCTTTTTCTTTCTTTTTTTTTTTTTTTTTTTTAAGATTTTACTTATTTATTTGACAGAGAGAGAGAGCACAAGCAGGGGGATGGCAGGCAGAGGGAGAAGCAGGCTCCCCGCTGAGCAGGGAGCCCAATGTGGGCTTGATCCCAGGACTCTGGGATCATGACCTGAGCCCAAGGCAGCCGCTTAATGACCGAGCCCTCCAGGCGCCCCAATGATGTTACTTTAAGTTGTGTTCTGTGAGCATCGCGACCAGGAAGCAGAGTGCTAGTTTTGCCCCACTGGCTGCTGCCATTCGTTAAGCCCCTACTTTGTGCCCGTGTTTCACATTTTCCCTCAGTCTCACCACAGCCTGGGAATGTAGGGCCTAGGAACCATTTTACACGTGGGTAAACTGAGGCCCCAAGATTCACCCGCTAGGCAGAACCACATGCAACTGCCATTTTTGTAGGTGAAAATGGTAAAATATTGGCAGTTTCGTATGGTTTAACCTAATACTTTTATCATATCACATAATTATTTTTCACAACTTAAAAAAGATGGTTCTAAGGAAACATTCGTATTTCTTCTGACCAAATATTAAAAAAAAAACACTTAAAAAATTGGGGTCATGCACTTTTCTGACCATGCAGTTCAGACCAATGCACCATACAGTTCATTCAGATTTCACAACAGCCTTGTGAGGTAGGTGCTAATGCCATCATCTTCCTTTTACAGAGGGGGAAACTGAGGCACAGAGAAGGTAAGTAGCTTGTCTGAGGCCCCACACCCAGGAAGTGGCAGGGACAGAATTTGGATACAGGGAGCCCCGGCCCAGAGTCTGAGCTCTCAGGCTTACGTGCATGACTCCCGTGCCTCAGTGAGGGTAAGGAGCCCTTTCTCGAGTAAGCGGGATTTGGGCTGTAGCGCATTGGGGTGAGCCGGGGTGGGAGGGCATGGGCATTCTGGAGCACCTCCAGGGGTCTGCGCCAGGACGCCGTGCACCCTCTCGTGCACTTGTCTCAGCAGCCCTGTGCTGTCCGAAACGGTGGCCCCACTTTGCAGGCAAGGAGAGCCAGGCTCTGAGAGGTTAAGGAAGTTAAAGCTCCAGAAGGCAAAGCAGCTCGATTTCTCACATCCCTGGGTCTGGGTCTGACTGCAGAGCCCCATCCACCCTTGCCCTCCTACGGTACAGTTGCTGCGGAGATTGTTCTCAGGAACCCCGTTTCTGCCCAGAAAGTCTCCACGCCTCGCTCTCGCACTGCCGAGACGAGGTACTGGCCACACCGTGCGGTGCTCTCAGTTCACGGGGCTGCAAAAGCCTCTCAGACTGGGGCTGGGGTCACCACGAGGGCCTTCTTTCAATTATTTGATCACCATGGAAGGGAACAAAAATACCTTGTTGGGATTTTAACCCCCTCCGTTTATATTTATCTGAGGTCATTTGCATGGGTGAAAAGGAACAGGTTCAGACTTGGCCCTTGGATGCTCCCTTCCAATCCCCGTTTATATTGTGTAAAGCTTGCATTCCTAGGGGGCTTCTCACACTGAGACAAAGGCAAGGGATAACACCGCATCTTCTCCGGCCCTGTGTCTGCACCTGAATATCTGATTCCCAAAGTAGGGCTTCCGGACAGAGCGTTCTCTGCTGCCCAGGTGCCAGAATGTTACGGCAAGTCGCTAGCAAGAAGAATATTTAAAAAAAAAATGCTGATCGTTGTTCATTTTTATTTTTTATTTTTTAAATTTTTTTTATTTTTTAAAGGTTTTATTTATTTGACAAAGAGAGAGAGAGATCACAAGCAGGCAGAGAGGCAGGCAGAGAGAGGGGGAAGCAGGCTCCCCGCTGAGCAGAGAGCCTGATGCGGGGCTCGAACCCAGGACCCTGAGATCATGACTTGAGCTGAAGGCAGAAGCTTTAACCCACTGAGCCACCCAGGCGCCCCTGATCGTTGTTTATTTTTAATTAACATTTTTATTTTGAGATAGTTATAGATTTACATGTAGTTGCAAGAGATAATACAGAGCTCTCATGTACCCTCCCCTCAGTCTGTAGCTATAGTACAACACATATCTCACAACACTGACACAATCAAGCTAGGGATTGTCCCATCCCTGCAAGGAGCCCTTATGTTGCTCTTTCAGGAACACAGCTGCCCCTTCCCCACGCCTATCCCTTCATCCCTGAGCTCTGGCATCCACCGTTCTGTTCTCCAGTTCTCTACTTTGGTTGAGTCACCAATGTTTCATGCATGGAATTAAACAGTATGTGATCTCTTGAGACTGGCTCCCTCTCCATCCCCACTTAGCGTAATTCCCTGGAGATTGACTTCAGTTGTTTTGCCTATAGGCTGTCGATTCTGTTTCATTGTTGAGTTCCATGCCAAGCTGTGGATCTCCTGCGGTGTGTTGAAGCATTAACCCATTAAAGGATATCAGAATTGCTTCCAGTTTTTGGCTGTTATGAGTCAAGCTAGTATGAACATTTGGGCATAGGTTTTTGTGTAAACATAAATGCTAATTTCTGGGGGGATAAATATCCAAGGGTGCAGTTGCTGGATCTTAATGGTAGTTGCCTGTTTTTTTTTTTTTAGTTGCCTGTTTAATTTGATGAGAAACTGTCAAACAGTTCTCCAGAGTGGCTTTACCACTTTCCCTCCCCACCACTGTTGTATGAAGATCCAGTTTCTCTGCATGCTCAACATTTAATGGTGTTGCCATTTTGCATTTTTGCCATCCCGATGGGTGTCTAGTGATATCTTACTGTGGTTTTAATTTGTATTTTCCTGGTGGCCAGTGAGACTGACCATCTTTTCGCGGCTTATTTGCGATGTGTGCTTCCTCTTTGGTAAAATGTGTCTTCATAGTTTGTTGAGTTTTGAGAGTTTAAAAAAAAAAAAATCCCGATATTGGTACTGTGATGTGGTTTCCAAATATCTTCTTCTGTTCCATAGCTTGTCTTGTCATCTTCTTCACGGGGTCTTTTGCAGAGCAAAACTTGTCCATTTTGATGAGGTCCCGTGTATCAATGTATCATTTTAAGGATTGTGCTTATGGCATCAAACCTAGATACTCTTTGCCTTGCCCTGGATCATGAAGATGTTCAACGGTGTGTGTGTGTGTGTGTGTGTTTTCTTAAAGTTTGCTATTTTATGTAAGTTACATAATTTTATATAATTTACACTTCTATGACACAGACGTGTAAGTCTGCGATCCATTTTGAGTTGTATAAGGTGTAAAGGTTTAGGTCAAGGTTCGTTTCTTAGCAGGTGGGGATCCAACTGTTCCAGCACCATTTGTTGGAAAGGCTGTCTGTCCTGCGTTGAATTGCTTTTGTATTGATTTCTTTTAAGATCTTAAGAATTGGTGCTTTTGGAATAGCACAGAGGACATTAGGAGAAGGAAGAGAAAAATGAAGGGGGGGGGATCAGAGAGGGAGATGAACCATGAGAGACTAGAGACTTTGGGAAACAAACTGAAGGTTTTGGAGGGGAGGAGGGTGGGGCATGGCTTAGCCCGGTGGTGGGTATTAAGAGGGCACGGATTGCCTGGAGCACTGGGTGTTATCCACAAACAGTGAATCCTGGAACACTGCATCAAAAACTAATGAAATACCATACGGTGACTAACATAACATAAAAGAAAAAAAAAAAGAATTGGTGCTTTTTATTACCGAGTCAAATATCTTGGGCTACAAAAGGGCCTAAAGTTTGCACAATGAATTCGAGGTGCTGAGATAGATAACTTTAGGCTTCAGGAGATCCATAAGGATAGCTCAGCCCGGGGATGCTGTAGGTCAGGACTTGCTGGCACTTAAGTGGGGGGGTGAGGCCCGGCATGGGGAATCTGGGTGGGCGGTGGGGGGCTGATGTCCTGGCGAATTTTGCTGCTGCTGGGCATCTAGGCAGCCTCCTCCAGGGGAGCGCGGGTGACCCCGGGTGTCCTGGGTCAAGCTGGGGCGCACTGACCTCTGGGGTGGAGTTGACCTGGCGGTAGGCGTGGGCATGACCGGGTTAGGCTCCCACTTTGTCTCCTCTGTCAGCTGCGGGCCTGCCTGGTCTCTGACCGCTGTCAGCTGTCAGCTCCTGTGAGGTGTCCCCGCCTCCACCGTGGCTCCCAGCAGCTGGCCGTTTAAAAACCAGTGTATGGAAGATACAGTTTTGTTTTTCAAGTGCAGTTTTGGAAGTCTGAGTTTACATTTTAAAAATTATCGTTATTATTTTAAGATGTGTTCTGTTACTCTCTCTCTCTTGCTCTAAAATAGATAAATAAATCTTAAAAAAAATGGGGCGCCTGGGTGGCTTTGTTGATTGAACGTCCTACTCTTGGTTTTGGCTAAGGTTGGGATCTCGTGGGTCGTGGGATCGAACCCCGAATTGGGCTTCATGCTCAGGGGAGAGTCCGCTTGAGATTCTGTTATTCCCCTTCCACTTGCTTGGTCTCTCGCTCTCGAATAGATAAATGTTTAAAAATATATATAAAATGTTTTCTGTTACACAAATGTGTTCATTGGAGAAAAGGCAGATAGCACAGTGAAGCAAAATTTATCTGTAATCCTTGTGCCCTGGGATAATCCCTGTAAACACGAAATTGTTAATTTTGGAAGGAAGAAGATGATGATGATGATGTTTACTTGTTTCTTCCATAAACTCTATTCTCTAGCTGGGCTGTCAAGACACAAAGCTGATTTGGGGAAAAAAAGGAAAGAAAGAGATGTGGAGGGTTCCGACGTTGCTGACCACATCGCTCATGAGGCCCGTGGTGGTGCAGTGCCCGGCGTGGGGGCACGTACCCGAAGGGGGGAGCAGGTGGGCCACTGCAGTCAGGACTGCGGGAATGATCTTTTGTTTCCAATGTTCAGCTGTCCAGGATGATGGCCGAGGACATCAAAGACGTGTCTAAACACGGTTATCTAGCTCTGTCCTTCTCCCCGAGTGTGTATGGGGTCTTCCCACAGGGAACCCTGGAGGGCAGACCTTCCATTATGCTATTAATTCCAGGCAAGAACTGATCAATAACATTTGCATTCACCATCTCCAGCAGGGTCTCTGTTTTGTTCTGAGGAATATTTATTTACTTTGCTGATAAAAAGACTAGAAAACATTTTCTTCACATTTCAAATGTTAGATGTGTGAAACTGCAGAAAACTCACAAAACACAAATACAAAACAAAAAACTATTAATTCCTACACCTAGAACACCTAGAAATAAGTTCTCGTTTTTTTTTTTAAGATTCTATTTATTTATTTAACAGAGAGAGAGAGATCACAGGTAGACAGAGAGGCAGGCTGAGAGAGAGGGGGATGCAGGCTCGCTGCTGAGCAGAGAGCCCAATGAGGGGCTCGATCCCAGGACCCTGAGATCATGACCTGAGCCGAAAGCAGAGGCTTTAACCCACTGAGCCACTCAGGCGCCCCAAGTTCTTGTTTTTTAAATGTACACGTACAATACACATTTCACCAAAAATGCCATCACATCCGTGTGACTTTCCGGTAGGCGTGCTGGGAACCTCGAGGTGTGTCTTTCCTATGAATATTCTACTACGCAAATTTTGGTATCTGTATTCTATCACAACCCCTTTTTACATAATCGCTTTGCTTTATAGAATTGTTGCTTTAAAAAATTAAAATGGTATGGTTGCCTTTTTTGATTGGTTAAAGAATTCTTACTGTAGCCGAAATTGTCTGCTTTGCTAACAGGAACATTTCAAGAGGATCGTTCGAGTAACATATTGTTTCTTGGGGGAACTGCTGAGATTTACTGAGTTTTGTTGAGCAGCTCCGGGGTACTTGACATCTGCATGGCAGGGAAGGGATACTGGCCAGACTTCTGCCCCTCACCGGGCGCCTCATCCAGTGCTGTTCCCTCTGGACTTTGCATTTATTCATTTAGGTCCTGAGCTCTTTTGAGTAAATTGCTGCAGCGGTGGTGGGGAGCCCAGGGGCAGCCCAGGCGCAAAAGGAGGAGCCCGGGGTGGGGGGATTCTTTCCATGATGGGAAGTGTTTTAGACATTTCATGTGTATCCCAGTTCATTACAGAGAGACTCTATTTTGTATTCTGCTTTTTAGGAAGATAATTTTGAGAGGTGCCCAACCACAAACACATGGAAAGTGCCTACTTCCTGCCAAGTCCTTCGTACCTCCTTTCATTTTGAGGAATCATATTCTTTTTTTTTTTTTTAAAGATTTTATTTATTTATTTGACAGAGAGAGAGATCACAAGTAGGCAGAGAGGCAGGGAGAGAGAGAGGGGGAAGCAGGCTCCCTGCTGAGCAGAGAGCCCGATGTGGGGCTCTATCCCGGGACCCCGGGATCACGACCTGAGCCAAAGGCAGAGGCTTTAACCCACTGAGCCACCCAGGGGCCCCGAGGAATCATATTCTTAAAGTGCCTGCCTCTTTTTTTTTTTTTTTTTAAAGATTTTATTTATTTATTTATTTATTTGAGAGAGAGAATGAATGCTGGGGGAGGGGCAAAGGGAAAGGGACAAGCAGACTCTGCGCTGAGCCCAGAGCCTGATACGGGGCTCGATCGCACGACCCTCAGATCATGACCTGAGCCGAAACTAAGAGGTGGACCCTGAACCGACTGAGCCACCCAGGCGCCCCGTAGGGTGCCCTTCTTATTTCTGTTTAGGCTGAACTGATTTTAACTTAGTAGAGCCTGCATTTCCTTTTAAGTGAACAGAACCAGGATGAGGTGGAGCCCCACTCAGAGTTTTAATTTGCTCCTTCGATCACTTCCCTGAGTAAAGTCAATCATTACAAATAGGAAGATATTTACTGACCACAAACCTTGTACCAAGCACTTCATCTGTATCACCGCCTGTGTTATTATTTTATCCTCAGAATTTCACGTAGTGAAGGCACATCGGAGGTTGAGTGAGTGCCTAATTGTCCTAACAAGCCCAAGAGGTAAGTTTGACTATTTTCGTATCGTAGTTGGGGAATGGAGGCTGAGAACACCTCCCCACGGGATCATGCAGCTGGGATGTGGGGCATCGGGCATTCAGAGCAAAGCCTGTGCGCTCTCAAGCCTATTGTTGGTGTCTCTGGACTGTTCCACTTCCGGGGGCGGGAGGGGCAGGCTTCATTCCCAGTGCTGGAGAAGAAGGAGCCCCAGCAGTGTCGACTGGTGAAAAGAAAAGATTTTCAGGTGTGTGGATGTCTTAGTTGGTTAAGCGTCTGCCTTCGGCTCAGGACATCATCCCAGGGTCCTGGGATCGAGCCCCATGTCGGGCTCCGTGCTCAGGGGGAAGTCTGCTTCTCCCTCTGCTCCTCCTCCCTGCTCGTGCATGCACTCTCTCTCTCTCTCTCAAATAAGTAAACAAAATTAAAAAAAAAAAAAAAAGATTTCCAGAGGTTGGTTGTGTGGCCCGGGGGATGCAACTGTCCCTGCTTCAGCCCAGTGTGGGTAGGGGTTTCTCATGTGCCTTGGGTCAGAGATGACCTCCCCAGTCTACATACCCTGAATGGCTTTAAAGTTTCTGGAAGATATCATTCACTCACTCATTGATTTCCTCATAAGTTCTAGTGGTCAATTTTGTGTGGGGAAAACAGAATTTAAAAAAACATAGTGGTGTTTTGGGTGACTTTGGGGAACGAGCTGAAAAACGGCGGGAGCTACTGCTTCTCCCCAGTAATTTCCGATGTGGCAGAAACAATCAGTCCTCCGAAAGCCAGAAAATGGTAGTTCGTCTAGCACCCACTGCTACTTATCATAATACTTCAAAATCTCTTTAAATCTTGATATATTTTAACGGAATGATAATATTTCCTTTCCAACTTCTAATTTTGATGCAATATTATTTTTGCGGTAATTAATCAAAAATATTTCCACATCTCCGTATTATGTTTAATATGTTTAGAGAAAGGTACGCATACATCAAGATCATGATCAATAATAGAGCATCAGAATACTGACTTTGTCCTTGAGGAACTGATAATAACAAGTTGACAAATTGTAACAAGTGATGAAAGTGTTCCCATTTACTTATAAACAGACATTGGAAGAAGAGCAGCCGTAAGGTATGCTGTAATCACTAATTCCTTAGGGAAAATGATGGTGCATAGGGTTGGCGATCCTGCAGGAGTGATGCAGGGGTGCGGGGAGACGAGTAAGTTACTTACACTTCTACAGTGAAAAAGTGACAGGCTGGCCAGAAAGGTGTTACTTTTTATTTTTCTTTATATTTCTTTATTTTTACTTTGTACTGGCACATAGGTGACACACAGTGTTACGTCAGTTTCGGTTAGTGATTCAACAACGCTCTGTGATGCTGTGCTCGTCGCAAGTGCAGCGATGACCTATCACCATCTGATGTGATTACAGCATCATTGACTGGGCTCCCCAGGCTGTACCTTTCATCCCGGTGACTTACTCATTCCATAATTAGAAGCCTGTGTCTCCCGCTCCCCTTCACTCATTTTGCTTCCCCGGCCTCCCTGCAACTGTCCATTTGTTCTCAGTATTTAAAGGTCTGATGCGGCTTTTTGTTTGTTCGTTTATTTATCCATTTGTTTTTTATTTTATTTTTTTTAAGATTTTATTTATTTATTTGACAGAGAGACAGTGAGAGCAGGAACACAAGCAGGTAGAGTAGGAGAGGGAGAAACAGACTTCCTGCTGAGCAGGGAGCCCCATGTGGGGCTTGATCCCAGGACCCTGGGATCGTGACCTGAGCTGAAGGCAGACGCTTAACGACTGAGTCACCCATTTGCTTTGTTTTTTCGATTCCACATAGAGGTAAAATCATCTGGCATTTGTTTGACTTATTTTATTTATTTTTATTTCTTTTAAAGATTTTATTTCTTTATTTGACACAGAGAGTGAGCACAAGCAAGGGGAGGGCAGGGGGAGAGGGAGAAGCGGGCCCCCCACTGAGCAGGGAGTCCGATGCAGGACTCAGTCCCAGGACCCTGGGATCGTGACCTGCGCTGAAGGCAGACGCTCAATGGACCGAGCCACCCAGGTGCCCTTGCCGGACTTATTTTCCATAGCACCTGTGGTGGGTCAGGCACCAGGGACAGGCTGGTGAGTCAAACACACATGGCCCCCTGTGCATGGGGTTCAGTGGAGTGGGGGAGATAGATAAACAGCCCCCGGATGGACAAGGAGGAATGTACTCGGATGGCCAGAAAGTTCCAGGAGCGCAGAGAGCAAAACACCTGATCTAGACCGGGACGAGCTTTGAGGAGAGTTGGCGGTAACGGCCAGGCTGTGGGGCGGTCCGTCCTGACCCAGGAAACAGCATCCAAGGTCACAGCCGATGTGGCAGGTGTCTGCAGGGGGGCAGACACCAGGAAGGCCGGCTGCAGCCAGGTCTGCCCGAGCAGACTTCTCAGGGTGTGTTAAAGATGAGGGACTTTAACTTCAAAGCCGTGGGAAGCTGCTGCTGTGGGGGTTTCAGACGGGGGGTGGGAGTGGGGAGCAGGGGTCACTTAAGCTGCCTCTGAAAGCCTGATGTTCCCTGAGAAGCTTTCTGCCAGGCCTCGGAATGCCCAGGCTGATGGAGCTGACGGGGCTGGCGGGCCCAGCCTCTGGTTTGAAGGCTGGCTGGCAGGTGGCCTTCCTGGGTCCCTGCAGTCGAGATTTAGCCACGTGGACTGGGGGCAGTCGTGAGCTTTTTCAGGCCACAGCCACGGCTGGTATCTCCTGCAGGCCTTTCCTCTACAGCCAGACTCGCAGTACTGCAGGAATTTGAGGCACCAGGGAGCGTTAATGGGGTGACCTCCTTTCTCTTGCTTATCCGCACGCTCCCTGTTTGGAAGCCTTGCAGGTGTCCTCTGATGTCTTCTTTCTCCTCTGTTTGGAGCTTAGTGTTCACACTGCAGAATCGGGGGGAAGCTACTTGGGGGAAACCCTGACATGGGCAAACCCCAAGTCCCTGGTGGCAGAGTAGGAAGGGTCTGCTGTGCACTCCCTCCCTCCGCACACTTTTGTGCACATCTGGAGAGATGCCAACGCCTGCTTCTTCATTTGCTTTCCGAAACTCAAGGGCTCCCGACTCCAGCTTCTTTGATGAGTCAAGGAACCAAATCAGGTCTGACATTCATAGATGCTGAAACTAAATTCAGACTTTTTTTTTTTTTAAAGATTATTTATTTTAGAGAGAGAGAGTGAGAGCATGAGCATGAGCAGGGGGCAGGGCAGAGGGAGAGGAGAGAGAGAGTCCTGAAGCAGACTCCCAGCGTGGAGCGCGGAGCCCCATGTGGGGCTCGATCCCCCAAGCCCAAGATCATGACCTGAACGGGAACAAAGAGTTGGGGGCTTAACCCACTGAGCCACCCAGGCACTCCCTAAATTCAGACTTTCTGACTCTCAACCCAGTTTGCCAGCCCCTCGGGCAAGAGAGAGCACCCCTTTCCTCCCTGCTTCTGTCCCTGTATTGTGCAGGGAGTGGGGGGCCGGGGAGGTGGGGGGGCGTCTGTGCAGTAACTGAGAAAGGGCAGACTGGGATTCCCTTCCGTGAGTCACAGGGCCTTGATCTTTGGGCACAGACGGCTTCTCAAGGTGGTCACGTAGGTGCGTAATTGGAAGACACATGCCTCTGTCCTCACCTTTGGGATCACTTGGTAGATTTAATTCACTGACTCCTGGAAAGGTCAAGTAGGAGAGGCGCGTGTGCTCACACGAACCTGCCTCCGTGAGCCGCTCCACGAGCCTGGGTTGGCTACGGGGCATATAAAGCAAATAAAATTCTCCCTCGTAGATGCAAAGGTACGGCATGCATCATATACACGTAAGAAAGTATCTTCTGAAAATGGAACGTGAGCGTGCGTGCCGTGGATTTTCTTGCCTGTGTGTTTCCTTAGTTTGGCAGCGGTGGGACTCTGGGGTTAGGCAGAATTCAGTCACCCACTTCTGGGCTCCTTTGGGGGGGGATGAGCCTAGGAGATTGGGGTCCCATTGAGCCATACCGTTCTCTGTGCCCTCGCAGGAGTGTTTCCCACCAAGGGCGTCCGCTGGCGCTTGAGTGTAGACAGTGTAGACCGTGGGACTTCCTGTCGTGGGGAAGCATGGTTTGGGATGGGGGCCGGACCTGAAAGCAGGTAGTTGACACACAGCCGAGCCGAGCAGAGGGGGAAGTGACCAGAGCGTGGGCAGAAGCTTTCTCTGGGCACCGACCCCATGCTGATGGCCTGAGGGCCCCAGCCACACCGAGTGAGGCCAGGGAAGCTAACCCCTCAGGCCCAGAAAGCGAAGCTTCTCTTCTCCCTGGCGATGCTTCCTGCCCATCCTCGCCCAATCAGTGTGTTTTATTAACTGGATGATGGGAAACCCATTGAGGTGAATGGAAAACATTAGGCCTCTAGCTGGACCAGCTGCCTTTGCGTGGCTAGGAATTGGGGGTGGCTTTCTCCAAAGAAGCTATAGCCCTCCCCCACCTCTCCTTCCTTCATTTATTAAAAGTTTGTTGTGCTTAAGTGTTGGGACACAGGCCGGGCAGGAAAGAAGAGAATCAGGCCTGGGCTTGCAGTTTGGTTGGTAGTGGAAGGAAGGAAAGTACTCTAAAGGCGTTCTGGAAATGCAGGGATGTGAAGGAGCCCTTCTGGCTGGAAATATCATGGAGGGCTTCACGGAGGAGGGCCACCTGAGTTCTAGCACTTTAAAGGGACGTGGTATGAGGGCCTGCGAAGAGGAAAAGACATCCCCCCTGCAAGAGAAGGAGCTGTAGGAGCACAAATTTGGAGGTCAAAATGTTTCTTCTAAAATTGTATTTTAAGTGAATGTCTCCAGTTTAGTGTCGAGGTGTGAATGATGATGGGGTCCCCTGGGGTCTCATTTCTTTTTGTCCATACAAATGAGTGTCACCTGAGGCAGCTGTTGGGGCTCAGGTGGGCAAATGGAGACATCTGGTTCTTGCTGGGTGCCAGGGAGAGTGTGAGCTCTTTACACCGGCCGCTTCTGCTGCTTGCATAAAGCTCAACACCGGGCCTTGCCCAGTCCTGTTCTGTGGATGAGGTCGGGGAAGCCTGGGGAGGTCGTGTGACTGGCTCACGGGCACGGAGTGTGTGTAGCCGGGGCTCCTGCCTCTCCAGCTGTCATCCCCGATGCTCCAGACCCACCGCAGGCTTATAATTAACACCTTGGTTTTCAGAACTTTCGGGATCAGAGCTTTACCCACAGTAGCCGTCCCCGTAAATACAAAGTATTTATGTCACCTTATGTATTGCATGAATTCGATATGCTGATTGTGATACAGAATTGCAAAATAATGAATAACTCATTTAACCAAGGCGTTAAAACAGTATACGCTAGTTTTGCTCAGTGGGTAAGAAGACAAGCCTTGACATTTCCTCACGATGAGCCCGTAGCACTAACGACAAAGTAAGGAGCTGTAACAGCCGCAAAAGTGGCCCTCCAGTGACTGTCTACTCTGGTCTAGCCGCAGGTGCTTTATGTTTGATATCAAGAAACAGTAAAAGTGAGCCTGTGTCTTTTTACTCTTTTTTAGTTTGTGACTGTTTCAAAGAAGTCGTCCAGAACTTGCTGTTCTGTGAAATGGGCATGATTATTACAGATACAGGAGTCCCAGAGTCATGGAGCTCCCACTCGCACAGGCACGGCCGCCTGCTTCTCCCTCCTCCTCTCTGCGGGGCTGGTCGTCCACACCATGGTTGTCCTTCTGCCCCTGCTCTAGGCGGGGCTCCTGAGATCACCTGCCACCTTGCTGGCCTTGGAGTGGGTGAGAAAAAGGCTATTTCGTGCCTTCCTGAATTATTCTAAGGAAGGATTCTGGTCTTTCCCTAATTTCTTTCCTTTTAGTCATCTAAACCTGGGTTGTGTTCCTTTGCAGGAACGTATTAAAGAAATGATCCCAGGAGGGAAAGATAGCCTGGAAAGCACAAAACCACGTGGTAGGTAGGATTGTTTTCAGAGGCTCCTTGACAGCCTCGAGCTCACTTCTCCAGTGCTGGAGGTCTGCTCTCTTCTTAGAATAAGCAGCTCTTCCTTCCGGGTCTGTCCCCACCATGGTCCGAGTCCCATGTGCCAGGCTGTTTTCCTTGTCCACTTTCCATCCCTAGAGCTTCCTTCTCCAGAGGTCCTTAGCAGTTGGAATTTCTGATTCTTTCAAGAAAAAAAAACTCTAGTCCTTACAGCCAGGGTGGGCTTTGCCCTCCCGCCCCGCGCATCTGGGACTCAGGAGGGACACTGGAATACTTCCCAGAGTTCGTTTTCCAGTGACTAGCTGTACCCCACAGGCTCTACAGCAGGATGGGCTTTCCGAGGGTGGCCTCCCCCCTGTCCTTTGTGTAGCCCGGGGAAGGTTGGTTTCCCATCCTTCCTGACGTCTCTGGATCGCCTCTCCTGCTTTTAGGAACAAGAACACACACTAGTCCTTCCAGGAACAGTCATTTTCCAGGACAGTGTAGTCTAAACCTATATTTAGAATGAAACAAAATAAAACAAAGCGCTCTTTTGAAGCCAATATAAACCGAAGGGATTTGGCTTCAATCTTGCTGAAGATGCTGTTTTTTCTAGATCCATGCCATATCCCGCCATTGCTGGGGTGGAGTCCCATGGACCCCTGCCTACCCAGAGCGTCCTCCCGGGTGCCTTCTGGAGCGCAGACAACCTGAGAGCTGAGTCCAGACTCTTTTCCCTTACCCCTGATTTGCCAGAAATTACCAGCCCCCCAGTCCCAAAGTTCCAGGGTCAAATCTGCTTTTTCCCCATTTTCAGTCTTTTATTGTGGAAAATTTTGAACATACACAAAAGAAAGAAGATTATGAGCCCCTAGAAAGGCATTTGCCAGTCCTGAGAAATTAGCAACATATGGAAATCTCGTTTTATCTACCCCACCTCCCACATTACAGTTTTCTTTTTTCTGCTGGATTATTTTATTTTTTTGGAAAGATTTTATTTTCTTTTTTTACATCTTTTTAAAGAGAGATTTATTTATTGGGGCACCTGGGTGGCTCAGCTGGTTAGGCGTCTGCCTTTGGCTCAGCTCATGATCAATCATTGGGACTGGGCCCCACCTGGGGCTCTCTGCTCAGCGAGGGGCCTGCTTCTCCTCTCCCTCTGCCTGCCCCAGTCTGCGGCTCTGCCTCCTTGTGCTCTCTTATTTATTTTATAAATAAAATCTTAAAAAAAAAATGAAGCGAGATTTGTTTATTTGAGAGAGCACGAGTATGCACAAGGAGGGGAGGGGCAGAAGGGTGGGGGAGAGAGAATCCCAAGAAGACTCCCTGCCGATTGTGGAGCCCAACCCGGGGCTTGATCCCAGGACCCTGAGATCTTGGCCCGAGCGGAAATCACGAGTCGGACGCTTAACCGACGGAGCCGCCCGGATGCTCCTAGATTTTATTTTCTTTAGGTAATCTCTACCCCCAGCATGAGACTCGAACTCACAACCCCAAGATCAAGGGTCGCCTGCTCCACAGACTGAGCCACCCAGGTGCCCAGTTATTTTAAACCGAGCCCAGGGTTATTTTAAAGCAAATCCCAGATACATGGTTTCATTCAGAAATACTTCTGTGGCGGCACAGCCTACGGAGTGTAGTCAGCGGCATTGTAGTAGCATTGTATGGGGGACAGATGGCAGCCACACCTGTGAGTATTGTGTGACATATAAACTGTTGAGTCACCTCGTGCGTTAATTATACTTCGGTAAAAAAGAAAACCTGAAAGTACTTTTGTGGGTATCTCTACAGGTATTCTCTTTTTAAAGAAGCCAGTACACCTAAATAAAAAATCAACAGTAGTTCCTTATAATCCCAGTTAACATTCAGTTAACTGGGATTCAGTTTCCCCTGATGTATCATTGATATGCTTTTGCAGTTGGTTTGCTGGTTGGAATCAGGATCCAAACAAGGTCCGTATGTTGCATTTTTTTTTAAACTATATTGACTTTATTAACTTTATTGAGTCTTACAATTTAGGAACATGGCGTATCTCTGCATTTATTTAATTCCTTGATTTCTCTCAGCTATGTTTACAGTTTTTATTGTAGAGATCATGGTGCCTTTTCGATAGTGATTCCTAGGAATATTATGTCTTTTGATGCTACTATAAGTGACATTTTTAAAAAATTCATTTTCCAAATATTTGATGCTAGTACAACATACTAATTATATTAGTACAATAGATCTTATGTGCTTTTGATTTTTACTTATGCTTTTGCACATTTAAAAAAATTAAAAAAATTAATATATATTATTTGCCCCCGGGTACATGTCTGTGAATCATCAGGCTTACACATTTCGCAGCACTTACCCTCCCCAATGTCCATAACCCCAGCCACCCTATCCCTACCCCCCTAATCCCCCAGCCTCCCTCAGTTTGTTTCGTGAGTTTAGGAGTCTCTTATGGTTCGTACGTTGCATTTTTATTGATAAATCTTTTAGGGGTCTTTTGATTTATAGCAGTTCTTCCTTTTTCCCCCCTCCTCGCCATTTATTTGTCGAGAACACCAGGTCATTGGTCTCTTTCTGGATTCTCCTGATTGCATCTGCGGGCTCCAGTTTCACATGTACCTTTCCCCTGTGTATTCAGTAAATCGGCAGCTTGAGGTAGAAGCTGAAGGTCAGATTCAGGTTCAGTATTTGGTCGGACGTGTCCAAGTGATGATTTGGACCGTGCGCTGCATCCCGGCGGGGGGTTCGTCGTGTCTGGTTGTCCCCTCTGTGATGCTGGGATCGGCCAGTGGGTTCAGGGATCGTGAGCCTGATCTATCCATTTAAAAATTCCCCATTAGTCTTTCAGCCTTGGATGCAGCCACAGCTGACGGTCACTGCCAAGATCCCGATTTCGTTAGGGCCTGATACCTTGATTTATAATTTCTTCTTCATATATTTGCTGGAATCTTATGGAAGACTTTCCCTCATCACTCTTTGGCTACTCTAAAATACAGTTTCCATGGGAGAGGCAGGAGAAGGGCTTGGCTCTTTCTCCATCGGGTTCCAGAATAATGGGTTATTAATCCCCAGCACCCCAACACCAAGGAGTGTTGTGGTATTTTTATGAATGTGTACATGGGTAACATGTTCCGAATGCTCACTTCGGTGAAGGCGTTGTGGTTTTGGGCGCCCCTGTTGCCCACCTCTGGGCAATGGGAGCCCTTCAGAGTCGGCTCCTGTCGGCCAGGCTTGGTGAGGCCCAGGCTCGGGGCGTGGGGCTCACCTCCTCCCATCGTCACTCTGAGAACAAAGCCTCTCCCTGTGAATGGTCTTGGGGAACCAGATTTTGATGAAGGGGCAGCACAGGTCACTCTGTGTCCACTTTCCGGCAAACATCTTTCCAGAGGTCGTCGACTTTTTGGTGTTATACCGTCATCGCTCCCTGAGCGCCCAAGGTGACATCGCCAGCAAGGGCAGAGCAGCAAGGGCAACCCAGGGACAGGGACAGCGAGGGAGTGGGAACAGGGCAGGGGATGGCATTCCAGGCGTCGGAGGGGGAATTCAGGGGACGGTTGGCTCGCACCGGGGCACATGAGGGGCGTGGAGTGGAGAAGGCAAGAGCAATGACATCTGGGGGAATAACCGTAGTCCCCCTCTTAAGGATGTCGTGGGGAATTACATGAGATAATACACCCCAGACGTGTGCACAGTGCCTGGTGTGCCGTGAGGCCCTCCGTGGATGTGGCCACTGGTACCGCGAGGGAGAGTTTTCTCCCCGCCTGTCACTTTGCCCTCTGTGTCCCTGGAAAAACCTCCTGGCTCCGTCTCACTTGCTCTCTGGTACTGGGTGGTGGCTTCCAGCCTGCAGCTGGTGGGATTTCCACGGCACAGGGCAGCGGAGTTACACTCGGAACCAGTGCCCGAAATGCAAAGGCTTTTTTTTTTTTTTTCTTAAATTGAAGTGAAATTTATATAACATAAAATTAACCATTTTAAAGTGAAAAAGGTAGTGGCATTTAGTTTTTTAAATAGGCTCCATCCCCACATGGAGCTTGAACTCACAACCTTGTGATCAAGAGTTGCATGCTCTACCCACTGAGCCAACCAGCCAACTCAGGTAGTGGCATTTAGTACATTCACAATTCTGTCCCCTCTAGCAATGCTGTCTTTACATTCTTTGAACTTTTTAAAGTTTTGGGAAGGGCACCAGGCCTAAATTTCTATGGCTCAGAATTAAATTTTTGTGTTTTCTGTATTTGTTCTTCCCACATTTTTTTCTTCCTGAGGTGGCTGACCACACCCTGCTTTTCGCCACCCTGACAGATAGCATTCTGGATGCATTAGGAGGCCTCGAGGCCACACCCCCTTTTTCCCCGGGTGCCCTGTCAACACTGGCTTCTGGGGAAGGACTCATTTCTTAGAACCATCATCGTTTAATTTAGTAGAGCTTGTAGAAAGGAATTGTAATTTTCACGGAGCTGACGTGGAAAATCAAAGCGGCAACTCTTTTCCTATAAATAAAAATTGCTTCACTCAACAAGTATTTATTGAGTACTTACTATGTGCTGAGCCCTGAGTGCTTAGTAATGCACTAAAAGGATGTGACTCTTGCAGGATTTTCTTGAAAACATCTGGGCAAGGGGAGAGTTGCGTGTTTGCTAAGTCTTGAGAAGAAAGTTAATCTCGAGCTTGTAGGGCTGAGGGTTGAGGAGAACTCCATTTTTGGTGGAAGGCACCGTGAGCTTGTCTGGACTGGGTTGGAGCAAGGTGATCGGTCCCCTGAGCCTCCTTCCGCCCCTGACAGAAGGGCTCAGACTTCTTACCTCAAGAGGCCATCTGAAGGCTCATAAAAAACCCCACACAGATGCTCAGTGACCCAGCACTGGATCTGAAGGGTCCGCTCAAGAACAGAATGAAAGAAATGACTCTTCCCACCAACTCGAGACATTTTACACAGCCTCGCTAGTTTTTTGTTTGACTTGAATACGATTTAAGATTCATAGACAAAGATAATCAGGTCAAAGTGACCCTCCCTCTGTGGCTAGAGCAGCTTGGGTGAAGAAACCGAGGGAAGGGTTATGAGGGAAGATGGTTATAGATTCTTCCCTCTCGCCGTCTGCCTGGAAAGGGAGTTTGATAAAGCCAGAGCTTCTTAGTTCCAGAGCTGAAAAGAAGTTTAAAAACAGGAGGCTTAATTGGATCTGGTTGTTCTCCTGTTTGTTCATAAGTGGGACCATAAGTAGGCAGGGCATGGTTCCAGGAACCTTTGCAGATTAATCGAATCTATTCTCTTTGTTTCCAAGGAAGGACATTTTTTCATCTGTTCTGGGGGCGGGGGTCTGCTGCGGACCCACAGCTCATCTCCCTGACAGAGAGGGGTGGGTGTCTTTACCTTAGTCCCAGTGCGGGAAGAGTGAGGCTCTTGGATCCCTGAGGGATTCCAATCTGAGAACTGAAGGATGGGTTTCTCAGGGAAGGAAGTTTTAAGCGTCTTGGCCATTGTAATTAATTTATCTGGGAACAACATTCAAGATCTCTGCCATAATTAGACTTTCTGAATCTCTAGTACAGTCCTGGGCTCCTAGGGAACCTGTTTGTTACCCTTCAAGGCCTACGTCCTTCAGGAAGTCTTCCTTAATCTTCTTAGCCCGTAGAATTTTCTCTCTTTTCCGAACTTCTGTAGCCATGGGTTGGAATTTTACTCTGACTCGTTAGGAACTTAACACAAACATCTCATTTCCTGACCAGTCTGGTTAATTAAGAGTTCTTGGTCTTGTTCTCAAAAAGCAACAACACCCCCCGCGTAATCCGTCCATCCATCTGTCCGATATCTACCCAGCCTTTGATCCCCTTACCCGTCCGTCCGTCTGTCCACCCACAGATCCATCTACCTGCCTGTCTGTCCATTACTCCATTGTGTGCTTAGCGTTCTCTGAGTAACAGACTCTGTGTTCGGCATTATGGCCAGTGCTGAGGTAACAGGGATGGGGAGGCCGACCTCACTCCCAAAGAGCTCAGCGTCTGGACGCGATAAGAGGAAGTGTGGTAGGAAGGGAAAAAAAGACGACCGAGTGCAGACGTCATTACTCTGATGCCTGGGACTCTCCAGGAAGATCAACTTGTTTCTTTATCTTAAATGGTGTGGCTATGAACGAGGCAGCTGCTCTCCGCCCCGTTTCCCCTGTGTCCCGGCCTTTGGGAGGTTTCTGCAGGCCCCATCTGGCTCCTCCTCCTGCAGGAAGCCCTCCGGAGGCGCCTGAGCATGGAGGGTGGGTCAGGGGCGCTGACCTGGTGGCTTCAAGGTGGTCACTTCGCGTCTCCCCGAGAGGAATGCTGCCCAGGAGGACACGGCAGATGGTCTCCGGGCAGAGTGGTCGCTCATCAGCCCCTCCCCTGGGAACGGGAGGTGACAGCACGTTTCTCTGAGAGCAGAGGCCAGATCCGCGGACGTTAGTCTTGATTCAGCCTTCCAGCGTTTTCGTGAAACACTCCAGACTGCTGGGGCCCACGGACAGTCATCCGCCTTCTCCGGCCGTTGTGACCGAGAGGCCTGAGCCGAGGTGCTCAGGGAGGCTGGTCCGGCCACGCAGGACAGCCCGTGGGCACGCTTCGGAGGTCAGTCACACTCCTGCCTGTGCCTTCCAAAACACGACTCGGGTCGTGCCACGAGGGGCTCGTCCTCTTTTTACCCTCGTTCCAGCTGCAGGAGATGGAGGAGTCGGATGGAGACCAGAGCCTCACCCCAGCACCTGCTGAGGCTGTGTGTTCAGGTGTGAGAGCCACACGGCCTCGTTAATACCCCCTGCCCCGCCCAGCCCCACGCTAGACCTGTGGGGGGGGTCATCCAAGGAAAGTTCCACACTGATGTTACCTAGGAAGCCGCCTCGCACAAAGAGAAAAGGGAGAGTCGCCAGCGCTAATAGGCTTTTTCTGGATAGTTCTGCCTGTTGGAGGGAAGAGCCGTGGCTGCCGTCACCCGGGGAGCGGGGCAGCGTGGTGAGGGCTCGGAGGCTGGGAGCCCTGCCCTGGGAAGCCCTCCCACTCGGGAACTCTGGATCAGAGCACAGGGTTTTTCTGGACGTGGCCTGTTGTGTCAAGACCAAGCTCCCTAGCCATCTGGCTCTGCTTATTTTTCCAACTTCCTTCTCTGCCGGTGTGCCTGGAAGGTTCTTTGGTGTGTGCCGTGGCCCACGCTTACCCGGATGAGCCAGGCTGTGGATGTAGGCCTGGGTTTGTGCCCTGCAGTACCCACCTCGATGGCCACGTCTAGCCTCTTCCTCCCTGCTGCCCTGGCCTACCGGAGTTCCGCCTCCCTGCGGCATCTGTCTCTTCCTCTTCCGGAGGTGAGGCTGGGTTCTCTGCCCACAGCCGCGCTCCTGCCTGACCCAGCTGCGGGTTCGTTCAGGCCACGTGCTTGGCCTCCTCTCTCCCAGCTGAGTTGGGTGCCTTTCCCTGGCGTTATTCCCTACTGCGCTGGATTTAGTGTGTCTTCCATTAGAGCGGAGGTTCCTCAAGCCTCCTACGGTGCTTGGTCCGTAGACGGCCCTGTGCAAATTTGTGGAATAAATGAACGGATCACATATTGGTTCGGTTTGAGATTTAAAGAGATGGGCTTGGTTGGAAGCAGGATTGAGGTTAGCCGTTAGGAACGGGGGCTAGGCATGAAGTGCAGGAGCCAGAAAGATTAGGAAGAAGGCCTCTCAAGGATGTGTTCTGTGTGCGCTGATTGGAAGTGAGGAACCACACGGGGAAAACGCCAGGGTGCTGGAGTTCAGCCTTCCAAACTTCTCTGACTCTTGCTGCTGTCCCTTCTCCGTGAATTCCAGCAGCGCCTGGTCTGTTCCCCCTGTTTCAGCGTGGAAGTGTGGTCTTGTCCCCCAGCTGTGCCGACCTTGTCTCCTTGGCACGTCGTGAGTATGCGGTGACTACCCCAGTACCATGACCGAGGACCTTTCCCTCCCTGGGCAGAGCTGCCCCCGACAGGTGCTCGTGGATGGATGCAGAAACGTGGGCTACCCCGGGCCCGGAGGCCCCCACCACTTTATAGAGCCATTGGATGGCAGCTTGGTGGATGCGGGACTGCCTCGCGGTGAATTTTGAACGGTGTTTGTGGAGCGTGGGTCAGTGCCGAGCTCCCGGTCAGTCGCCAGGTGTGGGAGCGGGCTGGGGAGTAACGTCTTCTCTGTTCTCCAAGCTTTGCCGTCGGTGGTGGTACCCGTGAGTGCCCTAGGACACCAGGTATTTTAATTTTGCCTCATTTGATCAAGAAATGGAGATTCCCTGAAGTCAACGCAAGTGAAGGACTTGGTCTTGTGCTCGGCCACCAGCGTGACTCGGCAGCAAACCGTGTCCCTGCTTCTTCCTGCTCTCCTCCCCTCTCCATCTCCCGGGTTCTGCTCCCGTGTTTACATGGTGCTCCCTGTGGATGTGTCTGTGTTTAACACCTGCACCCCACCCCGTGCGCCTTATAAGCACACCGGTCACGTTAGATTCAGAGCCCGATCTACTCCAGTATGATCTCAACTAACTACGTCAGCAACAACTGTATTTCCAGATAAGGGGGGCATTCTGAGCTGCTAGGAGTTAGGACTTGAACATAGGACTTTTGGGGGCACATATTTAACCCATAACAGTTACCTTCTTGACTTGAAAGGTGCCTCGACAGGCAGTGACATGGGAGGTGGGGGGACACAGGGGCAAAAGCACAGAGGTGGGAGGGCTTCTTCTATTTCTGCCAAGGTGACACACATCTTACGTCTGATCTGCGGTACATGTCACCCTGCTGAGAAGTTAGTTCTTGGGACAAACTTGGGCACTGTCATTACGTATATTGCTTCAGATCCATGGGACCTCAACCTGCCTCCCCAGCTGGACTTAAGGACCTCCCCAAGTGGTTTCCTCCTCTTTTCATATCTGGGCAGCACAAAGGGGGCTGAAAACATGGTAACCGGGTGACCCATTCACTGATAGGAGACACTTGGCTTCTGTTTGGATTTTGTGTTGGCTTCTTAGTTCTGAATAGATAGAGTCATATCTCTGTTAACCAAACCAAAAGGATACGATCCACTACCCATTTTCCTGGCAGCAGAGTTTCTAGGAGTGATGTCAGGGTCATCGGGAGAACTTGCCTATGTGGATAGAAGGTCGGTGCAGCTCTTCACTTGTTGTGGGTGTGGGTAGACCCGGGGAGTCCCAGCCCACCCCATGCCCTCAGAGTCGGAAGCAGGCAGCTCTGGGGACAGCCTTCCTGGGCCTGGTGGGCTCTCTTCCCAGCCCGCTTGGCTCCTGTGGCCACACCTTCCTGTTGTCCTTGTGGGTCGGGTGAACGGACCCTCACCCTCCAGCTCACGCTCTGGCACTTTCTCAGGACACTTTGCCCTGGGCGTGAGGCTCGACGTGGGCATCAGGCACACCTGGGTTCTGGTGACCATCGAACTCTTGGGGGGCCTGGTCAATTTCAGAATCTTGGTTCCTCTCCCGTGAAATAATCCCCACCGGTCCACTTTTCTCAGGCGGTTAGGAAGGATGGAGATAACATATGGAAGTCACCGTCCTTGCTTCGTAAATGCGTTCACGGCTGGGGCGCCGGGTGGCTCAGCCGGGTAAGCCTCTGACTCTTGATTTCTGCTCAGGTCATGATCTCAGGGTTGTGAGATTGAGCCCTGAGTTGTGAGATTGATCCTGAGTTGGATCCTTCTGTTCCTCTGCCCTGGGCGTGGAGCCTGCTTGGGATTCTCTCTGTCCTTCTCCCCCTGCCCCTTCCTTCTCCCCTCTACCCCTAAATAAATAAAAGCATTCATGGTCCTTCCACCGTGCCTGATAGGGGTCACTGCCTTCCTGGGCGCCCAGGCTGTGATCACGGGTATCACAAGGCAGTATGTGCTTTGGAACAGCAAGGAGTCCTTTACCATGAAGTTGTAAGGAATGACAGCACATTAGCTAGCTTATTTAAAAAGTCTGTTCTTTCTCCAAGAAATGATCCTCTTAACAAAAATCTATGCATTAACAATTGATTTCTGGTATAATTTATGACCAGCTGTGTTCAGTGGGTGACTAACTTTTCCAATACATCCTTGTAATGTTGGCAAATATTTTCCCATTTCTTGTTTTGGAAGTCCCCCAAAAGTCATGACTCCCTGAAAATGCATAGGAAATATCTGGCACAGCATTTTATTGGAAACTTTCAGGCTTTTAGAAAAAAATGTGCTGTTTGACATTCACGTTCCTCGACATTCCCGTTTTGTGAATTGTTCCCATAAACGGATGGTTGGACGGGTTTGCCAAGGGAGGGCCAGCGAAGCCTGCGCGGTCCCATAGGGTCAGTCTGTTGCTTTCACTATAGCAAAGGTGACCGGGACAGCCTCCGCGTCCCCTCGGTTATTGCAAACAAAGCAAGGAGTTTGGGGTTTCTTCACCGAGTCCACGTTGGCTGCCTGTCGCCCAGGCATTGTTTGGAGGGCCTTTCCTGCAGGTCTGTCTTATTTCACCAATGAGTCTGACTCTAGTGTAGGCTTGGGATCCTTCTGTTTTAATGTGTTCATGTAATCCTTACATTTAGCAACTGGTGGTGAAACATTTAGGAGTAATTAAAAGGTGTTGGTAACTTCGCAGGACCCAGGGAGTTGTTGATTTAGTGCTATTTCTTCAAGGGCAGAGGGGGGAAAAAAAGAAACAGGGACTCTAACAACATGGTCTAGGCATATCACCCAGCTCTCTTTCATCTCCTGCTGCCTGGGGTGGACGACCTGCTGAGGCAGCGGGGGGCTTCTTTCCAGATAGGGGTCTCGCGTCAAGGTCACAAGGAGCATGCGAATCCATTCTGGCGGAACTTACCGCCTCACAATCATTGAAAGCTGAAAACGAACACATTAAAAATTTTTAGGACAGGAGAAAGTCATGCTCATTTTTAAAGGTAAATTTTGATTGCCCAGGTAATGTGACTGTATTTTCTTTTCAGTAGGAAAAGTTGTTGTTCTACCTTCTGGGGTTTCTCGTCTGTGTCTTAGACGCTGAGTTTTCGGATTCCGGGTGCATTGGAGGGGATGAGGGGTTGTGTCTGCTTCCGGGAGGCACTGCGGAAGGAGCATGAGGGCATTGATGAATGCAGATCCTTTAGCCAGTCCCGGCCCTAGGCAGGGGCTTTATTGAGCCAAGGCTAAAACCCATGGAAACAACTTACGTTAGACTCTGGTGACATTTTGCTGGTAATTGGAGTATCATGGGGTCAACTCATCCAGGTCTAATAGGTGAATAGAGTGCAATGGGGAAAAAAAATGTAAGCATAAGATATAAACAGGTGACTTTTTTTTCATGAAAGACCCCCTCCCAAGTCTTACCTTATTGGAAGATCTCATTCAAAAAGTTTCGACAGAAAGACATGAACGGTTTGTTTTCCATTTAATCAGACCAGTAGTTGAATACAGTCTGAGATAATGTAGATGGATAGAGTTACCTATTGTGTTGTAGTAAGGGCTGTTTGGATCTTGTTAATGGAAGGCATCTGGACATGGTCGCTGCCCGTGTTCAGCGGTCTTTATTAGGTCTCTGTGAAGTTGGGAAGTCCAATGAGCTGGGGCTAATTGTCCTGCGTTTTCTCTGTTTTGGCCCTTCCACATTTTTTAAAAAAGATATATTTATTTGAGAGAGAGAGCGAGAGTGAGGGCATGAGCCGTGGGAAGGGCAAAGAGAGAGGGAGAGGGAGAGAGAGGATCCCGAGCTGACTCTGTTGGGGGTGGGGCTGGATCCCAGGACTCTGGGATCATGACCGGAGCCAAAACCAAGTGTCGGACGCTTAACCACTGAGCCTTCCAGGTGCCCCGGCCCCTCCACGTCTTATATAATTACTTGTTTAATTGTTTTGTGTCCGCCCTTACGAGACTGACGCTCTGTGAAAACATGAACTGTAGGCATCTTGTTCACTCTTGAAAAAGGTAAGTACTTCTCTGCAAGCCCTGCTTTAAGTGTCTTGCAGATGAAACTCTTCCCGTCTCTACAACAGCCCTTTATGGTAGAATAGGAGTTTCCTGTTGCTCTTGTTACAAAATACCATGAATTCAGTGGCTTTAAAAGAGAAATAAGAACAACACCTCAGATTTATCTTATGATTCTAGAGGTCTCGGTCTCCGTGGGTCAAGACCAAGGACCATGTTCCTTTCTGGCTTCTCAAGGAGGAATGTGTTTCCTTGCTCGTTTAAGTCATTGGCATAATTTAAGGTGTAGGCTGTCTGCTGAGGGCTAGTCCCAGTTTCGATAGTCTTCCCGCATTTCTTGGTTCTACCCTTCCTCCGTCTTCAAAACCAGCCAGAGGTGGTCAAGCCCCTGTGACACTTGGAATCTCACATTCCTCTTCTAACCCCCCTCCTCTCCCCTTCCCTCTCCTCTCCCTCCCCCTGTCCTCCTCGTCTTCTTCCTCCTGCTCCTCTTCTCCTTTGTCTCCTCTCTTTCTGACTACAGATGGCGGTTGTCCTCCTCTAAGGACTCGTGACTAGGCTGGACCGTTGGACAATCTGGGATAATCTCCCCATTTCCAAGTCTGTAACTTTAATCACTTCCGCAAAGTCCCTTTTGCCGTGGAAGGTGACATTCCCAGATTCCAGGGAGATGCCATTATCTTCATTTTACAGATGAGGAAACTGAGGTATAGAGAGAGGAAGTAACGTTTTCAAGGTCACACAGTCAGTAGGCGGGGACCTAGGTCTCAGCCACGGGTGGTTTGGCTCTAGAACCTGTGTTCCTAATCCCGCTGCATCATCTCTGTTTGCTCTGATGTCCCAGGAGCCCCCCGCACGTCGCCGAGGCGCCACACTCGCCAATCGGCATGAGGTCACGCTGGGCTCTTCTTGGAATGGACTGACGTTCCAAGGTGAGGAAAAATTTGGAATACGTCAGTCCCTTCCATTTTGAAAGATAAAACAATGGAGTCCTATGCAGACATCCGTCTTTTTCAGTTGACCTTGACTCGCACAGGTGCTGTGCAGTAAACTCCCTTCTGCTCCCCTCATGGCCCTGAACTCAGTGATGTTTTGCGTTCAGATACTGAGGGCTAAGGAACAGCAGCAGCTACAGATGCCTCTACTAAAGTTGTCCTCATGCAGCTTGCTCTTATCCAAAAACCAGTGTTACCACGCCAAGAAGTCTACCTGCAAACGTATTTGCAAATCTACCAAATGCAAGCAATGCGTGCTGTTTCTACGTTGTGCCGCACGTAAAGATTTCCCTGCCACTTTACTTTGCAGACACACTGCTGCAAGGTACTCCATGAAAATGTGATGATTAGAACCTCCACCCAAATGTGGGCTTCATAATGTGTGTCTTTCCTTGGACCCAGTAACTAGGCATCCTGTCCTCAGGTCCGAGGCCTGCAGAAGTTCTACCACCCTTGGCCATCTTTGGGTAGATGTCAGGTGTCTTAGGCAGAAGTCCCAAAGTTGTGATTCAAAGTCAACCCAGAAAGACAGGAGGGCCTAGGCATGGCTCTGCTGTTTGGGGTGTCTCTGGTGAGTCTCCTTCCTGCTTCCTGTTCCAGATGGTGCAAGGAAGCATCACCGATCCCGGGAGGCTGCTGGCACCTCTCTGCTCCTGGTGGGCTGTCCTCACAGCCTATGTAGCTCACGGTTTTGGGGTCTCTGGGAATTGTCACTGTCTTTTCGACCGATTGGTTCAAAGTGCCTGGCATGGGATGGAGGCTGTCTAAGTACATACTTGGACAAGTCTTTTCTTGGGGTTTCATACAAGCTCAGCTGAAGAACTCTTTATTCCTAGAAAAGGGATAATAATTTAGTGCCTCCAAGGAAACAGTCTCACACAGACTCATAACATTACTTTTAAAGGTGCCAGTGGAAATTTAGGAAATTCAAATATGAAATTCACCCCTTTTTTCCTCCTTCCTCTCGAGAAGGTGTTAGTCACCGAAGACAATTTGGACATTACTGGTAAGGCTTGGGGAGGCCCCACACAAGGGGAGAGCTTTTGCAAGGTCTGCAGGGGGTGGGCTAATCAAGGCCAGGCCGGGCCCAGAGGCAGGATGCACCGCCTGACAGCCCGAGCGGCATCCACTGGAGGCTGGGTGGCCGGACAGGCAGAAGGGAAGGTTCTGGGGGACAAAGCCAAGGTCAGAGTGAGGAGCAGTGAGACCTCTCAGTGGGAGGTGGGTGTGACCCGACACTCTGGTCTGGCTCGTCTCTTCAGGCTGGTGTCCAGTATCCAGAAGTTGGAAGTGGATAAGAGGAAAGGTGGAGGGGTTGCTGGCTTGGAAGTGTGATAGGTTTGCATCCAAGTCGCATCTCTGGCTCTCACTAGTTGTAAGGCCTTGGGCGAGACACCCCGTCTTCCTGGCCCTCCTGCTGAGCTCCTAGGACTGCGTTGGATGGAACAAAGTGACGTGGGAAATGCCTGGCGGAAGCATCTTCTGGGGGCACGTCATGTGCCCTCCCCACCAGGTGGATAGCGCGCCCTTAAAATAGCTGCTTCTGCGCGATTGCAAAGAGCACTCTGGCGTTTTTGCATTTGCCTTGCGGTACCGGGTCCCGTCTGAACATCCTCTTCTCCCCAGAAGGTCAGCATGACCTCATTGTCTGGGACCGATTTGGCCTTGGTCTGTTCTCATCTTATCATTGCTTTTCATACTGTGCCTTCCAAAACACATCCCTCATCTTGTCACGGGCTGAATGGGCACCGGACTCTGCGTGGTTCGTGGCAGGCAGCTCTGTTCATCCTCTGTGCGGTGTGTCATCGGGTTTGGACCCCACACCCAGTCACAATTCTCAAAGACTTGGTTCTGAACCGCTAGCCTGGATGTCCCCACCCCTGACTCCGCCTGTGGCATAGCTTCCCTCTTCCTCGACTCACGGCATCCTTTCCACACTGCGCGCTCTGAGGTCCTCCTGGCCGAGTCTTGGTTGTGAACTTGACAGTGCTCGGGCTTAAACGCTCTTCTGAGTTTAGCTTGCCCTGGGACCCAGTGACGGTTCCCGTGTGGGGCGCGGTGCTTCCGAAGGCTTGTCCCAGCATCGCATAGAGGCATCAGACGCTTGGCAGGGTTTTACAGAAAGCTTATTTTTATAAATGCCAATTTACTTTGTTCTAGGGGGAAAAAAAATCCTGTAGGGACTTAAGTTTATGTGGATTAATATAACCCAGCTTCATGAACGGTCTTAAACATTATTCTTCATTCATCTTCATCTTTGCCACTTTTTTCTTTCTTTACATTCTGTGGTATTTTATGAGACCGTGTGGCTCTAAGCTTTCTTCCTTTATCCCATTAGTTCCTTTAGTGTTGGAGAATAGAGAGGGAACATAATATAGTGGCATGATTAGGAATGTTAGATTTCAGTGGACCTGCGCGAAATACTAGCTGTGTGATCTTGGTTACTTAATGTCTAGGGACTTAATTTTCTCATTAGTAAGATAAGAATTTTAGTGAAGAAGAAATAAAGGTATTATATGTCCAATACTAACTGTAGTCTTAGTCTCTACAGTTACCCACTCTTTCATGCCTTTTGTTATGGGGCGGCAACAACTTTCAGTCCTTTTAACTGCTTCTTTCGGTAATTATCTTGACATGTCTACAGAATATATTTTACTAGTTCTTGATTTTTTAATTTGGGGTACTACTTATTGTAGTTGATATGGAAGATAAGGATTTTTTCTGTCACACTTGCCCTCTTCTCCCCATACAGATACCTCCACTCTGGTCTCCATCCTCCCAATGTGGTTATTCACAGTTTTTGTTAGCTCAACTCAACGTATACATCTTTATGGCAATGTAAACATTTTGACAGCTGAGCCATGTACGTAGTATTAGTACCTTAGTACACGTAGTATTAGTTTTCATTTTTCCCACATAGCTTTCTGTTTTACCTGAAATTCGTAAGTGCCTATTTTTTATATGCACTTATCACTGTTTATCTGGCAGCCAGCGCAAAATGGTGAAGTGATAAGTGCTAGGAGGCATATTACCAGAAAGGGAGAAACATACCAGTTCTTCAGGGGAAAGAACTTTCTCCCCCTGGCATTAAACTCTCAAAATAATTTCTGTTGTGAGGTTGCATGAAAATGATATGTAATATAGTGGATATAATGTTAGCAAATTCCAAAAGCCAGTTCCATATGGCCGTTTTCCACGGACGGTGTTGAAAAAAAGTCAATGTTACACTATTATAGTGAAGCTACCATTAATCTAAGAGGAACCCAGCAAATACCATTAATCTAAGAGGGACCCAGCAGATGGGGTTAAAAATGTCCTGGGGTGAAACTTGATCCAAGAGTAAACTTGGGCGCCTGGCGGATTAGATGGACTGTGTGTCTCCTGGACAGTCTCTAAATAGCAGGCCTGCACTCATTCATTCAATCAGGAAGTAAATGGAGACAGCCAGCATGGGCTGGACTCTAAGGAGTCTGTAATCAACAAAACAGATGTGGTCTTTGCCCTCCCAGAGTTCATGGTCTTCATGGAAGACAGCCGCTGAAGCATGAATTGTTGGTGTGATGAGTGTTGTAAAGAAAGAGGCAGGGTGGCCTGGAGGGCTGCTTCTTCTTGTCATTGCTTTTCACACGGTCCTAATTCTACCAGTAGTTCAACAAGGCCTGTACATCTGTTATTCTGCTGACACAGAGTCCCTGAATTCCTTAATTTCCCTTTCCCTTAACTTTTTTTTGTAGGCTTCTCTCCTGCATTGACAGTCAAACCATGGCTGAATCGAGTAAACCCACAGGGTGGCAGGATCAGTCTCTCCGAGGTTATAAGATCATATTCTGTTGATGATAAAACCTGCTCAGGGAGACAGTACCCAGAGATTAGTTTGGGTGCTCCTGTTCCCTCTGTCCACGCTGGGAAGGTGCCTTGAATTCATGTGTTTGCTGCTGTGTCCGAGGAACAGATCAGAAAAATCCTGGGGTCAATGTTCCTGGTAGAACAGAAGAAAGATGACTTCTCAAGGCTGGAGACCTTCCGCCACTTTACATCCATTCCGAATTCACATTTACGTCAAAGTGAGTTAGTGGCAGAAATCTCTTCCAAATCTGTTCATAAATGGCAAAAGTTTATAACGTGTCAACATCCTCATTGAAAGTAGCAGAATTATTTGCTTGGATTAAATGTCCTATTCTTTGTCTTCAGAATGATATAAAAGTTTATTGTAAGGCAGAGGGTTGGACCAGGTGATAGTTTTGAGTTCCCTTTTTAATTCTATGGTTATAGAATATTTTATAAAGCCCTTTGCCAAGCTGTACTCTGTGAGCATTAAGGGGTACACATTCTGTCTTTTCTGGGAGAAATCCTTAATACCAGTACTCTTATGAAATGATATACGTTTGTCAAATTTTACTTTTTCCTTTGCTAGCTATAGATAATTTTTCTAAAAGAATGACCAGATGACTTTTTTAGGTTGGAAGTCATTCAGTAATCGGATTGGATGAAGAATTCACCCTTGACAATTTTTTTCAACCGGCTTGGGCAATTTTCAACATTGTTCAAACATGACTTTGGTCACTAGAGTAGAGAGCTGTAATGCAATGTAGTTATTTCCTTCAAAAAATAACCAGAAGACTGATTATTTTTATTTTCTTTGGTTTCCATAATGACTTCGAAAATTCCCATTCACCGAGATTCAGAGGATCTTTCTCTTTTTGAAAACAATGGGAAGAAATTCTAAAAATAGAGTATTTACAATAATGAAATGACCAAATCTGTAGTAAAACCTGTGAAGCTGGAGGCGTTCCCCCCACCCCCACTGGGGAAAAACCCCTACAAAACAGTAAATGGAGCATCTAGAATATATTGTTGGTCAGGGGCTAAAAGTATAAGGTAAAAGTGAGATATTAATATTCACAGAAGCTTTTTTGGTTTGGTAAGAGAAACTGAAGGGCTAGTTAAGAATTTAGAAAGCGGCAAGAGAAAGCTTACAAACATGGAAAGACGCGCAACTGCCCTAGTGAAGAGGAAAATGCATATTAAAGCCACAGTGAGATACCATTTCACAGTGACTAGATGAGCAAAAATTTCAAAGTCTGACAGTATCCCGGGTGGATAAAGACATGGAACAACCAGACTCTTGTTTTCCAGGATAGGAACCTAAATTGGTACAGCCTCTTTGCTCTAGGGGGCGCTGTTTATGCAGCCTGCAATGTGAATGGTGCCCCCTGGGGTTGTGTGGCAGCCTTGACTGCGGTGCCTGTAGCGGGAGACACACTCGGTGATGTTTCTAGAAAGATGGGGAGTTTGGCGTTCATGGAGGGGGCTTCGCAGGTCTCTCTTGGGGCAGAAAAGTTGTGTCCAAGTCCACCCACCCCAGCCCTAACCTCTGTTGGCCCCCACGTCCAGTTCTAGAGGAGAAGGCGTTCCGTAGATGGGTGGGCTCGTGTTGGGGTCGGGGCAGCCTTAGGCAGGGGCTCACGAGGACGACTGACCTGGAGGACAGCTCTGGGGACCTTTGCTTCCCATTCAGCCCCGAGGAGGGTACCCCGTTTACCCCGGGGGAGTTACCACCTGAAATGCATGGGTAGCTGAGGAGCTGGAGCTGAAGTCTGCTGCCAGGGGCACCCCGTTCCTAGTGGCTCCAGACCTGCCCAGGGCTGGTCGCCGTGACACGTCCGGGTGGCTCTAGCACTCGGGTCCCTTCACCTGTCCCATATTGTGCTGCCCCAAAGTGGACTCAAGCTTGACACAATATTACGATTAGTATCCAGCCCCCTCAACCCCCCAAAATTGTTTATACAAACTGCGCGTGATTATTTGTAAAAAAGGTAAGAAATTCCAACAATGGGAGCCTGGGTGGTTCAATTAGTTAAGCCTCTGCCTTCGGCTCAGGTCATGATCCCAGGGTCCTGGGATCGAGTCCCTCATTGGGATCCCTGCTCAGTGGGGGTCTGCTTCTCCCCCCCCCCCACTTGTGATCTCTCCCTCAAATAAAAAATCTTTTTTTTTAAGATTTTTTTTTTATTTATTTGACAGAGATCACAAGTAGGCAGAGAGGGGGGGGAAGCAGGCTCCCTGCTGAGCAGAGACCCCCCCCCCCCGCGATTCGGGGCTCGATCCCAGGACCCTGAGATCATAACCTGAGCCGAAGGCAGAGGCTTAACCCACTGAGCCACCCACGCACCTCTCAAATAAAAAAATCTTTTAAAAAAATACAGAAAATTAGGAAGATTTGTCCATAATTCCCTTTCCCCAAACATCCACTGTTAAAATTGCTGTATATTTCCTTCTAGTCTTTTTTCTGTGCATTGAAACAAATTACAATTATTTTAGGTGCTAAGAATGTGAGTGATATAGTTTTCTATCCGTATGTGTGTTTTCTCTGTCTTCTATTATTCGTGCTCTTTTGGGGTCCTTAGGTATCTTGTATTGCACATGCAGAAACTCTCCTTGCCAATGAGTCAACATTAGCAAGAAGTGAGTAGAAAATGTTCATTTGTTCCTGGAGAGTTCAACAAATCTCCCATATTTTGGGTCATGACTTCTCTTTTTCCTTACTTTTGGGAAGTTTACCTGCCTATAGGAGCACTTCTTCAATAAACACTCTCTTGGTACTTATTTCATACTGGGTCCTGGGGAAACAGGTTCTAGGAGCTCTAGTTGGGGGGGGGTGTCCACAAAAATTATACTTCGATCTAATAAAATCCAAGACTGAGCACGAGCGGCTTCCGTGATTAGAGCTTGCTTCTGAGGAGTGGGGCCAGTAATGTCCTTGCTCTGAGCAAAGCCACAGAGCAGTTATCTTTTCCTAAGCCTTTGGTTGTTGTTTTCAGGTTCACCACGGACTTTTGCAGTGAAGAAACAGTACAGTAACTGGGTCATTCTGACCTAGAACCGACCAAAATACTTCTAATTACTACAGCAGACAGTGATGAATCATGCTTAAGCAAGCTTGCTGCCTTTTCAGTCCGATGTGTGCGTAGTCAGAGTCATTGTTCCATAGCCAGTGCTCCAGCAAGTTTGGGTCTGTAGGAGGAGAGAGGTCTGCAAACCTTCCCAGGAGCTGCTGGTCCCCCGTGCTAGTGCAACGAAAGGGGGTCTTTATCTTTCTCGGAGTTGAAGCTCCCTGACAGCCGGGCTGTCTGTCGTTGTTTTCATCACCGTGATGCCTGATACAAGCTCAACTCTTTGTTGAGCACCTACTGTGTGCCAAGCAGTGAAAAGGTGCTTTCCAGTCCTGGGGTCATGTAAGGTTTCCAACAACCTTATGATGATAGGTATGATTATCCTCGTTTTGCTGAGAAAACGGAGTCTCTCCAAAGTGTGGTCCCTCAACCGCCCAGTGGATACGAAGCACCTAGCGGATGTCCAGTAAATGAGTAACTGACAGCTCTAAGCCAGTTAGTGGGAGGGAGGGGCGAAAGGAGAGAGAAAGGAGAGAACAGAGCCAGAAGAGCTGGTCCCAAAAGTACAGAGGCTTTGTACCTCTCCGATGGATACTCCTTTTTGCAATTTTTAAGCTCCAAATTAGAGGTGAGGTCAGGGAGGGAAGGGGATTTCATTGTAGGCAAATAACGTAAGACACAGAGGAGGAATAGGTTTGTGACTAGCAAAGACATCAGCTTGACTAGTCCTAAACAAACAAATAAACAACAAACAACCTTAAGTGCCAGCCTCGGTGGTAAATACTTTACTCCAGCATCTTATTTGATCCTCATTAAAACCCCTTTGTTGTCTTGGGCTCCTGACTGAGGAAACCAGAGCCCAGAGAGCCGGGGAGTCTGCCCAAGGTCACACAGGTCACACAGCTACCAGGTGGGTGAGCAGCCTCCTAGGAACCCAGCTCGAGCTCGCAGCTTCCCTGAGGCATGGCTACTTCCTTGTAAACAAAAGCAAGGAATGGAGATTTCATTATTTTTCCTTGGATTTTATTTTGTATTTGGTGGAAGGAAAAAAAAAACAGAGGGAATGCAGGTTTCTTTTATGCTAACAAAACCCAACAAATGGCCTTATCCCAGGAACAGATACTGGCTCTGTCCACTAGGAGAGACTGGTGTGTGATTCGGTGGCGGCGACCACATATTCCAAACCGGAGTCAGCACTCCATGCTCTTTGTGCCTTTGTTCAAGGATCAGGGAAATTCCAGAAAGTAGTTTGTGTGCAGAAATAACAGTAGTACGTCGTCGTTGATTCTGCTTTAACAAGACATATGTGTTCCTCAAAATCACAGCATCATGCAGAATTGCACAATAAGAGCCACAGGGGTCACGGGAAAATCGGGGTTACAGGTACGCACTCAAAAACTTCATCAGCGACGCACTGGGGGATAAAAGATACAATCCCGTTAGAAAAGGAAAGCACGGTTTTACACACGCAAAATGGTTAGGAAGTACATAAATCTTGCCGTAAGTATAGAACTTCTGCTGTGAAGTGCAAGAAAAGAGCAATGAAACTTCGAGTGTGGAAGTGGGTGGTGGAAGCTTGTGAGTTATTGTGAAGTAGGGGAAGGACGGAGGCGTTGAATGGTATGACCTGCGTGGCCCAAGACCGTCCCTCAGCCCTAAAACCGGGGGACAGCCCGGGTCACCTCGAAGTGCTCCTTCTCTGTAATTTTTGGGTCTCTTGTTGAATGGGCTGGTGACGGCACGACCCTCCAATCTCTCAGAGGATAATAATGTCTCTTTTGTTTCATCTTGTTTTAATTCTCTTTGTATCTCTGGTTTTTCTCTGACTGCTTTAATGTCTTTTCTTCTCCTGGGTGTTCTTTTCATGCTTCAGTCCTTCAGATGCTTGTGACCCTCGGATTTTCAAAATGGGTAAGAATGAGAGAGAAGGTCGACTGGGAGCTTTGTGCCCTCAGGGGGAGCTTCTGGCCTCGCAGGTGTTGCTTTTTGAATGCCCAGGACAGAATCAGCTAGCATTCTGGAGGTTTCTAAATGCAAGACTATGTCTATATTAGCAGTCCTAGGTCTCCTCAGTTGATTCAGTTTATGTCAGGAGGAACCCGGGGGTGTCCTGCCGGGAGGTGAATGCCTCCATGCTGGCACTCTGCATGTGGCCATAGTGTGGGAGTGGAGGGACCAAGCGCTCTGTACACAGTATTTCAAAAAAGCTTCCTATTTTCTTGTCGGGTCTCTGCTTCACACATGCCAGAGTACCGACTCTCTGGTTTTTTGTAGGACCATTTGGCTTCCCCTGGGGTACATACTGTAGTGTCCTTCATTGACGTCAGCCACAGGTTCTGTCTCTCTAGTCTGACTTCTAGAAGTTCGTTTTATCTAAACAAGTGTAGGGCCCAGGTCTGTTCACTGTTCAGGGAGGTCAGGGCCATCACACAAAGAGATCCCAGGGGCACCTGGGTGGCTCAGTGGGTTAAGCCCCTGCCTTCGGCTCAGGTCATGATCTCAGGGTCTTGGGATCGAGCCCCACATTGGGCTCTCTGCTCAGCAGGGAGCCTGCTTCCCCCTCTCCCTCTGCCTGCCTCTCTGAGTACTTGTGATCTCTCTCTCTGTCAAATAAACAAATAAAATCTTTAATTAAAAAAAAAAAAATAGAAGAGATACCAGAACTAGGTTTTGAAGGATGAGTAGGAGTTCACATCACAAACCAGGGGCAAGGGCTTTCCAGGCAGACGGAACGCACAGGATGCACACAGGACGGGGAGGCGCGACAAGACAGGGAGCCTGCCGAAACTGAGCCGTCAGCGTCCGGCCGCGGTGGACGTACCAGCACTTCACAGTTTGTAAAGCAGATCTGAAGTGACATGAGAAACTCTCAGGGAAACCTTTTGTGAGAGCTAAGGCCTATTTCTTTGTTAATGGTGCCATCGTGATCTCCGGGGCGCTTTGTTGGACAGGTGGAGACTCTTCTACTTTTTGAAGATCATCACATCTAGGCTTTGTGGTCAGAAAGAAAACTTTGGCCAACATATCAGTCTCAAATGTCAGTGTTGGCTGCTGGTGTGGTGAATACATCTCTGCTCATCGTACTTCCTGTGCAGGGCATTTGGCTGGGGGAGAATAGCATTTGAGGTGGAACAGAAGAAAGGGGTTTATGACCGGGAGATATGTTGGCCTTGAGATCTATGGGATTTGCAGAGCTCCCTTCAGAAGGGAGACTCACACCAGAAACATCCTTACAGAGCCAATGTTTTGAGCTCTCTCCTCCTTACATACCTCAGTGCCTTTTCACGTCCAAAGCCTATTTTGACAGTAATGGAAAAGCAGAGTCAATTCAAAGGCATTGGAATTCAGACCTAACGAAGACACATTTTTCTTTGCTACTTTTCTCCTCATGATGATGACAGCTTAATACAGTTTCAGAGGTAGCACATTATAGGAAAGCTTAAAGGAGCATCACAAAAATCTTGAATTCTTTCATTTAGAGGCAATCCCTGTAGACATTTTTCAATATATAAGCATAATTGTAATATATATATTATATAATGTATAGTATACCATGTTATATGTAAATACAGTAACATATGCTACACATTATATAGTATTAATATATTACTATAACAATGCAATGTTACTAATATATAAATATTAACACATAACATAACATAAAATGTGTACATATATATTTATATATTTCTGTAATTTAAAATCTTTTTGTTGCTGCCTGTTACATCCTAAGTACATCTGCATCATTTAAAAACTCTTCATGCACACAGCTTTTGTGCACCTGGATATTGGAGAGTGCATTAAGCATCCCTTTCCTGTTGGGCATTCGCAAAGCGTCCACTTTCCTGCCATTCCAGACCCTGCTCTGCGTGGCGGGCGCTGCAGCCGGCACTCTGTGTGTCGTCACCGGCTCCGTGGGTCCTCCTTGGACCTGACGGCCTCCCCAGATGGGCAAAGCCCTGATGCCAGGGGTTCGCTGGGACTCCCAGAGCCTCCCTCAAGGAGAACCACCAGGGGGCGCTGCTCCTGCCCTCGCTGGGAAGGTCCGGGATGAGTGGGGGTCTTTTCCAGCCCTTTCTAGGGAAACACTGCTCAGCTGGGGAAGGAATAGCTCTGCGGTGGGATTTTTCCTTCCACCCTGGAGCCTCAGGTACTTTTGAGTACTGGGTCTCGAAGCAGCTGAGAACTCTTTTTGTTGGCTGGAGCGCTAACAAGAATAATCAGGCACTTTGGCCTTTGTTACAAGAGGTAGGGGACATGAAAACCCCTGGTCATATCCAAGTCATCTTTGTGGGGCCAATAAAAGATACTGATGAAAGAAACATTAAAGGTATTTAGCACAAATAAAGTGAGTTCCCATTCCTTCTTTCCTTTTTCTTTATTAAAGAGTTTATTTTTTTGACAGAGTGAGAGAGCTCAAGTGGGGGAAACAGCAGAGGCAGAGGGAGAAGCAGGCTCCCCCCTCCCCCGAGACCGCCATGGGGCTGGATCCCAGGACCCTGGGATCATGACCTGAGCTGAAGGCAGACGCTTAAACCTCTGAGCCCCCCAGGGGCCCCTCCTTTCCTTTTTCAATTAGGATTTGATTGGGATTGCTGGACTTCAGAGTCGGTTACAACACGACTATGTAGGAAGCTCTGGCCAAGAGCTGGTGTTTTCTTGATTCCCATAGTGGAAATGGCTTAAATAAAAGAAGCTTGAGGACGTGCACCTGTGGCTCTCAGGGGAGGTTTCCCTGCTGGGGTGCGTTCCTGGTATTTGCGGAGATTACATTCAGGGGCGAACGGGAGCGAACGGGAGGCAAAGCCGGTGCTCTTCTCCTACCCTTTGTTCTCTGCGCAAGGGTACGTGGTTTCACTCCAAGTACAAAACTTTCATGTTGTTTAAAAAGACTCGGTTTGACCGCGGGCGGTGAGACTGACAGATTGGTGTGTACCTGCTCGGAGAGCACCGTGACCCAGCAAAACACTGCAGTGCGAAGAAGACAGAGGACCGTGGCGTTTGCCATCTGACCCAGCGGGAGCCCGGGGCAGACGAAGCGCCGCTCGGAAGGTCCGCTGCTGATTTTTTTTTTTCCTCCCTAGTTGTTGTTGTAGCCCCGGGAGCAGCTACTGGCTTTGAAACCTTTCCCTTGCTGGCTTGACTGCCTCTGCTTCTCTGTGCCGGGGCCAGGGCGCCAGAATGTCAGGGTGACCAAGCACTCGGCCCCGTGGGGGCACGAAGGGCTCCCCACGCCATCCAAGGCACAGCCCCGGGGAGGCAGCAGCCTCTGCGGATGCTCCCGCTTTGTGGGGTTGAGCCTGCTCTTGGCTGGTTTGTGGACGGGCTGCCTGAAATGACAGCTTTTTGTAAGGTACGGTGCATTCGACTTGGGGAGCGGGGCACCCCTTTTTGGGGTTGGAAAGATTTGTGTTGGCTTTTTGCTTCTTACGTAGATGGCATTGATCTGTGCCAGGGAGAATAATGGCAAAACATTAGCTCTCAGGAACAGGGGAGAAGCCGGGGAACAATGCACCGATGAAGCCCACCGGCTGCGTGAGCCTCCTTTTGTATTGTTGGCAACGCCGCGTAGAGGGGTTGTGGATAATTAGTTCCGCACAAGGTGGACCCCAAAGCAGCAGTGAGTATACTTACGAGTGATGTGCTAGAGAACTCTATAGCCCTTTGTGGATCCTGCCTGGTTGTTTCTGGATAAGAGTTTTCAGTAGTCTCTTCTTCCCTGAAAATCTCCCCTGGCTTTGTTCTGAAGGTGTTCCTCCCCCATTCGGTTCTCTGCTCACCGCCGCCGCGGGAGGGGACACCCCCACTGCTCTGGAGTCCCAGGGGAGAGAGCTTAGGGACCGAGGAAGTGCTGCAACTCCGTGAACGGATGTCTGCGCGCCTCTTGGTTGTCGGGCAGCTGCGGGCGGGACAGCCTCAGTTGGAGAGCGGGAGGATTAGACAGAAGTCAGCCCCTCGCCCGGGCTTTTCTTCCTTAAACAGCACCTGTGGCGTTTATGAGTTCCTCCAGGGAAAATCGGGAGAAATCTACATTAGAATGCCGTTTCCTGTCGGGAGGGCTGTCAAAGACTTTATAGGAGACCATTCTGCGTCTGAATGCGTTTATGGCCACATCATATATTCAGGGCGGACTGTTCTACTCCCCCTCATTCTTCACGCGGGGCGGGTGGGGGGTGCCCGGCGCGCCTGTGGAAATTACAGGATGGGATGGAAAACACCGGCCCGGAAGACACTGTGCTTAGTTTTTGTTGTTTGGGGGTTTGTTTTTTTTTTTTTTGGAACTTTGGCCTCATCAGAAATTTCCCCATGGTTGTGTGGTGGCCGAAGGGTTCTTCAGTTTTGCTCTCAGAAGGTTGGAGGAAGAAGGATTAGGGATTTGTGGCAGCTCAGGTTGGAGCTGGAGTTTGGGGGTGTTCTGGTGCGACATTGTGGTGGGGCTGGCTGGGGCGTGACTCATCCCTTCCCCGGAGGCCCCGAGAGGGCTGCAGGATACAAGGAGGGGGACTGTCACCTGCAAGGACGGGGGGGGGGGGGTGCAAGGCCTACAGGTGTGTCATGGGCGTGATTGGGAATTGCAGGCAGGTAGTGAAACGGAAATAGAGAGGGGCCTGGCAGGCCGCTGTGGAAGGGTTTCCTCTCTCGAGGCCTTGAACCCCAGAGCGCGGCCGCGTTCTTCTCTGCCACGGTCACTTCTGTAGTCGAGGATGAGAGCCGGAGGACACAGACAAGTGGATACGGAAGAAGAGCCTCTGCTCATGGGAGGGGCTCAGCAGGTGTCTGGGAGGGAACAGACGGTGGGCCAGAGGGAGGCTGGAGGATCCTGAGCACTCCTGAGGCTCACTCCTGAGCACTCCTGAGGCTCACCGCGCTCCTGTTTTCCGCCTTGAAGTCAGCCCACCTCCCCCATCCTTCATCTTCCACGGAGGGCCGATCTAGGAGCCGCAGTTTGTTGCAATATTGTCCTATAGACCTCCCTTGGGAAGCCTCTGGGATCTCTGAAGTACGTGGGTCTGTGGAGAGTCCTTTCCTGGTTCTCTAGGGCTGATTCTAAATACATCGGCAGGGCACAGTCCGAGCTGGCCCCTTCCCCCCTCCGCTCCCTACTTCCCCACGTCCATCCACATCTGCGCCAACATCGGAAGGACCTGCCTTCCCCAGTCAACGACATTCCTGTGGGTCCTTGTCTCCCTTCTGCCCCGGATGCCTTTCTTCTTTGCAGCAACCAATGCTCATCCTTCCCGATTCAGCTTTTCAAGGAGGCCCTCTGAGATTGACCTGAGATAGAAACTTTCACGCTTTTCTGTGTCCTTTGAGCCACCTCCTTGCCTGTGTCCTCGCTAAGGCAATCATCACCCTGTATAGTTTACCTGCTCTTCCTACACAATTGTGAGTGTCTTCGGGTCAAGGACCCTGCCTGGTTCACTTTCTCCCTAGCTCCGCGGGAAGGAAGTTATTTTTGCTATATATCCAAATTAGACTATTTAAGCCTTTCACTTTGAGGCTAAATCATGATCCTGGAAGGGGAAAGTTCACTTTTTCGCAGAGGAGCCATAGAAGGGGCCAGAAGTCATCAATTTGTGGCTTCAGACAGATCCAGCTGTCTCAGGCTGGGGCTGGGACCCAGGAGGCCTTCAGCTGCGCCTTCTCTTCCAGCCCGGCGTGGCCTGGGTGGAGGTCGGAGGCTCCCCAGCAGCCTGGGATGATGAACAGAGTCAACTGCCATTTCTCTGCTAGATCTGCTCTCTGTAAGAAACCGCTCTGGGCTCGGTTGCTGTCTCCAGCGGTTCAAACGCCCCGAGGAGGTGGGAGACAGGCACTCCGTGTTCTTAGGGAACAGAGGAGGGAATCACGCATTTGGCTTGAATGGAAGCTGCAGGAAGAAGAGGCACAGACGGGGCCCCTGGAGCAGCAGTGTGTTCATGGGGAAAGAACAAAAGTGCACGTCTTGTACTTTGATGTTCAGCAGAGCGGGCTTCCTTCTGACGGCGCTTGGAATAGAATACAGTGAGGTCAGTTCAGGTGATACCCCGGGTGGGGCGGGGGCGGGGGCAGGAGCGAGTAGGCTTTCTGGAACTGTGGCAGCAACCGCATCCCCGGGGGCCCCAGTTAAAACCTCAGGCATGTTTACTTGGTCTTGCTGGGGTTTTAATCCAGCACCTAAATGTTTCCAGACAGGATTGTGCGCCATTTTCATACGGTCCTTGCTGTAACCTCCCATGGGTCCTCCCCCATCCCCCCTTGTAAGGGAGGTATTTTCTGGGGGCCTGTGGCATCCTGGGGAAATGAAGAGGTGACTAGAAGGGTTCCTGCTGTCAAGGAGCTCCAGGCTTTGAGAGGAAGGGGGATGAGAACCGTAGGAATCAGGTCTCTGCTTAGGTTGGCACATTTCAGTTGGTGCCAGCAGTTTAATGATTTCTGCCAGAGTAGAAATTAAGTCAGAGTCTCTGGTTAGCCTCTAGAAACTGGAATTATGAGCAGTTAATTCCAAGTTTAGAGAGGAAACTAGAGTTTATGAATCTCTGTGTGCCAACTGCCAACAACTGTATGTTAGTTTATTTGGTCCTCCCAACAACTCCGAAAGGTAGATCTTAGCCTCGTGTTATAAATGAGGGGAGGGTAGTTCAGAGAGGTTAGGTAACTTGTCCAAGGCCACACAGCTTGAAAATAGCCTAGAGATGAATTAAGCCCCCGGTAGTCTTATTTCAAAGGACAATGTTTTTACCACCTAGCAGGCAGATGACGAATGCTTTGCAAGGTCCAACTTTGAAAAATCGTTTCAAGTTGGTAAAGTCGAACTTGACTGAGAGGCCAATTATATAACTGGAGGGGAGTCGCGAGGCCTCCTGAGAGTCGCGCTGGTTTTGGTCTAACTGGACACCGTGCTGAAGGACTGGAGAGCTTGTTCTCAGCACATCGTGGGCCTCCGTCTCCGTGCAGAGGGACTGAGCCAACGATGTGTGTCCTGGGCGTTTGGGAAAAGAGCTGACTGGGACGAGTGTGGCACCTACGGGTACGCAGGGCCGGGTGTTATCTCAGGAAGGGCCTTCTAGCCCCTTCCACGGACTCCGGGACTGTTGACAGATTTGGGCTCTGGGTTTAGGCCGAGGTGCCCCATTCCTTGACTGATAAAGGCAAAGTGAAAAGTGCTCAGAAAGGCACTGGACAGTAATTGTGGGCCCCGAGGTCGGTTGGACACGTAAATCTTCAGATTCCCCAGCAAGTGTCTGTGAGCCTTTTAAGATAAATGGGTTCTTCTGCCTCTTGGGCAAAACTTTTGATCTTCTCTTCAGAAAGAAAGAAAAAGACAAAGTCACTTTTCAAGGAGAGGCTGAGCTAGAATTTTTTTCTTTGAATGGGCTGGAGTCTGAGTTTCCTGCTTTAATCTCCAGGGAATGGCCAGTCGGGCTGACAGAGAGGAGGACACTGTCCAGGCCCCCGGCCCGCCGGCGGCTGGTTGTTTGCTTTGCGGGTTGTCTCTCGGAGGGGTGGTCCAGCCTCCTGCAGGCCTGTCTTCAGGCGACATTCTTAGAATGCCCTCGGTTTCCGTTGTCTGGCTGGAAATGTGTCTTTTTAAATGGGGCTTTCCATTTACAGAGGCTTTATTTTCTTATCCCGGCACCCTACCCCACCCCCTTTTGGTAAAGCACCTTTCGGGAAGAGCTTAAGGCGACTTTTTTTTTTTTTCCTAAGCAAAAGTTTTAGCCTGGCTGGACAAGTGAACATCATGAGAAAAACCCAGCAATTTAAAAACCACTCCTTTTTCTGAAGTCCCCAGTGTCCTTGAAAGCAAAGATTCTCCTGCTTCGGGCCGTCATTGGATAGTCTAAAATTGTGCAAAGTGTGGGACCTTGAATGAGTCACTTAAGCTCCCCCTGCCTCAGTTTACTTAAGTGATATGAGACCCGTGCTCTGTGCATTTTAGAGCCGTGATGAAGAGGATCTAAAATGACAAATGTAAGGGGAGGAAAGGGGCCACACAAAGTGGCCCTAAGAAATGATAGCTGTATTTTTGACTTTAATATGTTCTTGGGGTTTACCTTGCTAAAGGAAATAATAGAGATGTGATGACAACACATGCTTTAAACCCCAGATTCCGTGTCTCCTTCTGCAAAACGAAGACAGTCCTTTTGTCACAGTGTAGTGACCACGCACAGTAGCTACTAGACCGACCCTGGTTTTCTTGCTCTTCCATTCAAACTTGGGTCTTTCTCCATGTATGTGCTTGTTGATTTACGAATTGTGCATGTGGACCGCAGTATATCGTATATATTATTTACATTCTAAAACAGGTGCCAAAAACTAATTGAAGTTATTAGATGAAATAGATATCAACAGGGGCGCCTGGGGGGCTCAATTGGTTGAGCAACTGCCTTCGGCTCAGGTCATGATCCTTGAGTTCCGGGATCGAGTCCCACATCGGGCTCCCAGCTCCACAGGAGCCTTGCTTCTTCTCTAACCTTCTCTCCTCTCATGCTCTCTCTCACTTTCTCTGTCTCTCAAATAAATAAATAAAATATTTAAAAAAATAGATATAAACAGAAGTGTTGATCTTTTCTTTTTCTGTGCTCCTTGCAGATCTAATATTGAGATCTGTAGGAACTGTAACGGGGACCTTCCAAGCTCGGTCACGGGGTTCTGTGAGTCTAGGTAGAACCTTCTATGAGTAACTGGAGGAGGTGAGGGGCTCCCAGAGATTCTGATGTGTGTGCACGCTTCGTCCTGGGGGGCCGACTTCCTGGCTTTGGCTTTTAGAAGTTTAGAGGAATGCCATAGCTTTCGGTGAAATTGGGAAATGTCTCGTCACTACTGGAAAAGGCACTGGAAGAGAATGGTAATCCAGGTTTGGAACCCTTAAACGGGGTGTCTGAGATGTCCTATTCCACGCATTGAAACTTCTTCCCGCGCTGTGTGCAGGAGATGTTCTGTGCAGATGGGCTTTCTGCTCCAGAGGGGGCAGAAGCTGTGTGTCCTGGGACAGGACTCCCAACCTTTCTGAGCTTCAGTTTCTTCGTCTGCTCGGGGGGGCTGGCCTGCCTTTGCTCCCGGTCTGCCGTGCGCCACGATCTTCAGTGGCCATTCTGCTGCGTCTTTGCGTGACTGTCATTCATTTTTATGCCTGCATCTTATTTATTTTTTAAACATAACCTTCAGTTTTTAATAAGTGTGACTATGAACACCATCTACAAAAGTCGTAATTAGAACCTTTAAAATGAAAAATACTTATTTCTACTGGTGGTCCAGCTACCAAGAAGGCAACTTTTAACTTTTTAGTTTTTTAATTCTTTCCTGGAACTTACCACTTAATTTACAAATAACATATGCTGCGGTTGTTAATTTCTAGATCCTCTTTTCACTTGTGCTGTGGCATAGGAGAATTTAGTTCTCTCACATCTCCTTCCCCCGTCCCCAGAACACACGCTCGCGTGCACACACACACGCACACACACACACACACACAAACTCCACTTCCCTCCTTTCCCCATCCTTCCAAAACAATTCTATCACAAACTTTGCTTGAATCCATATTCAGCATAGACTTACAACTATAATTAACTTAAATTTCCAGTTCCTATGCATCTTATTTTTCCTGCAGCTACTAATTGTCTCTGTTTTTTGTTTACTTGAATTTTTAGGGACATAGCCGTAATTCATCCCGATATTCTGATAGAGTTTATAAAATTCCTTTCAATGTAGTTCAACATATCAGATAATCTGGTCTGTTACATTGTTTTCTTCTTGGAGACATCTTTTTCTGAGCTGTTGTCCTTATCACCTTTAGAACCCCTTTCTCTCTCTTCTTGTGCTGGATCCCCAGTCCTGAGTCTTCTGTTTTCAGATTTGCCAATATTCTCTGTTCCCCAGGAGCTTCTGTAGAAAGAATAGTTGGGAGATACAGTTTTTTTGTTTTTGTTTTTTTTTTTAGATCTTGAATTTATGAAAATGGTTTTATTCTACTCATACTTTGGATTTTTATTTTAGTTGGGTATAGAATTCTGGGTAGCACATCGCTTTCCCTCAGAATTTCTTTCTTTCTTTTTTTTTTTTTTTAAAGATTTTATTTATTTATTTGGCAGAGAGAGAGAGAGATCACAAATAGGCAGAGAGAGAGGAGGAAGCAGGCTCCCCGCTGAGCAGAGAGCCCGATGCGGGTCTCGATCCCAGGACCTCGAGATCATCACCTGAGCCAAAGGCAGAGGCTTTAACCCCCTGAGCCACCCAGGCGCCCCTCCCTCTAAATTTCTGAGGGCATTATTTCATTGTTTCCCAGGATCACTGTTGAGAAATTCAAAGTCATTCTGATTATTTTCAACTTGAGAATGTACCATTTTTTTCTTTCTGGATCCTTCTTTGCGATTCTCTCTTTATCCTTGTCCTAAAATTTCCTTTTTATTTATTATGCTGGGCCCTTGGGTTTTTTAAATTCAGAAACTTAAGTCCTTTAGTTCTGGAAATTTTTTTGGATTATTTCTTTGGGAATATTATTCCCTCCTTTTTCCTTGTTCTCTTTTCTTAGAACAGTCTTGGAACACGTATTGATCTAATTTTCTTACCATTCCTCTCCTTTGTGCCTTTATCTTCATCCCCACTTTTCACTGTGTTGCGTGCAATTCTTCGGCCTTTTCTGGCTTCAGTTGTGGTTTGAGTCGGGTCGCTCCCAGAGGCTGCCTTGGTTCTTACTCTCAAAATCTATCACCTCTTCGCCTTCTGCTTTGTGTCTTCCAGATGGTGGGGGCACATCTTGCCTGCTGTTATTTTGTCTCCTCACTCTGCGTGTGTGTATATACCGACGTATTCCTCCGTGTCCTCCTAGTGCCCTTTGGGAAGGAGTAGAGCTAATGTGCGTGTTCCATCTGTCCCCCCTCCCCGGACCCTCCTCTCTCTCTTTTGTCTCCGCTTGTGACCATCCTTGATCTTCCTTGAAGTGCCTGCCCCACACTTAATCTCATTGAACTTCACCCCAACCTAGAGCCTCCTGCTCTAACGGAATGCTCTGAAGGACACAGCTTGGCCTGCAGGTGCTGCGGGAGGAGAATGGCTTGGGCCGGATGTCCCAGCCGTCCAGAGCCAGCTGAGATGGCCGGCCTTGGTGACTGCAGACTCACCAGGGATCAGTCTGCTTGGTGTGGTCAAGTTCGCAGGTGCTTCTGGGGCCAGACAAGCCAGCAGAGATGCGGCGCTGACCTAGGGCTATATTTGCGATTGATTTGGTGAAGTGGGCCCCCATCTGACGATCTCCTGTGGGGCCCCCCAGCCCTCCCGGGGCGTTCCTAGGTACACAGTTTTCCGGCAACATCTTGAGCTTCCGTCTTAAAGACACTCAGATATGCAGGGGTCCCGTGAAACTGCATCCACTGGGCCCTCGGTTTTGATCCCCAAACCTCTGATTTATCTGCCTAGAACACCACCTTTATCGCCGTAAATCCTTAGCTCCGAAGCTCCAGGGACTGTTACCTTCTCAAAACAGTATCTGATTTTCACTCTCAGTTTTGATTTTACTCTACTCTAGCACAGGGCCATCTTATAAGCCATTTACTGCTCCTAAAAACAATCTAATCCTTTTTCTAGGGCATGTCTGTCTGTCCTCATGGGGCTTTCATTCCTTCGTACTCTCCCATCCCTTTCTTAAAAACGTTCTTCCAAAATCCATCCTCCCCAAATTCCCTCCTCTTCCTTTCTGGCCCACTTTGAGTTCTGGCACTTTCCGCAAACTCTGCCGCGTTTACTGTCCATCGTGACCAGTCAGCCCTTCGAGAGTGCCCATTTTACAGATGAGAACACGGAGGCGCGGTGAGTCAGACACTTGGCTCGGGGTCACACAGGCTCTTTCCAGTCTCCCGCAGCCAGGCTCTCGTGGGAAGGTTGTGGTTCGGGTTGTGGGGTTGAAGAGTGTGGTGCACCATTGTTGGGAGGATGTGGGCTAGACTTGGAAGGCAGGGCGTGCTCCCTCCCTCCCTCCCTCCCTCCCTCTCCCTCCTCCTCCCTCTTTCCCTCCCCGCTCCTTCTCCCCCCACCCCATTCTGTTTCTTTCCTTCGAACAAGAGTTCCTTCAGGTTACTTACCATCTCCAAGACTTGAATCTGTCATCTTTAGAATGGGTTTCATAATAGCGCTTGCCTGACCCCCGAACGTGTTAGGCAAGGGAGTGGGCACAGAGCCTTGCACACAGTAGCTGGACAACGAATGTTCGAGTTCTTTCTTCCTCTTTATTGCTGTCCACATTAGGCATCGTCTGCTCTAACTGGTGGAACTGTCTGGGCTCAGGGTGCCAATCAGCTGTCAGGTGAGCAAAACAGGACCTTGGGAAGGTAGGGTATGGATGCCTCCATCATTTTCTTTTGATCATCAAACATGATTCTGTAGCGACATTATGTAAAATGGGATAGACTTAAAGCTCCTTTCTGTGGGCCCTAAGCTCTTCAGACAGAGATCGATAGAAATAGACATTTGTGGTGTTACTAACTTGAGGCAACTTTAAACAGACCACCCTGAAAGTAATGCAAGGGTCCCCAGATGTGGCCAGTAACCCCTCATTTGTGCATCAAGGGGTCAAGGCTTCCTTGCATCAGATCAAGGAAAAAGGCAGGCACGGGGACCCTGGGGACCTTTCTGACCCGGGCTGTTTGGGGGCTCCGGGCAGCTGACCTCTTTCTCCAGCACCTTCTCTGTGTCAGGCTAATTCCGGAGGCTCATTTCCCCAGGCTGGAAGCAGGGGCTGGCCAAGGGGCCCCCTGGTCAGGGATTATTGCCGCAAGCAGGAAGTGTTTAATGGTTTTCATTTACTTGTAGTTGCAAGAGGAAAGGCTGGACCTTCCTTACAATAGAGGCAGAAAACAACGAGACTACGGCCTATGGCCTATTTTACGTTCTGGAGGGAAACCAGAGCTCCCTCGGGGCACGAGCGGCCCCATCTTGAAATGGCTCTGCCAGCCAAGCAAGGGAGACTTTCCTCCGTCTGTCTGAAGCCAGAGCGCTGTGGGAGGCGGCGGCTGGCGTGCGAAGCTGGGCTCACGGCTCGCGTGACCGTGGGCATCGCTGCGAGGAAGCAGGAGCTGCTGCTGCTCCGGGGCCCCGCTGGCCCTGGCGTCTGCCGGCAGTCTTTAAGTCAGATGCTACTCTGACCATCAGCAGTGTGGTGGGTGAGAAATATATCAGCATGTAGAAGAACTGAGGGCTCTATCGCCTTTCCTCTCTTAAAGAGAGTTTATCTGCCTCTTTTCTCACATCAGTAGGCTGTTTGTGAAAGTCCATCTGGTATCCATCAAAAAGAAACCCTTAACATTTTAAAAATCGAGTTTCTGACGGCCATAGTCATGATTATAACCCAATAAAAATTAGAAATGAATAAGCCTAGGGGCATCTGGATGGGCTCAGTCGGTTAAGTGTCTCACTCTTGATCTCAGCTCAGGTCTTGATCTCGGGGTCATGAGTTCGAGCCCCGTTTGGGCTCCATGCTGGGTGTGGTGCCTACTTAAAAAAATAAAATAAAAAGAAGGCTGATCTCCTGCTCCCCCAATCAATCTTGACTATTTAGAAATTAAAAATGCATTCCTGGATAATTAGCCGATTAAGGAGGGAATCAAAAAGGAGGATTTCCGTCTCAAAAGAAATGAAAAGGAGAACACTTTATACCAAACCCATGCGGCAAAGCGGAAGAGGCATCCAGAGGAAAATGTGTAGCCTGAAATAGCTTCATTATGAAAGGAGGTGGGAAATAAGGATGACAATGAAGGAATCATTTTAAGAAGTTTGGAAAAAGTACAACAGATTAAGCCAAGAGGAAATAGAAATAGAAAGTTAACTTTAATGAAATAAAAAATAAGTGGAAAGCACCAGGAAGGGATATAAATTTAAGTGCTGCTGCCTGGGGAGCAGTAAGCATAGAAGTTTACCGCATACGAGCCGAGAGAAACGTCTGAGCCAGTATCGCACCTTCACTCAACGGACTGTGATGCGGCCAAAGCATTTGTAAGAGGATTGGGTGAAATGTTCATGTCCAGTGAAAAGTGCAGAATCAAAAATTTCATGTACAGAATGATTATGACTGTGTGAATATGGTCTCCCACCTCCCTCCTATCCCCAAGTTGTGAAGAAAATCAAGTCTGGAAAGAGTGCATCATCCTAGCCCGGTGGGAACGAGGTGTTGATGCCTGCGACAGCACAGAAGGACCTTATCTGGAAGAAGCCAGTCACCGAAAGACCGTAGACCGTAGGACTCCATTAATTGGAACTTTCCAGAGGAGGCAGATCTACAAAAGCAGAAAGTAAATTAGTGGTTGCCAGTGGCTGGGGGGTTGGGAGATTAAGGAGGGCTTAAGGATACGAGGTTTCTTTTTGGGGTGATGAAAATGTTCTAAAATCGATCGTGTGATAGTGGCATGACGCTGAATATACTGAAAACCGTTGAGTTGCGCACTTTAAGTGGGCGAATGGTATGGGACGTGAATGATGTCTTCAACTGCTACCAAAAAAAATCACAGTGGTTATCTTGGGGCGGGATGGGCACAGCAGTGATTTTTCCTTTTGTTTGTCCACCCTCTTCTGTAATTTCTCGATTTCCACGTTTTCCAGATGTAATTCCGCGTTACTTGTATAATGGAAACGGTAATAAGCTACAAAAACACTTTAAAGGAAGAATGTTAACAATTGGCCTTTTAACAGAAAAGGCAGGGATGGGAAATCTGCTAGCCTGCCTTCTGAGAAGGTGTGGGGAGGTTTTGTAATACTACAATCTGGTGACTAGCCATCGGGGATTGTGGAATTGCCAGCCGTGGTCTCATAGGTAAAGGGGCGCAGGGCTGTTTTGTGAGTCAAGGAAAATAATCCATCATTTGTCTGAGCTCTCTTGGGGGCAGGATCCCATCCCAGGGAAAACCTGGGGAGGGGTGAATATGGGGGATGGCGGGGAGGGGGCGGTCTGTGAAACCAGGGATGACGAAGAGAAGAGCCGGTTTCTAGTGAAATATGCAAGAGGTGTCAGACTCTGCTATCTGAGTGCTAAATTAGAGAAAGCTGTTACTTATATAACTTCCTGTAATTGCCTGGCTGTAGCTGTCGCCGAGAGCCGCCCTCTCCTCTTTGCCGAGCGGGGGATCCAGGGCCCTTCCCTCCTGGTGACGGGTTCACTTCTGGCTTTGGGCTCCGGGCGCAGGGTCAGCCTTTTCAACTGACGTTGAAATGTCATTTTAAACAGCAGCCTCCATCGTCCTTTCCGAAGATGGGAAACTCTTACGCCGGACAGCTGAAGACGACGCGGTTCGAAGAGGTCTTACACAACTCCATCGAGGCGTCCCTGCGGTCCAGCAGCCTGGTGCCCCGGCCCGTCTTCTCCCAGCTCTACCTGGAAGCCGAGCAGCAGCTCTCCGCCCTGGAAGGTAGGAGATGCACCGGTGCGGGTCCTGGGTCCGGGGAGCGCCTGTTAGCACTGGAAACTCTTGCCTCTCCCCTCCGTGTGGGAAACGTCGAGTCTAGCAGAAAAGAATTACTAGAAAAAGAAAGGTGCACCTGCGTTTTTCCTTTTTTCGTCCATAAGGTTGCAAGGAATACAGTCATTCATTGAATAATGGGGAAGGAAGAGGGCTGTGTCGGACTCTCGTGAATGGGTTGTTTCTGATGCTCTCGTTAGAAGGTTCGACATTCTCACTGGCAGAAATTTTAACGCGCTTTGGCCCTCGGTGATTTTTTTTTTTTCTCTCTGTCCCGGGATTCACGGTCCTATCTTTGCAATGTAGTCTCTAGGTAGTTTCTCTTTGTGATCGCGGATACAAGAGCCCTCTAGAAACTTTGAAACACTAAGAATAAACCCTTAGGAATTGAACGTGTGCCAGGAATAAATGAATCGATTATATTCAGGCATGGAGACAACTTTCGGATTTACTTAATTATCTGGAGGATAAAATGGTTGTTTTCAATCTTTAGCAAGTCTCTTTGATAGCCATGTGTGTTTTATGTAACCCCCCAAGGCAGTCCATGGGATGAGACAGTTACTGTTACCTAAGTTCTTTTGGGCAGTTTATGCCTTCCACTGGAAGTCCCCTGCAGACTTCACTTAGATATTGAAGGCAAAAAAGACCATTGTTTAAAACAAAAATTAATCAATTAAGAAGGCACGTGTGCAGCATGCCCGGTCCTGTATTGGGCTGGTCGCTGTGTGTGTGTGTGTGTGTGTGTGTGTGTTGGCAGGGTGTGGGGATGGCTGGCTGGGAGGGTTGCACATAAAGGAAAATGAGGCACAGAGTTGCTTGTGTGGAATCTGATAGTCCCTTATTCTAGCAGGGAGGCGTTCCTTGTGTCTGTCCTTGAAAGGTCCTTACATTAACTTTGCAAACAGCCACAGTAAGGACCTAAAAGAGCTGAAGGAGGGAGGGTCTGGGAGAAACTGGACTGTGCCCAAAAGCACAGATTAGGAAAACCAAGAATTCTCTGGCATCGGAAGTAGGCACATTTTCCAGCCTCGGAAGCGTCGCTGCAATACCGGGGGGAGATGAGAAATGAGAGGGGGATACAGGCTGTGTTTTCGGCGAGCAGACAGACTTAGTAAAATGCACGCAGCACAGTCATCTTTAGCTACTTTCAGAACCGGAAGGCTTCGTTGCTAATGATGAATTATCGACAGTGAAAATGAGGACTTAGTCCGTGCAAATGGCACCTTTAAATCTACAAAGTGCTTTCCACCTCCAGCTGCCAAGCTGATTAAATCCCACGACTTGGGACGCTGGGAGATGGGTTTGCTTGCCGATTGCAGTGTCAAAGGAGTGCCTGAGTCAGGGAGTTGTACCCTTAGCTTTGGGGGCTCTGTGGTGGAAAGGGGGCAGACAGGTGGTTAAGGGGTGGTGGTGGGGGGAGGGTGGTGCTCACCTGGCGGGGGGAGAGGAGCAAGCCCTGGGAGGTTCCCCCCCAGCTCTTCCTTCTGCCTAAGATCTCTACAGACCACCTGGGAGGCTGCATCTCCTAGAACATTCTGACTTCTTAGGATGCCCTCTCCTGCTGGTAGGGCGTTGGGCAGGTGGCACTTTCTGGGGACAGCTTGGGGGTGTCCCCTTCTCATGCCTCCCGTGTGGAGTGCTGTAGGCGCCCTGCCGACTGTCGGTGCAGCCCCCCCCCACCCCCCCTTCAGAGCAGGGGGGAAATCAGAGCAGACCCTCCAGGTTTTCCTGTTCGTCCGCAAACAGAAATCCTCCCGAGGTGCAGGAAGGACAAAGAAAAGGTCTGGTGGGAAGGGGGAGACTCTCTTTTTTAGTTTGCTGGGTGTCACTGTGAACTGAACACGCAGCTCTGCCCCTGGATCCTGCGTCCTGAAACTTGGTGCGGACGGCTTCTTTTGTCTGTCTGCCTCTTACTGTTGTCCTTCCTCAGTTACGTGAAAGATGCTGCTTATGGCCAGGATGCTGTTATCCTGAACATCCTGGGACTGTTAACGTGTGTGTTCCCGAGCTCGGTTCAGCAGGGGCCTCAGGACTTCGCTCCCTGGATCAGAGGTCTTACCACACCTCCTTCCAGGGGAAAAGGCTTTTGTGTGCGATTCATTTTTTTTTTTTTTTAAGAGAAAGACCAAACAAAACAAAGACCACCCCAGTGTTCTGAGATAAGGATTAATTAATCAAACGAGATGCAGTTAATCCTTGTAACCCCACCCCCCTCAAAGTGTCATAGGGTTTCTTCTCGTGGAAAGAAAAGAAAATTCAGCTCCGCAGAGTGAAGTGCGGCAGCGTCTCTGGGCGCCTGTGTGTTCTTGTGTTAAGGTCCTCGGCTCCCAGCCGGGTTGGTCTCTTCTGATGCCTCGGCAGGGCCCTCCTCCCACGGGAGACCTTGGCCAGCAGGCTGGTCTCTGCTCACCCTCCCGCTGCCTAACTGATCCCATCAAAGGCCCTGGGATGTCTGGAGTGGACCTTTGACCTTTGAGGTCCCTTTGTCATCCCCCCGGATTCCGAGCTCTTTCTTTGACTTTCCGAGGCTGCAGGCTCTCCTCTTTCGTTCTCTCCGAGAGTCTGAATTCCTCTTCCTTTTGGCTTCAGCAGAGTCACAAGCAGACGGGCATTCCTGTGTGGCTCTGAGGTCTCGCTCCTTCTCAGCCAGATGGCTGGGGTCTTTGCCCTTCCCCGCCGAGCCTCTGGAGTCCTGGCTCGGAGGGGAGAGTGGCGCGCCCCCTCCCCCAGCACAAACAGCTGTGCCGCCCACTCCGCAGGTGGCCTCACGACAGTCCCAGCCCCCATGGGGACCTGTGCGGCATTGCTGGCGCCTGGGGGCCGCGCGGGACTCCACCCCTGAGGCTAAAGCCCCTCCGGCCTGCATTTAATAGCAGGAAGGAAGCATCAGAGGGAGGTTCCGAGTTCATCCCCACCCCCCTCGCGTGCTTCCTGGGTAATCTTTTTATGGTCTTCCTGCCGCCTCAGGCTCAGAAAGACGGCCGGCACCAGGGATTCTCCGCTTCCTGCTCTGACCTAGCCAAGGTCACGGGCCTGAGCTGGCTTAAAATGTTCAGTTTCTTCTGCCTCTTGTCCCAGGGACACCTTTAAAAATGGCGGCCACTGTACTAATTAAATCACATCAGGAAGATTCTGTGCGACGCTGAGGGCTGTAGTCCCCATATAGACTGTAGCAGCTCAGAGTGGCCCCTATGCGACCACCTCGTTTTAAAGACACAGGATCTGATGCACAGAAAGGCTAAGTAACTTTCCCGTGGCCACACAGACACTGGCAGGTTCGGAAACTGAGAGTTCCCTGATTCCCTGCCCCTCTCTTTCCACTGCGCACGATTTCATCCCTCACCCAGAACCACTCAACGCACTGGATGGACAGAGGGGGCAGAGCCGAGGAAGAGGAGACAGGAGAACTGGGATCACAGAAATGAGCACTAAAACAGGAGGCAGAGAAACAAAAAAGAAGAAAAACTGTCTTCCAGCCCAGCCCGTTCCAAGGATGCCTGTAATGACCCAGTTCCATGAAAAAGTCTGCGTGCCCGTTACTAAATGACAGTTAAACCTGACAAGTTGAGAAAGATTTTGACCACGAATGTCGTTCAGAAGGAGTTAGGACGGTATTTCCATAGCCTGGGAAATTCATTTAGACGAACCGCCTTCTCGAGCACAGCTGCACAAACGGGGCTCAAGGGGGTGTGCCCCCATCGGCTGGCCGCGGGTCTCCCGGGTGCTGCCTCTGGGGTCACAGGGACGCGTGAGGGCGGGGGCCCCGCCCTCTGGGAGCTGAGAGGCTGCGGGGACTGACCAGAAGCTATTTCACCGCTGAGACAGAGCCTGTGTGCAGGGGGCCGTGGGACTTCCACGGCCCATCCCTGGTTCTTCGGCCAGTTCCGTGGTTGCCAATATGTGACGGCACTTCAAAAAAAAAAGTTTCCCCAAGTCATAACGTGCCTGGCCGTGTTCTGGAATGGTGCTTTGTGTGTCTGTGCCGGATTTGGGCGTGCTTGTATTTCCGGTCCTGTCTATGCATCCGCTCTTCCCTTGGGGCTAAATAAACACACCAGTGACACGGTTCACACCGGGCTTGGTATTCTAAGCGAAGCAGGACAGTCAAACCTCAGCGTGGGCCTCAGGTGCCCCTGGGAGCCTGCTGTCACCGGGGAGCTGCGGGCCAGTCATCGGGTCCCTCTCTGTGAAATGGTCTCTATCGGAATCCGTGGCGCCTCCCCCCGAAGGATTTCCGGAGACCAGTTCCTGGGAGCGGAACTGTCGGCGCGTGAGCCGACCCATGCAGCTCCGCCGAATGGAAAGAGACGTGAACCTGAATTTGAAGTTGCGAGGCCGGGCTTGGAGCCCGAGTCCGTGACCTTGGGAAAGTCCTCCGACCTCAGCTCTCGCCTCTGATCAGGGGAGGGCTTGATGCCCGACTCCCAGCACGTCTGTAGGGACTGGTTAATCATTAAATGGCTGAGACTCGCCGACCCCTTGCCTCTGACTGTCTCCTCGCTCCCCTTTGCCGCTTCTAGGTGGTAGCCGAGTGGACAATGAGGACGAGGAAGAAGAGGGAGAAGGGGGACTGGAGCTCAGCGGCCCCCCAAATCCCTACCAGATGCACCCCCCGCCCGAAGGCTGCTGTAGCACAGACGGTAAGGCTGACGGCTGGCGGTCTGTGGGTGCGCCCTGGGTCCCCTGTGCCCCAGGTCCCTGGCCGCACCCCCCGGGGGCTGTGGGCTCGGTGCCCCTCAGCACTCTGTGCGCAGCTCGACGTCACGCGTGGATTTGGAGCCATCCGTTCGTTTTCTGCATTGGCTCTTTGGGAACTAGAATGTTCCGGTCTGCTTGTGCCGAGGTTTCTGTCAGACCCCTTAGTAAGAATAACCTTCCTCGGCGACCGTACTTTCCTGTTGAAGAAGGCAGACGTGTGTTCTCTCAGGAGCCCCGTAGAATCAGTACGTTCCTCTGGTCGCGCCGTGGAGGAACCGAGGCACGGAAATGCAGGTGGGGGGGCACCTTGGTCTGATGCTAAGAGCTCGTGCTCTGCACTCAGAGAAACTTGGGGGAAACGCCTGGCTGTGCTGCCCACCAGCGGGACCGCCTTTCGGAGTGCTGTGCGTTCATCCGCCTGTCACCCCACCGGTCGAGTAGGTGGGGTGTCACGAGTTTGTTCACTACTGATTGGGCCCCCCACTCTGGAAATATTGAGATAAAAGGTACAGAGCTCCCGGTTTCACGGAGCTAAGGAGGCAAGCAGACACTTAGCACGTGAGGTGGAAGGTGCTGACAGGGTGGGGTGGGCAAGCAGGGGCGCCTGGGAGCTCAGGAATGCTTCCTCCCGTGGGTAGAGAGTTTAGGGAAGGCTTCCTGGAGGAGGCAGCCCGTTATGTGGGTTTGGGAGGATTAACAGGAGTCTGTGAGAGGGTTGAGGGAAACTGGGACATTCCAGACAGAGGAACAGCATGTGCAAAGGCTCAGGACGGGGAGAGTATAGCCATCAGGGGAACTGCTGGCAGTTTATGTAGGTAGGAGTCTGAGGTGTGGCCCGGCCGGGCGTAGTGCTGAGGTCAGATGGGGCGCAGAGGTCCCAGGTGCCGTGTGTGGGCCTGGACTTGGCCTTGTGCAGGATGGCGGCAGGAGAGGCAGTCAGCCCTCGCCGGGGCTGCTGTTCCAGGGAGAGAGAAACCAGCGCGGTGGCCCTTCAGGACATAGGACTTCTAGTGTCCAGATGTTAAAAGGTCACCTAATTAAAGAAGGAAACCGGGAACTCGGCACGGTTTCTGCACAGCGGTCATCACTGCAGTTTCCAAAGAATTTCCAAGCCAACGCAGTAACCACTCTGACTGTCCCCGGCCTGTTTTCCTCCAGCTCTTCAGAAGGATGGGCATAGGCCATGTAGGGAGAAAGCCTGTGGGGTGCTTGACCTCGGTCTCAGGAACTTTGCTTAACTTCCCTAAGACGTTGAAGGGGAACCACCCCAAGCTGAGGGCGGACGTGGCTCCAGCCCGGCCCACCTGTCAGCAGCTCTGAGCCCATCGCAGAACCTCTCTGAGCCTCGATTTCCATCTCTGCAAACTGGGGGCCGAATCACTTCCGCGGAGGTGACCCCGTGAGAGCTTTGCAGAGCTTCTCCTGGGCCGGGGCCTGGCACACAGTGGGCGCTGGCTCTGTGCCTGCCAGCCTCCCCACCCCTCGGGGCCCCCGCGTGGCCCTCCCCCGGGGGCACGTGGGAGACTCTGGGCACAGCGCTGGAAATGGTGCAGCAGGTCTAGTCACGCTGCAGAGCCCGGCAGGAAAGCCTCGGGACCGTCAGGATCACGTTAACTCTCATTGTCTCAGCCGGTAACCGAGGATAGAACAGACCCAGGAGGCAGGGTCAGATGTGCCCTCATCCGGGAGGACGTTGGAGAGGGGCCGTCCGAATAAATCTCAGCTGTTTCTCCCCTTTTATTTCCAGATATTTTAGGGCACTTATTTTTCGAAAGGGAAATATATTAAAAGCTCTAAATACAAAATGTTCAGAAGGGTCTGGAGTGCAAGGCTCCTTGATGGCCACTCTCCTCGTGTCCCGGTCCGGGCCCGTCCCCAGAGGCAGCCAGCACTACCCGGCTCTGGCTCCCTCTTTGAGACATCTGCCTGTTCCTCATACGTGTGAGAAATGCGGTGTAAAATGTGTAAAAAAATATCTCATTACTCACAATTTCTTACGGATTTATCTTGTATACATTTTAATTGACCATTGCTCGTCTACCGTTTTTCCGGCCGAGTGTCCTTTGTACGTGAATATATGGTGACACCGTAGTCTTCAAAGGAATTACCGTGTGGCGGGTGTCCCGAGTAACTCCGGTTCTAATTTTATCTCTTGGAACTAATTTTAAAGTCGGCCACCTGCGGAAGCGAGGTTTGTTCCTGACGAGCTCTGGGATGCCCTCGTCATGGGGATCCTGGTTCTGGGGAAGCCCCTGGGCACGCACGTGAGTCCTGTCCGTTCCTCGTAGGGTTCTGCCAGGCGGGGAAGGACCTGCGTCTTGTCTCCATCTCCAGTGAGCCCATCGACGTCCCCGCAGGCTTTCTCCTCGTGGGGGCCAAGTCCCCCAGCCTGCCGGACCATCTCCTGGTGTGTGCCGTCGACAAAAGGTTCTTGCCTGATGACAATGGGCACAACGCTCTTCTTGGTGAGTCCCTTCTCTGTGGTTCCGTCTGCATGTGGGGTGGGGACAAGGGAGGCCTTTGGGGGTCTGGGGGGTAGGCCTCCTTTGGGAGCCTCTTCGTCAGCAGGTCCTGCTGGCCCGTTTGTTTGTCAGGAGGCTATTTCTGTGTGGAATTGGAATGTAAATGAGATTTGTTTTAAAATGTGACGAACTTCCTATAGAGAACCTATTTTTTAGAATTAACTTTTTTCGATGTATGTTTATCAAACCTTTTCTAAGTGCCTGCCTATGTCAAGAATAGGATAGAGGGACACCTGGGTGGCTCAGTTGGTTGAGCGACTTCCTTCGGCTGAGGTCATGATCTCAGGGTCCTGGGATCGAGCCCCGCATCGGGCTCTCTGCTCAGCGGGGAGCCTGCTTCTCTCTCTCTCTTCCACTCTCCCCGCTTGTGCTCTCTCTCTCTATGTCAAATAAATAAATAAAATCTTAAAAAAAAAATAGGATAGAGACCTATCCTAGATGGTTTCAGAAGCCATCAGACACGAGGCGGAGGGAGAACAGGGCTGAATGTGTGTTCCTGTTTGCAGAACATTCCTACCTTCTCCGTCAAGTAGGGAGTGATTCCCACCAGTGCTCTTGGCCGTTCGGCCGTCTGGTCCCTTCACCGGGCCGGGGGTCTCTTTTGGAGGAGGACCAGGCAGGCAGAAGGGCTGTAAGGATCTGTGCCAGACGTAGCATCAGGAACAGTCTTTGTGGCAGAACGTTTAAATTTCATGCTTGATCCAACCCCTGAAGCTGAATAGGTCCACACGTCAGTGGGTATTTATTGAGCACGTTTTATGTCGGAGATACCATGTAAAGGACCCAAGGGGAGGGTAGACAGAGGGGAGGACAGGAATGGAGCCACAGAAAACAAGGAAATGGTTCCTTCCTCAAGGAGATTCGGCCAGGGGTTAATGCTGGGAAGTGAGGCAGGTGACCGGGGGGTGTGGGGATGCGCACAGCTCTGGGATGGTGACCAGGGAGAGAAGAGGTTCAGGCCGGTGTGGGCTTTTCGTAACTAGTTCTTGAAAACAAGAACAATCCTGGGAAATTCCCAAAGAGCTCTTGGGGTCTTTCTGTCCCAGACTTAATTTGCTCCTTGAGACCACTCCGGACGCCGCGTGCCGGTGGGATGGTGCTGGTGGCCTGGTCCCCGTTCGATCCGGTGGTGGCCGGGGCTCTGGCTGAATTCCGCCACTTTGTGACTGTAAAGGGATTGCGAGGGCAGTAAATCAAGGAAGTTCTGGGTCTTGAAAGGTGGAGACAAGAATCTTTCAGAGTATTCACCACCAGCCCCTAATAGCTACAGCTCCTCAGGTGGCGAGGGCGGAGGAAGTGCGGTCTTTGTTAACTGCTCGCCAAAAAGCCATCGGAGGTGGGTAACGAGGGCCGGCTGGTAATAACCAATGCTTTCTTCTTTTAAAATAACTTTATGCTCTCAGCTCGCACACTTAACACTGTTTGGGTTTCCTGCAATTACCCCTGATGGCTGCACAGGACGAGGTGGCCCCACAACCTCTGGGGGACTGGGCTCAGAGTTTTTTTAGTGATCTATAAAATGGAAGCTCTGCAGGATCTTGGGGGAAGCAATGGCTTTAGCTCCTAATTTATACCCCCCCCCATTTATAATGAAGGGAATCTTGTTTTAGCGACTTTGAATCAACCGAGGGATTTTGAGAAGATGAACATCTTGGTGTGTGTTTCCAGGTGTTGATGGTAATTCATTGAAATGGGCTGAGAGCTAAAGTGAAAGAAAATACGGAGCTAGAATGTTCATTTTTTTTCCACTTTAGGTGTAAATGAGTCCTATCTTCATTCAGCAGGCAAAGCATTAAGCATTTATGGAATGTATACTTGGGTGGCAGGTGAACTTTGAGTTCAGCTCCGGGGCCCCAAAGTCAAGTCCAACCGGGTCCTTCCCTGGGAGCTTGCCACCTGGGGCAAAAACTCAGGCGAACAGGAACTCAGCTCAGAGAGCTGCAGAAATCAAGCTTATACTACATCTCCGTGCAGCATGCTGTATGTGGGGGGCTACGGAAGGGCTCACTGAGTCCCGGGGATGGGCAGAGGGTGTGGTGTTTGAAGTGGGCCCTGAAAAACTAGAGAAAAATGACAGCAGCTAAACACTAAGAGCGGCTCCCTTACTATCCCTGACCACGCACCAATGGAATAAGCCAGCGAGGTGAGTACGTTATTATTATCTGGCACTTGTATATGAGGAAATGAAGGCACAGAGAGGTTAAGCGACTTGCTCAGGGGTACCCAGCTAGTAAATGGCAGGTCCTGAATATGAACCCAGGTGCTCTGGCCCTGATCTCATACTCCAGAAGGTGATGTGCTTTCGAGCAGAAGGGGGCCATGTGCGTGAAGGAGGATGGTGTGCTGGAGGAACAGGGTGGAGACTGGGGGTGGGGGCTGCTTGGGCCCGGCTTGGGAAAGGCTCTGGTGCCCGGAAGTCTTTTTTTTTTTTTTTTAAGATTTTGTTTATTTATTTATTTATCTAAGAGAGAGCGGGGGAGGAGCAGAGGGAGAGGGACAAGCAGACTCCATGCTGAGCAGGGAGCCCGACACGGGGCTTGATCCCCTAACCCTGAGATCATGGCCTGGGACAGAACCAAGGGTTGGATGCTTAACCGACTGAACCGCCCAGATGCCCCAGGAAGTCATTTTTTTTTTTTTAAAGATTTTATATATTTATTTGACAGAGAGGGAGAGAGAGAGAGAGATCACAAGCAGGCAGAGAGGCAGGCAGAGAGAGGAGGGAAACAGGCTCCCCGCCAAGCAGAAAGCCCGATGTGGGGCTCGATCCCAGGACCCTGCGATCATGACCTGAGCCGAAGGCGGAGGCCTCAGCCCACTGAGCCACCCAGGCACGCTCCCAGGAAGTCATTTTTAAACTGAGGAAGGAGAGAGGAGTCTATGATAGTATAATGTATCTGCCTTGTGTCTTCAACAATTACTAACACATGGTCAGTTGCATTTCACGCCTAACTCTTCCTTCTCTACCTCCCGAATTATTTGGAAGCAAATCCCAGAGGTGTCATTTCATCTGTATGCATTTCAGTGTGTATCTCTAAAAACAAAGGGCTTTTTGTTAAAAATCCTGAACCGTTATCGTATCTAAAATGTGTCATGATCATTCCATAATATCAAATATCCACCGTGTGCAAATTTTATCTTACAGTTTTTGTTGGGCTGTTTTACAGTCGGTTTGTTTGACCCGAGATCCGAATGGGATTCTCCCAAAGCGTTTGGTTGGCCTGTTGCCAATTCTCTCTCCTTGTGTAGACCCCTCCTTCCGGTTTTCCCTTAACAGGTTCTATGTTTGGAAATGTTCAAGTAAGGTCAGTGCTATGTTTTTAACTCGCTTTCTAGAACTATCTCTTGGAGGTCATGTGAACGACAGATTTCTTTCCGCCTCTTCCCAAGGGAGAACTAGAGGCAGGGAAACTCGTCGTGAGCCTTATCGTGGGATTCCCCGTAATCCCTGGGTCTGGCTGGTTAAGTTCCAGGCCTGGTAACTTCCCTCAGGGTTTATTTCACGCCCATCACCCCCATCTCGTTTCTGTCCCATCTGAATCCTGACTCAGCTCTTAAGGCTTTTCCTGCCTCTCGGGTGTGGGACTGTGTGCCTCTCGCCCACTGCTGGGTGGGCGCTCTGGTCTGGGTCCCTCTGCCCAGACACACTTGGGAGGACTGCGAAGGGAGGTGTGCCTCAGAGGCCCACGGTCAGAGACACAGTAGAAAGTAGACCCCTTCTGCACTTCAGTTGGATTTTGGCCAAAATATCAAGCCTGGGGGCCGTGGACGTATTTTTTCCTCATGTGTCGTGAGGCGGCATTTACCCCCACAGGCAGGATCGTGGCAGGAATAACAGAAAGGAAGCACAGAGCGGAAGAGGAGGAAATTGCCCACCACCCCGAAATGAACATCTGTTTTACTTTGCCCCTTTTCCTTCTCCATCCACCCTCCACGTGGGGCTTTGGAAGGATCTTCACGGCTTGTGTTCACAGCACGGACGCAGTGCTCATGCCGGTGTTTCCCCTCCGTTTGCTGCAGGAAGCCGGAGACCTTGCTGTCTCTGTCCTAAGTCGCTGCTCATGTTTAGGGATTCCGGCTGCATCCCGTGCTTTCTGTCTTCTCAGCAGATTATCATCAACTCCTCAGTCCTGAGGCGGATTTCCAAAGAGAATGGCTCATTTTATGCATCCATGTGAAAATTTTTATTGCCTTGCAGACGATTTCGTGAAACATTAGAATTACCTCATGTGTCCCGCTGGGGTGATTTCAGCCGTTTCCCCGGTCTCCTGGGGCTGGTTGGGAAGCCGTCCTGCGGTTTTCTTGGTCAGCCCCTTCTGTGGTCCCAGACCACACCTCCGAAGAGCAGCCTGTTCTCCTGGCCAGAAATTTCTGCCAAAGCAGGAGAGCAGCTTGCTTGCCAGCTCCCTAAATATTTGCTGGACCCGGAAGACCCTGGGTTTCCCCTTCTGCATGACAAGGAGGCATCCCTGATGGTCTGTGCTTCCCAGCCCTGCGTCTGAAAGGGTCCCGTGGTCCCGCAGCCCACGTTGCTCCCGGACCAAGGCCTGACGCCCGTGTAGCTGCTTCCGGACGGCCATGTTGGCCTTGGCACGGTGCTCTAAGCATCGCATGGCCTGGCAGTGGCTCTTGTCCCCCCATCTTTTCAACACTTGGGTCCAGAATCCCTTCCCGAGGGCTTGGAGGGTTTCTCCGGGCCTCATTCTTCGATGGCAGGTGAACTGTGTTTATCTTAAGGGAACCAGGTTGGAGACAAAGCCATAAATAAAAACCAGATCATTATTATTTCAAAGTATATGCAGAAATCCTAAAGTGTTCATGGGGATTGCTACCTAGCTTCTCCTGACTTCCCTCCTGATATTTACTGACTGCTTCCCTGTGCTGGACGCTAGTCTGTGCACAAAAACTTACACAGACACACACAGCCCACACCTACATGCGCTCACACCACGATGCCGGGACTTTGGAGCATGGGGAGGGTTACGGGGAAAAAAGATGCGAGTTTCAATAAACACGAAAGAAGAGGTTACCGTGACCCTCTCAGCAGTAGGAAGAGCAGTAGAGGGTTGAGAACGGCAGGCTTCAGCCCTCGGGGTCAAGGAAAGCTCTGAGGAAGCGGACGTTTGAGATGGGCGTTGAGCGACAGTGGGACACACACAGGTGGGGCTTCTGTAGGAAGGAGCAGGAGCCTGGGGGCAGGAGGGTGGTGGGAGTGGACAGGGGGGTCCAGTTGGGGTTCGGCATAGCAGAGTGGGGACAGGAGCGGAAGCTGGACGTGGAGGTTGGGTAGTGTTTGGAGTGGCCTTGAATGTCACGCTTGCGGATCTACACTCCGTTCTCGGACCAGAATGGAGCCACGCACTGTCCACGTCCACGTGGGACTATTACGTAACCTTTCTGGCTCCCACGCTTCTCCAAAGAAGGTTTTGCTGTCCTGACTGACTAGTTATTAGGTCAATAAAGCTGACTGACCCGTCTAGGGGACAGCAGATGGCCAGAACGTCCCTGGTTCTCTGTGCACGTTTGTTCCCTTCCTGTCCCCTTAAAAACAAGTAAACGGAGAACACGGTGTTTGATATTTCCTGGTGTCTCGTCTGTTTGCTCTGGTGCAGAGAGAATGGGATTCGGGAAGTTTAAACTAACCTGTGCCTATCCCGTGGCTCAACCAAGAGACTTGTCCTTCTTTCTAAGGCCTTTGAAGGAATGTGAAATTTACTTAGAATACAAGAGATCAGAAAATCCAGTAAGTTTCTGTAATGTAGGTGTCTTGTTTCTCCATGGAGATGTGTGGAACCTTCACGAACATGTTATTTTGAACGTTCCCCGGAGGCCTCAGGAATACCCTGTTTAGACAAGCCGAGCTTACGCACACGGCCACATGGCCCTCCTGGGCTAAGTCAGAGTGGCCTTCGTAAATCTGCAGCCACAGAATATGACAAAATAGATTAGTCTCAGCTGCAGGGGCTCCCCTCCTGCAGGACCTCGTAGGTAGAAACCCGACGCACCGGCGGGCGAAGCGAGGTCTGACGGATTTCTTGAGATGGTGGGTGTAAATGTGTGCAGCCGTCAGGCAGAAAAGACACCTCGGCCCCTTTCTCGTCTGTGAAACAGCGGTTCTGAGGATGGTTTGATCGGACTTGATAGTTTGTAAAGGTCCGTTCACGCGTACTCTCTGGATTTTAACTATTCGTAGGAGGTAGTTTTGCCATGGGCAGCCTTTCTGGAGCCTTGCCGCCGGCGGGCACCTCTGTCCCTTCCCAGGAAGGCCCGTTCGGGCCTCAGCCACGCTCCCGCCGACGGTCTCCGCTCCCCTGGCTGCCGAGCCCCTAGGATTACCTCGCCGGCCGCCGTTCTGGCTGCGCACCGTGGAGCTGCCCTCCTTTCTCCGCGACAGCTCGCGGGGGCGGACGGGATCTGGGGCCTCGGTGCATCCGGGCGGGGGTCCGAGGGCTTTGAGACTCTGTGACTGGAGAGAGGGACCCAGCACCTCGTTACAAGGGCTTGATCAGCACAGACACTTTAACCCGCCGGTTCTTGTCAAGTTTGCTCTGTGTCGCAGGCTTTAACATTTGCCCCTGGGACAAGTTCCGTCTTCAGGGTTTGCTGGGAGGTGGGGGGTGGGTGCGGCGTGTTCATGACTAAGTCGTCTTGGTCCTTCTTCTGATTGAGTCAAGGTCATCCTGACCCCTGGCCCAGCATAAAGGTGCCAGGGACCTTTGCCCTGTGGAATTTGCTGGTTGGCGGTTCAGAATGTGAATCGAGTTTCCATAAAGTCTGTATTATTTAGGGCGCCTGGGTGGCTCAGTGGGTTAAAGCCTCTGCCTTCGGCTCAAGTCATGATCTCGGGGTCCTGGGATCAAGCCCCGCATCGGGCTCTCTGCTCAGCGGGGAGCCTGCTTCCCCCTCTCTCCCTGCCTGCCGCTCTGCCTGCTTGTGATCTCTCTCTGTCAAAGAAATAAGTAAAATCTTAAAAAAAAATCTGTATTGTTTGAAGAGGTTGTTGAAGGTAACTTGGAGACATTGGTGGTTTGTTTCCTCCCCCAGGTTTCTCTGGGAACTGTGTCGGCTGTGGGAAGAAAGGCTTCTGTTACTTCACAGAATTCTCTAACCACATAAATCTTAAGCTGACCACTCAGCCCAAGAAGCAGAAACACTTGAAGTATTACCTGGTCCGCAACGCACAAGGGGCTCTCACCAAAGGACCTCTCATTTGCTGGAAAGGCTCAGGTGAGCACTGGGGCTTCGGGCGGGGCTCGGGGGGCGAACGGCGGTCCTCCGAGCGGGCCCGGTGCCGGGCAGCAGGGCTTCGAGGAGAGCCGGCTCTACGGTCTCCAGGCGGCACGACTGCCGGCCGGAGGCTGGGCCTGGGCAGTCACCGCGCTGCCGGGCCTTAGGGGGGTGTCTGGGACCTGCCAAATCGTACGGGACACTGAAGAGCCTACACAAGGCCACACTGCGCTGGGCCTGCTTGTGGCAGGTGTTTGGGGTGGAGGTTCTCAACCAGGGCTGATTTTGTCCCTGTGGGACATGTGGCAGTGCTTGGAGACCTTTCTGATCCCCGTGACTGGAGAGTGTTAACTGTCATCCATTGGGTATGGACCGAGGACTCCACGAAACACCCTGCGGCGCACAGGACAGCCCCCCGCCCCCCAAGAATTATCCAGTCCCAAATACCAGTTGTGCCAAGGCTGAGAAACCCTGATTTAGGGGAATAATGCCTTCTCTCTCTGCCCCGAGCTCTGCCTCAGGGCAGAGTTCCTCCTCTCTCTGCCCCGAACTCTGTGAGAATAGAAAGGCCAGCCTCATAGTCCTGTCCTTGAAGTTCCTGGGCTTCTCTCCTCCCTCCCGTCTCCCCATATCACCTGTGGCTAAGTCATCTATGGAGGGAAGCAGGGGGATGGATGCCCCTACTCACCCAGTTCTGAAGGGACATGTCCTAGGAGGGGGTCTCGGTGAGAATCTTTTGTCCCTCACTTGTCTTCGTTGGCTCACTTCTGGTCGCCTGGCCTCCCCCAGCCGGCTGTTGGGAGGAGGACGGGCTTCAGGAGGGGCTGGCTCTGGGCATTCCTCCCCTCCCCCTCTACTCGGCTTACATCACTCGATAGGTATTTCTTGAGCTCCTGCTATGTGTCAGTCATTTTCTAGGTTCTGGGGGCCAGTGGTTCCACTGTGGGACCAGATAAAAGTCTGTGATCACTTGCTATTAAACAAGCACCTCACCGGCCAGCTGTGCCGCTGGGGAGTCCATCTTTCTGACAGAGGGTAACTTTCAGGATGGGGGGCGGGGGGCAGGTGTTGGCTCTCTCTCTCCCTCTGAGTAATAGTCTGTTCTTTCCTTGGACTTGAAGGGCAGTGATGGGGTGACTCATTTGTGTCATCTGTTTTTCTCAAATGCTCATGATGCCTCCCACTCCTGATCATCAATTCCGTCCCTGAGACGGAGTCCCCTGCCCTTGGCCTGGAGCACCCCCGCGGCCCCCCGGCTACCCTGAGCTCTCTTGTGGGGCCGACCCGTCTGAGAGAACCTCCTAGAACCGGTGGGGAATTGGTTTTCACGTGTGCATCTTGCCCCCTTAGAGTTCAGAAGCCGGCAGACCTCGGCCAGTACTTGCCCTAGTCCCCTCTTCCCGCCGGCGGAGAGCTCGGGGCCCCTGGCGGCCTTCTCCAGCGAGCCTGTCCCTGGAGCGACGCCGAGCATCCCGATGGGAGCCCAGCAGGCAGGTGAGCGGCGGCGAAACGCCAGATGTGTTGCGTCTGCGGGCTGGCGTGTCCCCGGTGGGTCCCCAGCATGTCCCCCGCATGGCGGCTCCATGAGGCAGCCACATATTTTTCAAGATAAATAGGTGGCTTTGTCCTCTTTGTCTGCAGTGCCTTTGTGTTTCCTCGTGAATTTGTAATAGTTGCTGGCAGAGCGTGCTGTGTTTTTAATTTAGGAAGATGTCCGTGTTGGCTACAGAAGGGGATCCCCTTGTTGGGGGCGTGGGGCGTTGGGGTCCCTCCACACCCCCAGTTGGCAGCTTAGAGCTTGCTCTAGCATGGCACCAAGTCAGTGCTGGCCCGGAGTTCTGGGAGGGGCAGTGGCTCGGCTATTGTCCCCGTGCGTAGTGGAGAAGGTTGAAGCAGAGGGAGGTCACGTGAGTTAAGTGTGGGTCCTCAGGAGGGGGCAGCGGAGCCGGGGCTCAGACGCAGGGCGCCTGGCTTCCGAACCATGCTCTGAACCCCTCCTTGTGCCGCCGCACCCGCCAGGAGCGCTCCGTGCTGTCCCCGACTCTCGAGTGCCTTCCAGGTCATTCTGGCTGATGCGGGCACATGGGTGTTGCGGTGGGGCTCACAAGACCAGGTGTCCCCCGGTGTCCCCCGGCATCATCCTCAGGCCCCGTGAGCAGCGCGGAGCTGGGCGACCGCAAGCCCGACGGGTTTCCCGAGCGTGTCTGCCACAAGCCCGAGCCGTGAGGGGGAGGGCGAGGGAGGCGGAGGACCCTCGCGCGCACCCCCGGGACTCCGGGGCCCCACTGGCCCCTCAGGTCTCCCCGGTGCTGCTTTCCCCAGGCCATGCTCACGGGGACAGGGGCCTGTGTGCACGTGTTTGTGTGTTCTCAGTGGCAGAGTCACTTGTCGGCAGAAAGCTCGTTTATAAGTTTATAAAATTGGAAGGAAAATAATATCCCGGCAGCTCGGCTTGCGGAGCATCCTGTGAACTGAGTGTGTTCTCCCCTTCTCTCTCCCCGCTGCCAGGACCAGCCTCTGAGCACCCCTCGCTCGCGGCCGCCGTCGGTCCGGCCGTTCTCAACGGCAAAGACTCCCCAAAGCACCAACAGCTGGTGAAGAACGACCTGTCGGCCACGCCGCGGCCCTCGGCGCTGGGTAGTGTTGCCGGGCCTGGGGGTGGGGGGTGTCTCGCTTTCCTCTGGGCCGGGCTGTGGGGGCTCGTGGAGCCCCCATGCCGGGACCCCCGCGCCTCCTGGAGTTGGTGTGGCGTGGAGGGAGTCCGGACCGGCCAGCAGGTTCCTCCCGAGTCAGGGGGCCGTGCCCAGGCCCCGGTGCTGGGGGGACCGCAGCTTCGGCCACTGACCTGGGTGATGGGCGTCTGCAAGGAAGCAGCGGGTGACCCGTGTCCTGTGGGCATCAGGAGGGCCGTAGAGTTCTGGAGAAATCGGGGGCAGCGTGGTGGCAGGGGAAGAACATGGGCTCCCAAATCAGATAACTGCGAATTCAAAACTCAACTGTGGCTCTTATTAGTTGGGGCATCTTGGAAAAGCCTCCTGAGCAAATTGTTGCCTCATCTGGAGATGAGAATTCTGCTGTCAGGGCAGCTGAGAGCGTCAGATGAGGGACTGTGTGGCAAGTCGGGGCACATGTGGCAGCTCACGGGTGGACACCATTAGGCCACCCACATCGTCATCATCCCTGAGCTGTCTTCTCAAGGAGGGCTTCCCAGAGGAGGTGACAGCTGAGCTACAACTTACAGTTGGGGAGGCACGAGAGATGGTAAGAAAGGAAGCACGGAAGAGGGTGAGGAGGTGAATGGAGGGGTTAAGCCAACCTTCTGCAAGAGTCGGGGCCGTGGAGTCTGACTCTAGGCTCTGTGTTTGCCCCTCCGTGCTCGCGGGAGCTGTTTCCTGAGCAGGCTTCCCTCTCCTCCTAAAATGCACGCCGCTGAGGGGATTTGGGGATCCGAGACTGTTCACCAGAAGATCCCGTAGCAACTGGTAGAGGAGGCACGTGAGGCCCAGAGAGGCAGCCCGGCCTTGCCCAGGAGTCTCCCTCTCAGTTGAAGGACCAGTGTCTTTTTTGAATTGGACCTGAGACTCCCTAGTCCTAACCAGCATGGAATCTGAGGTGAAGCCTTTGTCCCTCCTCTGGCAGGAAGAGCCCCAGGCAGGCCCCCACTTTTCTTCCTATGATCGGTTCTTCTCGGCGAGGTGCTCAATTTAGGGTGCCCGAGGACCGGGCCTCGGGGTCGGTGACGGCAGGCCTGACCTGTGACGTCCGCCCTGCCTGCAGGTGCACAGCGAGCCTTCACCCCAGGGAATGAGGAGCCGTGTGGGAAGGAGAAAGCCCCAGGTCCCCAGCAGCACTCCAGCCCCTCTGGAATCTGGCCCTGGCCAACCCATAGAATCCCATTCATTCCCTGCGGCTGCTGCTTGAGGGCCCCACACTCCAGTGCGAGGTGGTTCAGTAACCGCCCCCCTCCGGTCCCCACGCCCTGGCCACACGTCATGATCTGAAAGCGTTCTCCTCACCCCACTGCTAAACGTGCCTTACAGGGCGTAGCTCAGGCATCCCCTCCTGCGGGAGGGCCCCCTCCCTCCCTGGCATGCCCCGGGTGTCTGTCTCCCTTCCACGGCCACCGTGTGTCCTGCATGTAGTGACATTCCTGAGGGCAGTGCCAGTGTCCTCCCCATCTTGGGGCCCCAGGCGCCCGGCTTTCCGTGGATGCTGACGGAATGGAGTTGCTTTACTAGCATAGCCGAAACATCAGGGCGCCTGGGCCTTCCAGACTGCTCTGGGGAAAGAGGAAATCAGTTTTAGGAAACTGTTTCTGAGACTACGAGAGGTGTGGAAGTTGGGCTTGCGGCCTCTTGCTCAGTGGTTCTCAGTGGACAGGTACTGCCCCCTGCTGGGGGCTATTAGCAGGTGCCCAGGTGCTTCCTTGGTGGTCCCACACTGGGGGTCCGGGTGCCCCGCGTCCTGCAGTGAATGGACTGCGTAATGAAGAATGACTCGCCCAGAGTGCCAAGTCGTGTGACCTCTTCCCCATCCCAGGAGCCACCGCGGGAAACAGTCCACACTGGGAGCTCAGGCACAGCTCCTGGTGACGTCACTTTGGGAGAGTTGACGAGCGGAGTCCACACTAGGGTCGGCTAGGGCTTGTGTCCCAAAGGGGAAAATATCTGTAGACCTTCCCTCCTCAGTGCCACGGCCTAGCCCCTCTTTGGTAGTTTAATGTGGTTTTTAGGGGCGCTGGCATCTTCGTGTCTGTGGAAGCGCCTCTGTTGGCACCCGAGGACAGATGTCCAGACCGTTTCCAGAGATCCGGTTCTAGAGGTCAGGGCAGGGCCCAGGAGCGGGCAGTTTTAGCAAGTCTCTGCTGCTTCAGTCCAGCTCCTTCCCAGACCATATTTGCAGAAACGTTGCTCTAAACTATGGTTTTCAATCCCGCTTGTGAGTTAGTCACCGGGGAGCTTGGGGCCCCACGATGCCTGGGCTCCCCCACATGCTGGGTTTCGGCTTACTTGGGACAGGCTCGCATCCAGGCACAGAGAGTTTTAAAGGTTTCCCAGGTGAGTTTAACGTGCAGTCATAGTCGAATGCACAGCTCTAGTAGGGGAAATTTTGTGTTGGACTGCTCAAAAAAACATGGTAACCAAATCTTGATGTTTTGAATAAGCCGGGAACACGGCATGAGTTACGCACATGCTGTTGTTGTCCCGAGTGGGCAGAGGTGACTCAATACCAGCGGCCAGCGCCGGCTTCTGCTGCCCTGGTCTGATTTCTTTGGTCTGAAGCTGGAGGTCAAGGCTCCGGTGGGAGCGGAGCACAGGTGGAGCAGTGCTGCCCCCCAGTGGTGAAGCTGTGATGGCGGCTTCAGTCTGCAGAACCGCCTCCCCATTCCCTGGCACGGTCAGAGGAGGCAGGGGAGGAGGGTGTGGTCCTGGGAGCTCCGGTCAGTGGCCCCAGACTCTGCTTTACGTGCATGCTCGTTAGTCTTTATCAAACCACCTTTCACAGTAGGGTTTATGAGCCCATTTTAAAGACCAGGGTGCCAAGGCTCAGAGATAAGGCTCTCAGTACTTGGCTGGTTTGGAAAGAAACGTTTACTGAGAGGGACAGGATGTTTCCTCCTGCGCAGACGCCTCACCAGGCAGCTGAGAGCCATTGTGAAGTTCTGGTGTTTACAAATAGTAAGTCTTCTCCCAATCCCAGGGGTGTTTGGAAGCTTGTCTTTAGCAACGGCCTAATCTCTACCCTGAATGTTGTCTAGGTATCTTATCAAACTCCGGGCCCCCCAAAAAACGCCACAAAGGGTGGTCTCCAGAATCCCCATCAGCCGCAGATGCTGGCTACCCCCAGGG